>JBCNJP010000008.1:54189567-54224089 GCA_039602395.1 Deinandra increscens subsp. villosa
GGTGTGACAAAAGACAACACATCATCTTCATATTTTTCCTTCTAGCAATATCCCACTGGAGAATCTTGTCTTGAGTCAAAAGCTTTCACGCATGACTAACCAAGCCAAAAACACATGGCGAGGAATGCACTAAACAAACCACAAAACATGAACCCAAGGAACCCCAACTCTGGCCAAGCGAACCGACTGCCAAACAAGGCTTGACGAAAAATCATGCAAGTCACCATTAAATCTCCATTTGAAAGAGTCAGCAACATTGGTTTGCACACAAATAGAACCAGCCTCATTTAACACAGGAAACAAGTCATACCACGCAGAAGGCCAATTCCAACCCGATTGGTCAAGCAAATCAGCGACCTTCGAATCCGTAGTAAAACCAGCAGAAAAAATAGTGTGATAAGAAATAGACATACATAAAGGACCAGATTCGGTCCACTTATCATACCAAGCCGACGTACTATTCCCATTGCCCACCACACTCCAAATAAACGGGCGAATAACAGGCCTAATAGCCATAATCTTCCGCCAGCTCCAACAACAAATCGAGGGGCACCTGCACTCCCAAAAATTACGATTTTTAATACGATAAGAGTAAACCCAAGCCACCCAAAGAGAATCCCTTTTCGTGACAATACTCCAAATATGGGAAGCCATGAGCGCCTTGTTCATATCACCAATACGCCTAATACCAAGACCCCCTTCCGACTTGGGAACACACACGAGGTCCCAAGCAACCTTAGCCATACCCTTCTTGAACGTCCCTTGATTCCAAAGGAAGTCCCTCATCTTCTTCTCCAGAGTAGCAATGATTCTAGCTGGTAAGATAAATACAAAAGCCCAATAGACATGTAAAGAAGAAAGGACAGATATAATAAGTTGGACTCTACCAGCAAAAGATAGGTATTTTATTTATTCCCCACAATAAACCAAGTTTTAAAGGTATTGGAATCTTTTTTTTTTTTTTGAACAGTGAATTTCAGTCAAACCTAGAGATCACACAACCACAACGCGTACACGGGTGTCTTAACCATGCCCAGGTATCGGGGGGAGAGCTCATCTAGGGCACCACCTCCAGTCTCCATCTAGGAGAAACCCACCCCCACTTAAGGCCAGGCGGTAAAACTCCCTCCCTTGGATTCGAACCCGGGTTGCCTGCCACTGGCTGCCACAGAGCCCTAACAGCCAAGGGGATACCACTGAGCCCTAAGAGCCGTTAAATGGGCACTAATGTCGTTAAGTAAAATTTCACTTTTTGATGACTTGACATCATGGTGGCATCTTATCTGATAAGTTTTTGATGTATGTGAAGAGAAGCTTACAAAAAACAACCAATCATGATTAAAAACTAAAAAAATCCTAAACAGAACATTTCTTCATATCATCAAAATGTACAAAAATCATAAAAAAATCTTTGTGTTTGAGCTCGGTCATAAAAAAAGCATGCCACGTAAGATGCCACTGTGATGCCCATTCATCAAAAAGTAAAATTTTACTTAACGGTAAGGGTGTTCACGGTCCGATTGTTCTGGGTTTAAGGATATTTTCAACCCAACCCGAAAGATACGGGTTCAAAAAGTTTTAACCCAAACCGAACGGTTGGGTCAGGTTTAGTGGATCATAACAAACTGGATTAACCGGGTTAGGTTACGGGTTGAACGGGTTATCATTCATTCACTAAAAAATATATAAAAAGTTACCATTCATTCATTAAATATAGATTAAAATTAATCATTCTAATTCTAAGTTTCTAATATCTATACATTCAACTAAAAAAAATTTAATGGAAGAACCAATACTTTGTTATCCAAAACAAGCTAATATTTGAATCTATATTCATTCTAAATTTCTAATATGTATATGATAATCAAAGTTACCATTCATTCATTCAACTAAATTTTTCATCTGATGTATAAATAGTTAATTAAACTAAATATTAATATAATATATATTATAAATAGTTAATTAAACTAAAGATTAATATAATATGTATTATATAATACATAATATATATATATATATATATATATAATTATAAATAGTTAAACTAAAGATTAATGGGTCGGTCCGGGTTGAACCCGTGTTTTAAAAAGTCAACCCGCGACCCGGACCGTTGGACCCGGGTTTTGAATTTTTGATCCGCAACCTGGACCATTTATAAAATCTCGAACCCAACCCGTATTTTTTATCCGGTTTAAACGGGTTGGTTCGGTTTTCCGGGTTTATGAACACCCCTACTTAACGGCGTTAGTGTTCATTGAACGGTGGTCTAATAGATTACAATACCTTCAAAATCAGTTTATTGTAAGGAATAAATGAAATACGGATTAGTATCGACCAATAAACAATAACTGTGATTATTTAAATCTAATATTCATTTTCTTACTAGGATTATTATAATCCAATATTCATTTCCTTAGTGTTGTCATTATATCTTTTTCATTTTATATTTTTGTTTTGATGTTGTCTCTTTCTTTTGCCTTTTATTTTTATCATATTTTTTTTTATAAAAGTTGATTATTGATTTTTCTTTTACATAAAATCATACCTTTTGTTTGTTTCAGAAAACCTTTTTTTTAAAGGAAAATTTCATAACACGCCATAAGCGGCCCTCAAATCAAGGACCCTCGGGCAAACAAACAGACATTACATCAAATCCAACGGATAGTTACACCAATTATTCCAACCTATGTCTTTCCATCTAGATCTATGTTTAATCCAAAAGTAAGACGTAGATTTGACAATCTGAACTACCTCTATTGGTCTTCGGGTCTTGTTTGAGAAGACACGAGCATTATGTTCATTCCACACAACCCATAAAGTGGTAAAAACGATACCGCGGAGGATGATGCGCTTCTCCTTGGAGTATGAAATCCCGTACATGGAAAGGGAAAGAAGGCGGTAACCGGCACCATGATTCCACCCTATTCCACAATTCATTTACGAACATACAACCCGTAAATAAATGTGTAGACGTTTCTTCTGCAGAATGACAAAAACACAGCTCGGATGTTGAATGTTAACCCCGCGTTTAATAAGTTCCGATGTGGTTGGCAATCTATTTCGGACAGCCCTCCACACCATTATCTTACATTTAAGCGGAACCCAGCATTTCCATTTAATCTTGAAGCTGTTATCGTCTGCCGCCTGGTCCGACAAAGTCTTTTTAATCGAAGCCACAGAGAAGGTGTCGTCTTTACTATCGCTCCATTTCCAAGCATCTACACCCCCTTGCCAATTGAAATCATAAATGTCCCCCAATAGATGAAACAGCTCGTTAAGCTCTAAATAAGACGAAGGAGGCGTTTTCCAATTCCAGTTCAAAGTCTTGATGTTATTGTAACAGTGTATCCTTCCCGAGACCTTCACCCACTTATCTCTTTCAAGCTTAAATTAGTGGGAATATTTAAGACGAAGAGGTTCATCTCCAAGCCAAAAGTCTCCCCAAAAATTAATCGTGGAGCCATCACCAACCTAACCTAAAAAGAAAGAGTTCAACAATTTACCGTTAGGAGGCTTTTGCTCTCCGACTTTGACGATTTGTTTCCAAAATCCGCTAGCCGATGGACTACACGGCAACATCGCCCATGGTCTACTCCCCCCATGGCAACCTAAAACCATATTTTTCCACAAACTACTGTTTTCATTTTTGAATCTCCACGACCATTTTAAAAGGAGCGCATCATTAACGTCTTTTAATTTTTGCACCCCTAAACCTCCTTTCTTAATCGGATTAGAAATGGTGTCCCAAGCCACCCAAGGGATCTTCCTCTCTTCACTAGAACCCGCCCACAAGAATCTTCTCATAATTGCTTCTATATTATCCAAAACCGCCTTAGGAGCTTTATAAAGGGAGAGATAATAGATCGGAAGACTAGAAAGAACCGATTTTATAAGGGTTAAACGACCACCAATAGAAACATTTCTAGCTTTCCAAGAAACCATTCGATTTTTTATAACATCTATAATCGGGTTCCAATTACTAATCTTCGTCATCTTAGCTCCAACTTGGATTCCCAAATAAACAAACGGAATACATCCACTTTTGCAACCCAAAACTTCCATCATATTGTCAATTTCAAGGTCACTAACTCCAACCCCGAAAAGATTAGACTTGTGGAGATTAATACGAAGACCAGAGCATAGAAAGAAAATCCGAAGAGTCCGGGCGATACATTGCAAATTCTCCCGCGACCACTCTCCCAAAATAAGAGCGTCATCCGCATAAAAAAGGTGAGAAAGACCCATATTCGAATCCACCACACTAATGCCTTTGAAAACCCCGATCTCTTTAGCTTTTTCCAATAACCAAGAAAGTGCTTCCATCACAATAAGAAATAAAAAAGGTGAGATAGGATCACCTTGTCGAAGGCCTTTTTCACATTTAAATTCGAAGGTGGGCGCCCCATTGACAAGAACCGCGGCCCTAGACGACTCGAGGATCCCTTTAATCCAAATACACCACAATGGAGGAAAACCCATTTGGGACATAATAGAAATTAAGAAGTTCCAGTTGACGTTGTCATAAGCCTTCTCAAAATCTATTTTTAACATGAATGCCTTTTTATTACTTTTTTTCAACCACTCCAACACTTCATTAACCACTAACGGGCCGTCAAGAATAAAACGGTCCGCAATAAAAGGCGATTAGGACACGGAGATAACACGACCCAAAACCTTTTTGAGACGGTTAGCAAGAGTTTTCGAGATAATTTTGCTAATCATCCCAATAAGGGTAATAGGCCTATAATCTTTGAATCCCAAAGGAGATTTGATTTTGGGAATCAATGTAATAAAAGCCGAACCACACCGTTCATTGATAACCCCCGAGCTATGGAATTCATTTATTGTAGGTCCGGAAATCTCCCAAACACACGATATCTAATCAAACACGAGTGCGGAATCCTCGTGAAAGATTGATTCAAGAAGAATAGTAGAATAGAAAGACTAGATCTAGAGAAAAGATGAAGTCTTGAATGAGAATCGTCTACTATGAAGCTTCGAACACCGATCGGAATACACACACAAACAAGAAATCGTAAATGGGTTCTCCCAAAGCTTGCTTGATCATAAACACGAGGTGGTATTTATACCACCTCTTACAAGCACATGGGCTAATCATAAACCCAATAAGCCCAATCATAAACCCAAGCCCATGCCCAATCTAATAGTAAACTAGCCTAAACATAATAAAACTAGCCTACTAATCTAATTAAACCCTCTAAGCCCAGCCCAACTTATTTAATATTACAAGCCTCATAATCTAGCCTCTACAATCTTCCCCTAGGCTTGTGATATTAAATGTCTTCGATCTTTGAAAATCTTCTTCTTGACTGGCTGGCAAAGACGTTGATGAAGATTCTTTCCGCAGAAATCTTCAATAGGTTTCATGACGGGCACTTGGGACTTCCTCTTGATCAGCATCAGCTCGAACTTCTTGAATTTGAACAAGCAATGAAATGGAGGACTCTCATTGACTTGCTTCTTTGAACGAACTGGTTCTTGCTGTATCTTCGGTAACTGTCTTGAATCTCCAAAACAATTAGAGGTTAAATTTTGAAAACCCCTAACTGTGAAGAACTTGATTGTTGAACTTGGATCTTCATGATCTCTGACTGCTCTCTGCATCACTTTCTTTTTCAAAGATTGACTTGAAATCTTCAGCTTCCCCTAAACTTGTGAGCATTTTCTTTGAAAAACTTTTGAAGCTTTTGGATACTTGTAAAGATACCAACAACTTCCCCTGAACAGTTGCTTTTCAGATGGAAGTCTTGTCCGGTTGGTTCTTTAACTTGAGCAGCAGCAACATCTTTCTATCATCAACCTGTCTGACACACATTTGAAAAAATATACACTACCAGACATTTGATGACTGGTCTTTGGGTTAGGAGGTTAATTATCATCAGTTCAGTTGATTCAAATTAACAATAATTTTAACCAAAAACCCTAATATAGATTACGGGTTTTCTATAAAACTTCCCCTGAACCCAAGACCTCTAAAGACTTCCCCTTAGCTGATTACTTCCCCTCAGCTAAGGACTTCCCCTGAGATAATACATATCATCCTCGAGTTCCCTTCGGATACTATGTATTATGGAAGTCTTTTCGGATAATACTTATTATCCTCCCTCCTTCCCCTAAAAATTTGTCAAGATCTGACGGAGGAAGTCTTTTCCATTAGATAATAAGTATCATCCTCGAGTTCCCTTCGGATAATACTTATTATCCCATACTCCTTCCCCTAAAAATTTGGCAAGATCTGTCGGGGGCACATTGTCATGCATTAAGACCCATGAAAAACACATTTTGACTTCTCAAATCAACCTGGCCAAGACGAAAACACATAAAAAGGAACTTAACGACTCACGCACTAAAGATAAAAATAAACAAATACTTACCAAACCAAACATGAGAAAGTTTACAAGGGATCAAACCGTATGAATCTGACTGAGGAACCCTTTTCAGCTTCAGTTACTCGACTAGTCCAGGTGATTGCCGGTATGTTTGTCCGCTTTAAACTCAAACCCGTTTAATCCCAACCGAATGCGTCATGCTTAATATAGTACAATATTACCGTCATGTTTAATTGTCCCCACACCCAAGCGTACACAGCAAAACCTACCCAACCTCAGAGTTTATTGAGGATTCACAAACCCCCAACTTGAGGAACCATGCAACACCGTTATGACTACCACTTATTTCATTAACCATCAGTTGGTGATCAGGTCGGCCGCTAAGCACGCAAAGAAGACCAACTGAGTGATTATTTATTCTCTTTTCTTTTTCATTTTCTTTTTCTTTTCTTTTTCTTTTTCCTTTTCTTTTTCATTTTCTTTTGCTCTGTGGTGTTGTCAAGATAGCATAAACATGGCGTGTGAGAGAGTGAATACTAGGTATAATTACCATTCTCAACCCGTTTTTGCCGGGACTCAGTTTTTTAAACCATGCAACCTGGGATGGGAAACTAAACATATATATCTTTTAAGTTCACTGCACTTTCATTGGAGGTCATAAGTTTAGGTCGAGCCTACCGAGCATATCACCGTGGAGCTTGCCTTTCACTTCCGCCTTACGCGTGTCAGCCATCTCCAACCCGGTCATTCATTTTACTTCCCCTAAACTTCTCAAAAACAAGAAACAATTAAAAATTGAAAAGCACACTATTTTTGAGGGATCAACATTTTCATCATCTTTACATTTCTTCCCCTTGCTTTTTGATTTTTAATGTCACAATTTTGTGAGCATCATCATTTTTTTTTTTTAACAAAATAAAACACACGGACACACAAACAAATTAAAAGACTTTACACACATCTGGCCAAGCTAACTTTCAAAGTATTGATTTGAAATTTTAGGAAATTTGGTTTGACTCAAAACACCCTTTGCCTATATTACTTGACATGACATGAAGATACGTCTCTGAAACTGTGCCTGGAACAATCACTTATCAACAAACAAATTAGTAATAAAACGTTAGTGATAATCCTCCTTGATCGTTCCTGCACAGAGTGAGAGATTAGTTAGCTAATAGTACCCAGGCCATTGTTTTTCTGGGTACTCCTGAGGAATCAATGAATGAAATTTCTTTTAAAAACATTCCTTTTGAAAGATCAGGAAGTTGGGATGATTCGGTTGTAGCTGCCTTGACTTTTGGCTTCCAAATTCCAGGTGATTTAACATTTGTTTTAGTCACTTTTGGAGTTGTGACTTTAGGTATTTCAACCTTCTTCGTTTTAGATTCATTTTTCAAAACAGTTTTTGTTTTAGTCACCTTTGGAGTTGTGACTTTAGGTATTTCAACCTTCTGCATTTTAGAAATATTTTTCAAAACAGTTTTAGTTACCTTGGGAGGGGTAACTTTGGGTTTTTCAAGTTTTGATTGCTTTGAAAATGGTTTCATCACCTTTTTCTGAAAATTTTGGTAACTTGGAAAGCTGTTGTTTTCATTTAAAGATTTTCTTTCAGCTTTGGCAGCACCCCAATGTTGATCAGAGGGTTTAACATTGGGAGTAACAGTCTTCATTGCCTTAGGTTTCTGCACCATCATCGGCTTAGACTTTACAGACTCCTGAGATGAAACCCTTTGACTTTTCGGAAAATAGGGTTCATAGGGGCGATACAGACAGTTCCTAGCAATATGACCAGCAATGCCACAATTAAAGCAAGTCTGCTTCTTTAGATAGAAGTCAGACGTGTACCCATTTGACTTTGGTGGCTGATATGGAGCTGGTTTGCTCTGTGTCTGCTTCTTTGGTTTGACTGCAGCTTCAGATTTGACTTTCTGCTGGTTCCTTGAAGCTTGAGTAGAACCTGTCCTCATCGTCTTTGTGCTCTCTGGATTTCCTGATGAAGAAGCACCATTCTTGCAACTGCACTTACAACTGCATGAACCAATTGAAGAAATGGGAGACACAGCTACTCCCTTGAGTTTTTCATTCTTCACTCCATCTGTTGGCTTCATACTCGGATGCTTGATGGTAATCTTCGGCTTCTCAACTTTAGCTTCACCTATCACTCCATCGGTTATTCCCTTGAATTTGGAGGAGAAGGATAGTAATTCATATCCTACATCTGGTTCTTGGTCAAACATTGATCCAGATGTCATAAAGATCTTCCCCTCAGGTCGTGTCGTCATGATCACCTTTTCCCTTTCGACTTTGTCGATTACTTTGAAGTATGGGGTTTCAATTTTAGGGTATGGTTTCAACTCTACCCCAACTTCATCAGACTTGGAATTATGACACCTGTTGTATTCTCGGCACTCAGCATCATTTTCTGATATATCCTTTACCCTCCCTTCACCATAAGTCATATTTGCTTCATTATCAATTTCTTCTTGTGTCAATGGTGTAGTTCCAACCAAGACACTATCAACAGGAGGAGCAGCTTCTTTATAATCAAGCTCGGTACGTTCAACTTGTTCCTCACTAAGAAGTATTCCTATAATGTCTCTGGGAACTGGTGGAGGAATAATGCTGTTTGCAGCCAAGGCCTTATCAGTCTTTTCTGATCCAAATCCAGGTGTGTGTTTCCCAACTTGACCAGTCACAACAGCATGTGACAATTCCTTTCCAGCATCAAGCATTCTTTTGCTCCTCATTTGATTCATATCAAGTTTAACCTGCATCTCATTGTTCTTATGCTTCAGGTCATCTATCTGCTTACTTAGCTCAGCTATTTCTAACTTAGCGTTGTCATACAAATAGGCGTTCTCAGTTACAAGGTTCCTATATTTTGCTATATCTAATTTCTGGGCTTTAACTTTTTCTTCATTCTTTTGCCATCTACCTTTAAATGAGCTCTTCTCGCACTTTGTCTCAAACAATTCTGACTGAATTTTTTTACAGATTTGCCTAAGTTCAGGAATTAATCGAGCACAAGTAGGATTGGGGCATATCTCAGCATCTTCGTCCTCCAAAATATTCTTTTCTTCAACTGAATCCATTACGAAAGCTTAGCGAACCTAAATCTAAGGTCCAAACGTCCAAAAGCTGAGATTACGATAACCAACCCTTGATTACGATCGTAAATGGCCGATTACGATCCACACAACCCGATTACGATTGTGAACACGTTTCCGATAACACGTCAAACCCGTAAACAGTTAACCGCCTTAAGAGAATCGTAAACTCCGATTACGATTTCTGATTACGACTCCGTAGTCGTAAACGCCTGTTTCCGATTCAGAACCAGTCGTAAACACCCTTTTACGACTTTGCAAACTCGTAAACGCAAGTACAATCGTAAACACCGAACCTCCTAATCGTAAACAAGCAATCTTCAAGCAAAAACCAATCGTAAACACACAGAAAACCCAGAAATTGCGAAGAACAGCAGTCAACAAAAGTCGTAAACCCAGAAAACACTTGAATCTATATCGTGAGAACCTCGAATCTAAGATTCTTGGCTCTGATACCAATTGTAGGTCCGGAAATCTCCCAAACACACGATATCTAATCAAACACGAGTGCGGAATCCTCGTGAAAGATTGATTCAAGAAGAATAGTAGAATAGAAGACTAGATCTAGAGAAAAGATGAAGTCTTGAATGAGAATCATCTACTATGAAGCTTCGAACACCGATCGGAATCACACACAAACAAGAAATCGTAAATGGGTTCTCCCAAAGCTTGCTTGATCATAAACATGAGGTGGTATTTATACCACCTCTTACAAGCACATGGGCTAATCATAAACCCAATAAGCCCAATCATAAACCCAAGCCCATGCCCAATCTAATAGTAAACTAGCCTAAACATAATAAAACTAGCCTACTAATCTAATTAAACCCTCTAAGCCCAGCCCAACTTATTTAATATTACAAGCCTCATAATCTAGCCTCTACATTCATGATTTGGAAAAAAAAATCCTCCTCAAGCAAATCCCAAAACCTCTTGACAAAATGAAAATTAAAACCGTCGGGACCCGGAGCTTTATTCGAGCCACAACCCCACACCGCCTCTTTGATCTCTATCTTCGTAAATGGCGCAATCAGAGACTCTCCATCTTGAGCATCAATCAAATTTAATCCCTCGTAATGCAACAGAGGCCTATAATTAGAAGATTCCTTGAAATGATTTCTAAAAAACTTCATAGTTTCTCTTTTCACTAATGCAGGCTTATCGACCCAAACACCTTCGATAACAATACCAGGAATGAAATTTCTAGCTTTCCTACCATTCACAACGTTATAGAAAAAAGAAGAATTTTCATCACCAAGCGAGGCCCATTGAACTCAGGATTTTTGTCTAATATCCCGCGCTTTGTGGGTCTCGATATCTTCTAATGCTTTTTTACACTCTAACCACACCCATATATCAGATTCGTCCACATCAGAAATCTCCATTTGACATTCACATTCATCTTTTTCTCTACGGAGTCTGGACTCATCTTCAACTTTCTTTACACTATATGCCTTGAACCACTCCTTTAAACAATCACGAAGCCGCTTCAACTTATTAAGGATATTAACATCCGGCGCTCCATTGTTCACCCAACCTTGCAAGGTCGCATTGACAATATCCACGCATCCATTTCGGTCTAACCATGAGTCAAAAAGACAAAATGGTTTGGGCCTGAAGTTTGTATCAATCATCGACAAAACTAAAGGAGAGTGGTCCGATTTTTCTCTATTGAGCGCCCTAACACAAGCGTTAGGCCATTTATTAAACACATTGTCACAAACGAGAACTCTATCAATTCTACTCCACTTGCCAACCCCCTTTCTAGTAACCATATAAGTGTACTTCAATCCTTTCAAGTTGTACTCTCTCAAACCGGCTTCATCGATAAAGTCACTAAATTCCCTAGCACCCATCGGATCAAAAAAAGAATTTTTTCTCTCCTCTTTATCCCGTACCGAGTTAAAATCTCCGATATTATCCACCAACCGCTACCCGAACGAATAGTATGAATAAGCCTATCCCATAGATTGCGTTTGTCAACATTTGATTGAGGGGCGTAGACGTTAATAATATTAATTCGGATAGGACCATTAAAAAGCAAACCCGACACCATAAGAAAATTGTTATCTTTATAAACCGAATCCTTTGAAAAGACCTTTGGATCCCAATGTTAACCAAGCCTCCTGAGTTACCAATAGAGTCAACACAATCGTACTCAAACCCCAAACCTCCCCAGTAATTAGAAATAACGCTATCATGAATATTACTCGTCGTAGTTTCTTGCAGCCCAATAAATGAAATCCCAAATTCATTTTTTATTCTCCTAATCCAACCCGATTTAGCATCAACCCCTAAACCACGAACGTTACAAGAAAGATAATTCATGGCTTACCCCTTTGTAAACCTTCTTGAGTGATCGAGTCATGGATTAGAGTGTTGAACTTGGACAAGTCGGTTCCAAACTTCTTTCCCAGAGCAATGGTCTCGTTAATCTCCTGTTGTTGTAATCGAACATCAGCTTCAGGTTCTGGAAGTGATTCAGCTACCACTTCTGTTGTATCGCCCCCTTCATTATGGTCCGGTTGATTATTAAGGTCCAAAGAGTCCGAATCAGTTGTAACAGGAGACTTAGACTGGGCCTTAGACGCTTTCTCAATCTGATTGCCATTCAGGCCCAGTAAAGCATCCAGCCCGAATTAATCATCACTCTTGGATTTTTTCCCAGTTTTAAGGCTTTCTTGACTGCTCACATAACTTGTGCTGGGCCGGCCCAGTTCTGATTTTTTAATTTTTTTTCTTTTATTCACGTTCGACATAGGTAGACTTTCCTCATTTTCTGAAATCTCATCAAACTGAAAATCAGCAGCTGGCATAAAGACACAATCATTGCAATCAATGTTTTCCACGTAATCATTCTCCTCTACATTTGGAAATAATTGATAGATTGCCATCGATCCCAATATTAACACCCTTGTCAGTTTCTGGAAATTATTTGATCAACATTCATGTTGACCGTTTCATCATTTTCTTTTTGAATTTCCTGTTCATTTTCCGGCAAGATTTCCGACGTGTCTTCATCCTCCGACTCCGACTCCTCATCTTCCGACTCCGATTCAACATTTTTCTGGTTATTATCTTCTAAAAAATCCGGAATCCGTTCTCCGTATTCCTCCGCTACCCAGACCCGAAACTTGTGACCATTCCAGTTAAGAACCACCATTTCTTCAATACGTTTGCCATCACTCAATAAGACACCAATGTATTCATACGACAGGTCCCGATCTGTAACCTCTTTATTAGCTTTGTGATCACTTTACCGAACAACCCACCAACAGCGTCAACGACTTCGTTAGTGAGGATATGAACGGGACCCCTTAATCTTCAACCAAGCAATTCTCTCATAACCTAACGGCTGTCCCGTCCATGTAGCCACCTTAGCAAAATTATCATTATCCAATTTGCATGCCTCAAAGCTAGAAACCGTAGTTTCCGAATCTTCAAATGAAATAAGGACGTCTAAGCCACCCCAGTATTGAACTTTAAAATTACCCGAGCATAAAACATGAAGGATCCGCTTAATGTTTTTTAAAGCTTGTAAGTCTACCATTGTTTCCACCAAAGCTCGGTCATGTAACGATGAGAATGCGTTAATCTTACTGTCTACATTCAAGATCTTCCCCACAAGAGAATCTTTGAACGATCTTTCTTCTGCAACAAACGAGTTGGTTCGAGTTTCCTTACGAACTTCATCTTCCTTACTGCTGCTAGCATGGTGCGACTGTTTCTTAGCGATTTCCTCTTGGCGATTATTAATCTCCCCGCCTTCAAGAACGAATCTAGCGATGTTGAACCATAACTTATACTCCCCCATTCGAATATTACGTAAAATTCTTAATAAATCTCCTTTGTCTTTCACGTCAAGCATGGAAATAGATCCAAATCTGTTTCCTCCTTTGTCTCTTTTCCTTGCGATATACAAATCATAAATCTGACCGAACGAACGAACTTATTCTGCCAGATCCTTCCAGCTGCATCCCTCTGGTAGATTTGTGACAAAAAGCTTCGTTATTCTCCGTTGAATCGTCTCCGGAATAGGGTTCCGGTGCCGCCTCTCCATGATAGCCTTACAAATCTTTTCCTCACTAAGAATTTTCAGAAAACCTAATTTATGTAATTTTATTTTACCAGCTTTTACAATATATAACTATTTTGAGCTTAAATTCCCTTTATATTCTCAAATAAAAATCTACTATTGCTGAATACACACCGTTTTTATATAAGTTTAAGAGATAAAGTTTTGTTTAGTTTTGGTTATGTTTATTGAGTCACTAAAGATAGAGTCGAATTATAGATTTATTGTTTTGGGTTTATTTGTGTTTAGGCAATATTTTTAGAACCGGACGGGAAACTGAACTGGTCCTCTTACCGGTTTATTGGTTGGACCGCCTAAACTGGATGATATCATAATTAATTTAATATATACTGATAGGCTTGTAAAAAAGAAATACAAAAATTATTATTATTATTATTTGATAACAGGGATATTCTACTGATAGGCTTGTAAAAAAGACTTTTTTAACTCAAGAGAGGCACTCATAGCCTCGAGTATTTTGTTTATTGTTTTCATCTGCTCCATATCCGTTTTGTCCTAGTCTATGATGAACAAACAGACAATGTCTTGAAGTGAATTCTTTGGCAGACCGCTTATCTTTTGCGCAGTTTCTTCTCTAGCTTGCGTGTTTTCTTGGAGGCTTTCAAAATTTGGTTCGAGGACGTCTATCGGCAGTTTCTCCTTGTTGTACTCTAGCATTATTTCTCGAGTTAGTTTCTCCTTGAGAGCGTTGTTGTTGGATTCTGTGGTGTTGGAGGAAGATGAAGACAATTTTTCATTTATCTGCGTTTTTGTGATTTGATGTGTAATTTAATGAACTGTGTTTGCGTGATTTCAAAATGCAGTGTTTGCGTGATTTCAAAATGCAATCGAGTGCCTAGTTTTATAGACGGTGGATGATGAGATTCGCCTAGTATTAAATGCGTCACCTGCATTTTTATTTATTACCGTATTAATGGGGACGGTTAGGGGAGGTGAAATGGAAGCGATTTAAGTTTTTTTATTTTTGAGTTTATTATGTAAATTTTTTTTTTCCGACGTTTCATTTTCCCTCCATTTTTCTATTTTTGTATATATATATATTATGTCTTTCTTCATGCACATTTCTTACTCGACGCACAAAGTCCTCAAATCCCCCATATATCCCAGACCTAAATTCAATCTCTCATCCTTTTAACATAAAAGAATGGCGTCGTCTTCATCTAACCCTAACTCTGCATCTAAAAACGCAGTCATGCAAATTGTTGAACAAATGCATGCGAAAGAATCGAATGATGATCGTATAATGCGTAATTCTTTCGCCATGATTAGGGGTGTTACTGTCAACAGCATCCAATGCCACATCAGGATGCTTCAGGAGCTTGTGGATGAGCCGGAGTCCGCGATGAAAGAGGCTACTGCTGAGTATATTACTCAGCAGCTGGAGGTGAAGGAGGAGATGCATACCCTCCTTAGTGGTGTTGTCAACAGCACCATTAAGAAGGGTAAGGACAGGGTGGAGGCTGCTGAAATATTTAAGAAGATTTTGGCACCCATTTTTTTAGGTTTTTTATGTTTTTTTGATGTTTTTTTATCTTTAGTAGTATATTCCACTTGTAAATTTTTATAAATACTAATATATGGCACTCTTTTTCTTTTTTATTTATTTTATGCTGTATTATATTGTTTGCGTTATTTTATTTGAACAACATGCGTTATTTTATTAAGTGTGAAAACATGTGGGTTTTGTAAGTTTTCTCGAGTGTATGCGTGATTTTTAGAACAACGTGCGTGATTTTTTAAATATAATGCGTGAATTTTTAAGTATCTTAGGCTATTAATGCGTGATTTTTTAACAGGTGCGATTATGTTCTGTGTGTTTGCGTTATTTTTATTAACAACATGCGTTTTTTTAAGTGCAATGACAGGTAGGTTGTGTTTTGTGAGTTTTTTAGAGTGTATGCGTTATTTTTATATCAAATATGCGTTATTTTATGTATAAAACGTAAATGGTGCTTTATTTATTTTAAATACATGCGTTTTTGTTAGGTGTAAGATAGTTTTAGGTTGTGTTTTTGTGAGTTTTTTAGAGTGTATGCGTTATTTTATCCATAAAACGTAAGGGTGCGTTATTTTATTGGAATACATGCGTTTTTTTATTAAAGTGTAAGACATTTTTAGTTAGGTTTGTGTTTTTGTGAGTTTTTAAAAGTGTATGCGTGATTTTTATTTCAAATATGCGTTATTTGTTTAAAGGTTAAAAGTTTGCGTTGTTTTTTTGTGTTGATGCGTAAATATTTTTTTTTTTTTTGCGTATGCATGTTTTCATTTAAAGTTGAAAAGACTTTAATACCCTTTTTAATGACTCCGCGTCCTTTTTTTAAATTAATTAAGCGTGTTTTATTTTAGCGTCGTCAGATCAAAAAAAGTCCGCATATGAGCGACGGAGATCCCTTCGCACACTTCGCACGGAAAACGTCCTTTGTACAATTACGTTCCCCATATGTGTGTGTGTTTGTGTGTGTTTTAATATCTAAGTAATTATACATGTCCCATAATAATCCCACTACTAATAAGTCATGATTGTTTCTTTCGTCATATGTCATTCTAAGGTTTAATGTTAGACAAATTTTCCCGTTGAAATCTCTTAGGACCATCTATATTCTTCTATCTATTAAGTATTAATTAAATAGTTATCAATTAATAATCTACCTCTTCAAATAAAACAAAATCTGATTAGGGAGTGTTATGCCACATGTCATACTTCATAGCATGCCACAAACCCCATTTAATCTCAAACAACTCCATAGCATAATAAATTCAGGAAATATGAAAAGGCTATGTGTAAAGAAAACTAAAACTTTAAAATCAAATATTTATATGAAAATTATTACATCTTTAAAAGAAAGGTGAAAAGAAAATATTCTTCTACCTTCTTCTAATAAAGCAAAATGTCGGTATCATCAAAGGTATTTAGAATAAACCAATATCTTCAATCATTTCAGGCATACGCATATGCAACTCAATAACTACTCACATACTTACCTATTACCACCAATTAACCGATTAAATAGATTACTTAGATCATGGTGATCAGAGTGTTTATTTGTGAAACATGCAACACAAAGTTATGAGAAAAATGAAGCTGTCAGAGGGAACAAAAGTCAGAGTAAACCCAATTATTCCATGCGTTGTGGTTACGGAAAGGTGGAGCTTCCAGATTTTAATAAACCAAATGCAAATTATCAAAATTATCTTCGTTGCTTGGATCCTAAAGGCAAGCTAATCAAGCACATGCGTTGCTACAATTCGATGTTCTTATTTACATCAATTGGAGGAAAAATTGACTCAACAATTAATAAAAGCAACGCTCCTTACGCATTTAGGCTGAGTGGTCAAAATTACCATAGCATGGGAAGCCTTCTACCAATGCAGGGGTCAACACCAAAATTCGCTCAACTATACATATACGACACCGACAATGAGGTCACAAATAGACCGGGCATTAATCACTGTATCATTAGTACTTATCATTAACTAAGCCTCCATAAAAGGATATAATACTAACTTCTATTAACTTGTATATATGTAATACTTTTACTCAATCAAGACATGGGTCTACATCAACTTCTCTCCTTGCTTGATGCTCAAATAATAGAATATTTGAAGGTTATGTTAGACACAACAAATGATTTGGTCAAATGTTATAGAACGGTAAGGGGTCGTTGCAGTGAAAACCCACTTGCCAATATAAAGCTACGCCTTGTAGGCCGAAGGCAACAAGATGGAAGGACATACAACTTACCAACCTCTTTTGAACTTGCAGCTTTAATTATTGGTGACATTGGTGATTCAATTGAAAATTGAGATATTATTGTAGAAACTCAATTAGGAGCTCTAAAACGTATAAGCAAGCTACACCCTTCATATCTTGCTCTTCAATATCCTCAGTTTTTTTCCATACGAGTGAGGATGTGTATAAAGTTGACATTCCTCATAAAGATCTTTCAGTCTTACAAGCAATAGTAAACGGTCAAATTGTACAATGTGAGAGTTTTTCTCATACAAAATTCAAGATAAGGTTAATGCGTTCTTATTGATTCTAAACGCGAGAAGGCTTCTTCAAGCCAATTCATGGTTGATGCTTACACAATGATTAAAACTGAGAGACTATATTTCATTCTATACCAAACAAACGGTTTTAAGATGTGAAAGTTATGAAAACCTGATTCATGCTTAAAACCAAGGGAATACTCATCTTTCTAATGTTGGACAGCGTGTCATACTGCATTCTTCGTTCACAGGTGGTGCATGTTATAAGATGCAAAACTATTTTAGATGACCCAATGATTTTAGCTGAAATACCAGACAAGAATGAAGACTACGAATTGTACTCACGTGTAAGCGAATTCATGATGCATGGACCTTGTGGTGATGATAATATAACTTGCCCCTGCATGATTAATAATAAGTGCTCGAATAACTTTCCAAAGAATTTTATAGAGGAAACAACTCTTGATACGATGGTTTCCCTCTTTATAGGAGATGGGAATCTGGATTAGTTGTTCTAAAGACTGGTGTTGAGTTAGATAACAAAAATGTTGTTCCTTATAACAAAGTTCTTCTCAAAAATATCAAGCTCATATTATTGTGGAGTGGTGTAATCAGGCGAGATCGATAAATAATTTATTCAAACATATTAACAAAGGTTTCAACTGTCTCGTAAGCTTCCACTAACTCTAAGACACTTCCTAACTTCGGTTAGTACTCCGGGTCTTCTCGATGGCAACAATTTCTAAAAGAAAAAAACTTTCTAAAAGTAAAAACCATAATTTCTATTTTAAAATTTTGAACCTAAAACATTGGGCCAAACCAGAACCCCTAATTTCTATTACAATAATGGACCAAAACCTGGGCCAATACCATAATCAAACACACAACCAAAGCAAACAAGTATAAATGACGGGTCAGGCCGAATACATATCCAAATACAATCAAATTACATTGCAATTTAATTGGTCAAAATCCAAGTTGACCAAAACACAATATATGTGCAATTTATGAAATACTAGATTCACAACTTTCGGGTGTTCACCCCAGTTTGCGAATTCGTCAGTTTTAAAAAACAACGGGTTGTGATCTACGTGCAGTAATCAAGGTTCTTATACCACTGTTGGGTTTTCCAGTGACATCCAGGTTACCGGTTACTAACAAAACAAACTTACCTAACCGGATTTAATTAACAATTTGATCAAATCAGTTAAAGCAGCGAAATAAAATTAAAATGTGATACCAGTTAAAATAAAACCCACAACAGGATCATGATTACCGTACACATGCAAATACATCTAATAATTAAATATATAATCTAGCAGTTTAATTTAGATATACCTTAGCAGTGTTTGACACATGTTCAAGACACTGACTTACAAAGAATGGTTACTAGGTCGAAATGGAAATCAAGGCCGAAACTTTATGGCCCACAACTTCATCGTGTGTTGCAACAGGTTTTAATGCTTGCATCATGTATCATGATGCGACAAAAAATATTGGAATCAGATAAAGATACGTCGCGTGTCGCGACATGATCTTTAACTAGTGTTGCGTGTCACGAGGCAACAAAAGTTGTCAGACTGGGTTTCGTTCGTGGCGTAGATCAGCGGTACAACAGCACGACTGATGTGTTTGGAAGTATACCTAAAAATAACTAATTAATCCGTGACCTAACTAGGTTTTACCGAAAATCCTAAAACTAACCGAACCCTAAGGCAAGTGTACATGTCGGATTGCAGAATAGCCTATGGAAGACCGGGATATCGAACCTAAGGACACTACGTAGCTAGACTCTAACCTAGGACTTAAGAATGGAAAATTTGAGTAATTTAGGGGTTTTGAATTTAGGAATTTAAATAACTAATTAAACTGACTTAACACCTAGCAACCAAAATCAGAAAACTCGAGGAAACTGACAGATTAGAGAGAAGTACTACCTAGACCTATAATCCTATTTAACACTCGCAATCTTACTCGGCTATGGAAATCTATGATGGAATCAGGATCTTAATGACAACTCTAAGAAAACCCTAGTGGACCCCAGATCATTTACCGGGTGTGACGCAGTAGGAAATCCTAAGAATCGAATACGCACACTGATTGAGTTAAGTCACCTTTCTGCTTGTTCCTAACGGATATTCTAGTACTCGAACAAACAGGTCACCTTCCGGCTTGTTCCTATCCCAGACACCTAACGATGAAATGAGTAACTACTAACTTACAGAATTAACATGGAATAGTAGGTAAAATTAGAATTAAAAGGGAATCCCTCTCCCGAGGTAATTTAACCTAAAATCCTAACAACCCCGACTACCCAATAGGTTTATTACCTCCCGGCTTGTCTAAACCTAGCAGCACACAAGAATCAAGTTTTTCACTAACAACCTAAACATTGATTAACTAATTAGCCAACCACATCAACTACCAACATAAAGTCATGCAATTGATTACCCAACCCAAACCGAAAGACATTCGCAGATTGAGCAGCTAGACTATTAATTACGACCCTAGATCAAGCATTCATACGCATTAACCAGTAAATCAACAATATTTTACTAAAACATCATCCAATATACGAAATCCATAAACTGAACAAAACCACAAACGTTAAATAGTCATCATAACGGTCTAAGTAGCACAAGTAATTTAGCCAATAAACATATTCTTGACAGAAAAACGAACAAAAACAAAATCGAAGATACCGTTCATCATAAAATAAAAAATAGCTTGTTTTTAATTAAAGATTTTGACTTTTATGATCTACTTGCTTGTCTGCGTGCTAGCTTCTAAAATTCAATTTCTCTGTTCGTCCGAATTAGCTCTGGCTTCTTTACTTCTTTTTTTTTTTTCGTCTCCAAGAAAAATCCTCCTCCCAACAATTGTTGCTTGTGCCCTTCTTCCTGCCAACAATTGTTGCTTGTGCCCTTTTTATTTTAGAAGTCTAAACCCTTTGTTTCATACTATGGCCCACGTAAACCTCTCAAAATCCAAATAGAAATATAATAAATATGAGCCCATGAGAGAATCATATAAGGACATGTAGCCCACTTCTAATTTAGATAATATAGACTTAGCTGTTGACTTTTGTAAGTCTAACACAATAATAATGTTCATCCAATATGTTCATGTATTTTTATTGTTGCCGTACACCTCTAAACCTTGATCCATAAATTTCCAACTTTTCTTTTCTTCTTTTGTTTTTCACGTGAGACTCCAAAACATGCTTTTATATTTCTTTTTTTCAATTCAGCCCCTTGATTTATGTGTAATTTCATACCATCCCCTTGGGCTTTTATCACAACCTACAAATAACTATAATTGAACAAACTTTCTAGCACATTTGACATAATAAACACAACTAAAAAATAAAAGACTTAAACTCACACTAAAATATACAAAGATGACTCGATACCCAAATAAGACTCAAAAACTATAAAATCGACAAAAACTAAATAAAAATGACTCAAACTCGACTCAATTATTACACAATTTACACGGGAATTATAGATGTGTTTGCAACACATCAACGGCAGCGGAGGCGGTGGCGTGGGTTCGGTGGCTGGTCTCGACAACAACTGGCACTATGCAAAGGTGGCAAGAGACCGAGCGGAGGTAGCTAGTTAATGGAGCAACGGTGATGGACAGTGATGGTCGTCGGTGGGGTCAAGAGGGAGATGGCGGCAGACCGGAGGTGGTCGTCATCGGCTTGGTGCGTAAAGGTAGAGAGAATTGAAATTTTGGAATAGGAGGATTAGAGAGTTAGTGTTTGATTATAAGAGATATGTTATTGTGAGAAGTTTGGTTTGGGTAAAAAGGATAAGAAGGAATCATAGCCATTAGATCTTCAATTAAATAAAGATCTATGGCTCAAAGTTTTCCTATGTAGAATTAGAGATTAAAATAAAAGAAACAAAAGATGGAAGGTCATTTTTGACTTTTTATCAAGTTCACCCCTAAACCTTCATAACTCTTAGATACGACATTATTATTGTAAAAAAAATTACACCATAAAAATGAGCGTTTTTTATCTTTAAAACGCGTACAGTGTTTTATATATATAAAATAAAAAAAATAATCTTTCGATTGTATCAAAATGTTCAGATCATTGTGTCATTGTGTCAAAATGTTCAGATCATTGTGTCATATTGTGTGAAAAATGTTCAGATCATTGTGTCATATTGTGTTAACATGTTCAGATCATTGTGTCATATTGTGTTAACATGTTCAGATTATTGTGTTATATTCAAAAATCGAAAGAGTAGTTTTTTTATATATAGCAACACTATATATAATTTTGACACGATGACTTAATGACACAATGATATGAACATTTTGACACAATGGCACAATAATCTGAACATTTTGTGTCAAAAATCGAAAGAGTAATTTTTTTAGTTATATATATAGCAACACTATACACGTTTATAAGATAAACGCTCGTTTTTATGGTGTAATATTTTTTTAAAAAAATAACATCATATGTGAAAGTTATGAATAT
This sequence comes from Deinandra increscens subsp. villosa, assembly GCA_039602395.1. Classification (NCBI taxonomy): domain Eukaryota; kingdom Viridiplantae; phylum Streptophyta; class Magnoliopsida; order Asterales; family Asteraceae; genus Deinandra; species Deinandra increscens. The sequence goes on from JBCNJP010000008.1 coordinate 54,211,609, forward strand.
TAAAAAAATAGGGGAACTTAATTAAAAGTCAACAAAGATGGCTATAACCAAATTGTCCCTCCTTCGTTTTTTATTAAATCAAGATCCAATAGTTGAGATTTCTTCTTATCCTTTTTACCCAAACCAAACTTCTCATTTGAATCTCTCTCTTGATTATAATTATGTACTTATAATCAGTTGCAATAGTTATCTAAATAACCAATCCCAATCTCTATTTGGTCCAATTCGAATTCTTTAGTATTAATCCATATCCACGAGCCCGGTATTAAATTTAGATTAATTCAAGATTATCTAAATTTATCCACTGATTATTATTAATCAAATAAATAATAGTAATTATTAAATTATTAATTATTTATAACAATTATAATTAATATAATTAATCATTCGTTTCCATCAAATTACCAATTAACCATTCTAGCGGGTTTGTGTTCGTTGCACCCAGTGTAACTCTTACGGGTCGTAACCTATCAGGTCAATGATTTTTCGGGTCTGGACATACCAAATCCAGCAAGATTGAGGGGTGTGTCTGTAAGTCATTAAGATTCGCTAAGGATGAGCGGGCTCGGGGCATATATATGTTTAATTTCAGATCTGCCTAAATAGCCTTGTCTCATACAAAGGCGGCGACGTAATGTTTTTATGTGTTGTATGATATATATATATATATATATATATATATATATATATATATATATATATATATATATATATGCTAGCATGCGTACCATGAGTGTTCGTGGTCATGGCATGGTAACAATGGACGAGATTTAACTTGCCTGTAAATGTAGATACTAACACGGACACAAGAAACTATTTATGTTTAGAGTCAGAGGCCACGAATTGCCAACAACGTTATTGTTAATATTTCTAACTTGTGTTACATGTAACTAGTTTTCATGTAGCAGGTTACCAGGTTATAGCAGGATTGTGATTAATAAGGTCAAAGACAAGAGCACATGTGTTAGCTAGCTGACATGTTGTTAGACTAGTTAAACATTAAGAACAGGGAACAATCATGTTAATTTATTTAAGCCTCTTGTGCCCGAGTGTGAAATATTTAAATTTAAGTGAATTTTGGGTATTTAAGTTGTGTACATTTGCTTCCGTGGTGTTTTCTATGCAACGTGTTCACACCCCATGACCACGGGGTGTGACAAGAGTTGCCTTAGGACTTTTTTACTAGTTCCGGTGCGAGTGTGGTTCCTCCAGACTCAGTGGCGAGGCTTGGATTAGAATTTGTGGGGGCGATAAGTTACGGGACGATAATTCAGGGGGACAATTCTCTCTATATAAAAAAAATTGAAAAAAAATCATGAAAATTAGTACTACTGTACGTAAAAACCAGAGGGGCGGTCGCCCCCCCCCCCCCCCCTAAGCTTCGCCATGTCCAGACTCGAGTCTCGTGTGGTTCTTCCAGACTAGATCGAGCGACTGGTCTCACGTCACATGAAACAACAACTTTGAATTCGTGATCGGTTACCATTTACTGGTCTTGAATTCATTGATTAGTTTCAAACGAGTTAACTGAGGCGTTAACTTTATTAACTGGGAGTTACTAATTAGTTAGAAATGAGTTAACTAAGGTGCTAACTCCATTGACAGAGACTCATGAGACCATTAAACTCCTGGCTAGTTAGTTACGAGGTGCTCTCCTTCACTATAAAAGAAGGACTCGAGTCTGGTTCAAAACACACCAAAAAACATGTAACACCCGTTTCATAAAAATGCCCAATCGAGTTAAAGTTTGCAGCGGAAAACATGTCCCTTTTTTTTTGGACCACAACATCATTCATGAAATATAACTACTAAATTGAACCCATATGGATATACATGACTTCTCAACAACTTAGTACAACTCAGCTTAAAAAAAATATCAAGTTTTGTTTCAAAAGTGATCCTATCGATGAAAGGACCCAACGACTAATTTTGAAACCAACGCGCACACCCACTTAGTATGCTCCATTTAATTAATACAACTTCTTTTAACACTATTAGATTTAATCACTTGAATGACAAGTGATCCACCCACCCATTTTCTTTACGTACAATCCAATTCGCAACTCGATCTTTATTTCTCTTGCTTCAACGCAAGACCCGGCAATAAGGCCCCGTGAGGAGAATCACCATCATGGTCTTCTCCTTGTGCCCGATCCTTCCTCACCGCCTACTCTCCTTCAAATTCCGACCTGATATATATACCTGCCATAAACACCACAACGATTAGTGATTATGTTAACAACAATTTCAGAACCAACGAAGAACTGTATTCACCACAAATCATCCAATAATAGATTTGGATGATTGGTTCTTCAAAATAAAGGTTTAATTCTCATAATCCGGCTTCGGTTACTCTTTACCTAACCAAAACGCTAACAATACGTAGTAGTTATGGCATTGTAAAAAGACAATAATAGAGAAAGAAACAAAAACGACGACCCTAGGCCGCTCGCGTATCGCGAACGAAACAGGCCTCTCCCTCGCGTATCGCGAGGGAGCTGGCGTATCGCCTTGCACACTTATTACCTCCAGGCGTATCGCCTGGAAGCGTATTTCCAGGGAACTTCTGGGATTTTTGCCCAGTTATGGTACTTAGCCAATTTTATGGATTTTTCACCACTAGTTTCCACCACTATGAATCTTTCTCGTACTTTACACCTGCAACAACACTTGATATTCTTGTTATACCAATTCTAATACTCTCGACACAATCCATGAATTCTCATGAATCCAAGTCTCATTCCACCCGCCAACCCGTTTGACCCGTTAAGAGTATGGTGAGTAGAAAACATACCTTCTACTCCATTTTAACGTTTTCTCACAAATAGCCAACTATTGTCATTATGTGAACATGTAAATCATTAAGACGATATAAATAATTCAGTCAACTACTATTAACCATCTATTTAGCATCCAATCACCCCTTTCGGGTATTTAGCTAGTAAACAACTACATACGACTTATACTAGTTATAATCATAAAAGAAAAGCTTTTAAAGCTAGCAAATTCACACATACCTTGATTATGCAACCACATGATAGAAGGCGCTAAGCCCATACCATTACTTCACCCCATTCAATGGACAACGCATATTAGAGTCAATAGAGCAATCCGTATTAACCTACAACTTGTATAATTCCACTTGCAAATCCGCATATCAACATTATCAAAACAACACATGATAGTCTAGTACTATCGTGAGATGCCCCTCCACAAATAATATAACTTTTATAATTCTTTTACAACACGATTTATGATCTCAAATAGGTATCACTACGTACGTATGTGTCTATTGGTCGTTTATAGACCCCACACATAAGTAAACATCGTCATAAAAACTACTTTTACCACCCACCATTTTCCCACATCTCAAACGTCATTACATCATACCATGTAACCAATATGCGACCTACTAAAACGGTGTAAGTTATACTTACCTGGATTCGTCCATGATTGCTTTGCCACGGCATACGGTTGGTCCATTCACTTGCAAGCTCGTTACCTAGTTTTTCAATGGTCAACTCTAATCACGTTAGTACTTCATAACATGACTAACTTAGCCATTTAGTACTAACATCATATCATCATACATAAGCGTTATCAACATCCTTGCTCAAATTGCACACAAACACATTTCCTTTTATGCATAAAACTCTAAATGTTAGTGCTGCCTTATCCGGACAGCCGCTGTTCGAGCCATATTTTGGCACTCATAACAACTGAACTAACTCAACATGTTCAAATATGAAACGTAGTAGACTCGTAGAGCTTTCCGAGCATATAAAATACGCATTTTTCGGAGTCTCGGTTGATTTTATACAATATTTATAAAAACGGATCAGCAACATATTTACTAACCCATCAGCATTGCTGAATTTTTTTATATAGCTACTAAACTCGTTCTTTTTGACCCATCTATGATCAAAATCAGTTTCTCAAGCTTTAAGATAAAATATAGTATATCCAAAGGGCTCTCCAACCATATATAATACGCCCTTATCGGATTAACGGTTGATGTTTTATGAATTAAACAAAACACCATGGTAACATAATTCTTCTCCAAATTAACTAGTTATATTCTCTCAATTGAGACATTGTAACAACCAACTTATATGCATCAAACACACATTCCAATCCATACTTAAGTTTTTTTTTCACGTTTCATGCTTCTTAAGTATTAACACTTCACATAGACATGAAATCAAGTGTCTAAACTCACTTAGGCATTTCATCAAACACTTGGTGTGCATGCATTTCATACACAAAATTTACAACTTATCTAGCCTTGGGTATAGACCATTTAAGCATATATTTCAATTCATTATCAAATTTACTACAACATAAATCAAAGCTTTCACCTAATCTAGTGAAAGTTCATCTTTTTCGTTCACATTCAACTATTATAACTACATGCTTCAACAAATACTTCATGATTTCACTAATCATACCAAAATTCCACATTAAACATCATACTCATGGAATTTCTCAACAATGATCACTAACATAACTATATAGGTGAACATTTAACACTACTACACCATGAAATTAGGTGTTTAATCCACTTTTCTCATGACCCCACATGAGGCATACGAATTTTTGAGAGAAGATGTGAGTTAGGTTTTCTTACCTTGAATCATTTTAGCAATCCTAGTTCATAATCTTCCATCTATCCCGAATTTGAGGCATGCAAGACCCCAATTTCGAATTTCACCATCAATTTGGCATGGGTTTAGAAGTGGGAACCGATTTCTCCTCAAGAACCCTTCCAAATCTCCTTCTCTACTAAAAAAAACGTGAACCCCCTTTTTCCTTAAGGCAAGTTTCCATTTTTTTACACAATTAGTCCTTCCACTTAATTTATCTTTGACCAACTTCAATATAAGTCCCTCCAGTTTAGGATTTATCTATCTTAGGTCAAAGGTTCATCTATTTCATTACCTTTAACAATGTTACCCCCAAAAACTAAATTGGGAAATAACACAACCGACTCAACTTAGGATTTACTCATATTTAAGTTAGTCACCGCCACTTTTTAAATTTTCAAGTTTTAAATGACAACTCAATAGTCAACCGTTGGGAAATCCGATTAAAATATTCAATCTGGATTCGGGATGTTACAAAACACAACAAATTCTCTAGGAAAACTGGCTTCAGGTGCAGAAGAATTTCCAGCATTCTCACAACTTCGTGCTATCATTTCAAGTATATTTTCGGGTGCTAGGTTAATCCCGGCACACATACTACGTAGGCTGTTATACCCTGGGAGACAAACGAGAGTTCACCTGGGTGGCCCAGAATCTGTTTTTAGGGACCTCTATGGAATAAAAAGCCTTGGCTACCCTTTATGTTTTCTGTTCTTGTGTTTCATTTCTGGTTTTTTATCTTGTTCTTCTTTCAGTGTAATTTCATTTATTTTCTGATTCTGTATTGTAATTCATATCATTTTAATAAGAAATTTATTTCTTCGGTGAACAGTGTTCCTACAAATGGGCCATGGAGGGTTGGCTCATGTGGGCATGTTACATTTTTAGTTTTTATTATTCAGGCAACAAAAAAGCGGGCCTTACTAGTATCCAACCCGTACCTAATTAACATAATCTTCGAAATGCGGGAACCGAGCCGTATATAACACTACTAGAAAAAGTGACTTTTAATGACGCGCGGATTATGACACATACTGGTTTTATGACGCGCAAATGTGAGTGTCATAAGAAAACCGTCATAATTTCGAAAATATGAAGATACGATGAAACGCATTTATGTGTGTCATAAAATAACGTCGTAAAGAAAAAAATAAAAAAAGGATAACAGTTTATAAATTGCTCGTCATTCAATTCTGTCATTTTATATTTTCGTTTCTCGCTCCCACAAAAGTTTATTCCCGGTTCATTCTTTTTACCCTAATCTCCATCTGGCTCCATCTCCACAAACGCAGACTCAAAATTGACCTAATCTCCATCTTGCTCCATCTCCGCTGAACATCAGTGATGGCGACTCCCATCGATGATGGCAACTCCCATTAGTGGCGACGACTCATAAATTGCCCATCTCCACACACGCACACTCGAAAATTGCCCTAATCTCCATCTTGCTCCATCTGTGGTCCATCTCGCAAAAGCCAACGACATTGTGCAATAGCAGGTTCGATTTCCTCCCTTTCACCCTAGTGGCCCCATTATCACAGCCACATCGTCGTTTACAAATCCACTATCCTCCGTAGCTGGTCTTCTTCATCATCGCTGCTATTCTCCATCGCAGAAATTGATATTCTCCATCATATAAAGGTTCGGTGTTTCCAATTTCTACTTTGGGTGTTGTTTGTTTCGTCACAATAGTAGTACTGGATGAACTTTATGAACTATATTGTAGTTTGATTTGTTAAAATTTGATGTTATTCTTTGATTTTGATGTTGCTGATATATTGATCGGCCATAAGACCTATTGATCTTTGGACTACCTACCTGGATGAACTGTATTGTGGTTTGATTTGTTAAAATTTGCTTAAGATATCCTATGCTCTTTTATCATTTATAAAGATATGACATAGTGCATAAAGCCGTAAATCCTAGCGGAAGATTGAAATTATAGTGCATTGCAAATTGAGTTCACATCAACAGGCCTTTTTTTCCTTTCTTCTTACCCTTTCTCGGAACACATTTATCAGCATTTTATATTATCAGCATTTTATATTTCCATTTGAATGTTGTGATGAATGACTTTTTTGTAGTAGTGTAACATACACGAGGAGGTCAAGAATTGGCTACTTATTACTTCTAGAAGGAGCACCTATCTCATGAAAATCTAAGAAGCAGTCAATGGTTATAGGAGAACCGTTCGTAAAATTAAAATAAAATAAATATTTTATTTGATTACGATTACAATAAAAAAGAGTAAATCTAATCTATTACAATACAATGAAAGGAAATTCTACTCCTACTACAATTACAGGGAAAATAAATAAGATTACACGGAAATGATGAAGATACAATACAAGGAAATGAATGATGATTACAATGAAATGAAATTTCAACACAAATGAAATGAAATGAAATGATATTGATTTAAATGAAAGAAAATAAGGGCAGAGAATTAAAGAAAAGGTTTTGAATACTAATTGAAATTCAGAGAAAATGATTTGTGAAAAATCTTTTGATATTAGTAAAGAAAACGAGAAAGGTTCCAAGGAACCTTGGCGAAGGCTTCGGGTCAAAACCCGGGTCCCTTAAAACAAATTCCGGGTCTACCGAAGATCCGTTTTGTTTCTCAGGGTACAATCGGCTAAACCGTATTGTACGATCGGGATAACTCTAAGCTTGAAGTTTACCTTCGAGTTCTTGAAGATCCTGACGAACAGGATGAATATTGCAAGAAGAAGAAGAGAGTAGAGAGAGAGAAAGAATTCTGTGTGAATTCTAGTGTGTCTAGCCCAATGTTTTAAAAACCGGTTTTTTAGTTGAACCGGAAAACTTTCCGGGGCTGGTTCGACCGGTCGGACCGGTTAGACCGGCCGGTTGAACCGGTTAGGGGATTTATATATATATTTTTATAAAAATGTTAATAAATTTGTACACCACAACGAAAATAGTTAAAATACAATGATAATCCACTAAAAAATAATACCAAATATGTATTTCATAAGAATATATAAGTTTTAAACTTTAAAAAATAATAAAAAATAACAATAAATTTAAAAAATATATATATATTTTTTAAAACTATCAGAAAACCGGTTGAACCGGAAAAAACCGGAAAAACCGGAAAACCGCCCGGTTCAAAAAGGTCCGGTTATGTCCAAAAAACCGGGGATTAAAAAACCGGTATGATGACCGGTTGGCGGTTGAACCGGTTTTTAAAACATTGGTCTAGCCTCAACTAATGAGGCTGTATATATAGTGGTGGGAGTCCTGGAGAGCACTCTAAAATAATTCATAGTCAAACTTTGCATTAAACGTCTTTACTGCAAATTGATTTCTAATTAACGCGAAATTACCTTAATTAACTCAAAAATGCGTTTCTAGCTGTCAATCCGGAGGAACACGCGTTCTGCTCGAACAGCGATGCCACGCAGGTCCGCTCTGAACCTTCCGGCTGAACCACACAGGTTCCGCCTGAACTGGTTCCGGTTCAACTATTCCGCTTGAACTTCAACCGGAACAGTATCCGGCTGAACTCACACACTGTTCAGCTTAAACCAGTTTTTCCGGTTCAACTTCTCCGCCCGGACCACACAGGTCCGCTTGCCATCAAAGTGCCACATTGCGCCTCATACGCCCACGCCACGCGCGCGTGTGTGCAAGTGCGAGTGCGAGTTAGGGGTGCTTCGCACCCCTCAGGGTCCAAAGGATGTGTCCTACTAGAGGAAACAATAGCTGGTAAGGTTCCGACCTTATAAACCACTTTTGGTTTCATCCCCCAACCAATGCGGGATGAGTTCTCATGCTATACTTAGCATTTTCCTCTCTAATTTTCGCAGCTTCACATGTTGCGAGACCTCAACTTTGAGCATCGATATCTCATTCATACGAGCTCGGATTTGGACGTGGTTTGATGCGTTGAAAAGCCCTCACAACATACTACACAAAACTATAAAATACAGAGGCAACAACCTATGTTATCTGTATTTTATTTTAGTCCAAAGTTAGTGAAAAACTCATTTTCACACTTAGTGAAAAACCCCATTTTCCTCTAGTTTTTCTCCCAAAATTCCAACAATGGTGTCTCGTTCCTCGGCCGAAGCAGAATATCATGTTATGGAAGTGACTCAAAACAAACCGACACCTCTCTTGTGTGATAACCAAACAGCTAGACACATCGCTAACAATCCCTTTTATTATGAACGCACAAAGCATGCGAATATGGATTGATTCTTTGTTCGTGGAGATATGGATTGATTCTTTGTTCGTGAACGGGTAGAGTCGAAGGAAATTCAACCAAGAAACACGATAGTAAAGCTCAAATTACTGACTTATTCACCAAAGCTTTAGGCTCACACCAACTAACATTTATTTTCAATAAGTTAGGCGTTCACGACCTCCACGCTCGAACTTGAGGGGAAATATAAGTTGGTGTCTACTCACATGGTTGACCAATTGCTCATTTAATTTGACGAATCTCCTTTTTCTTTAACAAATACTATTTCCTTGTTTAGAGATCAATCATAGGAGATATCTTTTAAGTCTCCCATATTTCTCTATGTATATGACTATATGTTGATCGTGATTTTTATGAAGAGAAATGAAACCAAAATTCATAGAAAGTCCCCACTTTCCTATTATTGCTTATTTAGTCTTATAGTTATAACAACATTGAAAGATACTATTTTATGAATGATCATGAACCCCATATGATCTAGAGGCAAATCTTGAACTTGTGATCAGATTTGAGTAAGATATTGAAGTCATCAAAATAAACTAAACATCCCTTAACCACCAAGACCCAAGACCTTTTGCATGATCTTTCTTCTCTTCTCTCTGCATGCTATATAAATACACTTCATATAGTCACCAACATCTTCATCTTACAAACCTACTTTCTTTCCTACCCTTATTACTGTTTTTCACATTCATGGCAACACTTATTACCATCTTGATCGGGTTTTTCGCAGCATTCAACCTCTCGATCCTCAGTGTCTTTTCGTATGAGCCTGCACCGCTGCAAGATTTTTGTGTTGCAGATCCATCTAACCAAGGTTATGCTCGTTTTACCCTTATCGCTACTAGAAAAAGAAAAAAAAATGTTACTTCCAAAATTTGCGACAAATAATTGTGTCGCGATTTGATACAAATTTGCAACCAGGATTTTGCTTCAAAAGATTTTGGTAGCAAATGGGTTGGTTGAAAACTTTAGAGTAAATTTCGGTTTTGGTCCCTAACATTTGCACATTTTAACAATTTTAGTCTCAACTTTTAAAAATTCCCAATTTAGTGTTCAAATTTCATTTTTTTCTTCAATTCTGATATCAACGTTAACATTTGTTTAAAGAGTCGTTAGACTGCCCTCATGTGGTCCCCATATGAGGTGTACTTTTGTCATTTCCGTTTGTTTTAACTCATACTTTAAAACAAACGGAAATAACAAAAATACTCATCACGTGGGGACCATGTGAGGGCAGTCTAACTGCTCTTAAACGTTTGTTAACGTTGTAACCAAAATTGAAAAGAAAATGAAATGTGACACACTAAATTGGGATTTTTGAAAAATTGGGACTAAAATTGTTAAAATGTGCAAACGTTTGGGGACTAAAAGCGAAGTTTACTCAAAACTTTAATTTGCCACGTATTTGCTACCTTTAATTCCTATATAATACATTATATATATTAAAAGCAGTTATTAGAAGGAAGTGACGGGTAAACGGATAACAAGTTTGCTATCAAATTGTGCGAATGTTTTGTATTAACCAGAGCCGATCCCAAGAATTTAGGGGTCTTGTTCGAGCTAAAAAATAAGTTTCATTAAAAAATAAAATTACTAGTAGAAAAGTTATTAAATAAGGTAGAAAATAAATTATAGCAATAAATACAAGAAAATTATAGTTTTAAAATTACATTAAGTAGTTAATCAACAAATCCTGCTAGATTTGCTAGCATTTTTAATAGCAAACCGATTAATTAAACCTTCATAGTTCATATCTTTTTTTAAATTAGATTATTTTATTAGTTTATGTTTTAAAATTTAAAAGTTTTATTTAAAAGAAATGTATATATAATAATATATATATATATATACACACACATTTTGAGAAAATATGGGTCCCTAAAATGACGGATCATGTTCCGTCGCACTCACGCAAATGCTCAAGACCCTCACTAGTACTAAGAGTCTATCTATCATATTAATTTTGTTTGCTTTTGTAATAACTCGTACCGTCTTTTGTTTAGGTTCGGTTAGAGTGAACGGTATGGCTTGCAAGAACCCACTGTTCGTCCAAGCCGACGATTTCTACTACAGCGGTCTCCATATCCCCGGCGACACAGGAAATTCCTACGGGTATCGTGTCAGCCCAGTCACTGTCTACCAGATACCCGGGCTCAACACGCTCGGGCTCTCAATGATGCGAATCGACTATGCACAATGGGGATCCAACCCACCTCACACGCACCCTCGCGCAACCGAAATATTCACGGTGTTAGAAGGAACTCTTCAGGTTGGGTTCATTACTTCCGACCCGCTAAACCGCCTCGTTACCAAAGTGCTTCAACGGGGTGATGTGTTCGTTTTCCCCGTTGGACTCGTGCATTTCCAAAGGAACATGGGTCACTCAAACGCGACTGCGATTGCGGCGTTGAGTAGTCAGAACCCGGGAGTCATTAGCATCACGAACTCGATATTTGGGTCGACTCCGCCGATTGAGACCGAGGTGCTTGCACAAGCGTTTGGGGTTGATAATAAAACAGTACATCTGTTGAAGAAGAAATTTATACATGTATGAAACTTAGGAGTTGGTTTGTCTAGTTTGGTTTGAGGAGTCTTTGAACACTAACCCAATCATTTAGTGTTATGATAATAAAGTTTGGAACAATTACCAAGTCTAAAAAACTAAACGTGTGTTTGAAAAGTGTAGATCAAGTGTTAGTAAAAATAGGCCTACTCGGCCGAGTATTCAGTGAGTACTCGGATCTCAAAGGATTGTCGAGACGCCTTTTAAGAAGATGGTTAAGGTAACTCACAATCGGTCAACTTCGGTTAAACTCGATCCAACTCGAAAAAATCGGCGAAACTCGGTCGAACTCTGAAAAATCGGTCAAACTCGGTTAACGAGCTAGGTTTGACTTTAAGAAAATCAAAAACCTAAAAAAGGTAAATTTCTTTTAAATATAAAAAATTTAGAGAAATAAAAAAAAAAAAAAAAACCTTGTCAAACTCGAAAAAAATCGATCACCTTTGCCTAGAAATTAACTAGTGAGTATTTTTAAGCATTTTAATCGTTTAGGCATTTTATCCATGCATTTTAGATATGTATTTATTGATATTTATGTATTTTGTTATGAATATTAATAAACTTATCATATATATATAATTTCTCAAAACAAAAATCATTATTATTTACTATATCTGAGCACATATTTATTCAATGTTAAACTTAGATAGATTAATTACAAAATACACCAAGGGATATCTCCTAACTACATTAACTAGGATGAGACAATACCATCAGGAATCCATAATAATCTAACACGAGCAATAGCAAACCACACCAACAAGGCATCACCTAACTACATTAACTAGGATGATATGACATCATCGGGAAATTATAAATAACATAGATAGAGTTTTCAAAGGAATTGTTGAAGCCGAAACGGGATACAAGATCGACATGTTAAGAACCGGTCAGGGGGGGGGGGTGAATTTACATCTCAAGAGTTCAATGATCGGTGCAACAAAGAAACCATACAAAGAAATCTCACGGCGCCCTACACACCCCAACATAACGGAGTGGTAGATAGAAGAAACCGAACGAATATCAACATGGTAGAAGTACGCT
>JBCNJP010000008.1:54224589-54258123 GCA_039602395.1 Deinandra increscens subsp. villosa
TAAGGTAACTCAGAATCGGTCAATTTCGGTTAAACTCGATCCAACTCGAAAAATTCGGTGAAACTCGGAGTCGGTAAACATCAAAAAATATCGGTCAACCTAGGAATAAATTGGTCGAACTCTGAAAAATCGGTCAAACTGGGTTAACGAGCTAGGTTTGACTTTAAGAAAATCAAAAACTTAAAAAAGGTAAATTTCTTTTAAATACAGTAGAACTTCTATAATTTAATACTCAATAAATTAATAACATCGATAAAATTAATAATTTGTCTGGTCCCTGTAACATCCCGAAATCCGAACTGATTTAAAAAAAAATATTATTCCATCGCGGGTATGGGCCGGGTATGAGCGGTTTAATAATAACCCGACTTGTTTAATGGAGTGAAGTTGTTTTGTTATACTTTGGTGGCTAATGCTTGAAAGTACTAGTCAAGGAAGATGAGGGTGTTATATGTGAAATATAAGTTAGTGGTTAAAACTTAACAAAAGACCATTATAGAGGGGGGCAGTATGCACTTAAAGGAAACTTGAGGAAACAAAAAGGAAAGGGAATTGGGGGAGGTCGTATGATGTTGCTGGAAATCGAGTTCCACCCCCATCCTCCTCAAAAATTCGTAATCCTCAATTGGAAGGAAATTGGCTGCGATTTTTAGAGGTTTTGCAAGATTCTTGAAGCTAGAGACCTTCCTAAATTCTTGTAAGTTGTTATGTAGAAAAACCTCATCTTCTTGCATGTTGGAGAATTCGAAATCTATGGTAGAATGCATGATTGAGGCTGCGATTTTAGGGCTTTTATGTTGTATAATGTTTGTGTGAGGTTATACAAGCTTGTATACTAAGTTTTGTTGTGTTAACATCAAGATTTGGGAGGGTGAAACCACAAATACGAATTTGGGGTATACAATGGGGAAAATTGTTATCCAAGATGTAGTGGCAAGATTGAATACTAATCTGAGTTATAATTTGTTAAATGTGGTCTATAAGATTCATAGAATGAGATATTAAAGTGTTATGAAAGATTTGGTTTGGAACATAAGCAATCTAAGTTGAAATAGGCTTGTTGTGATAATGCACACCAAGTGTTTGTGAAAATGCCTAAAAGAGAAGTTGAACTTGAAAGTAGGTTATTTTGATGGGATTAAAAGTGGTGTAATGCTTGAGAATTATGTTTGATCAAGTTGTGATTTATTAAGCTAAATGCTTAATTATTTATAGGTAAAGTTGAAGGAAGCTCAAGCCGTCAAGGAATGCAAAAATGAAAGATTCGAGGTAACATATGAGTGGTTAAAGTAGTTTATGCAAATAGATATATATATTATTATGTGATTTAATCATGAACGAATTATGAGTTAGTTGAATAACATAGATGATTATATGATGTTCGATGCGTAAAATAATGTAGGATGTTTGTAGTTAGATGAAGGCTACAACATCGTATAGAAGTGTGGGATAGTATAATAGTGACCCGTTTTGGGTATGATTATGATGAGTGACCCGTTTGGGTATATTAGCAGTAAATAACCCATTTGGGTTATGATTGTGTATATATGTTGCATGATAAGCTTAAGAATGTGTTAGATGGCCGGTTGGACAAAATGGTAGAGAATGACCAGGTAGGGGCAATGTGGGCAGATGATGTATGTGTAATTATGTGGAATATTGCAATGTGGCCCGTAAGGGTAAAGATGAAGGTATATAACCCTTATGTGTTAGACTAACAGCTGTAATGTGACCCGTAGGGATAAGCTGAATGTATATAACTTTTGTGTGTTATACTAAAAGTTGTAAGGTGACATGTAGCGGTTTACTTATGTGCATTAGATAGTGATGTGCAAATGAATATCGATGTTAGCATTAGATGGTGTCAAAGTGATTGGATTGGTAACATTGAGAAATTAGTCATGATACATGACCCAATCGATGCAGGAAGACGATTGTGACCCATATGGGTTGAGCTGAATAATGGCGGAAAGATGATTTTGGGTCATAGACCTAAAATGGTCCTAACGTGTGACCAAGTTGTTTGGCTTAATGTTTAGGTGCCAAAGGAATAATATGATGCAATAATTGCAAGTGAAAGGATGAGGTATAAGTTGTTTAGATGATTAAGGTGTTAGCGGGTCAAACGGGTTGGGTAAGGTGTCATCAATACCCGACTCGTGAAACTAATATGTTTTTAGTGAGTGGTGTACAGTCCTCTTGATTGCAGGTGTTAGAGAGTTCATGGCATCAACTATGGAAGTGAAACTCATAAAAAGGAACCAAGATGTAAAATGCTGAAAAAATGGCTAAGTATGGAAAATACAGCCTGGAGCCCTGGAAACCAGGCTCCAGGCGTATCGCCTGGCATGACAGGAGCTCCAAGCGATACGCTAGGAGCTTGCTGTCCGGATTTTTATATTGTTTCTTGTATTTAATTGATGTCTTGTGCTGAAAGATGTTGTGTGCCATTAGTACCAATGTGTTACTAGTGTTTTTGGCAGGTAGAACTTAGTTAACGGGTCAAGATCGAACCGAAGGGCTATGGAACCGAACACCACATATTTTCGGTACTACAAGTCATGTTTTGATGAAATGAATGTTTTGTAATCATATGGTGATGAAACTGATGTGTCTAATACTATGATATGTGTAAGGATGGGTGATATTTTTACCTAAATGAAGAAATTTTCTAGCTCTGATTTTCAAATGTCGTTTAAACTTGCTAAACGGGATGGGGCCTTACAGTCCCAACTTGGGACCAGTATAAAGTTGGACCCCAATCGATAAAATAATAAGATAATATTTTTTTTTGAAATCCCAAAGTAAATATATTGCTCCCAGTGAAACTATAAATTAATAATTACTAAAATATTCTAAAATTCTAGGATTGTCTAGTAAAAAATGAATCTATAGTCACTTGTTTTTAATTTTTATTTTTTTGTGAACTTCAAATCTTTATTGAGTTATCTTTAAATCTCTCTATTGCATTTAAGAGTTGAGGCACTGTATTCTCATATTGCAACAAAAAATTATGAAGAGTTGTTACGACTTGCAATGCTTCTTTCCGAAGGACCGGTTCCGAAGGTACCGAATCATCATCAACTTCATCATCAACCGGATTTTGAACGATATCATTAGACATTTTATAGTGATCAATCTAGATCTATGTACATTGAACTTGACAAGTTCATTAATGTGTGAATGTACATGAGAATTTTGAAAGTCCTTGTTTCTATTTTATTCAAATAGATAAAATGACCGGATATGGAAATTTGTAGGCCGGTGCATTAATTTAAGAGTTGCTCACGAATATAAGCCAACTCTTTAGAATAATAATTTATTAATTTATCGATATAATAATATCTCGTTAAATTAATAAAATATCCCGGTCCCAACATTATTAATTTATAGAGGTTTTACTGTATAAAAAATTTAGAGAAATTAAAAATAATAATAAAACCCTGTCAAACTCGAAAAAAAATCGATCACCTTTGCCTGGAAATTAACTAGTGAGTGTTTTTAAGCATTTTAATCGTTTAGTCAATTATAATTTACTATTTCTGAGTACTCCCCAAGTAGCCCCCCCCCCCCCCCCCCCACACACTCATAACTCCTCAGTCGATCGACCTGGCAACATTTAACGATTTTGGCAGCATTAGTTTTAATCATGTGTTGCCACGTACCGTCTTTTGTTTGCTTTTGTAATAACCCGTACCGTCTTTTGTTTAGGTTCGGTTAGAGTGAACGGTATGGCTTGCAAGAACCCATTGTTCGTCCAAGCCGACGATTTCTACTACAGCGGTCTCCATATCCCCCGCGACACAGGAAATTCCTACGGGTATCGTGTCAGCCCAGTCACTGTCTACCAGATACCCGGGCTCAACACGCTCGGGCTCTCAATGATGCGAATCGACTATGCACAATGGGGATCTAACCCACCACACACGCACCCTCGGGCAACCGAAATATTCACGGTGTTAGAAGGAACTCTTCAGGTTGGGTTCATTACTTCCGACCCGCTAAACCGCCTCGTTACCAAAGTGCTTCAACGTGGCGATGTGTTCGTTTTCCCCGTTGGACTCGTGCATTTCCAAAGGAACATGGGTCACTCAAACGCGACTGCGATTGCGGCGTTGAGTAGTCAGAACCCGGGAGTTATTAGCATCACAAACTCGATATTTGGGTCGACTCCGCCGATTGAGACCGAGGTGCTTGCACAAGCGTTTGGGGTTGATAATAAAACAGTACATCTGTTGAAGAAGAAGCTTATACATGTATGAAACTTAGGAGTTGGTTTATCTAGTTTGGTTTGAGGAGTCTTTGAACACTAACCCAATCATTTACTGTTATGATAATAAAGTTTGGAACAATTACCAAGTCTAAAAAACTAAACGTGTGTTTGAAAAGTGTAGATCAAGTGTTAGTAAAAATAGGCCTACTCGGCCGAGTATTCAGTGAGTACTCGGATCTCAAAGGATTGTCGAGACGCCTTTTAAGAAGATGGTTAAGGTAACTCACAATCGGTCAACTTCGGTTAAACTCGATCCAACTCGAAAAAATCGGCGAAACTCGGTCGAACTCTGAAAAATCGGTCAAACTCGGTTAACGAGCTAGGTTTGACTTTAAGAAAATCAAAAACCTAAAAAAGGTAAATTTCTTTTAAATATAAAAAATTTAGAGAAATAAAAAATAAAAAAAAAACCTTGTCAAACTCGAAAAAAATCGATCACCTTTGCCTAGAAATTAACTAGCGAGTATTTTTAAGCATTTTAATCGTTTAGTCATTTTATCCATGCGTTTTAGATATGTATTTATTGATATTTACGTATTTTGTTATGAATATTAATAAACTTATTATATATATAATTTCTCAAAACAAAAATCATTATAATTTACTATATCTGAGTACTCCCGAGTAGCCCCCCCCCCCCCCACCCCACCCCCACCCATCTAGGCCACGTACTCATAACTCCTCAGTCGACCGACCTGGTAACATTTAACGACTTTGGCAGCATTAGTTTTAATCATGTGTTGCCATGTGTTTGTGTCTGAGAGGTGACGAGCGTCGTCAAGTCATGCAAAAACCGAACTAACCTAGACAACTAGGGTAAGTAGGGTATCGTATTCACAAGGAGCATGTGGTTAACAACAGGGGCGGATCCAGTTGGTTGTCACCGGGTTCCCGGGAACCCAGTTACTTTCGAATTTATAGGTAAATATATATAATACTATTAGTAGTGAATCCATATTTAAAATTAGAGTGAATCCTATTATCAAATCTCTTCTAGGCGAACTGGTAATCGATCCGCATATTAACGAAAAGGTCCTGGTTCGATCCCCTTCTCGGTCCGTTTTTTTGTGTTTTAATTGAATATATAATACTAGTAGAGTAGAAATATATAATGCGGGAGTGAAAGTGATTAACAATATCCCTTTTAACGCAACAGGTTCTTGCCTTAGCATTCGAACAGCCATGTCCCATGTTCGATTCCAGGTTCCGTCGTTTTTTTTTATTAATTCTATATATGTAATAATACTAGTGAATTAATATATAAAATGGGAGTAAAAAGTTAAAAACTATTAACAATATGTCTTTTAGACTAATTTGTTCTTGTTGTGCATTCTAATGAGTAGAACCCTGGTTTAATACCTTATACTTGGCACCTTCTGTTTTTTTTTTAATAGATTAATAACTTATTAACTAATGGGTTTTTTCACTATCCCCGCTCAGTCTCTTCACGTATACTAACGAGCAAGTCTCTGGTTCAATAATGCAACGATTTCAAACAATGAAAACTCGTAGGCAACAATTATAGGTATGTGTTTTTTTAATTTTCAATGACTATATTTTCTTTAATTATTGTAACGTATATTCGTATTGTTATTGTGTTATCGACCTTAACCGACCCGAACCGATCAAACCAAAAATTTTGATATTTAGTTGTTAGAATCTGACCACCAAAAAAGTTAGTGAACCCACTGAAAAAAAAATCTGGATCCGCCCCTGGTTAACAAAATACGTCTTGTTTGATCATAAACTAAAAGAACTGGATATTAAACAAGAGCTAAACTAAACTATCAAATTAAGAACTACCTAAACACAAGAACACAAATGCCCAAGATAAGAAAACGCAATCACTTCTGGTTTCAGGTTTGGCTACTTAGTTGCAACACATTAATGTGATATACCAATGCTTAATCAGCTAAATAGATATAACACATATTTAATCCATGTTAAACTTAGATAGATTAATTACAGAGTACACCAATGGGATATCTCCTAACTACATTAACTAGGATGAGACAATTCCATCAGGAATCCATAATAATCTAACACGAGCAATAGCAAACCACACCAACAAGGCATCAACCTAACTACATTAACTAGGATGATATGACATCATCGGGAAATTATAAATAACATAGATAGAGTTTTCAAAGGAATTTTTTAAGCCAAAACGGGATACAAGATCGACATGTTAAAAACCGATCGGGGGGTCGGGGGGGGGGGGTGAATTTACATCTCAAGAGTTCAACGATCGGTGCAACAAAGAAGCCATACGAAGAAATCTCACGGCGCCCTACACACCCCAACAAAACGGAGTGGTAGAGAGAAGAAACCGAATGGAGATCAACATGGTAGAAATACGCTAAAGATAACGAATGTACCTCAAGAATATTGGGGTGAAGCAATGATGCATGCCATCTATGTGTTGAATTGGTCGCCAACAAAAGCAGTCACAAAGAGGACCCCATATGAAGCCTTGAGGGGGGGGGGGGGGTCAAGCCATATGAAGCCAAACGCGGTTGCTGAGGTTAGTTGGATACGTAACCTGCTTCTTGAGTTGCATGTTCCCCTTCGCACCACCACTACTGTCTACTGTGATGATGTCTCTGCAGTGTATCTCTCTGGTAATCCTGTTCAGCACCAACGCACTAAGCATGTGTAGATTGCTATACAATTTGTTCGTGAAAAGGTACGAGTTGGGCACATCTTGGTTCTTCATGTTCCGTCCGAGTTTCAGTATGTTGATATTTACACTAAAGGTCTCCCTCGTTCCTAGTTTCATAGTTTTCGAGTCAGTCTTTGCGTTCCGTTCTCCTCCTGCTCCGACTGACGGACGTATTAGTTATTATATATTTATGGTCATGTTACAATAGTATCTTGGAAGAACAATTAAACTTGATTGATAGCAATACATGTCAATTCTGAATAGTTGTACTCGGTTGCTCGGTTCTACTCAAGCAAAGACAACGTCTTGATCGTAACCATTTGCAAAGGATAGAAGAAACCTAGGGGGCTGACCGCACCCACGGTTTTCGGCCAGACATACATATTTTCACGGTTTTATACAAAAAAAATCATATGTATTGAGTATCGCCCCTCGGATGTATTGAGTATCGTCCCTTGGGGAACTTTTGAGCCCCTTGGTAGAATTTTTAAGCCCACCATCTCAGAGTTTTCTTTTAAGCTTCACCACTAATTGTAACTAAACGGTAACATTCTCGTAAAGGAGCGGAACTTCATACCGTTAAGGAGCAACTTAACTTGCTTCTCATATCAAACCAATCTAAAAAAAAAATTGCCCAAATGAAACGAGCTACTAAGTACAAAATGTCACATACATGATCAATGCCTTAGGTCCCGATCTCCAACACAACTTTCACACACCCACTCACTATATAAACACAGGTTTTCCCGCGACCGCTCATAACTTCCCGTCTCCCCCCACTCCTCTCAACTGACGCATATTTTACTCCCTTTCATTAACTTCTGAAAACCCTAATTTTGATCGGTTTACCCGTCACGCCTCGATGAACCTCCGATCTCGATCGTCTGATCCTTCTAACAAAGGTAACCGACTTTGAATCCATCATAATGTCTTGTTGATTTCATTTCATCGAGTTCTCTGTTTTTTGCTTGCTGCACTTTTTTTTCAGTAAATATTCATATTTTTGTTCAACGGCCTGAAGAATCGTAGGCTGATTTTTAGGGTTTTCTGTGTGTTTTCGTGTAGGACGATTTGAAAGGGGAAATAAAGTGCTTACTAACTGCTTTTAGTGTTCGGATGAATGTCTATTTGTTTTATTGAGGACTACTTGATCATTTTGTTATTTTTTAGTTGAATGAACAGATGAATCGTAGATTTTTGTAGTTTTTATTTGTAATTTGAGAGTTATGCGAGTTTCTTCTAGTAAGTGCTTGCTGAAAACTGGATTTTGGAGTTGTGTTATGGTTGTGTATTTTGGTTTTGCTGATAAAAACTTGTTCTGATTCAATTGGATGAAATAGGTAAGAGCATTATGGAGCTCTCAGACAATGAAGATGGGGATAGCCTGTCCTCGGATACTGATTTCAGTGGATTTAGTCTTGAAGGTATCTCCTGATTTCACTTTAGCATCATCTATTCAACTTATGTATTGTTCTTTTTTTAGGGTTATGAAAAGCAACTAAGTATCTCGAAGAGTGCTTTTAAAATTTGGAAATGATGAATTATATATCTGAAGTTCTTCTATGTTATTGAGTTCATCAAATGTTAAGCCAATGTGCTTTTTTGTTCTCATTTTTAAATCCTTATTGGTAGATTGAGCAATGGATGGAATGGTTAAACCTGACTGTGCTCTTTTTTGTTGCATTCATAACTTAGATTTGTGTTCTTTTTGCAAATACAGGTACTGACACTGATGAAGAAGAGGCATTGGTTGATGCTGCAGGTTTTGAAGTTGTTGAGCCAAAGAGAAGGAAAACTAGTTCATGGAGGGGAAAGCGAAAAGTTCAGGAAAGGGAGGAACAATCTGATGAAGAGATGGTGGCTGAAGTTAATCATGTCGAGCTTGGTAAAGAAGATGATGTTGAAGTAAAGAGAACAAAAAATAAGAAAAAAAAGAAGACAAAACCAACTTTAATGTGGGAAGTTTGGGAAGAAGAGACGGAGAAATGGCTTGATCAGCATATGACAGAGGATATTGATTTGGATAATTTGAATGAGATTGTGGCAGAAACTGTTGATCCATCACCGGATTTGATTATGCCACTTTTAAGGTACCAGAAAGAATGGTTAGCATGGGGATTAAAGCAAGAAGAATCTGCCTCAAGAGGGGGTATTCTTGCAGATGAAATGGGAATGGGGAAGACTGTGCAAGCTATTGCTCTTGTACTTGCTAAACGGGCACTTCTACGTGAAATGGGTGAACGTGCTGAGCTGTCAGCGAGTTCTTCCACAGGATTATCATGTGTCAAAACAACTCTTGTGATATGTCCATTAATTGCAGTCATGCAATGGGTTAATGAGATTGATCGATTCACTACAAAAGGAAGCACCAAGGTACTGGTATATCATGGACCCAACAGGGGGAAAACACTTTCTGAATTCTCGGAGTATGATTTTATCATAACTACCTACTCTATTGTAGAGGCTGAATATCGAAAAAATGTCATGTCACCAAAAGATAGATGCGAGTGGTGTGGAAAAATGTTTTATGCGAAGAAACTGAAGATTCACCTCAAATACTTTTGTGGTCCTGATGCTGTTAAAACTGCGAAACAATCAAAGCAATGCAAAAAGAAAGGAAAACTTGGAGAAAAATCGTCTCTTTTGAAGGAAGATCTATCTGTTGAAGAGGATGATAATAAGAAGTCGAGTAAAAGGAACACAAAGGGTAAGAAAAAGAAGGAATACTTAGAAACAGGTGTTGATCCAGATATTTCCTCCAGTTCCGGAAATAAATCATCTACGAAATCCTTTTTGCACTCTGTAAAATGGGATCGCATAATTCTGGATGAGGTATGCAATGATGCTTAATATTACTATTTCATCCTTTTCCCTTAACTTACATAAATTGATAGGTATATGTGCTTGCAGGTATGTACACACATACAAACACATAACAATCATTATCTATATATAAAATCTATTAATATGTAATCTATCCTGCTTAGGAGAGTTCTACTTTTCAGTCACTCAACTAGATTCTAGGCACATTTCTAAAGATATGTTCAGTGCTATAAAAATATTTATTTATGTTGAAACTTGCAACTGTCCATTAAACTCTCTTGCACCTTCAGTTTTTTTTGTTTGTTTGGACCACTGATTATTTTTATGCTATTTCTTCTGATTTGTATACAGGCTCATTACATAAAAGATAGACGTTGTAATACCACACGAGCTGTTTTTGCTCTAGAATCTTCTTATAAATGGGCTCTAAGTGGCACTCCTCTTCAAAATCGTGTTGGTGAACTCTACTCACTTGTAAGTTTTTTTTCATGCCCGTTAATGTTATAGTTTGCCATTGTTCATTTCTAATTTGTAAACACTATTTTTTGTTTTTATAGGTTCGGTTCTTACAAATAACTCCATACTCCTATTACATGTGTAAAGACTGTGATTGTAAAGTGCTTGATTATAGGTAAGGTTATTTTTGTTTCCTGGCATATGAATGGTTTGTGCATGGTGTGCTGTTGAGTTAAATAATTATCTTTATTCACGGCATGTGTTTTTTGTGATCACACTATATTTTTGGTGGATTGCAGTTCAAATTCATCATGTCCCGGTTGCCCTCACAAATCAGTGAGACACTTCTGTTGGTGGAACAAAGTGAGTTTTGCTTTGAGATTACTAATTGCTGTGATTATGGGTTTTAACGTGTTCTTTGTTCAAAACAGTATATTGCTAATCCCATTGCAAATAGAGGGCGTAGTGATGATGGTAGAAGAGCTATGATTCTGCTGAAAGATAAGGTTTTGAAAAGCATACTATCTAAGGCGTACGAAGAAGGATAGAGCTGCAGATCTTGCACTCCCTCCTAGAATAGTGAGTTTATATGTTATTCTACTGGTTTTAAAATATAAATGACAATTTTTATGCACTCAGTGGTTATTGTACTTTGATATTCACAGATTACTCTGAGGCGTGACTACCTTGATATTACAGAGATGGATTATTACACTTCACTCTATACTGAAAGTCAAGCGCAATTCAATACGTAAATTCTCTTTCCGTCTCCTTATATTTTCTATTGTCTGACAAGTTTTACTTGCAACTACCAAATTTTAGTTTTTACAATTTTTTGCATGTTTAATTTAATCTTCTATACATGCTTTCATGGTGTTCTTGTATTTTTACATCACCATGTCTCATTCCTATTTTCAAATTCTTTATTTGGAACTTCAACAATTGTGTTTAAACTATTAAAGGTTGTGATTTTTGTAGCTTTTGATGATTGCTAACAAGTCCTCTTCATCATTAAATGATAAACATGGGTCTTTTATGTCGTGCTGTCGTGCATGATTATACTCGGTGCTATACTTGATTAATAAGATTGCCTGGTGGAATTATCTTTCTGTTTATTTAGTGGCTGACAAACAACGTTTTTGCTGATGATTTCGTCTGCAGGTATATTGAAGAAGGAACACTGATGAACAATTATGCTCATATTTTTGACCTCTTAACACGCCTTCGACAGGTTAGTAGTCAATATAATTATTATTTATTATTATTTTTTTTTTTTATCAATTTTAGGGTTTGGGATTGTAATTGTTTCTCGTCTTGTAGCCATGCAAAAACTGAATCAAGCAAGTTATGTAGTTCAGTTTTATCTCACTCTGCTCTGACTGCAGGCGGTTGATCATCCTTATCTCGTGGTTTACTCCAAAACTGCTGTTGCAAGGAGAAGCGAGATCAAATCCACTGACGAACAAGTCTGTGGTTTATGTCATGATGTAGCAGAAGATCCTGTGGTACTATATTGACTCTCGTAGTATTCTATTAGGTTC
This sequence comes from Deinandra increscens subsp. villosa, assembly GCA_039602395.1. Classification (NCBI taxonomy): domain Eukaryota; kingdom Viridiplantae; phylum Streptophyta; class Magnoliopsida; order Asterales; family Asteraceae; genus Deinandra; species Deinandra increscens. The sequence goes on from JBCNJP010000008.1 coordinate 54,236,345, forward strand.
CCCTTAAAAAAAAATACTTTTATGAAAGTTCAAAAATAATTCTCCAGTTAAAAAGTACTCAAGATTTATATTCATATTTGTTACACTGTGTTGAAATATATGACTACAAAAATTTTCAGGTCACATCCTGTGAGCATATCTTCTGTAAGTCATGTGTGATTGACTTCTCTGCTAGCTATGGTCAGCCTGCGTGCCCAACATGTTCAAAACCACTTACAGTGGACTTCAGTGCAAATAAACATGATCAAGAAGTTCCGAAACCTAAATCAAGTTTTAAAGGATTTAAATCGTCCAGCATTATAAACAGAATCTCTCTTGAAAAGTTCCAGACAAGCACAAAAATTGATGCTCTGGTATATGGTCATTTATTTTATCATCCTTGCTTTCTCTTTTCTTTATAGTTGTTAATCTTACATAGAGCTGCTGATTTCGACACATTAATTTGCATATGGGTTGATTTGGGTTACGTTTTATCTGTAAAAAAATTCTTCTAAAAGGAAACTGGTTGAACATATTAAAATCATTCATAATGTATTCTTAATGCACCAAACCTCCTTAAATCATTTTACTAAAAAATATATTATTGAAATATCATAATATTTCGTAATCTTATTTGACAAACTAATTATTAATTAAAACCATAATTTGGACAAAATGTGACTCAAGTCGACCAAACCGACCCGTTAGTCAATGTTTCTGACCCATGTGCTTGGCTTCCCTAATTTGTTGCCACTTATCTTACACACTAACTTATATGTTTGAGTGTGGTTGAATAATTTTCAGAAGGAAGAAATCAGATTCATGGTTGAAAGGGATGGTTCTGCTAAAGGAATTGTATTCAGTCAGTTCACATCATTTCTCGATCTGATACACTATTCTTTGCAGAAGGTAAAATTATTCTATTAATTTACTTTTGAGTTTTTCCAGTTCCCACAAAGAGTCCACTATTTTAGCTACACGGTTCAAGGTTTAGTAATTTCCAAATTCAATATTTAATAACACGTTTCAAGCATATGCTTCAACATACATGATTAGATTTTCAAATTTTATCGTCGTTTCTCGAAAACAGAAGTTATTGTATATCTGTCACTTATAAGTCAATGGTTGATTTGTCGGGGTCGGACGGGGCGTTATTTTGTACTTTCAAATGAAACTAAGATCAACATTGAATTGTGTGAATTTGCAGTGTGGTGTGAAGTGTGTTCAGTTAGATGGATCGATGACCATGGCTGCTAGAGAAGCTGCAATTTCCAGATTTACAGATGACCGAGACTGCAAAGTCTTCCTGATGAGCTTAAAAGCTGGAGGCGTTGCTTTAAATCTCACAGTAGCCTCACATGTATGAACTCAAAATCACCAACTTTATGTTTTCTTCAATCGTTTTCAGTTTTAACGATCATTCATTTGGCTTGATTTTTTATAACACAGGTATTTTTGATGGACCCGTGGTGGAATCCTGCTGTGGAGCAGCAAGCACAAGATAGAATCCATCGAATAGGTCAATACAAACCTATCAGGTTGGCTTTTTTTGTGATTCTATTTTCAATTATTTTTGTATAGGAAGGTCAAAATGTGTGATCTTTTTAGACGGGCCCGGTTGATTCTAGAACTCTTATTACGTTAGTGATCATCTTTTCTCTCTTTGTTTAACTATTTTAATTTAAACATTAATAAAAAAAAGGTGATGTGGGGTGGATATTGTAGATAAGCCTAACAATTCTGTGTGGATTTTATACGTAATTAACATATTAAATATGATTATAGAACTCTTATTACGTTAGTGATCATTATTTATAAACAATTGTTTATGTAACGGGCTACTTTCACGTTTCAACCTTGCCTAGAGGCTAGAACTAAAGCCCCAAAACAACCCTTCTGCACATAAACATGTCACTTATAAGTTCTTGCGCATTTTGCAGGGTTGTGCGGTTTGTAATTGAAAACACGATCGAGGAGAGAATTCTGAATCTGCAAGAGAAGAAGAAACTGGTGTTTGAGGGGTAAATTTGGCATTTTCACTTCAGTTACGTATTACTTACGGTTTATAGTTTTGTTTTAACTGTTATTTGGTTACAACAGGACTGTTGGTGGGTCCAATGAAGCTCTGGGAAGGCTAACTGAGGCTGATATGAGGTTTCTTTTTGCCACCTAGCTTGGTCTTATTATGTTGTTGGTAGTCTAATGTTAATATTGTAAGTTTAAATTTCGTAATATGCATTCAGTCTTTTTGTTGTATTTTGGCTCACCGACCTGTTCTTGTATTTTGGCTCACCAACCTGTTCTTATGGTACTTTATTTTTCATTATTTGCTACTCATTTTATTTTTCTTCATTATGGTACTTTATTATTTACTACTCATTTTTTTTTTGTTTCAATTTTAGATTGTTTAATTTTATTTGTTTCTAGTAAAGAGTAGTGGGTACTGGGTAGGACTTAGGAAGGTGAAGATCATGGGACACGATTTCTTAGCCGGAGTGGTGTATCTGTATATATGGTATGTATCTTCGGTTAGATGGCATAGCTCTACCGCTTGTTTTGGTGGTGAATTTGTATCCGAAATGAGCCGGTGGATCTATCCTACATTTTGAACATTTAATTTGAACCACCGGTGTTGTACGCGTCTACTTAAACATTTGGTATCCAAGCCAAAACCGATTTGTTTCGACTCATCTCGATCTTACAACTAAAGAGCATTCCAATCTACAACATATTGTCACAACTCGGACCTTGAGCCTTGATATGGTGACGACATACATGTTCACGAGTGAAGAGGAGAATGTTTATTCGTGAAACACATTCCTTGCAGTATTATCGTTGCAGAAGATGAATCTACGTTTAAGAGTTCAAGTTCAAAAAACGGTCTATCAAACAAAGTGAGGTCGGATTCAATGATGGTGAAACGTTTGCCTTCATCAAAAGAAAGAATAGAAAGCTACCGTCAGTTCAGTATCTACACTTTCCAGCGAACTAGAAATTGAAGAGGGAGGGGACAAGGAATTGTGGTTACAACACGATCTCCATTCAAGTTATGTAGCAACCATTGAGGATCTCCATTCAAGTTATGTAGCAACCATTGAGGATTTCATTCGGGTTACGATCTTGATTCAAATCATACATTAATGGGATACCCATCGAAACTACCTCGTGAACCGTCATTGATACAAAATGTACATGTGGATGTTGATCATATTGTTCTAAGTTTGAGGACAAACTTTCAAAGACAGGGTAATGTTGTATGTCGGATCACCGACCCGTTCACTATGGTATTGTATTATTTGCTACCTACTTTATTTTTCTTATTCTAATTTTAGTTCTTTATATTTGTTTCTAGGTTTCTAGCAGTTGGTAGTAGGGGGCTAGGGGCTAGGAAAATGTGGAGACCAAAGATATTTTTTTAGAAAATTGAATTTTAATAATTTAACTTTTAACCCAGCAATAATCTCACCTTTAAATATCATTGTTATCAGTTTCAACTTTTAGTTTCAACCTTATTTTTTTGTTCGACCCTCTGTTATATTTTTTAACTTTCAACATCTAAGGGTCCAACAAAAGAAATATCAAAGAGTCCAACAAAAGAAATAAGGTTGAAAGTTGGTACTAGTGACAAAGATATTTAAAGGTGAAATTATTATTGGCCAAAAGTAAAAAATTGGGATTATTAAGATCCAATTTTTCTTAACTTTTTTTATGTAACTTTTTTGTAGTTAACTCTATTTAAAGTTTAATTTAAGAAACAATTTGAATGCAAATCAATTTCTTAAAAAACATAGATTCTAAAAGATAATTAGTAACAAATTTGAATCTCGTTTGAATCTCATAAATTTTTTTTGAACGGCAAACACTCGGTTACTCGAGGGTTTTATCATGACAAACGATGCTACCCACGACACGTTGCGACCACAGGCCGTGCGAGTATCTAAGACCTCTATGTTGCACATCCTTCCCAAAGGAAACTCACCGCCCAAAGACCCACTGTGGTAAAACTCTGACCCACCTCTATAATTTTTCTTCATTTTTTTGTGTCCGGTGGGATTTGAACCTTTGACCTTCACATTGGAAGGCAAGGGTGAATTCCAAAATTAATGGGTGATTACCTAAATCACAAAATTAAAGTTAATTTGCGGAGTTTAAGTAAAAAAAAAAAGGAAAATTGGCGTCATATAATCCCAACTTTTCACTTTTGGCAAAATAATAATCCCACTTTTCAATTTGGCAACTGGCGGTCCCAAGTTGTAAACTATTTGTTTTTAACGGTCCCGTCGTTAAAAATTTTTTAACTCCGTTTACTGAAGCTGACGTGGAAGCTTATGTGTAATTTTTTAAAATTTTTTTCTATTTTTAAATATCCAGTCATCATCACTATCACCCGACCACCACCACCACCACTCCACCACCACAACCACCCCACCGCCACCACCAAAATCCGTGAAACGATCAGACGAGTGACACGTGCGATGCCAGCTCTGATTATACGCATTTTTGGGTCGAATCCTAGCTCAATTCTGGAAGAATTCATTCTGTTTGACTTTTTGGAGTCAAACTTCATGTATTTTGACTAAAAAATTAGACCCGAATTCGAGTTTTGTTTGTGTTTGTGATTGATTCCAGCAGTTATAGTTCATCAAAACGAATCTACCGTAGGTTACGAAAATGATTTTCATTGAGTTTTGTTCAGAATCACGAAATGGGGTGGTGAACGTGTTCTTGAGCTCATCAATGGTGAAATCTTCAATCCTTAACGGTTTTCTGCAAGTATTGTTCCATTAGATTCAGTTTGAACTCGTCAATTCAATGGTACAATCGGTTTCAAATTTCGTTAATGTTTGTGTGATTCGTAAAATCAAAGAATGGTGTTCTTCAAGAGCTCATTAATGGTGAATTCTTCAGTCCTTAACGGTTTTTTGCAAGTCTGGTTCTTTGAACTCGTGAATTCAATGGTACAATTGGTTTCGAATTTCGTTAATTTTTGTGTATTCATAGGATGGTGTTGGGAGTGGTGACGGTGGTAGTGGGGTGGTGCTAGTGCGTCGGAGTGCTTTTGCGGTGGTTGTGGTGGTGGGCAAGTGGTGATGGCGGTGGGGAGGTGGTGGTGGTGGCCTGAGATGATGATGGTGGTGGTAGTGGTGACCGGAGATCATGATGGTGGTAGTACTGGTGGCCGGAGATGATGATGGTGGTGGTAGTGGTGGGCGGAGATGATGATGGTGGTGGAGTGGTGATGTGGTGGTGACTAGGATGAAGACTGTGTAATTTTAAAAAAAAAGTTTAAAAAAATTGCCACGTTAGCTTCTGTTATCGGTGTTAATTTTTTTTAATGGCGGAACTGTTAAAAATAAATAGTTGACAAGTTGGGACTGCTAGTTGCCAAATTGAAAAGTAGGATTATTATTTGTCAATAGTTAAAAGCTGGGATTAAATAACGCCAATTTTCCAAAAAAATATTATAAATTTTGAATTTGAAACACAAGGTAATCAAATCTGCATATTAATAAGGAAAGTGTTACGGAAACTGTTATATATATATTTTTTTTGAACTATTATCATCGGAAATTGTTATATTAAGTAATTTATATTCATCTAACTATTCACATAGAAATTATGATGGTTAGGCTATCCGTAGTGGTGTTTTGTCAAGCCCATAACGCCCCGCACACTAACTTCGGAGGCGTTATGGGTTAAAAAACTTCAATGGGCGTTGCCAATATCGCGTCGGGAGGAGGGTTTAAATTTTAAATTTACAACCATTCAACAATTATTTTGATTTTTTTTTCTCTCTAACTGTCACCTATAAATTAGTTTCAACTTTCACATTTTTACCACAAAATTTTTACACTTCTCTCTCAAATCTTCTACTTCTTTTCTACATATTTCAAATTTTTATATTTTCTACCAACAATGTCAAATTGGTGGACCGAAGAGAAAGAGTTCGCGTACATCGTTTTTATCATGAACGCAAAAGAGGAGAATGAGTATAGAATGATCCATACCACATGTGAAAAAATGATGTTTACTGGGATCGGGTAAAAAAAATTAATAAAGGAGAAGCGTACGTATGAATACGAAATGGAGTGTGACGACGATCTCATACATGAACCGAGCAGTGGATGATTTGAAAGCAAAGTGGGATAAATTGTCTCAGTTTCTTTAAAGTTCGAAGCTATATTCAAAAGACGCATGTTGTTAGGAAATCCAGAGGCTGAGCACGATGAAGGTGTTATCAATGAATCTCTTATCGAATATGAACGGTTGTACGGAAGACCGTTTATTAAGCTATACCTTTGAAAGTGTGTGCATGATTTTATTACAAGTAGTTTTTTATTTAAGTTGTCTTTTTAATTAAACTAGATTTTAATCTCCGCGCGTTGCCGCGGATGCCTATAAATGTTGCTTTCAATTTTAGTGTTGCTTCAACTTCCGTTGTCGATTTATCAATCTCTGTTTCAATTAAACAATTACACGGCTGATATGTGCAGACATCACATATTGATCTCGACATTGCTGGAAAACCATAGAATTTCACTCACAACAACCTAGTTTTATCCGACATCGAACCAAATTGACAACCCATCATCAACATCATAAACAATCATCATCAAGCTTCAACCATCATCACCAATAAATCATACATCAGATTAATCTATAAACACCATCCAATCTTGACATGAGAATGAAATAAGTAAAAACCTAGAAATACAAAACCAAACTAAAACCCATATCGGGTTTCTTACGGAGCTCACCGAAATCGACTGGGTTTATAACTGAATAGTTTCACACGTAAAATTGCCGCGTTGGCGAGCTTGAAGCCACCGCCGCCGTCGGAAACAACCACGCTTTCGTTTCTGTAGCGACCAAAATCGAGTCCGAGAACCCAGAAATTAAGCCCAGAAAACGAAAAAGGTGGATGAATGGAGGTTGTCGAACGATAGAAGCAGGTTGCAATAAAAATATTAAGATTTAATATAATAATAAAATATTATATATTATATATTATATATTTATATAATAATTATATATATTTACAAAAATAAATGGTGGTCTCACACTCATGAGCCACTATTCATATCTTGACCAATGATTGCATGACACGTGTCATGCCAACCACTAATAACATGACACGTGTCATTTCTAACCGACACGTGTCATGTTGTTTTTTTTTTAAATTTTACGTTTTTTATAGGACTTAACTTTTTTACGTTCGTTTTTAGTATACTTTTAGAGTTTTCGACTTACGTCATCCTTTAAAGTCTTTAAAAGGTGACCCGCCGCAACGCGCGGTGGTCAACTTTCAGACCACGTTTACAGTTTTTGACTTTGCTCACAGCGTTTTAAAAAATGGGTGTTAGGCCGCGTGTCATGTACATGTGGTCTTTTTTTCAGACTTAAGCGCAAATGGTCAACTTTTAAATCACTTTTAGAGTTTTCGACTTTGGCCACGGCGTTTTGGAAAATGGGTGGCCCGCCGCGAAGCGCGGGCGGGTCACCATCTTGTAAGATTTATAATAAAATATTAAGGTTTAATGAATAAAATAATCATAAATGAATTAAATATTAAGATTTAATCAAGACATGTTTGTAATTATAATGTATAGCAATTACGTAATTTCTTTTTTATTTAATGAAACTATCTTTTAATTTATTTGTTTATTTTTAATTAAAAGTTGTTATTTAATTAGTTTATTTAAATTAAAAAAATGATTGTGTAATGATTGCAAAAGGAGGTTATGGGAAGTTATGACTACAACACTTTTTCTCATAACCCCCATTACTGACCGGAGTGTCACGTGACTCAATTTACCGAGATGAGGAGGTTATGACTATAAATAGCCTTATAAATTTTTTTAACCTATATACTTCAACAAATTTCACCAATCTACATCAATCTACATCATAGTTACAATAGATAAAAATGTTATTTTTTCGTTTCACATCGTCGTACCAATACAAATATCACATGAAAAGATATAATATAAGCACGCACTATACACTAAAAGAAACACGAAACGAATTGAAACATACTTTCAAAAAATAACTATTCAAATGTTCTAAAGCATGCTTCAATATATTAACATCACCAACCACCAAAATACTTAATTTAATAACTAACCACCAAAGTATTTACTTTCTAAACCACATTCAAAATATTAACAGACAACTAATCCCAAAAACCACGACATATTTCTCAAGAGACTAACGCACAAAGCAAGATAAAATGTTGATACAAAAAACTACCAACTATCAAATAGCTAATGTAAAAGGTGTGAGACCAGACCACAAGCACTTAAGCAGCAACATCATACCTCAATTTATTCATCACCAACCAATATGCTATAATCAGCCAATAAAGAGATCCCAATCCTTTACATTATATTTGATTAAAGAAAATTTATTCGTTTAATTAGCTCAAATCTATATAAAAAGTAAAATACAATAAATTGATTATGTAAATTTATAATGTAACAATTAGAATCAGAAGTTAATAGTTTACTTTTAGATTTTTTTTCACTTTGGCCACAAGTTCTTTTTAACTTTTCGACTTTAACCATAATATATATTAACTTTTAGATTTTTCATCTTTGATCATAAGTTTTTTTTTCACTTTGACCATAATCTTTTTTTTACTAATCTTCCTTTAAGCATAATACTTTGTTAACTTTTAGTTTTTTCTATGTTAGTCATAAGTTTTTTTTTACTTTTCTACTTTGACCACAATACTTTTATACTTTTACATTTTATAGCCCTTAACTTTTAAACTTTTTTTTAAAAGTTTTGTCGTCTTATACTTTGGTCATGAAACTTTTACAATTACGTTTTATACCACCTTTTATGATTTCAAAGTTTGACCACATAAGTTTTAAATTTTTATATTTTATACCCCTTAACTTCTGGAATTTGTTTTTTTTTTGTTTTTTAAGTTTTGTCGTCTTATATTTTGGCCACGAAATTTTCACAATTTTACGTTTTATATCCCTTAGGATTTCAACTTTGTTTCCCACTGAAGTTTTATACATTTACGTTTTTACCCCTAAAACTTTTTACTTTATTTTTAGTAACTTTTGTGGTTTTCTATTTTTGCCACCAATATTTTATACATTTACGTTTTTGCCCCTAAAGTTTTCTACTAGAATGGAAGGGAATAACTTTTGTTCCTAACTAGGTGGTGACCCGCCGCGCGTTGCGGCGGCTTCACCATTTATGTACCACGTATCGACTTCACCATTTGTTAAAAAACAAAGTGAGTATTTAAATAGAAAGCATAAAACATATCACAACTTCCCACAAAAGTACATCAAATCGTTACCTGACGTTCACAATTGCAAAATCCATTACAGCAAACAGAATATTAACCTAAAACAAAAAACAACATTAACACAAATAATGACTATGATATGCATGCAAGTGAAAGAATCCATATCCATGCACATTAACTGAACATGGTCTATAGTAACCAAAAGTTCGAAAATCATTTTCACATAAACTTGAGTTTAAATAAATAAAGAAACAAACTTCAACCAAACTAACAACATGCTTAATTTTACTCTAATGATTAATTCTGACCATACATATATGACCATAGGGTTCCCTTTCAGTAGGATCCCCTGGAAAGCAACTGCCTTTGATTCTCTTGGTTGAAACACCCGAACCTTTCCTCCAACTCATCATTATTTATGGTCTAAAGATTCATGCATAAAGACAATCAATCATAGAAATTAAATATAAATTACGTTTTCACCTTTTTAGAAACTATGCAAGTGAAAATGAACCTGCAATCCCCTAACAATAGCTTCCTCCTTGACTATTGTTTGTTCGATCCTGGAATTTTTCAGTTCTGGCATCATAATCCAACTCCATGTCCACAGTCCACAGGCATTTGTTTGTTTGTTCGATCCCGGAATTGCTTTCAGCTTCATATAATTCACACTAATCTCAAAACATAAAAGAGAGGTCAAGATATTAAATAGCAGACAATCTGCAAGGGGATTTTGGAACGATATGTAAAAAGGCATACCAAACCACATGATGAACGAACCGATGGTTGAGATAACCGATTCTCCCCGATTCCATCCATGACGGAAAAAAAAGTGATGAGAAAAATAGATAGGAGGATAATCTATGAAAAATGGAAGTGTTTACATAGTCTAACTCTCTTCTTTGTTTGGATTTAAGTTTATAAGCTATTTATTCCTGACCATTGTTGTCATTTTATATTTCGTATAGTTCTGTTGAAACATAAGAAGTTCCAGTTCCTTCTTATAGAAGACAACTAAATATTGAAATAAACTTTTAGAACAAATACACAAAAAACAGCTCCATTATACACACATACTATGATTCATTTAGGCAAAATACAACACTAAAAATCTAAAATGGCAGGCATGATTGTGGAACACTACAACAGCCAAAATAAATCCTATTCATATCAAACACAACAGTATAGACATAAAAATTAGTGTTTGGCCCAATTTTATCAACGATTGTTAAAGCAATAGAGGAGACACATTTTAACCATACCATACCCTTTTATGTGGTAAGCAGCAATGAATTTAATGATATTGGAGAAACTGATGAATCTAAGAACCTTGAAAAACGTGATGTATGCTTTATAGAAAGGCCAACCCATTTTTGTTTCATTCCTAGCAAATATGATAAAAGATGAGTAAAAGCAAATGAGTATCAATTACTAACCAAAAAGACATACCTTATATGTTTCAGGATGGGTTTAGCCTGCAAAATAATCTCCAAAACACCTAAACTAAGAAAGGAAGAACATATAAAATGTAAACTTGAACGGTCAAACAATTTCAAATGAATCAATGGAACTTGAAAATCCTAAAGAAAATAAAGTAATGGAATTATGGTGAAATTCAATACCTCGTGCGTCGTTTGTGAGATGGCAAGTATCGACATGAACAACTAATGATTTTATCAGTTTAGATACCCTGCCTTTCGTTATAATCTGAGTTAAATTTAAACCGAAAACCCCCAATTTCAAATCCCTAAATCATTATAAGTTAGTAGGTACCTTGAGTATGACTTTAGTTGTTTCATAAAGAGTGATATTGTTATGTCTAGAACACTTGGAGCAACTGCAGTATTAAAATCAAATTAGAAAGAGATTCCAATTAATCAATCAATCGGAGAAGATATGATATGATGAAAGAGATGAAGAAGACCTTTCTCTTCTCTCTGCTTCTTCTTATCAGCAAACGCTGGCAAAAACCTCAAAATTTCGCTGTAATAAGAAACCCTAAATACGAAATGGGGGAGAAGGCAAAATCTGTGTCGCGTGAAGATGAAACGACGTTAGAAGGAGGTGACCGGATGTCTGTCGCTGTCCACCGTCTGGAGCCATCGTCGCCAAAGATCGTCGATCTCTGCCGCCGCCCACCGTCTCGAGCCATAACCACCACCGTCGTTCCTCGCCAATGATCGTTGCGGCCGTTGATTTGCTTCTAAGTTTCTGCCGTTGAATTAGGGTTGGGCGGATGGAAGACACATATGGAGAGAGAGTGTGTGTATGTGGGAGTGGGTAGCAGTTGAGAAGAAAGGAGAGGACAACCATTACTCTTGTACCTTTGAACAGTGTAGTAGGAAAGGGAAGATCACGTGCATTGACGGGAAAAGTAAAAGGCTTACCAACAACAAAAACCATGCATTAATACTTGTAACCACGATGCATTACATACTTGTAAACCATTGAAAAACTTGTTCCCTCTACCCAAAAAACCGGTGGTGGGCCTGATCCCTGATGTGCTTTCCGTGAAAAAAAAGAATGTTATTAGGGGATAGAGTGAAACTTTGTAGTGTCACAAATTACGAAAATGCCATAGAATACTATTTATCAAAGTTGTCAAATTATAGATTGTATAATTTAGCCAGAAAGCCTTTACACTTTTATGTTTTACACCCCTTAAATTTTCAACTTTGATCTTTTTTCCTACTTTGGCCATCAATGTTTTATACATTTACGTTTTTACCCTTAGAGTTTTTTACTTAATTTTTTATTAAATTTTGTGTTTCCTACATTTACGTTTTTACCCTTTAAGTTTCCTACTTTATTTTTTATGTTTCCTACTTCAGCCACCAATGTTTTATACATTTATGAAATTACCCCTGAAGTTTTCTACTTTATTTTTATTGTTTCCTACTTTGGCCACCAATTTTTACATATTATATTTTTACCCCATAAGTTTACTACTTTGTTTTCTTTTGGAAAATTAGATTTTAATAATCTCACCTATTAACTGTTGGCCTACAATAATCCCACCTTAGTTTATTTTTTCTGGCGGTCCTACCTATTCAACCTATTTTTTCTGGTGGTCTTTCTGTTAACTAAACTAACCATCGTTAGTTTTAGATGACGTGTCTTCCAACGTGGCAGTCTACATGTCCTATGTTTGATGACTTTGGCAATTGAGATCCACTTTAAAAACTAAATAAATAAATAAAATACTTACTAAATAAACAATGAAAGAACACCATCTTCTCCCCTGTTCTAACCTAATCACCGATGACTGGTTCATCACATACGTCGCCACCAATAGCAGCCCCCATTCCCCATTGCCGGCAAGAATTTCGTTAAGAAGCACACCGGTCCTGGAATCCTGTCCATGGCTAACGCCGGTCCAAACACCAACGGTTCTCAATTCTTCATCTGCACTGTGAAGACCGAATGGCTCGATGGCAAGTACGTCGTGTTCGGGAAGGTTTATGAAGGAATGGATGTCGTTAAGGCGATCGAGAAGGTCAGATCTAGCAGCGGAGCCACCTCTAAGCCCGTGGTCGTCGTCGATTGCGGTCAACTCTCTTAGATCTACATTTTAACATTCTGAGTCTTAAATTTTCTAATTGTATCGTTGGTGTCATCGTCGGTTATCTAGAGTTTTTTCTTAGGGATTGTGTGAGGTTCGGTTTTTTTATATGTGCTTTGTTGATTTCATCATCTACCATTGTTGATGAAATTAACTACTCAATGATCTATATGAAATAAAATTAGATTCAGTGAATAACTCCTCCGTTGTCTAATTGAATCTTCGTATATTTTAATTTTGTTTGCGATTCATCAGTTTCCATGAATTAAGATCATGGACACCTCTGTAAAATCCCCAATCTCGACACTCCTCCCCAGGTTTAAACCTAGCTAAACCAAAATCCCCAATCTTGTGAGGCGGTTTGTGGTGGTGGTAGACGGCCGGAATTGGTGGTGGTCCGGTGGCGTTGGTTGTGGTGGTGGTAATAATCCTACCTATTCCTATTTGGCGGATAATAATCCCAAGTAATTTTTTAGCCAAAAACGGTCTTTCCTTTACACCCTGTTATTTTTAATAATCCTTTTTGTTAAAAAAAACTAACACCGTTAGTATGGAGGACTAATAATGTCATTATCTAAACTTGTATTATTTAAATAAACTTACAGGGTAAATAATGTAATTTACCTAAACTTGTTTTAATAAAAAAAAAAACCCCAAATCCTCCAGTTCGTCTTCTTCCCCCGACACCCGTCCTCCTCCGTTTGACTTCCAGCTCCTCCATCCCGACATCTGTACACTCCGGCGATCCTTTCTTTCTTCGTCCCTCTTACCAAATTGCGAGCCCCGAGTTCGAATTCGTCCACGACGGTCAAGGAAACAAGAGGCAGCCACCACCAGCTGCTAGGGTTCCGTTGCAAGGCGGCGACGATGCTGAACTTCTAACCACCATCAAATACCGTCTACCTATATCAGCCATAATCACCAACGAAATCGAGCTCGTGAATTAGAAACTGGTTTAATACCCATAAATCGAGCTGAGCCATCCGCTTCTGGGTTTGACGGGTGTATGAAGGAGCGGGACGCCGTCGAAGGGTTTTCGTCGAAGAAGAAGGAAGATGAAGGGTTGGGCTTGGTGTCGCCGGTCGATTAGACGGAAGTGGGGAGGGATTGCCGGCAGTTGTGTGAGAGAGCTGTGAGGAAGGTTTTGAGCTAATTCTTTTTTACTTTCCTCTTCGGAGTTTATCACACTCGCCGCCGGTCGCTGTATCTCATCGGAAAACGGGGGGCTGAGGTCGGCGTTCAAAGGTCGCCGGAGAACGGCAATGGGGAAGAAGATGGGTGTGTGGGGGGGGGGGGGGTTTATTAAATCAAATTAGGTAAATGACATTATTTACCCTTGAAGTTTATATAAATAAAACAAGTTTTGATAATGACATTACTAGTCCTCCACACTAACGGTGTTAGTTTTTTAACGAAATTATTAAAAATAATAGGGTGTAAAAGAAATACCGTTTTTGGCCAAAAAAATTACTTGGGATCATTATCCGCGAAACAGGAATAAGCAGGATTATTAAAATCTATTTTTCCTATATGGATGTAATCACTAAACTTTAATATATATGTAATGACTAAATTTTTGTAATAGCATCAACTTAGTTAAGTGCAATCTATGTATTAGAAATCCACATGCTATAGTGTAGTCTTGCTAAGACAAATAACAAGGATGGCCCGCTGCAACGCACGAACGGATCACTAATTCGTTATGTTTAAAGGTATTGTATGTAACCACCATACCCTCTGCACGAAGCTTCAATTTTACACGTTCAAAAAATTCATACTACGATGAGCAATCCTTTCCATCTTCTTAGGAACTCGCTAAAAATATAGAAAAATTATTAACTTATAAACAATGATAAAAGATTTGAACGTTAAAAACAACAAAAAATGAAAAATATACTAACGAATTGTGCTGGAGCAATCTTAATAATCTGAAAAGTATCCTCCTCATCTGAAACATTGGCATCATCATCATAAACCTCATCAGCTAATTCCTCATCATGTTCAACTTCATCATGAACACCAACCACATCATCATCAACTTCCTCGTCATCTTCAGCTTGATCATCAACACTAAACACGTCAACCAAATCAACATCAACATCTATATGGTGATCATCATTGTTCTCAACATCTTCAAGATGAACATCCTGAACCTCAACATCATCTTAGTTATTATCCTCATCATCATAGGCGGCCAAATTACATCCATTAGGCAGAAATACATCCAACTGAAATCTGGTTTCCTCCACAAAACGGAAACCAAGTGTTAGTATTTAGTGCCAAGTCAACACGGGTCAACGTTTATAGTGTTAACCTTTGGTTAACTGTTGGTTAGAAACATATGGGTTGTAAGTGCAAATATCCAGAAGGTACAGGGGAGCAAATGTAAATAGTTTGTTACTGTCACACCCCAACCGACGGCGGAATATGTCGGGGCGCGAAGATTGTCCAGATGCACACAACACTAAATTAAGTTGCGATATTCTTAATTAAACCCATTTCCATAATCATAGAATAAAGCAAAGTCAAGACATAGTTCACAAATACAATTCAAACATAATATCCATAATAATAGTCATAGAGTCTAAATTTTATTCATTTAGGTCTACTAAGTCCCATGCAATCCTATGATGGCGGAATCGATATGATCAAACAACAACACCTGCAACATGTTTAACATAAAAGTCAACTACGAGAGTTGGTGAGTAAACATAGGTTAAATAGACAATTCATAGTTTAAAGATAAGCGATTCTTGAGACTAGTGTTTCATTCAATCATGTATAAGAGGTCATAAGTGATGTGCACCAAACCTAGACAAGTAAGGGAGCAATCACCCGGCGCCCAAGCCAAGGCAGGCCAGGTGGGTTGTCAGCCAATAGATCTATCATTGTTGCCACGGCTCGATGGTTAATGGTACACAAGCGATTAGCGATTAGCGATTAGCGAATATCCAACATAGAATCCAACCAAGTTTCACACAATAGAATTCACACATAGTTTAACATGAAATCGCATAATAGATTGGAAATATAGAGTTTTAGATTTTGTATAATAACAAATGTTGCACCCCAAAACTAAAATGAAAAGGGGCTATGAATACTCACATTGGATTGATTGAAATGAGCATCGCAAATAGAACGATTCAAAGATCACGGATTTGGTCCTATTGTATAAAAGATAAGGCGTTAAGTTTTGGAATTTGGTCCGGAGTTAGAGTTTTGTCAAATGGATGTGCGAAAATTGGGTTTTAGTTTAGTGCAGTACCTTAAAGATTTCAACAGCTTGCGGGCTGTAACTTTAAATGCGGTTTTAAAATATCAAACGTCTTTCAAAAACTACCAAAATTTACAGGTTGCTATTTCAATGTATCCCGAGCAACTTTTGTTTAGAAAGCGTCTTATGAAAATGACAGGAACCTGCTCAAAACAGCTTCACAAAACAAAATGTGCTGAAACGCGCACCTGTCTTGTAGGGGCTGTTGTGAAGTCCTCGGATTGAATTAGAACACGAGAAAACTATCGTTGGAAAGCTAACTCGACGAAACTAATCGTGGAATCTGAGTTTGTTCAGTTTCAATTCGTTATGACCAAGATATGGTCTCCTAAAGTCGGGATAACTATTCTGTCCAGATTTTAAGTTAAATATAGTGCACGATTTAAGGTTAATAAAATTCAAACCAACTCCTCCGACTAGATTAACCATTCTTATATGTCTTATGACATACTTAACAATTATTTTTAACATCTAAAACATATAACAACAACATATCACCAAGTTGAATCGTTACTAAAGCTTTAGTTAAATAAGTAATTGAAATATAAAGTGAGGGAGAGTTTTCTCACGAAACACGAGCGACGGGAAGGTAGGTGGAACCAACGAGACTTGAAAGGCACGTGAAACACCCGAAGATACGACTGAATATGGCTCTAAAATGCTCGAAAACGTTCCGATTTGCTGCTGTCCAAAACAGTGAAAATAACAATACGAAACGGTGAGTTTTCGGTGACGAATCGGGTCCAAACGAGATGTTTTCGGGGCTGAGTTGAAACCGAAACGAAGAGGGATCAAAATGTGAGTTATATACCTGTAAGAAGGGGGTCCGAGGGCTGAGATTCAGGTCGAAAACGTCCGCTAGTTGCTGCTGTACCAGAACCGAAATATGGGATCAAAATGGAGGTGAAAATGGTTGTTGTTTGGAGCCGAAGTTAGGGAGCAAAATGTGAGTTCTTTCGTGGTTTGAAAGTGTTTAAGAAAAAGAGATATGGGGTTGTTCTTGCTGCACCGAATGAAGCATTATGTTGGAGGTTTTGGAGGAGGATTATTTTAAGTGTTTAGCTACATTATAAGACCACCCACATCAATACCACACTAAATACCACTAAATACCACCTTTTTGGTCCAGTCAGCATGCCACGTCACGTACTTACCACATACCACAAAACCCACTTTTTTTCCACATCAAGTACTTCCCCACATACCACCTTTTATTTCCACATCACCATTTTATTTAATCTTTATTTATTTATAACGGCTATATTTTTATTAAAAAAATAATTTAATATTAAATTATTATTAAATGTTAACGGCTATTTTATTTAAAATTTAAAATTTTTTATATTTAATAAAAAAAATTAAACATGGAAATCCTACATTACTTTTATTAAAGCAAACCAAATTTAAACAACACAACAAATCCTAAAAGTTTAACTTAAACACAACTAATCTTCATCACACACCGGCTTGTTTGCCCAAAGATGCTCGACTAAATCGTTTCTTAGAGCCGTATGCTGATCCCTAGCACGCAAGTCTACGAACCTCTCAAGGGTATGGACAAATGCTTGAGGTGCTCCATGATTATATGGAGGTGGAGGAGGTGTACCATCCTCAGGAGTCCAATTCAACACATCACGTCCTTCGTCTTCCACAATCATATTGTGTAGGATGATGCAAGCCAACATAATATCACCAATATTTGGTAGATCCATTGACCTTGATGGTCCTCTAATTATTCCCCACCTAGACTGGAGAACACCAAATGCCCTCTCAACATCTTTCCTGGCAGACTCTTGTCGACGCTTAAAGTACCTCATCTTCAAGTTGTTCTCAGGGGGATATGTGAAACTCTTCACAAGTGTTGACCATGCAGGATAGATACCATCTGCAAGATAGTAACCTTTCCTATAGACATTCCCATTCACATGGAAGTCACACCTAGGTGCTTCCCCCTGCAAGATCTCGTTATAAACGGAGATTGGTTGATCACATTGATGTCATTGTTTGATCCGGCAACACCAAAGAAAGCATGCCATATCCACAAGTCTTGTGAAGCAACAGCCTCAAGCATGATTGTTGGATAACCATGGTCACCACGAGTATAGTGCCCCTTCCAAGCAGTTGGACAATTCCTCCAACCCCAATGCATACAATCAATGCTACCAAGCATCCCTGGGAAGCCATGCTTCTCCTCATGGAAGGCTGTTAATCGATCAACATCTTCTTGGGTTGGCCTTCTTAGGTACTTGTCCCTATAGATCTCCACAATAGATCTACAAAAGTTGTGTAGACATTTGATGGCAGTACTCTCACCAATGCGTATGTATTCATCGCATTGATCAGCTGAAGCACCATATGCTAGCTGGCGAAGGGCACATGTGATTTTTTGGTTTGTTGAAAGGCCTAGTCTGCCAGCAGCATCACGACGTTGTGTAAAGTATCGCCAGTTAACAGACATACCTTCTGTAGTAATATCGGTAGCAATGCGGTTATAAAGGCGACGGGTCATTCTGTATCGCCTTCTAAAGAGGCCTTCATGATACACAGGTTTCTCAGCAAAATAGTCATTGAACAAACCCACATCACCTTTTTCACGTTCTCTGTTTATTTCTCTTCGCTTCTTCCTTGGTTGGGATGGACCAGCTTCGCTGGCAGCAATTGAAGCTTCCATCGCTTCGTACTCTTCCGCCAGTTGGACAAGATCACTCATGTCTAGTGCTATTTTGATGTGCTCGGGAAGGTGGTCGGGAATGTTGAGATCAGGGATACCAGGGAAACCAGGATTCATTTTTTAGAGTTTTGAGTTTGAGAGAGATTTGATATTGAGAGGGTTTTGTGAGAGATGTGTGAAATGAAATGAGAATACTGAGTGTATTTATAGCAGTGATGAAAAACTAGCCGTTAGGAAAAATACAAAAAAACTAGCCGTTATTAATATTTTATATTAAAAAACTAGCCGTTATAATAAGACAAAAAAAAAATTAGCCGTTATTTAAAAAAAAAATACTAAAATTAATGTTTTAATTAATTATGAATTTTAGAATTTTTTTCAGATTTTTTTGAAATTTATTTATATTTTATTTGTATTATTAAATATTAAAATGAAACAAAAATCTTTGAATTTAAAAAAAAAGAACCGTTTAAAAGAAAAAGAAAAAGGAAAAAGAAAATGATGGGCCCACTTGTGTGCGTATGTATGCGTACGTAGGTACGTACGTACGCGCGTACGTACGTACGCCACAACGGGTACGTACGCCGTACGTACGTACGTACGGGGCTAAATACGATTGATGCGGAGGGTCTAAAAGAAAATTTGGTAGTGAGCACATGACAAAAGAGGAAGGCATATTGTATGGAAAACAACCCAAAATTGCTTTAAACATTAAAATGGGATTACTTGTCTTTGTGCCATCCGATTTCTTTGAGTATGGAGCTATAAGATGTGACCATATATGTGAAAGGTTTTTTTTTTTTTTTGGAACGGCATGTGAAAGGTGGTTAATGGAATGAAACCCCATATTTGGTGAGTTAAAAGTGAAAGTTAAGAAAGTGTAGTCAAAATTTCTTCTTTTCTTTTTTTTTTCTTATTCTTTTCTTCCTCCTTCTCCCTAACTGACGTATGAATGCATATATATGGGGAGGGAAAACAAAATTTAGGGAATATATGGATAAATAGAGTGTCATTGTTTAAATATTTGGTATTTTATTTAATTGTTTCGACTAAAACTATATATATATATATATATATATATATATATATATATATATATATATAGGGTTGGGTTATAATACAAAGTGGTGTAAGTGTGAGAAGTGTAAGAAGTATTTTGAACCATTAGATGTGGAAATTAATGGTTTGGATTAAAAGTTGAGAATTTATTATGTGTTTAATTAAAACATATTTCATTAAATTGTCAAAAGGGTAAAAGGGACTTCTTGCACTTAGGATTTTGTTTTTTCTAAAAGAAATTTAAAACCTGATTAATTTGTTGGGAGGGTTACGAATTGGGGGCATAAAATCAGGGAGTTGGAATTTCAATTGATCTTCAAAACCACTGAATATCACAAAAAAAATTGGTGCATAAAGAATCTGGGAGTCAAGCATTGACGAGGGAGCTAGGATTCTTATTTAAACATGTATGGTGTGTTTCAACCTCACATTCTTAAGAAAAAAAATGGTGAGTCTATGGAGGGAGAATGCGAGGTTACTATGTCGAGTGTGCTTAAGAATGGTGTGAATGCAGGTTGTACGAGTGTTTCAAGGATCAGTATGGAGACAATGGTTGATGTGTCTGCATCTTATTCGAAGGATGAAGTGTCAGGCGATGAAGATGAAGCTGCGTCAATGGTCAATTTAAGAACAAAGAGAAAGCATGATGTGTTTAAACATATTCTTACACGGTGCCGCAAGAATCGGTTTGGAAGTAAAAATCGAGTGCATGTATCAGTTACAAGTTGTTTTTATGTCTGTAAATGTTTTGCTTAGCTCAGTGTGTTTTTCTGTTTGGTACAATAGGAAATGAAATTGAAGAGTTAGTGTGTTGTAAAACTTTTGTAGTCGTTTACAAAACTTAATGCAGGATAGTGTTAATAATGTGTAGTGTTTTGTTAATTAAATAATGGAATTGGACTTAGGAAGTCTGATTTATATCAGATTTACGGTGTGTTATAACTCTGATTAGTGGCTAATCATATAACTGTTTGTTTATACAAAACATTGTGGGGTTTTGTGGTCTAAATCTGATGGCTGCATTTTATAGCAATATGAAGTAGTAAATTTATCATTTGTAGTGTTTTATTAACTATATCTATGCAATGCCACGAATAATGGATGATGTTTAGTGTGTTTATAATAAGACTGTGTATAATCAAAAAATTATTTTGTTGATAAGTTTGAAATTCATTTTTTAGGCTTAGAAGTAGATGGAATAGTTTTGTAACTGATCACGTAAAAAACTCAATCTATTATTGTATTTAATTTATCTAAAAAAAACATAATTAGCAAAGGACTTAATTACCCTCTATGCCTAAATCAAGTTATTGCCACATGGCATAATGCTATTGCTTCTTACACTTCTCACGAATAAAACACTTTGTATTAAAATGAATATTTTTATTATATATTTTAGTAGCGGGTATAAACCTGAAGTAAAATAAAATGAATATTTTTATTAAAAATACTTTATATATATATATATATATATATATATATATATATATATTTTAGTAGCGGGTATAAACCTGAAGTAAAATAAAATGAATATTTTTATTAAAAATACTCTAATAAAAATAGTATATGATGATGTAAGGTTCAGTGGCGTTAGTTGTGTATGTCAAGACTTGATTAAATCAAATATTAATAATACGTGAAAAGTTTACGTTAAAATAAAAACGCTACATAAGTATATTCTAAATAATTTAAATATATTAACGGGTATTGAGATATATCACGAGCGGACCTGACCTTAGCGTAGATAAATATAATGAAACGGGAACACAAAAGATTATAAAGAAAAATCCGTCATGAATATTGCGTGAATACAAATCGAAATTACATAGATAAAGGAAACTAGTCGGGTTACAAATAAGCAAAATAGACAAATGTTACAGTTACAATTCGTTAAAGCTATATATCGAGTTCTTCAGCTCAGATTTAGGTGATTTTGATTTCTTGTTGTTTCTTTCCAATTGATTGT
>JBCNJP010000008.1:54258623-54293046 GCA_039602395.1 Deinandra increscens subsp. villosa
CATTAATGGTTAAGTTTGGTAATTTTGGATTGCCACTGAAACGAAGGTGTTTTCTTGACACTAAATGTGGAGACTGTTAGTATTTAGTGCCAAGTCAACACGGGTCAACGTTTATAGTGTTAACCTTTGGTTAACTGTTGGTTAGAAACTTATGGGCTGTAAGTGCAAATATCTAGAAGGTACAGGGGAGCAAAATGTAAATAGTTTGTTACAATTCGTTAACAACTATATATTGAGTTCTTCAGCACAGAATTAGGTGATTTTTATTTTTTGTTGTTTCTTTCCAATTGATTGTACAATTTCTCTCAGATTGTTATCGTGAATAAAATCGTTGATCCTTTCGTTTCGATTTCGGTTTTCTATTGATTCAATTTGTTCCTTGTTCTTCGTTCACGCCGATTATTAACACCCAGAAATAACCAAACTGAATTGGTATATCATGAACCAACATCTCTCCAACTATTCTCAAAAGTGAGTATACCTTGCATCTTCCTCAAACTAATATCCCAAAGCAATTCATTAGAATATGAGATAATGACCATGATAGGTGGCTAAGCACCATTAACATGCCTATCGATGCATTGGGAGGAATATGCTGAATATATTTAAAAGTATGTGATAAATAATAAATGATAATGAAATACTAAATATCTAAATAAAAGAAATTAAAAGACTAACCAGGTATGGATACATGAGATTAAAAATAAAATTGAACATTTTTTTAATGAGGAGAATGAATCATACATCTCCTACTTTAATAAGTGAAGACTTTTTCTTCCACGTGTCTATCTTTCAGCGTTACACGTTTTCATTATCCAGCCAATACCCTTCTCAACCCGCCAATCGTCTAATCATATCATCGTCCCTTCCTTAATTCCTTCATTCCTTACGCTCCCCTTGCAATTAAGAAGAAATCATTGAATTCGTTCTTCATTGTTTCTCCCTTTAAACCCTATATTAATTTCTTCCCCTGTTCAGCTTCTTCTTTGCGATTTCCATACCACAATCATTGAATTACATCGTCTCCGTTGTTCAGTTACAGAAAACTGAAGAATTTCTTCCTTCAGTACTCTTCAATTCGTTGAGATGAATCGCTATAACGAATGGAATGTGAAAGGCAGGCTAGGTTTCCCCACCGCTATTTATCTTCAGTCCAGTACTGCACCTTTCATCAGCAGCTTAATAATCGCAACCTTACTCGCCAATCGAATCCGAATCAGGTTTGCTTCTTTAATTTTCTTTTCTTTTGCTTCATCTTCGTCTCCTATATGGTTTCTGTTACATGAGGGGATACCAGTAGTTGATTGGAGTTTTTCTAATTTTTTTGCAGTTCAGTGCCTTTCTCTTAGTAATTGGCCTTCTCTTGCTCTTTTCGTAGTAATTAGCTTTTAGGGTTTATCTTATTTTGCTTCAAGTGATTGGATACTGTTGTTGGTATGTGATCTTTGATATCTTCATTTCTATATTCTTGCACACCAACTGTTTGATAATATGTTTATAGTTTCCTATTCCTATTGATTATAGCGGTGGGGAAACCTAAGCCTGCCGTTCACATTCCATCCGGTGGGGAAACTAAATTATAAATACACAGAAGCTTATAGTTTCATGTTATCACACTTTGACTACCAAAACTAAATTATAAATACGCATGCTAAGATCTCCATAATTTGTGTTATGCTCGGTTTTATCCAAGTTTTGCAAAACCCATTTCTCGACACACATAACCTACATTGAAATGTGCCTTAGGAAAGGATTTAATTGCTTCTGTGGGGTTGATATGTTATGTTCATAAACAGGTTTGTTATATGAATGTTTTTGTTTTTGTTTTGTTATCTTTCTCCTGTTAGCATGCAATTCAAGATTCCAAAAACCATAACTAAAATTAAATAGGAATTTTAGCAGTACCACTTCCCCCCATGTCATAAAATGGTTTCCATGTGTTCTTGAAAGTGCTACGCATACCTGTTTGCAATGAATAAGGACGATTTGTGTATGAGAGTGTAGGAAAACTGTATCATATAAGGTGATAATAAAAAGGTTAATCAACAACATGAGTTGTATGGACCTACATAATTACCTGATTGACACCTTGAACGATTGCAGCCTCAATTTTGGTCATGGTGCTATCAGGGGTCATCTCGTGTATGTAACATTATGGGGTGATTATGCAAAGCAGATGACAAATTAGCTGGAGCTGCAGTCGGAATTGGAAAGATATTCAGTTCGTTGATCCATTCAGTAGCACGGAGTCCGTAATTGGATACTAAATTGTTTGGTTATGCCATTTTAGGCTTTGCTCTCACGGAAGCCATTGCCTTGTTTGCTCTTATGATGGCCTTTCTGATCTTATTCGTATTCTGAGATTCGCTACCGTCAGTAGCCTTCCTCCCAAGGCGAGCGAAGTGACGTGAGGCGAGCGTCTGAGTGAGTTTGTTTTACTGGAGTTGGAGGGCCATACATAAATTTTTACTCCTAGATAAAAAGTAATGTTATTCATAGGAACTTAGGCTTGCCCCTACACATAAGTATGTTACATGTCTTTTTTTAGTAGCTATAAATCTGTTTGTTGAACATAGGCTTAAGAAATGGTGATGACAATGGTCTCTTTGATTTTCATATTAACTTGGAGCCAAAACAGTACATGAGTTGTTTAATCTGATTACAAAATCAAAGCATTAAAACATTTAGACTGATCAAACATCTAGGGGTGAACTTAAGGTATTTACACCACCTTCTAAATGCCACATCAAACATAGGAATCATAATGGGAATTAGTAGACATAAGAATTTATTTTTGTATGAAGATGTGAACTTTATAAAACTGTGACAACATGGTATGCATGTAAATGAAACTGTGAAGCACATTCTATGACACTGTGAAATTGTTTTTCGTTTTAGTTAAAAGGTCAGCCATTTATCTTTGTTTTGCTTTAGAAGGGTATAGAATTTGGTTCACGGATGGTAAAGAGTTTTTTTTACTAAAATTCTTGAAAACAAGTTTTAGATTTGTTCTTATCCATCAAATGACTTAGACCTTCTGTTTTTAACTAATTAAATCAGCACTACTAGAAGCAATATCTTCATCCTCTTGTGGATGTTATCATAGTTTGTGAGCATGATATGTATAAAGTTTACATTATATTGCCAAACCTGACAGAAGCAGACACAGAGTCAAACCTAGCAGAAAAAATGAGTGTGTAATTATGTATAGGTAGCAGGTTGAGGTATTATATATAGGCGTTTATACAGAAGTAACCTCTGTACCTATAGGCTAATGCCTGAGTAAACTGAATTCTAAAAGTGAAGCCTGCTGCTGTCCCTTTTATTTTAAACAATTTAAATGTTCGTAATCTAACGTCAAACTTGCTGTGAAGGTTTTAATTGTGTACAAACATCTCTAAACTCGCAACACCATAGAGTAAATAACTTTACCAGGTTATGTTGGCTTGCATGTGTGTTGGTTAGCCTATTTTCATTAATTTCAGTCGCCTACTTGCCCTAATTTCTTTGGAAGCTATGTTTCAACTGTCTTTCTTAATCGATATATGTATGCATACTTTAGAAATGATGTAACTCCTTCTTTGCACTATTCAATTTCATTGCTGACAGGGAGGTACGATATTCATATTGTGTGTATTATTGATTTACATTACTCATAATTGATAGTCGTTGCGGTTTCTTAGATGTAGCCATATGAAGGAGTAATTTCAATCTGAAGTTTTTTGATTTACCATGAAGGTTACTATAGCTCATTAACTTCCCAATTTTTTTTTTACTTCATTCTTAAAAATTAGGTGGTTGGATCATCTACTCTTGGAGAAACTACGCCAATCTCAAGTGAAAACGAGCATCGGCACTATACAACCATCAAATGGGAAAGAACCTATACAGTCAGTCGCGCATGGCTCAGTGAAGCGTAGCATAAACGAAGTTTACTCCGTTGAAGCGTCATCGGCTCGCTCGACATCGAAGCCTCGGGCGGAGAACTTGGTGGAGCACACTACTTATGGAATAGATTTTGGCACGACACACCCCCTGACTCCATAAATGGAGAAATAGATTTTGGCCCTCTTTAATTAAACAATAAATTTAGCCTTTGATGTTGGCTTTTTGTACGTAGTGTTATCAAGAGTTAAAAGCATAGAAGGACTGCAGCTGTTAATATTAGACAAAGAAAGAAATATTACAAATACAACATCTAACGTGGTATACACGGAAGTGTTAAGAGATTTGTAATTCTTACATGTTCACTAGAATAAACCAATAATTTTACATGTTCATCTAATCTATTTATATTTATGCTTAGTTACATTAATTTCATGATGGAAATAAATATTCCATACAAAATGCTATAGTCACAACATAAACTTGAAAAAAAGTGTTCTACAACAGTTCTAACGATATTTACCTATCAATACTTCACTACATATGCCCCGTGTGCCCCACGGGTAACAAACCTAGTTAATTAATAAAAGAGCAAGATAATTACAGAAAAATGGAGAAAGGACACAAAAAAAAATTGTCTAAAATTTATGAAAGTTGATGAACTTTTTGAGAAAGAAGCAACATTACCTGACGAAACTGATGGATAGATGATGTTGAAAGAAAATACCTAAAATAGAAATTGATGAAAAAGATAAAAATAGAACAACATTCATAAGAAAACCGTTCGATTTTCAATAAAACACCCGGTTATAATGTTGAAACAAAAACCCTAGCTACACAGATAAAGAACATAAAAAAGAAAAAGAGTAACTAAATACCATCACCGAGAAGTCGAAGACCGTTCTTGAAAAACCAGACCGATGATGTTGTAGGTTTGAACAAGGGTGAGAGAGGGGGAGTTTCAGAGAGGGTATAGAGAATTGGAGAAATCGAGTGTTTGCATCAAATGAGGGGTTTTCGACAAGTCATTCAGGGTGTGGAATAAGGTCGGATGCGGGCGAATACCCGACCGTGAGTAGATCTGCATGTGCTTTAGTGGGATGAGTTTGGGCGGGAAAATGAGGATGAGTGAGAGACTGCCATGTGGCTCCAACCAATTTGTTTTGTTAAAATAGATATTCATATGACTAATATAACCAAAATACTTATATGATTGATGAGTTTTATAGGAAAAGATCTCTACATATCAATGTCTCTACACATAAACTATTCACTTTTGATGCAATTTCACCTATTTAGGTTATGTTTCTCTATTATAAGTTCTATTGTTTTTTTTTGTACAAATTTACTACACAAGGTATAACCTATTTAGGCACCAAATGACTTGTACAATGCGCTTCTCTATTTGAAAGAATCTTGCATTTCCTCATATCATGTGGCAACATCCAGGGACGTCACGTGACAAGCACTATTTTTTTTAATTATTTTTATTTGAACAGAACTAATTTAATACATGATTTAGTTGTATAATTGGTATAGTCGTTTGAGTTTAACAAAAGAGTTTATGTTTTGTTGTTGGTGTAATAGGTACACATAAATTTTCTTAAAAGTCATGTAACAAATTATTTTTTAAATGTTTTGATCGTTACATGTTTTTTTTTTCTTTATTTTTTTTTACGTAGCTTTATAATAATACTACGATTTTATGTGTTCTATTTATATGACAACAAACGTATTAGTAAATCTAGTTTTTATTAGTGTATAAAAAATGGTCCAGGCACTAGGCCCTAATGGCCTAATACTAGAACATGGAAATGGCCATAAAATATGGGCTTTAGCTAAAAGATGGACTTCAATTGAAATCTCTACAAGTGGACTTTGGGCTCTAGGGTTTGAAGACAAGTTCTAGTATTTATACAAGTTCCTATTAGTGTATTAAAAATGGTCCAGGCACTAGGCCCTAATGGCCTAATACTAGAACATGGAAATGGCCATAAAATATGGGCTTTAGCTAAAAGATGGACTTCAATTGAAATCTCTACAAGTGGACTTTGGGCTCTAGGGTTTGAAGACAAGTTCCTATTTATACACTTGTTTAGGATTTTTTTTTCTTCTCCATCATATTACTAACGACTCTCTAATGGCTAAGAACACCAACATTCAAGTTTACTGTTCTTCGTCTTTGACGCCTAAAATCTTAAGGTGATTTTTATGTTTTTAGTTTAATCGGTTTGTATTCTCAACATTTTATAGTTACTTAAAAAAACATGAGTTATTAACCACTTCTCTAGTAAAATGTATTCTAAGTTTTCCATAAGGAATATAATATAATATTATACTGAAGAATGATCTAGGTAAAATATCCTTTTTATGTTCTTACTAGTTACTTTGACAATCATGTTATTTTTCTGTTAATCCCTCCATACTTTATAACAATTTTTTTTTTCATTTCTATGAGCATTCAGACGAGGTTCTTTATATCATCCTTAAAATTTTAAAAAATTAAAGAAACGACTATTTTTTGTTTCATTATGAGTATCTTTATATTTAACTTTTATATTTAAATTTTAAGAGATAAATACAAAAAATAAAAGAAACGATTATTTTTTCTCATACATCAGCATCTTTATATTTAACTCTTATACTTAAATTTTAAGAGATAAATATAAATGATTAGTAAATATATCATTTAGATATGAGTTTTCATTAAGGATAAGGAATGTGATAAATAAGATTTTTTAAAGTTTTTAAAATTTATAGATAAATATTTTTTTTGATAAATTATAAGGATAAAGATAAAGATGATGAATACTTTAATATATATTATTTATTAATATAAAAGGCATCAAACTTTTAGTGTACAATCAAACAAACTAAATGTACAACATTAAATGCATAATAAAGAAAACAGAAAAAAAAAAAGATCTCTTTTTATATTTACGATTTCCATTTATTAGCGGTTTGTTTGTAAACTTTGTGTTTAGAAATCCATTATTACTACAAAATTTGAAGTTGGTGAGGAGTGAGTGGATACTAAATCATAACTTAGAAAGCGAAAAACAAAGAAAAGAGGTCTATTTAAAAGGTAAAATTTTAGGGGTGGTAATTCCTTACACGATTTGAAACACGACCTGAAAAAGACACGAATATAATCAGGTTTTAAGTTAAAAAACTTGACCTGTTTAAAAAAAGTGTCATATTCGGGTTGACATGTTTAAAAATAAGTTGACCTGCCAACTTGTTTTTTCTTATGTTTCATAAAAAATAAAAATTATATTTCACTCTTTGAAAATTATATTTAAATTGAGCATCTATTACTAAAATTAAAATTGTTACTTCTAAATTTGGAATTATGTGTGCGAAGCTAATATCGATCTTGAAAACGACTCTGTATTTTCAAATAAAAAACTCAAGATTCTTCATTTCTTAATTTGATTGATTCTCTATTGTTTAATTAGGGATTATTTTTTGTTTAGTTAGTGATTCATTTTCTAATTTCATCATCACATTTAAAAAATGATTTGATATTTGTGTTTAAATTTCATTTTAGTTTCTATTGATTTCAATACTTATATAGTTAGTCATAATAATTTTATTTATTTTGTAAAACGCGTTAAATGGGTCATGTTTGGGTTGATCTGAACTTATACGTGTTAGATTAGGGTTGAAATTCTTGACCCGTTTAAAAATATAGGCCGTGTTCGGGTTACAAAATATAACCGGTCAACCCGACACGACTGACACCCTAAAGTTTCACTAAAACTTTTGGTATGTTGCGTATAAGGTCATAAGGGCAAGGGCAGGCGGGATGGCAAACGGCTACCTCCGCGACTAGTTGGTGGGTTTGCGGCTACATCGTCACTCACTCCCATTGCAATTATTTGTTGCGGCGAGTCAAGCAAAAGTAACTGATAGTCCGGGGGGGGGGGGGGGGGGATTGGGTGGGACCAGGGATTATAAGAAAAATAAATAAATTTCTACTATTTTATCTTCACACTCATCTAATCCTACTAATTATTCTCAGTTTTGACACACCCTACTTTTTTTTAAACGGCAAACCGACTTAATACTTTTTTACCTTCTACCACCACCCCTCCCTAAACATGACCAAGTCACAAGTCAAACAAATCACTACTTTATTAGCTCATATTCTCATAGTCACCGGTAGATGTACGGGTTAGAAAGACTGGCTCAACTTTTGTTAAAATTAATAATAAATTAAAGTGGGTGAGGTTATTGTGAGAAGTTTAGTTTGTATAAGAAGGATAAGAAGGAATCATAGCCATTAGATCTTCAATTAAATAAAGATCTATGGCTTAAAATTTTCCTGGGTAAATTAGAGAGAAAAACTAAAGAAAATCAAAGATGGAAGGGTATTTTTGACTTTTTATCAAATTCCCCCATTTTTTAAACCTTCATAACTTTTAGATACGACATTATTTTTTTAAAAAAATTATACCATAAAACAAGCGTTTTTTAATCTTTAAAACGCGTATAGTGTTCCTATATAAAAAATTAATTTTTTTTACTCTTTCGATTGTATCAAAATGTTCAGATCATTGTGTCATTGTGTCATTGTGTCAAAATATTCAGATCATTGTGTCAAAATGTTCAGATCATTGTGTCATTGTGTCAAAATGTTCAGATCATTGTTTCACATTTTGACACAATGACATAATGATGTGTCAAAATGTTCAGATCATTGTGTAATTGTGTCAAAATGTTCACATCATTGTTCCACATTTTGACACAATGACATAATGATGTGTCAAAATGTTCAGATCATTGTTTCATATTGTGCCAAAAACCGAAAGAGTATTTAATTTTATATATAGCAACACTATATATACTTTTGGCACGACGACACAATGACACAATGATCTGAACATTTTGACACAATGACACAATAATGTGTCAAAATGTTCAGATCATTGTTTCATATTGTGCCAAAAACCGAAAGAGTATTTAATTATATATATAGCAACACTATATGTACTTTTGACACGACGACACAATGATCTGAACATTTTGACACAATGACACAATGACCTGTGTCAAAAATCGAAAGAGTATTTTTTTTTTCATTTTTTATATAGCAACACTATATGCGTTTTAAAGATAAAAAAATGCTCGTTTTTATGGTGTAATTTTTTTTAAAAAAATAATGTCGTATGTGAAAGTTATGAATGTTTAAAGAAAATGGGGAAAGTAGATAAAAAGTCAACAAAAGTGGCTAAGACTAAAATACCCCTCCTTACTTTTTTATTAGACCAAGATGCAATGACTGAAAATCCTTCTTATCCTTCTTACCCAAAACTAACTTCTTATTTGAACCTCTCCCAAATTAAAGTATTGAAAGACTAGCTCAGCTTTTGTTAAAATTAATAATAAATTAAAGTATTTTAGTTCACATTTTTTGGAACTCATTTTCTTAACGGTTAATTTCATATATCCTAGAAACTAATTAAATATTAAATATTATATGTATTCAAATCAAATTCTAAATATTATATGGGGTAAAGATTATGTGAAAACCCCTCATTAACCTAAAAACACTAAAAATCTAAAAACCACTTAAATGATGAGCATCAATGTAATTTTATTGGGTATCTTAAAACATCGATGCTTAAATCCATAAGCCCCCCTGAGCCCTAATTCATCCAACCCCGCAATTCTCCTTTATTCCTCTCACCTCCGTCATTCTACTAAACCGATGGCGACCGACGATTATTGAACATCTCCTATATTCCAACAACTTCGGCGACTATTGAACATCGTCGAGACACCTGAATATCTCAACGCGACCTCACGACGTCCATCTGTGATATACGTCTTTTCAATCCGCCAGATAATTGACCAATTGATATTTGCTGCAAAATTTCCTTTCTTATTTCTTTATAAGTGTATATAAGTTTTCGAATTTCAGTAAGTTGACGTCAATTTACACCTAAACAGTAATGTCTTCATCACCTATTTCTGAACCTGTTGAAAATTCTGTTAATGAAGTTTCAAGTTTAGCTGATATTAACCATCCACAATCCGGTTACCAATTGAGTTTTCATGAAATTGATAGGGAATGTACCTTTTTAGCATCTTTGTGCACACAACATAAGTTATGACAACCGTATATTCTATATGTTACGCATATACACTTGTTTGTTACATCTACATGAGTTAAAGTCATATTATATTAACACATTTTTCAATGTTTCCTTTTCATCTTTATTATTATTATTATTATTATTATTATTATTATTATTATTATTATTATTATTATTATTATTATTATTATTATTATTATTATTTTTCTTTCAGATTATGAAATCGTTAAAGACATCTATGAGCATGTCAATCATTGATACAAATCGAGCATCTGATATTGGGGTTGTCGATACATCAACAACTGGCATGATAAATGAAACTGTCGTACAACCTAGCTCGTATGTTGCTGTCGATGACGTTGCGTCCAGTGACGGATACATAAATTTTTCATACGAGGGGCAAAAATAAGTTAACTAACTAAAAACAAGTTGGTTCAAAAAATGGATGGGTTAGAAAATTGGTCGGGTAAAATATAAGAAACAAAGTTAAAAAACAAATAGAGAGTTAGAGCATTCACAATAGAGCCTCCATAATTATGTAAGTGAAAACCTTAAAATTTATTACATCTATATGAGTTAAAGTCATATTATATTAACACATTTTTTAATGTTTCCTTTTCATCTTTTATTATTATTATTATTATTATTATTATTATTATTATTATTATTATTATTATTATTATTATTATTATTATTATTATTTTTCTCCAGATTATGAAATCGTTAAACACATCTATGAGCATGTCACCCATTGATACAAATCGAGCACATGATATTGGGGCTGTTGATACCTCAACAACTGGCATGATAAATGATATTGTCGTACAAACTAGCTCATATGTTGCTGTCGATGACGTTGCGTCCAGTGACGGATACGTAAATTTCATATGAGAGGCAAAAATAAGTTAACTAAATAAAAACAAGTTGGTTCAAAAAACGGATGGGTTAGAAAATTGGTCGGGTAAAATATAAGAAACAAAGTTAAAAGACAAATAGAGAGTTAGAGCATTCACAATAGAGACCCCATAATTATGTAAGTGAAAACCTTAAAATTTGGGGTTTGGTTGTTAGTGGTTGTGAGTTGAGGAGAGAGAAAAAATTACTAGTCACCCCTATGTTTGATGAAAAAACTGGTGATTTAATAAAATGTGATGTTTGATGTGAGTGAATGAGAAATTAAAGTAATAATAATCGTATAAAAATTATTATTTAATTGTGGTTGTGAGTGAAAGAGAGAGAAAAAGTAATAATAAAAATATGGTTATAAGAATGATAATGTGAAATTTACTTTGAATGCAAAACTGAAAAAATATTAAGATAAACTTATTAAGCTATAAATATTAAATAAAACAATTAACAAATAAAAAACTTATAATATAAGTTAGATTAAAAGCAAAACTTAGAATTCACGAAGTGACATGGCTACACTAGTAATCTGGGTTTTGAAGGATGTGAATATTTTATGATTATATAAGGTATCTCGTGTGTAGCATTAGACTTGTAAAATCAATATTGGGTTATTTTATTTATCTAATTTATTTATATGGGCCCTTTTGAGAAAAACTTGTGCCTCCAAGTCTCCAACAACCCTATATTTGGGTCAAATATGGGTTAGAAACAAGCTTTTCATTTGAAGAAATGGGCTCGCCCCGGGGGTCCTCTCCCCCTACCATTCAAGTGGATCCGTCGATCGTTGCGTCTAATCTGTGTTTGATTGACGTCGAGGATCTTGGTAATTATCATTTTGTTGTCATGTGTAACAAATATATATATGTTACACTATGCAATCAGACCATGTTGTGTATATGCAATATATACATTGAATTTGAGTACATGTATTAAGGTTGTATTATGCGTGTGTAATATACCGATGTGATTGTAATTTTAATTATTTTTTATTTATTTATTTTTTTTTGTTTTCTTTTATTTTTAATATAGGATGTATATCAAGCAACATATTCTCTTTGCCTAATGAAACAATGCTATGGCAACCTGACATGCCTACTGAGTTTGAACCTGTCATAGGCACTGTTTTTTATTCATGGAGTGCTGCTACTAAGATGTATGATGACTATATGGAGAAGGCTGGATTCTCTACACGTCTAGGCACGACCAAGAGGAATAAAAAATCAACCAAGGATGTCAGCACATATATATTATGTAATAGGGCTGGTACACTGACATTGAAAAATTCCTGATCGTTCACATCGCCATCTGTTATGCATAAACGTCTTCGAAGTAAGTCCAATTTAACAAACTGCGGTGCGTGTATTAGATTTAAAGTTATCAATGGCACTCCAAAACTTTGTGTCCAAGGGTTTGTCGAAACACACAATCACCGCCTTATTGATAAAGATAACATGGATGTATCGCGCAAACGTAGGCAAATGGGTTTTGATGAACAACGATTTGTGCACCAACTCAGCTTGAACAAAATTGGTGCGAACAGAGCACATAAGCTACGGTGCTCGATAAAAGGCGGTGTTGACAAAGTGCGTGGTACAATGGTCGATTACAAAAATTATGCTAGAGACGTTTGAGTGTTTATCACAAGCAGAGATGCACAGATGATTGTTGACAACTTGTCATCTCGTATGACGAACCTAGACAACTTTTTTTATCATGAAGTTGTGAACAACGAGCTTAGATTTTTGTTTTGGGCTAATGGTATCTCAAGGTGCAATTACGAGGTATTTGGAGTATATATATTATGTACCCTAATGTCATGCATTTATAAAATGAAACAGTTGTATTGCATATATGCATTATTCATATTGTGCATATGTGCAACGTGCTTATGTTACATATATGTAACATTCTTTACGTTGTACATATGCAACCAGATCATGTTGCATGTATGCAACAGATATTCAATCATGTATATTTGATACTGATTTTTTTCAGGTATGGTATGATATTTGTACCGTTCACTGGTGTTGGTCATCATAAAAGATGCGTAACTTTTGGTGCTGCTTTATTATATGATGAGAAAAGCGAGACGTATACATATTTTCTTAATACTTTCCTTAGAGCTCATAAAACGCAACCAATATTTGTATTGACGGATCAGGATGGTGTTATGAAAAATACAATTCGGGAAGTTTTTACCGAGTCCGTGCATCACTTATGTGCGTGGCACATTATGGACAAGTTGCCCGCAAAGGTATATGAAATCTTACGTGTGTGCATTAAGGTGATTACTCTATTTGTTAAATTATACAATTTCTCACGTGTTTTAATGTTATTTTATTTTTTTAGTCCCGAGCGACGTGTTAGATAAAACTTATATACGGGCGTGCATACAAAAGTTGGTATGAAATATGATCATAACACCGCCCGTGTTTGAAGAAAAATGATAGACCCTTATTGATACCCACAAATTACATGATAATACGTGGTTAAATACCATGTATGCCATCAGGGACCGGTGGGTACCGTGTTATTTCAGAAAATATATAGACGTATTGTCTCATGAATACAATTTCAAGATGCAAGAGCATAAATGCTACGTTTAAAGTGAGATCAAACGCATCCAACACCCTCGTGCAATTTTTGTTATGTTTTGACTGGCAGCATTACCATCAACGTGAGGAAGAGTTTGCAAATGACACGACTGCTTATAGCTTTATAACGGAGAATCCAATTAAAAGGCATACATCATTGTTATACACGAACAAGATATTCTTAGAAGTTCAAAAGGAGATTTAAAGGTCACAACTCGGTGTCTATTATCCACCAGTACTGACCCCGACGGTAACATTCAATACACTGTTTCACACTTCAACAGTAACCGTAAGATTGTTGCCAAATTCGAGGTATTTTTTATAACCCTTCCTGTTTGTAAACAATTATATTTGCATGTTGTTTGTGCATACATGCAACATGTTGTATTGCATATATGCAACATGTTTTTTTACATATATTTGTCCTCTTTCATTGCGTATACGCAACATGTCATGTTACATATATGCAACATGTTGTGTAACATATATGCTCATTACTTTACTACATATATACATGTATGCAATTCACCTGTGATGCATAATTGTACCGTATATATGCAACGAACAGCTATGTTGCATATATGCAACATACCCATACCGTGTATATGCATTATACACCTGATTACATATTAGTTGTAAAACTGCTCAACTTTAATCTTGCATATGTTTTGAAACATGCAGGTTAAATTTGACCCGACTGACGGATCACCATCATGCTCTTGCATGTGTTTCACTCGCGTTGAATACCTATGTCGACACATCTTTGTTGTATATTCTCTCAATGAAGTTGACAAAATCCCTGATCGATACGTTCTTAAACGTTGGAGACGTGGTGCTTTACCGAAAAGTGTTACAGTATTGATCGTAGATATTCAGCTGACAATGACGAGGAATCTAAACTTAGAAATGATATTATTGATATCGTTACCCAATGCGCAGATCGTATAAGATCCTGTCATGATAAGCTTACAACTCCCCGTGATGATTTGCTTGCTATGCAAGGTCGTATATTTAAGGAGGTGTTGGTGGAGCCTGCTTGCAAACATTAAGGAATCTGTTATTAATTATTTTATGGGTGTGTCCAGTCTGGTTCTGACACTACAATTGTTACACCCAAAGCCGTAAAACACATGGGTAGACATAGTGATAAGCGCATAGTTGGCGAACATGAAAAGACTATTAAACAACATAAGAAAGGTTAAATGAAATGTAATACGTGTGGTAGACTCGGTCACAACTCACGTAGCTGTGCAAAGATTGCTGCTGCTGCAGCACTCGCGTCTGGTCGTTCTGTACCTCCTTCTATTAACCCTGTTGGTGACGCATCTGCCCACCGCGACTCTTGATCCCGATTTATCTTTGTGTTACTATTTTTGACAATGTCATGTCTTGTACAACTTTCACACATTTTGAATTTCTTCAAACCTTTGATGCTGTTTGAAGAATATTACACGTTGACATTGTTATATCTTGTGGATTTTGAGTTATGCATCCTTACGAAATTATCCTTTTGAAATCATGTTGCATATATGCAGCATTATTATAAACATGTTACACCATGTTGGATCGGGATGCATTCGCACGCTATGTAACATAATATGATGTCTACTGGAACATGCTCTGCTTGACTATACATTTAAAATAAGATTTATAGTTAGGGCATTCAAAATATATCATTTAATGCGATATAATCCAATATAACACGATATAATGCAATATAATGTCTATTGAAGTGTATTTTTTTAAAACCTTCATTTTTTGTATTAGTTACATATGATAATTGTTAATACTATACCTTGACGCCCTTGTGTCATTTTAAATATTAGTGCATGTTTCAAATAGTTGTGCATATATGCAATATAATATTGGTTTCTTATTTTTATGTGGTATTGATACATTTTGTGTACGTGCAACACCCGTGCATTAGGCATTTACGCGACTTCCAACTACATAACATGTGCCCACATTTCGTATATGTGTTGTGTATTTATGCGACACACTTTTATAAATCATAGTTCATTTTAATGATTAGGACATGTTTCAAACAGTAGTGCATATATGCAACACGAAGTTGCTCTTTCTATTTAAATGTAAAATGAACCTGAAAGTGCACCTTTACGCATTACCAGTAAAATATTATTCATAAAACATCCATTACCATGGGTCCCATTAAAATACCTGGAAATAAACGCGAAACAAGATAACAAACAAAAAACATCCGCCCTTATTTAGACATTTAATATGTTTGAAAACTGACTTAAAGTGGATTGTAACTAATAAAACTCTGATCTTTTACTAACTTACTGCACCCTTATTTGCTTCAGCGATTACAACCTTCATCTTTTTCTTGTGTGCCCCAGCATATTTCATTATCTTCACCAATGTTTTTGTCCAATCCATCTCCTCAATTGCTATATTTGCATCTTCTATCACCTGATCTCTATATACATTGTTTCCTGATAGCAGGATGCTTGTTGCGAACTTCATCCTTAAGTTTATGATTTGTGTTTTAAGGAGCTCCTTGTTCTCGATTAAGCTGCATTCCAAATGATATCCAGTTCCTTCAAACAAGTCCATGTGGCGCATCAGATATATTCCAGATTTATCTATGTCTTCTTCTATCGCCGCTGCTATTTGTTTTTTATCCTTATATTCTCAATTGCTGCAGCCTTGGGGTGCTCATCAGTTTTTAGGTAACTCTCAATGATGTGCTTCTGTTACAAAAAAATAATAATTTATTGTAGCATCCACAAATACAAATAATATTTGGTATCACTACCAAAACAACGTGTTTCTATTTATATTGCATACATACAACATGACCATGTTGCATACATGCAACATGACCATTATTTCGTTCATCCACTGATAACCTCAAAACTGGCTAACACTTCTGCAAAAAAAAAAAAAAAAAAAAAGAAAGAAAGAAAGAACTAGTGTTTAGTAAAATTAATAGTTTTTTGTACTCATCACTTTACATGGAGTTCCTTTACTTGAAAATTTGACGCCATCCTTCATTGAAATCAAACATTTTGATGTGTTCATGCTGTCTATCACGCATGTAGACTTGTCGATTAGGTGGACACATGTCATGTAAAATTAACTATCCTCCACCACTGGTATGACTATAATGTCGTATGATTTTAATGTTGTATGATTTTAGATCCAATTCGTCTTTTGATTTACCAAACACTATCAGCAATGACCTCCTAAACTCTTCCATCATCACTTCTATTTTCGAACCCCTTTTTAACATCCAATGTGACTGTAATTATTTAATACAAATAGTTTGTGGGTAATATGTGTTTATTTTATTGCTTACTAGAAAAAATAATAATAATAACAACAATAAAAAAAATATTTGATATAACATTCTAACCACTTACAATTATCGTTGCATGTAAGAACAACCTTCTTGGCATGCCATTAATTCTCTGCCTTTCTCTATAGTTCAACACATCAGACCAATAATTTATAATTTGTGGATTTAATTGTTGTTTTGGCAGTAGAGTTAGCAACATCATCGCTTTTGTAACTATGCCATTTTGTGTTGAAAAACATTCACGCCTGCACACAAATAACATGTTTTTAATGTTGTTTTAAGATCATAATGTATATGAAAATTACCAATATTGCATATATGCATAATTAGAATGTTTGTATATATGCAATAGTATAGTGTTGCATATATGCAACATTACAGTGTTGCATATATATACAACATTACAAGTATATATGTAACATCACAGTGTTGCATACATGCAACGCCACAATGTTGCATACATGCAACATCACAGTGTTGCATACATGCAACGTCACATTGCTGCATACATGCAACATTGACGTGTCTGAGGTGAGTCATAAAATGTTTCGTTATTTGTGACACCTTTTTAGCAGTTAAGCTTTCAAATTTATAAACTCGATTTACTTGAACTACTACTATTTCACCACATTCACGGGCAAGTGCACCCATCGTGGGCAGTATAGTAGTGGTAAGTTAAATCGGGATCGTTCAAAGACACAAAGGAAAATAAGGACTCTTGATACTTCACCCTTGCCGACGTCTAACCTAGTCAATCTTTAAGTGAAGATGCTAGTAAAAATATGTAAAATAATTTAACTGAAATTAAGCTAAACTAAAAAGTCGTGTCTTGGTCAACTCGTTCTTAGATAATATCATTTGGGAGACTTATCAGTGGTGATGTTGGTAACCCGTAAATTATATCCTTCCCGTAAGATTATTCACCAACATGCAGCAAGACCGTCTCTCAGCCTCAAATCAAGCATCACTACTCTCATGGGTGATCATCTACGAGGAGTACGAACCCCGAGAACTGTGCTGTTGGCATACAAATACAGTAAAACTAATGCCACTTAGTCACGGGGTCCCTTAAATCGGCCGACTTACCGTACTTGACTCGCCGTCATGAACCAGCAGAGGAACAACCCTGCGTGCCAGATTATTTTATTATAGAAATGGACTAAGGTCCGTTTCTTCCATTCACCGCTCTCGCGCATGCACATCGGGCGTAACCAGAGCCAAGTTCACAAACACATACCATCTCGGCTTCCTTGAAGTGACAAAATATTACCAACCCCCATTCCCAACTAAATACTTTTAGCCCGCACTTGCGTGGTCAGCAGAGTTTGCTTACATAGACATAAGGACCTCGAACGTATCATGTAGCATGGGGCACGAGTCATCTTTCAGATCATGCATCGTCCCCCAATCGGGTGTCACAGGTCCGACCATTGGGATTTCGACTCCCCAAATGGTCTGTGATACGTAGAGCACGTTTGGTTCAGAAAAGCAGTAATAAACTTTGAATAAAGAGAGTTTTTATAAAGTCATTAGTTCACCTTAAAGCAAGTTTACAAAAACAGTTTACCAACCCACCAAATATTCGTTTATTCCTGAATGAGTGTAAGAATTTGACTAACACTTATAAGATTGAGGCTAACAAGTGTTAGTCTTAAGATTTGCTTACTGGATAATGAAAGATTCATAGACAAATAACAGTTCATTATTACCATAAGTTAAGGTTCTTACAATCTTTGACGAGTAGACTCAAGAACACTAAAACAAATGGCTCAAAACCGAAAAGATGGTATAACTAATGGAAGAGAGGGAGAAAAATTGATCCATTTTGAAGTGAAGCCGGCCGCCCCTTTTATAGGCAAATTTTAAATGACACGGCCCGTGCTAAACTAGACATGGGCCGTGTGAAACAGTAGGCACATGGCGTGTCTTCAGCGGCACGACGCATGCTGAGTCAGGCAAGTGATCTTCAAATCTTCAAGCATCAGGAGCACAGGGCGCGTCTCTGTCGGCACGGGTTATGCTTAGTTTGGCACGGGCCATGTGGTACAGGCTTGATTCAGAGGAACTGGGCGTGTCTTCGATGGTACTGTCGGGCTGGGCTAGCATCAGGCACGGGCCGTGCTAAACTCAAAGTCACCAGTTTTCTTCTACTTGATCAGTTTTTTCTTGCATTTTTTGTTCCTTTTGTGATTTTGGATTTAGTAAAACCTGAAAAACTACCAAGAAGACAAAAACACTGTTTCTTTGCAATAGTTAATCATATTTTACCCAATACACGAGGGATACTTGTTTAGAAAATATGTATAATTTAAGTTACATCAAACATCACAACGTTCATATATGCAATAATACAATAACTATTTTAACTTATATGAGTTTCATCTTGACCTTCACCATCTTCATTTGTTCGGCCTTTGACTTCTTCTTTTCATGTTGCTTCTTGTTGTCATCAATTGCCATTACATACGTCCATATTGATTGTTTCTCTTTTGTTAATCTTGATTTATCCTGATTGGACTGTATTGGTACTCCAGATTTGCTGTTTCCTTTGACTCAATTGTTTATTTAAGTATTTATTTATGCTTTTAAGTTTTTGTGCACAGGGCATGAAGGTTGTACTTTGTCATTATTTCTCCCAACACTGTTGTGCTTTCACAGTCTTCTGGTCCATGTGTGTTCATCTCCTTCTCTTTTTTCATTTTTGTTTGCTTGTCCGTTTGAAGCTACTTTGTCAATTTCATCCAAGTTATTTGTAAAAAAACTGAGTCCACTGCTCCTTTGAACTGTTTTCATCCATTCTACTGCTGTATAATGTACCTTATATCTTGACTATAGCTGCTATCCCTTCGTTGCCTGGCATTTTAGAACTCGCTTCTCTTAAAGCCTTCTCAAACTTTTCCTTTCCTTGTTTAAGCATGTCAACCATCGCATTTAGCTTCTTCACCTGTTAAATATGCATATCACAATAACAAATCAATGCCAAAACAATATGCTTCTGTTTATATTTGCATATATGCAACATGATGCATATATGCAACATGAATATGTTGCATATATGTAACATGAATATGTTTCGTATATTCTATGTGATTCATATATGCAATTCATGTTACGTATATGTAAATGATTATGTGTATATATGTAACATGGTTATGTTGCCTATGTGCAATATGATTATGTTGCGTATAATACTGTTGCATATAGGCAGCATAATCATGTTACATATATACAACATGATTTTCAACAAAGTATTTTGTTTTTGTTTACTTGTCATACATCATCCTTGTATCCTGTCTCGGTCATCGACATAACTTCACATTCTCTTCCTGCATCATCCTTGTTTTCTACCTTATTGTAGTTCCTGTAGTCTACAATAAATCTCTCAGTTTCCCAGCACCAAACCCATCACCATTTAATTCTACATCCTCTCTTTCCTTTAGCTTTTCTGATGTCCATATTTGCAATGGGCTCTTGTCTCTAACATCATTGAAATTGGGCCTACGATCCTATCCGCATATAACAACTGCGCTTTATTGTTTAACAAATTTCTGTTAGTTTGTGATTATTATATTGCATATGTGCAACGTCGATAATATTAGTTACCTTATATATCATTTAGCCTAAGCTGTCAGTCTCACAATTGAGACTATTCCTCTGTTCGTGTATTTTTTTCTTTCTTATTTGTGGTTCTTGGCGGTGGATGATGACATCTCTCAGTCTCTCTACGCGTCTTCTCTGTGCTTCTCTCTCTACTCTCTTAAAGATGCATATACATCTTCCCTGACGCCATCGTTCTCACCTGTTTCTTCATCTTTTGCTTCGATTCCGGCGTAGGCATGCCGCTGTTGGTGGCTTACCCATCAGACGTTGATGCATCTGTTTCGCCATCGGGGATGGTGGGTGACGGTGAGGATGATGGTGCGCTGACGATTGCATTGATTTGTGTGGTGGCTGTCGGATTCGGTTCTGATTAATCTGGTTTGCTTTTCATTAGTGCTGGTCCGGTCATTTTACGTTAACCGGTTTAGGCCGGCGTCGACCTTGGTGGCGGCGATCTAGGGTTTTAGAAGTGGGACTCCTATTGTTGAGATCTACAGACGCACAGAAGGTGTCGCTGGTAGTTTCTTCTTCTCTCTTTTGTGCTCTGATTACAAGAGCGCTGATGACCTATAAGGTACGATTTTGTTGATTTTGTTGGTTTTAGGGCACATTTATCGGATCCCGTCGGATTCGCTGCCGGAAGTCGATTCGTCGATTTCTTTGTGTAGGTTGTTTGTGTTTTTCTAGCCCGTTTGTGTTTGCTTACTGCAAATTCAGTTACCGACGATTCATCGATTTCTTTCGCCCGTTAACGTTGTAGGAATGTGTTTTTTGTTGCTGTTCCACATTACCGATTTTGGGTTTAGAGTTTTCAATAACCCAGATTTGAAGCTGCAACCTTGATTTTGGTTGGCTATGTTGTGGCGACATCGGTATCGTTTATGGATCTGTTGCTTTCAGGTAGCTTCAGTTTTCTGATTGCTTTTATGTTGCTATGATGGTTCGAGTATATGGCTATGATGATTGTTCTGAGTTGGGGTTTAAGATGATTATTCTGAGTTGGGGTTTCAGATGATTTTTGGGTTTAGGGTTTTCAATAACCCAGATTTGAAGCTGCAAGCTTGATTTTGGTTGGCTATGATGTGGCGACATCGGTATCGTTTATGGATCTGTTGCTTTCAGGTAGCTTCAGTTTTCTGATTGCTTTTATGTTGCTATGACGGTTCGACTATATGGCTATGATGATTATTCTGAGTTGGGGTTTAAGATGATTTTTGGTTTATTTTGGCGTGGCAAAAAGTTTTGCAGCCATAGAACCATGAACATCTCTTATGAACCTCTATGATGATCTGAGCCTAGCAAGTTATTTATATGCTATGATGGTTCGATTCTGCTTGCTTTTATGTTGCTAAGACGGTTCAATTATAAGGCTATTTCCTTATATATCATTTAGCCTAAGCTGTCAGTCTCACAATTGAGACTATTCCTTTGTACACATTTTTTTCTTATTTGTGGTTGTTGGTGGTGGATGATGATATCTCTCAGTCTCTCTACACGTCTTCTTTGTACTTCTCGCTCTACACTCTAAGAGCTGCATATACATCTATGATGATTATACTCAGTTGGGTTTCAAGATGATTTTTGGTTTATATTGGCGTGGCAATAAGTTTTGCAGCCATAGAACCATGAACATCTCTTATGAACCTCTATGATGATCTGAGCCTAGCAAGTTATTTATATGCATATCAAATCATTAGCTTGGTTTTGATGTGTATATGTTTTTCATTGTATTGATTGGTTGGATTACCTGCTCCTACGATGGTTGAATTCTGTTGTTTTGAGGCGGCTACAGTTTTCAGACTGCTTTCATGTTGCTATGATGGTTCGATTCTGCTTGCTTTTATGTTGCTATGACGGTTCAGTTATAAGGCTATGATGATTATTCTGAGTTGGGGTTCAAGAAGATTTTTGGTTTATTTTGGCATGGCAATAAATTTTGCAGCCATAGAACCATGAACATCTCTTATGAACCTCTATGATGATCTGAGCCTAGCAAGTTATTTATTTGCATATCAAATCATTAGCTTGGTTTTGATGTGTATATATTTTTCATTGTATTGATTGGCTGGATTACCTGCTCCTACGATGGTTGAGTTCTGTTGTTTTGAGGCTGCTGCAGTTTTCAGATTGCTTTCATGTTGCTATGATGGTTCGATTA
Organism: Deinandra increscens subsp. villosa; assembly: GCA_039602395.1. Lineage (NCBI taxonomy): Eukaryota > Viridiplantae > Streptophyta > Magnoliopsida > Asterales > Asteraceae > Deinandra > Deinandra increscens. The sequence goes on from JBCNJP010000008.1 coordinate 54,281,193, forward strand.
TAAGGCTATGACGATTATTCTGAGTAGAAGTTTAAGGTAAATATTGGTTTATTCTTGGGTGGCCATAAGTTTTGCAACCATAAAACTTTAAATTAAGCCTCCCTTGTAAATCTCTATGATGATCTGATCCTATACTTTTATTCTCTGTTTTTGTAGCTAAATGAATACGAGTTAAAGTTGAGTCTCTCATTTGGTTCATATTTCTTTTAGACGTGTGACTGTCATTTGAATTTATCTGTTACTAATAATTGGTATGCAATGATGCATAATGATCTATTTATTCGACAGGTTATTGGGAGAAAATAGAAGAAAAAGCACCTTAGGGCAATCAAAAGAGGTGAATGGTTAAATCCTACATCCCTAATTTACAATTAGGAATTTAAAGGTACTATATTTTTTTGAATCCATGAGGATCTATTTTAATTGAAGTTTTTAGTGTTGATTTTAATTTCTTTACGTATGTCGATTAATATGATTTTAAATTTCTTTACGTATGTCGATTATTCTGAGTGGGGGATATCCATGTATATTTTTTTAAATTCTATCTGTGTTGGGGAACTTTAGCATGGCTGAGCATGTGCAGTTTGGTTTACTTGAGCATTGTGTTACTATATAATGCTAATAAGTTTCCTTCTCTTTGACACCATTTTTGTAGTTATAATGTTCGAAGCATCTGTAAAAGATTTTTGCAACTAAACCATGTTAGTGGAGGAAGCAGAACACACTTCAAGTTGAGCATCTGGAACCTAACTTGAGTGGCAACAAAGGTACTTTTGTGGAATACAAATTATCTGATTCTCTCTAGATGTCTTGAACCACTATACTCAAAGATGTAGTCATTTAGATCATTATTCTAATTTATTTTTTGTCCGGTTGCAGACTTGGAGTGCCTTCTTCTTAGGTATAAGTAGTTTTTTTCTTTCGTTTTTTAGTGTAATTATTTTTTGTATGCATTGTGTGTGGTTGTTGAATATGATAAGAACACATTCTTATTTTCTCTTAGCTACACCTTTGCCGATCGTCATGGTATTCACGTACGGTTGCTTTTTTCCGGTTGCAGACTTGGAGTGCCTTCTTCTTAGGTGGGAAGAAAATGTACCACCGGAGGCTCTCTCCCTATGCTTACTTCCGGTGGGAAAAAATGTACCACCGGATACTCGTAAAATACCAAGTTCATTACATATGATCCGAATATTACATTTTCTATTACATGTTTACCTATTGATTTTCTTCCTTTTCTGTCTTCTGCCCAGGTTCTTTCGTTGCTTGTAGCTGGCCAATATGGGTTTGATTATCGTACGCTTCAAGTTGCGACAGGTGCATTGGTATGTCTTCGTTTTTGCCAATGGGTCCACTACATGGATCCTTACTGTTGCGGCGGTTACTTTGGTTCGAACCCCTTCTCCGGTGACTAGAATTGTCGCACGTTTTTCCCGGCTTCCAATGTAATGCATAGTGCTCGGGCATAGCAATGAAGAGAAAGAAACAATGAATATATTTGGTTAAATAAGACACCGGTTATGATTATGATATTTGAATTGAATCGTTGTATTATTATTATGGTTTTGTTTGAAGAAATGGAAAAATACTAAACGGCTTAATATTAAAAGGTTTGGACCACAAGTGAAAATAAATTATACGCGGATCATGAATAACCCGACCCGTTGACTGTATTTACGTTATCATTGGGTTGGGCTATTCTGACATCATGAGAGGTTCATTGTACATCAGGAATTGTATTATGACCCGGTGTATATCAGGAATTGCATTATAACCCGCTTACTGATTTTCCTTTGTCATCCGTTTAGATTAAACGGAAAATTATGTCTTTGAATTGATGCTTGAAGTTATTTAAAAATATATAAACGGGTTAACTCACATTTCACAGCCAGAAAATTGATAGATTTGAAAAGGCATAGATAGTATTGAGAAAATCTATTTGTTGATTAACACCGAATCTTAAAACCAACACACAACGAACACATCTGTTCATGGAAACAAATGAATACAATTTCACTCAAAGAAAGACGGGAGTATAGATTGACTCACCCTTTAATTATAAGTTGTATCTGAATCATGGATCTGACAAATTGGGACCTCAAAATGGTGGCGATGAAGTCACCTGCCGCGAGTGAATCCCTGATTTGGTCTTCCGTTACAACGATCTGACCCCACACGATGTTACAGATGTCACCGATGATGAAGATGGCAGCGCCCTAATTACCAACTCAGAAGCCGGGCCGATTACGCCGGCGTGAATGACTAAGCAGATGGGACGAAGGCTTCGTGAGTTGTCGGCTGCACTCTATAGGTTGGGTCATGGGTGTACTTTGGAGTTAGGGTTACTAAATTCTTTTTTGGTTTCACGGGAATACGAGATGGGTAATGAAAAAAACTCTAAGGTAAATCTGTTAATATTATTAATTGATGAATAAAAACAATATTTCGGGTTTTTGGGTATCCGAGATCCCCTAAGTTTTCCAAAAGTACTATTCGGGCCCGAATCCAAAAAATGCGGATATCTGAATATTTTGGAATTCTGGGAGCCCGAATGTCGGCTATTTTGGGCTCGGTTTTGGATTCAGGTAATATTTACCACCACTGATTTCAAATAATTCATTGTCTAATATGGATTATAACATTGTTAGGTATTTTAATTTTGATAGTGATTTTTATTGTGTTTAACATTTATAATATGTGAGATTTGGCATTTCAGATAATTCATTGTCTAATATGGATTATAACATGGTTAGGTATTATAATTTTGATAATGATTTTATTGTGTTTAACATTTATAATATGTGACATTTGGCTGAAACGTTCTGAGCATTTTTTAAAATACGATTTCTCAGTTTGAAATTTCGCTTAATATATTAAAATTTACACCTTTGAAAATTGCCACCTTCAACTAAGTCATAAATAAATGAACATTCTATAAAGGTTCCATGGTTACTGTTCTTAACAGACAAGCTATTCTTAACCATAGAACTAGAACACGTTTAATTATATATGAGCATGCTACATGCCCTTTTAATTTGCTGATGGTTTTATAATGTGTTTTGAAGTTTAATTATGTATGTATGTATTACAAATTACAAATATGATCGTTACCGTAAAGATAGTAAAACGTTTTTAATGACATATTAGCGTGTTACAAATACAAATGCCAGCTAACAAATTTGGTAATGTGGTATGTTGTCTTATATATGTAATAGTGTTAGTATGGTCTAAACATTGAACTGTTAGTGTAACCAGGTTTGGTATATGTAAGCATGTTTATCTAGCGAAAATGAAAATAGGTATATTTTGTTTCGTGAAAATAAAGATGAGTAGATGTTTATATGCAGTAGGTTCTGCTGTCTATTTTAAGACTTATAATTTAAAACATTTGGCCTACATATGAGAATGCTACAAATAGAAATGTTACAAAACAGGCCTGGTAATGTAACACGTAATTCCACCGTAAGTTTACGAGGTGAATCCAAGTTAAAAGAGCATGTAATTTGGTGATGTTCTTAGAGTTCATAAATATTAGATTTTGTTAAAAAAAATTAAGTACGGTTAGATTTGAGTTCACCTGTTATATTTACAAATGTGTGCATCTTGAAGTCAATAGGGTCTTTGTTCTATTGGATTGATATGGTTATTAAAAAATGGAAACCACTAAAGTGTAATGCTCGCGTGACTTATTTGTTTGTATCAAAATTACTAAGTTCTACGTAAGTAAAGATTATACAGCCCGTGTTGACGAATTTTCTCTGGATCGTCCCATTTAGTTTGAACGTTTTTTAGCTAAATGATTTACTGATTTGGCTATTCCGTTGTTTTTTCCCCGTGGTGATAAACTATACCCGATTGTATATGCCCACTTCATACGTGGTCTTATGAGGTAGGGTACTAATGTTGTCGGGATTGTACCCGTGGCTTCTGTAGCGCCTATTAACCCTGCTTTGGTTATGTATATCATATTTAAATAAAAGATTACATGTATATTACATCTTTATTCATTTGGAATATGAGAATATGTGTATGAATTATTGATCTAAGTCTTACATATTTTCAATTATCGATGGCACACAAAATTAGCTTAGCGGCCCACATAGTTCCTCTGATATTGTTTCAGGTATTATTAGCAATGGGAGGTTATTTTAAGGTTTGCTACTCTTCTTCTTACGACCGTTTGATAGCTCAACTTGAATGAGCCGGTGTGTGTTTTAGGTAAATTAATGGGTTTAAAGTCCCGACATTCATTTAGCCTCCTCAATTTCCCTCATTGCATTCAGTATCGTCGTGTTATTACTCATGTACTTAATGGCCGGCCGTTTCTTCAGCCCGGAGGTCTCCCTGGTACCTATTAAAGGGTGTCGATCTCACCTAAAGCTACGTGTTACTTTCATTCATACGTATAGCAAGGAAGATAAAGGAATATTGGAATGTCGAAGCGACCCATTGGAGAGGTGTTACAGGGCCTTGAAGCATCAGGTTCTTGTTTTGAGGACTTGGATTTAGGGTACTGATGAGAGCTTTAAAAGTGCATATTATTTATTATTAATACTCCCTAAACACAACGATTGAGTCTAAAATATATATTTTTATTCGGTTGTTGATGTTTAGTATGTTGGGGGCGAGAATGAGTTTAAATTGTATGCATAAGTTGAACTTAAACCGTGAAGGGTTAACTAGTTTGTTTGAGTTATTTATTTCCAATTGTTATAAACAAGTGAGTATAATAAAATTAAATAAAATAAAAAGAGGCTTACTTGTTTATGTTTTATTTCGTGAACAGCATTAGGAAATTGGAGATTGCAATTTATTTGTGAAGTCGATAATTAAGAAGATCATGAGGCTGGCTACGTGTGAATTAAGGTGGACCAAAGTGAAACTCAAATGAGATATGAGATAGAAATTAAAAGAACCAACTCACGTGAGTCACACGTGAACTTAAATTAAAGATTCATCCTATAGTGTGAACACGAGGGGATGCAAAGGAGAACTCGGAAATTGTGAAGTTCAGGCGCATCGTGTCTCGAAATAAACAAGAAAACAGCCTCGCGGCACGCGAGGGATTTAAGTCTGCTAAAAATCGCAGATTTCGATCGGGGTCACTATTTAAACATTCTTAATTCGTGTTTAGGGTTCTTAACGACCTGTTTTCGGTCAGAGCCGACCACAGACGACTTTTCTTTAGTTTTTCATCTATTTCCTTAGTTTTGAATGATTCAATGATGTTTGTGATGTCCGGCTAAGTCCAAGTGATTACCGACGGTGAACGATTAGCGTATTACTGATCTTTTCAGTTATTTCTTGTCTATTTTCTTATTCTATAAACATAGTGACAATGTTTGATTCATATGGATGTTCAATTTAAGTTTATTTATCTTGCGTTTTGGTTGCATATGTGCCCCCCGCTCCCGGACTACCTTAGTTGCATAGATCTAGGACTATACTTAGCACTTGTGTGATTTGAATGTTTGGTTGAATAGATTTTACAATTCAACTTAGGGTTTGTGAATGTGTTTCACTCTCCGCTCCCCGACTACCTTTCTAAGCATAGCTCTAGGACTATCTTGTGCTGCATGTGAATAGCTTGTAGGTTGGATTAGGTTGAATTGATTAACTGAATTGGATTAGGAATTAGCTAACCGGGATCCTGTGGTTGTCACGTTTTAATTCTCTGTTTTCTAGTTCAAACTAGCATTAGTTTTCTTTAGTCTTTAAGTCATTCAAATTAAACAGCCAAGAGACACTTATTTTAGTATTTAGGTTTAGTTTAGTTTATCTAAGTTAGTGACAGTAATTTAGATTAAGTCATTAGGATCGCTAATAACCACCAACTCCCCTAGATTGATACCCGACTTACCCTGTCTATAGGTAGTTAGGATTATTTGTATAGCGGTCACGACAGCCGTTATCAAATTGGCGCCGTTTCCTGGGAGTACGTGCACTTGTTAGTGATTTTAGTTTTTTTTAGTTAATTTCTTGTTTTGTTTGTTTTTCTTAAAAAAAAACTTAAAAAATATTTTCTTTTTGTTCTGCAATTTAAATTTGCTTGTCTAGTCATAAAAAAACCCAAAAAGATTTTTAATTTTTCTGCAATTTTTAATTTTTATTAGTTTCGTTTAATTTAAGAAAAAAAAGTTCATAAAAATTATCCAGATTGCTAGTCTTCGATTCCATTGCGTTATTTTATCATCCCGATCAGTACTACGCAATTGGTTTCTTTGTCTTTGAGCGTTGCAGGTAAATTAGAAGCTAATCATGGGCAAGGAAGAAAAGTGCTACAATTGCGGGAGTTATTATCATCGAATCAAATTTTTCCCGACGTTACCAAGTGGAATTCGAATCGTGGAAGATTCAGAAGATGAGGAAGAATACGAAGACTCATATTACCAATATCCAGAAGCTCATTCTTCATACAATCATGATTATTCTCAATCAGGGTCGTATAATTATTCAGCATATGATGTGTATTCTAATAACTATAAATCTAATGTCACATCTTTTGCAGGGCATGAGGAAGGTTTTAGGAAACGCTACTCCCAACCCACATATGAGGATCCTCAATATCAGTCACAGCAGAACTATAACCAACCTCCTCGGGGTGTACCACAATTCCCTTACAACCGAGGAGGGAATCAGATAAGGTTTGAACACGGGGTACCAAGAGTTGTGACACCGGCTGAAGTTCAAAGGGAGGAAGAGTATGCACGCAGAAGAGAAGCTGCTCAAAGACTTTCACGAACGAGAACTGAACATGAAAGTTCAGTTTATTCACATTTTAGAGCACCTCCATTGGACTCTCAAAGATGTTATCAGTCAGGCTATCGGGACGAGTGCAATAACTCTTATCAGGCATACAAGGACTGTCAGGCGAATAGTCAAGTGAATTATTCTGAATATTCAATGGAACAACCATGGTCGGGTCCAGAGGTTTATCAATCAGAGGTTGTTTTGAAATATCTAAGAAGATCGCATATGTCCCAAATGGAGCAAGAATTGGCTAAACCTTATCAATCAAGGCAGACCGCATAAAGTTGTTGGATTCCAAGTATGATATTTTGGTGAAGGAACAACAAATTCGTCTGCAAGGCTTGTCGGGTTTTGAAAAGTCTCGGGAAAAACAAGCGTGGATATTATCTCAAATCGAGCAGGCGGTTGTGGAGGATAATACCACACCGATTACCTCGATTATTGAAGAACCCGAGGGTGAAACCACCATGGTTGAGGTGGAGATAGAGGATGATGTTTCGAGTCCTAAGCAGAATAAGGTTAATTCAACTTATGAACATCTGCCTGGTGTAACGGATGTGGGTGAGAATGAAGAGGAAGTAGAGGTTCTGAATCATCCAAGACAAGTAGTTGAATGTTTAGAGCTAGTTGACGACATGCTTGTTGAAGAATCCTTGAAGGAGAGTCCACCAGATAACACTAATCTCTCAATTTTAAATAATAATAATAATCAATTTGTTGAATGTGAGCAGGTACAATTGATATCGAAGAAGAGGAAGGTGGTCGAGGAAGATGTTGGGCAACTAGTAATGAGAAAACTCCGCAGTGATGATCTGGATATGCCATGTGTGCGATTGCAAGATTGGATGTGACATGTCAACTATCGAGCATACGTGGGCAATTCGGCGGGTAAGTGTTCAATCCATGATAAATTTGCTTATAATTTTCAATTTAATATCTTTTACTTGTTGAGCATAATGAAAAAAATTAAGAAACGTGTGAACTATCGAGCGTGGACCGGTAATGCAATTGGAAAGCATGGGTTGAAAAAGCTGAGAAGGAGTGTCAATTACCACGCGTTTATCGGTAACGTGGTTGGTAAATGTGGACTGAAGCCACCATGAGCAAGAAGGTGTGGTCTGGCTGAAGACTGTAAACTTAGCGCTTTCTGGGAGGCAACCCAGTGGTAGGTTTTCTTTTTATTTGTTATATTTTTTGTTTCGTGTGGTTGTGTTTTTGTGTTTTTCAGGAATCGGATCAGTTTTGGGTAATGGAGTTGAGCAAAACGAGGTTCCAGGTATGTCACTTTTATAAATATATTGGAACTTGGGCTGAAAAAAATAGTTTTTTTTTATTTCCCGTGAATACCGTCCCTCGCGAACCGCGAGGGAGGTGGAGGTACTCATCGCGACACGCGACGCACCCAGCTACCAGATGATTTAGCTTATTTTTATTGCTCGAATCCGGTACGTTTCCTATTTATATTTATTTTTATTGTTTTATTTTTATTTCTTATTTATTTTTGTTGCTCTTTTTAACACATTGAGGACAATGTGTCACTCAAGTGTGGGGAGGGGAATAACACATTTTTCGTATGATTGTTTTGTGTGTGTCTAAAAAAATCCAAAAAAAATAAAAAATTTGAAAAAATGTTTTTGGATTAACTTGCAAAATCATGGAAAATGATAGTACAATTGGGAATCGGTTTTCAAAAATAAAAAAAGAGAAAGAAAGGAAAAAGTGGTAGAAAATGAGAGAATGGAAAACATGGCTAATCTGTGATGTGTCGGTAGGCCCAACTGACCTAGAAATAACTTAAGAATCCCTTTGTGTTTATTGTTATATAAATATGTAATTAAATTAGTCTGCAAGTGGGTTCCCATTTTAGGGGTGATAGGGAACCTGAAATTGATGATTAGGAGGAAAAAGACCACTTTAAGTTAGAGACTTATATATCCTCAGAATATAGCACGTTATGATCTTTTTGCGAAAGCAAATCCGAGAAATAACAGCGCCCCATCTTTCCATCTTTGAGCATATTAGGTAAAATAATTGGTTAATAATTTTAGAGTGAAGGGACAAAATACTCATTGTTAGGGCTGATAATCCGGGATCCTGGCCGGAAGCTCAAATGGTTCAATATCCTTACGCAAGTTCAGGATCCTGGCAGGTTCGAGCACCCTGAATTACAGTTATTAACTAACCCGTTTGTTTTTCCCATGTGTCTTATTAATTGCAGGGTCAAAGAAACGTGTAGACAAGCCTAAAGACTCGGACAAATGATATAGAATGTGGACTAAGTGGTCCACAACGTTCATATTGGCTTAGTTGGGAGAATCCCTAAAATATAGGACAGTTGGTTATATTATTTCAGGATGCTCGCCAGAAGCTCAAAGGATCCTGAACTACGGTTATCAATTAACCGTTAAAATTGTCCACGTGTCTTAATTGATTGCAGGTATTAAGGGACGTGTAAATGATGGCTAAAGACTCGGTCAAGGCTTTATGGGACGTGTTGTAACTGACTCCAACGTTCACAAAGACTTGAAGACTCAATCCCTAGTTTTTAGCCTAGTTAGTTAATGTATTTTTGACTATTTAAACGAGCTCTAGGTCATTCATTCAGAGACACAACACACAATACTCGCTATCAAAACTCTCTGTAACACTTAGAATACGAGCTCATTTCATCTCTACTAAATACTTTCATCATATAAAAGTTTTAGGAGGCAGGTACTTTGAACCGGCCCCCGAGGTTTTTTGCTAGGCTCCTTGAGGATACGTAAGGATTCCTGGATTTTCCCTCGTTACATCCTCGTGTCAATCTGAACAATTACATTTTCATCTTTATTTACATCAAACACGCTACCTCACTTACAAAGTTTGATCAACTAATTGCTTAGGCAGTTTTTGACCAAAACAATTTGGCGCCCACCGTGGGGCAAACGGTGTTTGAATTCGATTAAGAGCCTTGATCTTCTTCCCATAATCGATTCTTGAAAATGTCGAGCCAACAAAAAATTACTTCGAAATCTGTTTCATCCATTTAACCGGCTGTCGACACTAGTCTCCCCCCAATGCTGAAGAAAGTGACCGGCACCGACGCTAAAAGAGTGGAATATCCTACTCTTCAGGGATCTCAAGGCACATTCCCAGGTTCATCTCAGGAGATGCATGAGGGAGACTTTATCCCCATGCAAGTGGGAACCACAACTGAGCCAACCGTCCTTAGAGATGATGAATATGGACCCCAGATCCATCTCCAAACTTCCAGGGCTGGTAACAACTTTGATAATTTTTATTCTAACCCTAACCAAGGAACTGTGCAGGATACAGGTATCAACCCGACTATCGCTAGGGAACTTCAGAGGTTAAAGGACATGATCTCAAGTGTTCCCGGTGTTATTCGTCCAATTCCTGAAGTGCCAGCAGGCAGCCACAGAGTTTCTAGATTTGCATGGTCCATCTGTGACGTGGAGATACCAAAAAGATTTCAAACCCCCAACATGAAACTCTACGATGGGACCACAGATCCTGAGGAGCACGTGGCGCAATACAGGGAACGGATGGAAATCAACCCCATTCCTGTAAACATCAAAGAAGCTTGCCTATGCAAGGGATTCGGCTCAACATTGACAGGACCAGCCTTAAAATGGCTGCTCAGTATCCCTCCTAATACCATTACTTCTTTTCCCCATTTAGTTAACTTGTTTAATAACCAGTTTTCTTGCAGCAGGAGCTTTGAGAAGCTCACTGGTGATTTGTACAGAATAGTTCAGAAGCCCAACGAATCCCTGAGGGATAATGTGGCCAGATTTGGTCGAGAAGCTCTGGATATTCCCAACCTAGATATGGCTGCTGCTGTAGAAGCTTTCAAAATGGGGATTAGAGTTGATTCCCGCTTTTATGATGATTTGGTTATGACTCCTTGCAGGAACCTTGATGAAGTTAGAACAAGGGCATTAAGGTTCATCAGGCTAGAAGATGATAAGAAGATCCAAAAAAGAGGTGACGAACCATCAGGCAGAAGGACAGATTCTCCCGGAACACAACAATGAAAAAAACCCTATTATCGAAACGATAATCCTAGGGTCAACGAAGTTGAAGAAGAGGACGACGAAGAAAACTTCCCAAAGGTATCTGATTATTGCTTTTTAGTTGACATGGGTGGTTTGTTATGTGCCTTGCAGGATCTGGGAGATAAAGCCAGGTGGCCAAGAAAATCAGAAAAACAAGGATCGTGGAATGATAAGTCTAAGTGGTGTGTTTACCACGAAGACTTCGGGCACTTAACAGATGACTGCATAGCACTCCGGAAAGAAATCAGTTACCTGCTCAGCAAAGGGCATCTTAAAGAATTGTTTGGCAGGAAGAGAAGTAAAACTCAATGTAAGGAAAAATAGAGCTTGGATGATTTCCGGCTGAAATGCCAATTTTACTAGTTCCGGCTGAAGTTGAAGTTGAAGCGGAATTCACACTTCAAGCGGAACAGGCAGTTCAAGCGGAAAGAAGCAGTTTTGTCACTTAGTGAATATTCCGGGTGAACTCGTTTATCCACCAGATAAAGAGTTCAACCTGACTTTTCCTGAGAAGTCTTTTCAGAAGTCCAATCCTGCAAAAGCTTCTCGTATGCTTCTAAATCAGATTCAAGCCGCTCTCCTAAAGTAGATTGTTGCTGCCAACACGCAAGTCATTCCGATTGTCGATGTTTATTCTTTTGGTAGTTTGTATTTGACTTTTATGTTTACGGTCTAGATTAGATCGCATGAGATCAATGGCTGTCATTGATCTCATCAGCACTATATATAGCATGTAATCTCTTAGTTTACAAACACGGTCATCACTTGTAATAGTGTAGCTTTGAGTTAATGCAAATAGTGCCGAATATTCGATATTTCGTTGTCTTTACTATTCTGCAAATCAAGCATTTACATTATACAAGAGCTTAATATCGCTTAAGTAAAGTGAAATATAACTTTAATTCCGCAGGGTTATATTTGCAAGTAAAGGGCTTAGTTTTAGTTTATTCATAACTAATAACGATCCTACAAGTGGTATTAGAGCTTTGGCTCTCACTTTGAAGACTTTCTGTGCTTCAAAGTCGATCCTACAAGTTTTAGTTTAT
>JBCNJP010000008.1:54293546-54322613 GCA_039602395.1 Deinandra increscens subsp. villosa
GGACCTACACCCATAATTTTAGAAGGACCAAAAATGACAAATTAAGGGTTTAACTTGCAAAAATGAGCTAAATTATGTAAAAATTAACAAAAATTTAGGATCTAATATATTTTGGTTATGAGACCCATTTATACAGGAATTAACTTATCCATAGGTGAAAAATTAAAAATAGGTGATAAAACTAATCTATGACAAAAGATTCCACAAAACTATGTCATAAAAACGACGTTTTTGGGCAAAAAATGTAAATTTAAATTAGGTGTCTTAAAATCAGTAGCAAAAATGTTTATATGATGAAAAATATGATATATTTATACAATACAAGTATTTAGAATAATTAAGTAGTGCATACGTGCAAACTATGCGGAAAACCGTTACCAAACACGCGATAAAACGAGTAAAATGACGTAAATTGAAACAATTGTTCAAATCATTTAAAAAGCTTTAATATAATAAAAATAAGTGTTTTGGGTTGAAAAATGAAGAATTATGGTGAATAATAAAGTGATCATAAGGTCATAATCCGACCCTTCACCGATTTGAACAAACGATAACGAACCGTACATGAAATTGTTGTAAGAAAAGATGAAAGAGTACTTGCGTGGGACTCCCTAATATAATAACTTAATTTACGGCCACTAAAATGTTTTCAAATGATCTAGGACCCAATCTAACCAAATCACGCAACACCAGTTTCGAAACGACTAAAAAACTGCGAGTTCACTATTCCCCCTTTTCTAAAATATTTTAAAAATGTTTTGAGACTGAAAATGCATGCCCCCCCTGCGGAAGTGATGTATATACCCACAAAACACACCCACACCAATTTTGACAAAAAAATAAAATAAAAAATCAAATAGCTAATGTAAAAGGTGTGAGACCACACAACAAGCACTTTAGCAGCAACATCATACCTCAATTTAATTTCATTACCAACCAAGATGCCCTAATCGGCCATAAAGAGACCCCAATCATTTACATTATATTTGATTAAAGAAAATTAAAACATTTAACTAACTCAATGTTAATTACAAGAAATTTAAATGATGTAAATCATCTTTAAAGGTATCGTATGTAAGTAACCACAAGACCTCTCCGCACGAAGCTCTAATTTTGCACGTTCAAAAAATGCATACCTCATAAACAAATACATTGTACTGGCCGACAACATGTGCAATCATTTCTTTCTACATAGGAACTTGCTAAAATTATAAACAATGATAAAAGGTTTGAACGTTAAAAACAACCAAAATAAAAAATATATATATACTAACAAATCGTGCTGGAGCATACTTAATAATCTGAAAAGTATCCTCCTCATCGGACACATTGGCATCATCATCATAAACCTAATCATCTAATTCCTCATCATTTTTTCATCTTCTGCTAATCATCAATCATTGTTCTCAACATCTTCAAGATTAACAGCCTGAATTTCAACATCATCTTCATTATCATCCTCATCATCATAGGCAGCCAAATTACATCCATGGGGCAAGAATACATCCAACTGAAATCTGGTTTCCTCCACAAGACGGAAACCATGGTTTCCTCCACAAGACGGAAACCAAGAAATAACCAAACTGAATTGGTATATCATTGATGGTGATGACGTCACGAACAACCTCCAACACACAACCTGCAATAACGACCGGTAACCCACAAGGCCACTCGGTCGGTCACTGCAGTCGTCCACACAGACGGTACAGACCAATGCTCAAGCTCGCAAAACCGGCCGGATGCCACGCCACCAGGTTGGGCTCACTGATCAAGGATTACTCGAAATAGGCACTGTAGCACGCGGCGCTGCTTGACAGCCCAGTCCTGCAGGTCGCCTATTCAGGAAAGGCTCATTAATGGCGCTTCAAGACAAAGGTTGAGGGCTATAAATACCCCTCAACCACCAGGTTAGTTGACATTCAATACACTACCATCCGTCCTTTCTTGATCGTACAAACACTTATCCTCACGCCGAAGCTTGGTCGCGGGACACCCCATCTCGCCCCCAAGAACAACGGTGTTTCCTTGTTTTGCAGGTCTAAAAGATTCCCAAGCATCTCGGTCGGTCTCCCGATCGATCCCAGTCATCCTCAGTAGATCCAGTATCCAGACGTGCCGTCCTAGGGTCATTCCACGTCTACCCTATCCGCCCGTCCGGGATATCAAGATTCTACATTGGCGCCATCCGCACGGTACTTCTTCATCAACACATGTCTGAACCCTCCGATACCGAAAGGGGTTTCACCACCCCAGCCGGGAATCAGCCAAACACGGGGGCGACAGAAGAAACTGACTCCACCGTCTTAACACTGACACCCGAGCTAATCAGTAGGAACTTCATTCACCTCCGACAGGTTATGAATGACTACGTCGCAGCGGAACGACTCAAGGGAGTATGCTTGCAGCTGTCATATGACGATGCAGGACCAAACATCAGTAGCACAATACCGGCGCTAACAGGCACAACGCATGACTCTAGGCCAAGGGCCATAGTCACAGACAGCACAAGAATACCAGTTATGGAAAACACGTCTGGGAACGACACAACCGGCGTCACCACAGAAGCTAGCAGGCCAACCAACGCAGGTACCGATCCTAGAATGTCTATAGCGGCAACATCATTTGCAATGACACAACCAAACAACTTCGCTCACATATACGTATACCAGCCATACCAGTCGGGTTTTTCGCAACAACAGTTTTTTCCAGCATACTACCCATATGGGCCACAAGGATTCCAAATGCCACACGCCATGCCGTTGCACTCGGGCGGTCACTCCTTAAACCGCCCACTCGGTTTCGGGACACATTCCCAGTCGGGCACCACAAGTGTTGTATCTCACACGACTACCACGTTTGGCACATACATACCAGATGAGTTGGCGCTGCCATACGTACTAGAGGAGGAAAGCAAGTTTACAGATAGAATTGAGAATTTCGAGTGCCCACCCAAAACAAAGCTACCATCGACAGTCTAAACATACGATGGAAGTGGAGATCCAGAAGATCACATCCATGACTTCAAATCAGCAGCAGCCATCCTGAAATGGTCCTTGCCCGTGTGGTGCAAAATGTTCGCTCAAACACTATCAGGACCAGCCCGAGTTTGGTTCAATGCACTGCCAAACACATCCATAGATAGTTACGTACAACTCAGACGATCCTTCCTCCAACATTTTGGCCAGCAAAGGAAATGTACAAAGGACCCGATTGAGCTCCACAACATCAGGCAAGGTGATCAGGAGTCCCTTCGAACATTCCTAAAAAGGTACAAAACATAATCATTGACGATCGGCCATGCTGACGAAAGGCAAAAGATATCCGGTTTCATTCATGGAATCCGGACCCGGCAATTGGTCAAAGAGATGAGCACCCGTTTGCCACAAACAATACAGGGAGCCTTTGACCGAACCGAGGCATTCATCCGAGGTGAGGAGACAGCACAGTTGCGTGACAAAACACAACAAGCACAAGGGAAGACCCATGGCCGACAGGTAAACCAACGAGACGGGAGACGCCCATGGCAGTCGGGCAGCGAGCGGTCGGGTAGAGATGATAAACGACACACAGGTTTTGCACCATACGACCGACCGACACCCCCTAACCAGCGGGGAGACAGGAAGTACGATTACTCAAGCCTGACAAAGACACCCAAAGAAATACTCCAAACGGAGGATGCAAGCAGAAGTTTTAACAAACCAAGGCCCATGGGACCCAACGCAGTTAACAAACATGCAAACAAGTATTGTGCTTTCCACCTCGAAAGAGGACACGAAACAAATGAATGCCACCAATTGAAGAAAGAAATCATACAAGCGGTAAACACGGGGCAGTTGGCACATTTACTCAAAGAGATCAAGGAAAAAAAGCAGAAAAAGGAAAGGAAAACCGAGCCGCTGGTCATTAACATGACAACCAACCCCAGGCAGAAGAAGCCCCGAATTCGCACAAACGAATGGGCCAGGCAGCCCATACATTTCCCACCACTAGACCAAGCCGTCTCGTCCTTGAGCCCAATAATCATCACGCTGCTTGCAGCCGGGTGCCACATATGTCGCACCTACGTCGACGAAGGCAGCGCCTCCGACATTATGTATGGAGAATGCTTCTCAAAGCTACCAGAAGAGATAAGGGCCACAATCAGGCCCACAAGGACCACCCTTATGGGATTCGGAGGCGACACCGTCTTCCCCGTAGGAGAACTTACTCTCCTAGCAACACTGACAGACGGGCGCAATCAAAGGTCAGAATGGATCACTTTCCTTGTCGTTAACCGGCCGTCGAAGTACAACATCCTCTTCGGCCGACCGACAATGCTCCAGTTCGGTTGCGTAGTGTCGACGGCTCATGGCATGATGAAATTTCCAACCGCATCCGGAGTTGCAACCATCCGGTCATAACAGACCGAATGCGATCTCACAGCGGATGTGACAGAGGAAGTATCACAACACAGATGGAAGGTACACGACAGTCATCCCGACCAATTAATCATAATCGGTCCCGAACTGACCAATCAGGTACGGGAGAAGCTGTACAATCTCATACGTAACAGTCAGGACATTTTTGCATGGACACCGGCCGACATGACCGGCGTGCCCCGGGCGATCACCGAGCATTTACTCAAATCGACCCGACCCACCCACCAGTCGTCCAAGGCAAACGAAGCATGGGCCGGGATCGAAGCAAAGCGGTCTGCGAGGAAGTCACAAAGCTTATACAAGCAGGAATTCTCAGAGAAGTAAGATGGCACGACTGGGTCGCCAACCCAGTCATGGTAAAGAAAAAAGATGGCTCATGGCGAATGTGTGTCGATTTCACAAAACTAAACGATGCATGTCCCAAAGACTGTTACCCGCTCCTATCCATCGACGCAAAAGTGGACGCCCTTTCGGGGTTCACATTCAAGTGCTTTCTAGATGCCTACAAGGGCTATCACCAAATTAATATGGCCAAAGCTGATAAAGATAAATGGCCCTCCACACAGACAAGGGTATATTCTGTTACAGGAAAATGCCATTCGGTTTGAAAAATGCAGGAGCCACATATCAACGTCTCATTGACAAAGTCTTCGACAGTCAGATAGGCCGAAACATAGAGGCCTATGTTGACGACCTAGTCATAAAAAGTCACACAGAGGTAGACATGATCAAAGACATTGAGGAAACTTTCAGTCAGCTGCGATCAGTGAACATGAAGCTGAACCTGGCTAAATGTTCCCTTGGAATGAAGACAGGAAAGTTTCTCGGGCATTGCATAACCGATAAGAACATTATGGCAAATCCCGAAAAGGTAAAAGCCATCACACAAATGAAAGCACCACAAACCCTTCTGGAACTATAGTGCCTTAATGGCCGGTTGGCAGCCCTACACAGATTTATCTCCAAGTCGGCCGAGAAAGCACTCCCATTCTTCAAAGTCCTCAAGCGGTACACAGAGACAAAAGAATTCCTATGGACGTAAGACGCAGACAATGCCTTCACCAAGCTAAAACTCGTTTTGGCCGACCTGACATCTCTCACCGCACCAGAAACGGGAGAAGAGGTAATCCTTTACCTGTCGGTCGGGAATGAAGCTATAAGCTCAGTCCTCTGCGCCGAGCGGTACGGCCGACGGCTCCCAATTTATTTTGTCAGCTGGGCCATGAAGGACCCCGAAACAAGGTACTCAAAATTAGAAAAGTTATTGCTCGCGGTAATTCATATAGCCAGACGGCTGCGTCGCTACTTTCAAGTATATAGAATCACAGTACTCACAAATTTTCCTTTGCGTGAAATCATACACATGCCAGAGGCATCTGGTCGATTTGCCAAATGGGCCCTGGAATTGGGTGAACATGGCCTTCAATTCAAACCGAGAAACGCCATCAAAGGCCAGGTATTAGCTGACTTCATCACCGAATTACAAGCAGAGGAACTTACATTGAGTACCCTGGTACAAGAACGCATCCTGCCACCACCAGTCACAAGCCCAGACGCCTGGACCCTATACACAGACGGAGCCAAAAACAGCGAGGGCTCGGGCGCTGGTCTCGTCTTAATAGACCCAAATGGTGTCGAGGTAACATACGCCATCCGACTTAACTTCTCTAGCAAAAAAAATGAAGCCGAGTACGAGGCCTTATTGGTCGGCCTCCGCTTGGCTAAGCGAATGAATGTTAAGAAAATATCAGTACGTGTTGACTCTTTGCTTGTAACATATCAGGTCAAGGGCGAATTTAAAATCAAGGGGGAGGCGCTACAACGCTACGCCGACCGCGTGAAAGAATTGGCATCGCAATTTGAAGAATTCCAGATAACACAAATACCAAGAAGCCAAAACAAGAAGACAGACGCCCTGAGCAAACTAGCTTCCCTAGCATTCACACACCTTACCAAGCAAATACCGGTCGAAGTAATCCACCAATGTACAGATGACACGGCCGAGGTCAACCAGACTGACACGACTGACACCAACAGCTGGATGACGCCCATCAAAGATTATATTCAAACGGGTATAGCCCCGCCCGACGCGGTAGAAGAAGCAAAGCTAAAACTGCAAGCCCAACAATACACAATATGCAATGACAAGCTGTACAAGAGGTCCTACCTACAGCCATTACTACCATGCCAAACGCCGGAACAAGGGCTGTATGTCATTCGGGGAATACATGAAGGGATATGCGGAACACACTCGGGACCACGATCGGTCGTCACTCGGCTCATGACAATGGGGTACTATTGGCCCACCATGTACGGCGACACAGAATCAGAACTTCGAAAATGCCAAAGCTGCCAAGCACATGGGCCAATACCAAAATGCACCAAAGCATAACATGATCCCGGTAGTTTCCCCCTGGCCTTTCTATAAGTGGGGTATCGATATCGTTGGCCCTTTCCCTGAAGCACCCGGGCGGGTCAAATTCTTAATTGTAGCAGTCGATTACTTCACAAAATGGCCAAAAGTCAAGGCAGTAGCGTCAATTACTAGAAAACAGGTTATCAACTTCGTGTGGGAACAGATAGTGTGCCGGTACGGCCTCCTAGGCAAAATTGTCACCGACAATGGAAAGTAGTTCGCTGGAAACCCCTTCCGAGCCTGGTGTCGAGAGCTACAAATCACTCAAGTTTTTACCTCGGTCGCTCACCCTCAGGGAAATGGGCAGGTAGAACGAACAAACAGGAGCATCGTCCATGATATCAAAACCCGGCTGGGAAACCAAGGCAAAAACTGGCTGAATGAGCTCCCAAGTGTCCTATGGGCCATCAGAACAACCGGGAGAACAAGCCATGGACACACCCCATACAGCTTAACATACGGCTCCGAAGCGGTCATCCCGGCCGAGATAGGAATGCCCAGCTACAGAACAGACAATGTCTCAGAGGTAGAAAATGACTCGGAGCTACTAGTCAATCTCGCACTAACAGAGAGAGCGAAGAGACATAGCAACAATAAACGAGGCCAGGTACAAGAAGCAAATCGAAGATTACTACAACCAGCAAGTCAAGGAAATCATCTACCGACCGAGAGACTACGTTTTCAGAAACAACGAAGCCAGTCGGCAGGAAGACACAGGCAAGCTGGGTCCAAACTGGGAGGGCCCGTATCAGATCTTGGAAGCACACGCCAATGGTTCCTACAAGTTAGCAACTCTCGAAGGAAAGCCGATTCCCAGGCACTGGAACGGCATGCAGCTAAAAAAATGCTATATGTAAGCAGTTATTGATATGTAATTCCAAAATTTGTACTACATACTCCAAGTGGCATGACGTTTAAAGACCGCCTTTAATGGAATTACATAGAATTTTTAGTACATTTTCTTTTCAACATACACACACAATAACCAACCAGTCAGATATCAGGCTACTCTAGACATAAGAACACAATAAAATAAAATGCACCAAGTGCAAACCATTGCACCTTCGGGAAGAGGGGTACACCTAACCAGCCACAATCGGCAAAATGGCCCGGCCCTCAAGAAACCCGACCTGCAATCTCGTAAGATAGGTTATCCGAACCGGGCTAAATAGAAAGACATCTCATTGTCCATTTCTCACAGCTCTTCAGTGGGTGACCAGCATAGTTCCTTCCTTACCCAGTCGGGCAGTTAACACCCTACATAGGGGAAGGTCGGTATAGTCTGGACTACATAGACCACAGATTTTGGTCGATCCTAGGTATAAAGTCGCGCAAAATATACGAACATCTGGATACACAAGTTAATGGATTATGAAATAATTCCACAAATATACAAAAGCATGCTAACAATAACAACATAGGTCAGGTCGATGGTCAAACCATAGATATTAACATTAAAAGGCGGACAAGTCCAGCCAGTCAAACACAAACGTTCCATAAACATCAAACAGAAACATAAACCGACCCCAACATAAAGTCCAAACCACAAAAACAACAAACATGTTCAGGCCCGATCGGGCAACATACATAAACAAACGTCAAGACAGTTTCACAAAACAAACATGAACACTGGCAAACCAACAACTACTTGCCGCTACCTTTCTTCACCCTGCTACTTGAGGCTCCAGCTTTCGGCTGCCCGCCCGGCCGGCCGGCAGCTTTAGTCTGTTCTTCACACTCATCCGGGTCCAGGGCTCGAAGCTCTTTCAGTTTCTTGTTGGTGCACTTGGCAATAGCATCCAGATAGGTAAATTTCTTCTTCGCCAACACCCGACCGCCCTCTTGAACTTTCGACCATGAGTCAGGGTCATAATAAGAGTGGTTCTCCATGGTCTTACCAGCAACCGCCCACTTGTACCCAACCGAAAACCCCACTGAAACACCGTGGTCGCTCACTAAAGACTAAAATGCGCCCAACAATTCCCGATAGGATTGACTAGCAAGCAACCTTTTGACCACGTAGCCGAAACCCTCCTCAATCAAACACTGGCGGTCATTCCCGTATTCTTGTGCTCGAGCAAGCTCACCTTGATACAGTTGCTGAATCCTATCCTTATCAGTTTTCAGTTTCGAAATTTCGGCTTCCGCATCCAGCAACTTTTTGGCACCCGACTGGGCAGCTTCTAGCTTCCGCCCGGGCAACCTCCAAATTCCCATAAGCCTCGGTCAATTCATCCTTCAATTTAGCATTCTGCTTCTCGCACAGCTCTTGGTGTTCCTCCAACCGAGCCAAGTCATTCTCCATCTTCAACATTTTCTCCATATCCACACTACAGAACTTTTGAGTTAAATTTTCAAGCTCTTTCTTCGAATGAACAAGCTCCACCCGCCTCTTTTCACTTTTTTCCTTAACTTCCATCAACTCTCTCTCAAGAAATTCGTTTCTTCGAATCATGTCAATCGTGGAGCTAAAACCCCGAACAACTTTGAAATAAGCCTTGTCACGAGCCAGCCGGTGGCTATCCTTCTCCATGGCTGCCCTCTCACCAGCCGGGAGGCATGACGAGGCAAACTCTCTACACCTCTCAGAGGTCTCGAACCGGCTCCTGTTCTTCAGGCCCCAATCCAGCCGAAATACCTCCTTGCCAACATCCATCTCCACCAACTAGTTCCCTGATCCCTCACCACCTAACTCCAGCATCTTACCTTTCTCAAGCTCCATGTTCGTTAATTCTTTCATCATGCCCTCGGCCCCACCGGGAGCAACAACATAGCCAAAGTCACCAGCAGGCTGCTCCTGCAACAATCGAAGATACTCATCCATGTCAAAGGGAGGGCTAACTATAGTCAAAGCATGGGGATCATTAACATCTACGACGTTAGAGAACATTACCGAGATGTTTTTCCCTGGAGAGTGGTTATCAGGTTGTCCATCCTCAATCAGTTGATCCTCACCCACTGGCCGGTCATCACCGCCTGGACTTTTCAAAATTTCAACATCGGAATCTTGAATATCATCTTCAGTACCTTCGGGACCATCGTCGACACCCACAGAAACTGACTCAGTTTTTGACCTTTTAGACCGGCCGGAGGATGTCCCGTCCCTTTTCGCCATCCTTTTCTTATGGGTCGCCTTGCTAGAATCATCCTCTTCATCATGCTTTTTCCCTTTCCTCTTTTTCTTCTTCGACGCGTCCTCCTCAGCGTCAACTAGAACATTAGTCGGCCCACCCATGGCTGAATACGTCAACGTCCTATTACCATCTTCGACAGCGAAGTTCTCGTGGCGGCGTCCAGTTATCGCTGATACGGGACCCAATTCATTCAGAGCCACTAGCAGATACGGGACTCAGTTTTTGACCTTTTAGACCGACCAGAGGATGTCCCGTCCCTTTTTGCCATCCTTTTCCTATGGGTCGCCTTGCTAGAATCATTCTCTTCATCATGCTTTTTCCCTTTCCTCCTTTTCTTCTTCGACGCGTCCTCCTCAGCGTCAACTAGAACATTAGTCGGCCCACCCATGGCCGAATACGTCACCATCTGATTACCATCTTCGACAGCGAAGTTCTCGTGGCGGTGTCCAGTTGTCGCAGATACGGGACCCAATTCATTCGGAGCCACTAGCAGATACGGGACTCAGTTTTTGACCTTTTAGACCGGCCGCAGGATGTCCCGTCCCTTTTCGCCATCCTTTTCCCATGGGTCGCCTTGCTAGAATCATCCTCTTCATCATGCTTTTTCCCTTTCCTCTTTTTCTTCTTCGACGCGTCCTCCTCAGGGTCAACTAGAACATTAGTCGGCCCACCCATGGCCGAATACGTCACCGTCCAATTACCATCTTCGACAACGAAGTTCTCGTGGCGACATCCAGTTGTCGCAGATACGGGACCCAATTCATTCGGAGCCACTAGCAGATACGGGACTCAATTTTTGACCTTTTAGACCGGCCTGAGGATGTCCCGTCCCTTTTCGCCATCCTTTTCCCATGGGTCTCCTTGCTAGAATCATCCTCTTCATCATGCTTTTTCCCTTTCCTCTTTTTATTCTTCGACGCGTCCTCCTCAGGGTCAACTAGAACATTAGTCGGCCCACCCATGGCCGAATACGTCACCGTCCGATTACCATCTTCGACAACGAACTTCTCGTGGCGGCGTCCAGTTGTCGCAGATACGGGACCCAATTCATTCGGAGCCACTAGCTTACTCCCCTGAACAATGCCCTCCGGTTCCTTCACCTTGATAAACGACAGGAGGTCCATTTCTACAAACAGAAAACAACAAAATAAATAAGCGGATCAAGTGAAACAAGGCGAATATGAAACAAAGGGCATACCATGCCCATCATTAAGAAAGGTCGGCTTCAGGCCCGCTTTCACCCAGTTTCGACTCAGCCCCGTTAGCACCAAAACCCTTTCAGGGAATGGCTTGAGTTTGATTTGCAGTTGCACCAGTCTCTTGAAAACATCTTTATCCTCATCCAGGTTACCCAAGTTGAGAATGCAACTCGATTTCATCCAAGGGATTGTTTTATCCATCACTTTATCAGAAATCCAAAAGAACTTGTCTTTAAAATGCTTCAAATTACTGGGGACCCAAGACACATAATCAGGGATTGGAGTTTCATCATCATGCCTCCCCCGCATACGTTCAAAGATATACCAATCCCCCTGCCGACCTAAACGATAGAACTGGCGGAAGAGCCTAATCGTCGGCTCTTTCCCAATAACATGACAACATACCTCAAAATGGGTTATGCGAAGAATCGAATAAGGATGCAGTTAGGAAACATGGACAAGATGATGGCCTAGGACATATAAAAAGAACTTCGAGAAGGGAATTCTCAATTGACTGTTGCTGAAAGCCTTGGTATATAGCCCGATCTTACCTTCAGGCGCCATTTTAATCCAGACTTTAGGCTTTGGTAACTCCGGCCCCAGGAGCGCCGGAATACCATACCTTTCGCAATGCTCAGTCAATTTTTCTTCAGACGGAACAGAAAACGTACGTTGCATCTCTCCCTTGAAAGACATGGCAACGGCAAAGATAAAACTAGAAAAAAAGGAGAACGTACCGATCAGAATCTTCGCCGGAATACAAACCCTAGGCCGGAATCGCAGAAGAAAAGTGAAAACTGTCAAAAGGCAACAACTACCCCCTATTTATAAGAGGAGCACAAGAACGGTTACCAGAGCGTCACACTGGATCACAACCGCCCCAACCGTTGGATGCGCGACATGTCACAAGACAGCTGTTTCCCATGCAGTTAAACGTCCCTTCCAACCCTTGTCTAATCAACCGTCACGAAACCCGACGTAAGCTCACCCGGTCACGAATCGACCGACTGGGAACTTGGGTCGACACCAAAACACGACAAAGTCCGAACGGTGACGGCCAAACCGTCACACATTCGGACTGGGGGGCTGATGAAGTATGTCCATCCATGATAACATCACAAACAACCTTCAACACACAACCTACAATACCAACCGGTAACCCACAAGGCCACTCGGTCGGTCACTGCAGTCGTCCACACAGACGGTACAGACCAATGCTCAAGCTCGCACAACCGGCCGGATGCCACGCCACCCGGCCGGGCTCACTGATCAGGGCTATAAATACCCCTCAACCACCAGGTTAGTTGACATTCAATACACTACCATCCATCCTTCTTTCTTGATCGTACAAACACTTATCCTCACGACGGAGCTTGGTCGCGGGACACCCCGTCCCGCCCCCAGGAACAACGGTGTTTCCTTGTTTTGCAGGTCTACAAGATTCCCAAGCATCTCGGTCGACCTCCCGATCGATACCAGTCATCCTCAGTAGATCCAGTGTCCAGACGTGCCATCCTAGGGTCATTCCACGTCTACCCTATCCGCCCGTCCGGGATATCAAGAATTTACAATCATAAACAACATTTCTCCAAATATTCTCAAAACTGAGTATACCTTCCATCTCCCTCAAACTAACATCCTAATGCAATTCATCTGAATATGAGATAATGACCATGTTAGGTGGCTAAGCACCATTGAACTCGTCTATCGATGCATCGGGAGGAATATGCTTAATGTATTCAAAAAAATTGTGATAAATAATAGATGATAGTGAAATACTAAGGGTGCGTTTGGTTGTGGAAAATATTTTTCTGTTTTCCTCGAAAATTAGAAAACGAAAACAGAAAATGGAAAACAAAAAAAAAGTGTTTTCCAATTTTAGTTTAAAAGTTAGAAAACACCATTTTCTGTTTTCTCGAAAAATTTTCTTGAAACTAAAATTTGAACGCGTTTTCTAGTTTTCCATGTTTTTTATAAAAAAAACAAGGTGTGTTTTCCACAACTAAACGCACTCTAAATATCCAAATAAAAGCAATAAAAGACTAACCAGGTATGGATGGCCACCTTACTTTCAATAAAAGCAAAGGTCATAAACATAGATATAACATAGTAAAAAACACCAACTTTATCTAACACAGTAAATAAAATTGAACAGTTTGTAATGAGGAGACTGAACCGTACATTAAATAAAGAGCAAGATAATTACAGAAAAAAAGGAGAACGGAGAAAATATATATATATATATTAATCCACAATTTATGAAAATTGATTCACTTTATAGAAGGAAGCAACATTACCTGACGAAACTGATGGATAGATGACGTTGAAAGAAAAACATAAAATAAAACAATGATAAATACAAATCAGAGATTATTAACAGTATTGACCAAAAAGGAAAAAATAGAACAACATTACATAAGAAAACTGTTCGATTTTCATTAAAACACTCGGTTATAATGTTGAAACAAAAATATTAACTACACATATAAAGAACATGAAAAAAGAAAAAAAAAAGTAACTAAATACCATCACCGAGAAGTCGAAGACCGTTCTTGAGAAACCAGACTGATTCCGATGTAGGTTTGAACGAAGGTAGGAAAGGGGGATCGAGTTTCAGAGATGGCAAAGAGAATTGGAGAAGTCGAGGGTTACGTCAAATGACAGTCTCAAGAAAGTCATTCAACGTGTGGAATAAGGGTCGAATGTGGGCGAATACCTGACCCGTGAGTAGATCCGCATGTGTTTTAGTGGGGTGAGTTTGGGTGGGAAAACGAAAACGAGAAGGACTGAGAGAGTACCATGTGGCGTCCAACCTAATTTGCTTTAGTAGAGTAGACTAAGTTAGTAACCCGTAAACTATACGGGTTGAATTTAGGTTCATAAAATAAGATAAATGAAAGAAGAAAAAAAATGATGAGAAATTTGAAAAATATGAATGGCATAATTTTTTTAATCAATTTTATATCTGTTAAACTTGGGTTGAGTTCGTTCAAATTTAATAGTCATATAAATATGAATTTCGTTTATCATGTAATATATATTCAATAATCACACTAATAATGTTTTATTTTCGATGTTGTGGGTTAGATATTTGACCATTTACTGACTCATATTGTCATGATCCTGATTTGTTGGCCGTAAAACAGTAAGACTGCCACCATTGTCATTTTGATTGTTGCAGCATCTATATATATATAAAAGTTAAGCAATGGCACTATTTTGACACATATTAAATGAGAAATCATAAATACGGTTTACATCAAACCAAGCATTGGGTACCACATGCTTAAGCATGGTGTTTAATTAAGAGCATGATGCATGTTCATGCATCATCATCATTACCATCATAAATGCATTTATGTTTAAAGCATACTAATTCATCGGTAAACAAATCATATAAATCATCATTAACATATGCATAACCCTTCAACTTCTTGCAACTCTTTGATTAATAAACTATAATAATAGCATCTAATAAATAGGTTAATAACATAAGCTTTTGGATTTCTAGCCACTAATATGCAATAAACATAGCAATAAAGATGATCTTTTCAAGTTCTTTTAACTCCATTT
This sequence comes from Deinandra increscens subsp. villosa, assembly GCA_039602395.1. Taxonomy (NCBI): domain Eukaryota; kingdom Viridiplantae; phylum Streptophyta; class Magnoliopsida; order Asterales; family Asteraceae; genus Deinandra; species Deinandra increscens. The sequence goes on from JBCNJP010000008.1 coordinate 54,308,287, forward strand.
CAATTAATTGATGACATTTCTATGATCATATATAAAGGCATGGAGAGCTCATTTGTTCACCCCCCCCCCCCTACTCGCCATCTCCTCCACCGTGTAAGTAATGAAAAGTTTTAGTTTTGTGTTTCTTTTTTCTACAACCATCTCTTTGAGTCCGGCGGGAAGAAAATGTACCGCCGGAACGCTTGCCTTTTCTTGCTTTCCCCGGCGTGAATAAAATGTAACGTCGGGGAAAACGGGTTGTTTTCTTTCCCTGTTTTTTCTTTCATGACACCCCCTCCTTGAGTCCGGCGGGAAGAAAATGTACTGCCGGAACGCTTGCCTTTTTTTGCTCTCGCCGACGTGAATAAAATGTAACGTCGGGGGCAAACGGATTGTCTTTTATATCAGAAAGCCCTGAATCAAATAAGTGCAACCAATGAAATTAAAGATAGTTTAATTCTTACCGGCCTTAACTACACAACCGGTGCATAATTGAAAACCCCATATCCTAATTACAAAGACCATATATATTATAACAATGTCTCTGTTTAGTGTGCTTTGCGTCATGCATGTGTTTCTTACTTCATTTCAATATAGCTTCTATCTACTGCAACAACAAGTGTTCATGTTGATCCACCTAAACCACACCTTCAAGGTATCTATGCAAGGTAAAATACTTTCCTATTCTTTCAAAAGAAACAAGAATTGCACAACGCAGCTAAGATCAATTCTAATGCTACTTATAACTTTCCAATTTCATCCACCATTTTCTACGTATTTTCGATGTATGAATTGTCACGTCTCATGTCTTATTAGGAAAAAATCAATTATAGCCATCACTAGGACAAGAAAAATGAAATTGTAGAGTTGAGTACCTGTAAAAAGTTTTGGTATGCTCATCTGACATGTTAAGAAGTTTGAGTAATTTCTAGATTACCTTTTACTTTGCCTCATAAGATCAAAGCATCTTAAAGTTCTTTGAAATAACAATTTCCACAAAGGAACTGATAAATGTTATAGAAACTAAATAATCCACCATACCTGTTTTCTTCAGATTATGTAAGTAGCTTTCATCGTATATGAAGCTTAAACCCACTTCACTTGCTTACCTGTATGTGATCTTGGATGAATGAAACAGATTATCACTTAATTTCTTTCAACCTGTCACTGTTTCAGATAAAAGAAACGAATTACAATTGTGTGGATTAAAGAAAACATGACTTTAGTAAACACTCCAAACAATGCATAAAGTTGCTAAGAACAAATAAACTACCACCACATGATTACAATTTAACACCTACAGTTTTTGTAATATTGGTTAACTCATATAATGAGACAAAGAAATCAATACACATATTTCAGGTACATACATAATTCTAAACCTTTAGGACCCATACAAGTTACGTAATTACTTATTTATTTTAATGTAGCTACTTATACTCGAACTTAACAATTAATTATAATGGTTTGTCACCATTACAGGCTCGGGAATATGAAAGGCAAAGGTGCGTACTATGATGTGTAAGAAATGTATTCACCTTCAGGTCATGTTAACATAATTCACTACATGATTTGTGGGTGACTAAACACCTAATAAAGCCCAATTTTACAGGTTTACAATGGAACTTTCATGAACCCTAATCATAAACCTTAACATGGAAGCTACTTCAAATCATGAAACCTCATTTAGATCAAAATAACATATCCATTTATGCTTTGATCCCCTAGAATCGAATCTAGCAACCCCCTAATCGCAGGTCATAAGCAATGCCTAAGAATCCAGCCCTAATTTTCGACTTCCTCAACAGAAAACGTGAAAATTGCATACCTTTGTTATCAAAATCGCATAAGGAGGACAAAAATCATCCAACACAACCTTAAAATCGAAGGATTTTTGTTCGATTTTAACCCTTTCGCGACCACCATCAACCTACGATCGATGAAGGGCAGGAGTGTTGGGTTTTACAGTGGGATCCGGGTTACCGATTTTAATTTTATTAAAACCGATTTATTAATTAAATTAATTCACAATTAATTTGGCAGCGGAAACGATTAAAACGCGGATGCAACCGTAACAGGATCAATCACCGAAACACGACAAACACAGAAAAATATATTTATTTAAAATAAATAAATAATTAAATATCTAATAAATTAGATATACCTTGGCGGGATCCGAGCAACCGCTCGAGACACCCGGATTCAACGGGCTCGCGCTAGGACGAACTGAGACGTCTGACTCGAATCTTCGAGACAGATCATCGACGGCGGCATCGGCGGCGGCGGCGACAGGCGGCGGCGGCGGTAGTGGCGGCGGCGGTGGTAGGGATACCACCGGTGGTGGTGACAAAACTTTCTCCGTCGGGATAGCCACCGGGACCGATCCCACAAAGAACGACTCGCCGGAGATCGGAGGAGGGGCGGCGGCGGCGGACGGGTAGAGGGGCGCCGGCCACGACGACGCAACCGGGCGCGGTGGTCTCGGCTGCGCCGGCAGCGCAAGAACCACCGGCCGGTGGTCGCGCGGCGGCGCGTGAAGGGCAGCGGCGGCGGCGGCGGCTTGAGCCGCGACGGCGGCTCGGGCTGCGGCTTCGGCTTCGGCTCGGGCTGCGGCTTCGGCTCGGGCTGCGACTGCTTCGCTCTCGAGTCGGGCACAGATACTGGCAAGACGGGGATCCATCGGAAATCACGAACGGATCACGGGGTGGAGACTGGGCGGCGACGGCGGTCGGCGGCGGAGGAGCCGGCTTCGGCGGGTTCGGCGCAGGGAGAGAGGGAGAGAGGAGATTAGGGTTTTTGGTCACTTATGTTTTCAATCCTCCTCTTCTCCTCATTTAATATTAAATTCGCGGACCGGGGCCAGACGGACTGGGCCCGGTCGCGATCTCCTTTAATCCACCAACTGATCAGTCTGTTAATCCGGTAACAACTGATCGGTTCGTCTTTTGTTTAGCGAGTATTTTTGAACCGATAGTTTTGTCGTTTTAAATAAATAATTAATATTTATTTAATTCACCATTTAGTTCGTTTATATCTAATTAACAATTAATTAGATTTAATAGTCCGTTGACCCGGGTGTAACTCTTACGGGTCAATATCGGTCGGGTTCGTTAATCTGTCGGGTCAGGACACCATATATCCAACAGTCTCCCACTTGGACTGAACGCGACAGTTTAACGAGCGCAGCCAGAGGCACTCTAGCTATGCATAGCCACACCAACTAATATTGACACTTTAAGTCGTTTGCCAAAGTATATCTGATTGACCATCAAGCAGACTCACGACTTGTGCATTCATTGTCAAATGTTCCTTTCTGTATAAGACATTGATGAATTATGGGACATGGACTCCCATATTTTATTCATCGATTATCATTCTCGATAGAATTCGAAGTGATCCAACAAACACACAGTAAGTTTGGGTGAGGCCTCACACTTATCACTTGGAATCAACGAGGGCGCCTTTATGTCTAACTGTTGCCGAAGCAAGAGTACAGAATCCCTTGTTGAGGCATACAGCTCCCACTGAACCTCAGAGCCATTCCCAAAAGTAGCCGTTATGGCTGGCAGTTACGCGACAACGTTAGGCTACAATCAAAGAATGTTCTTTAGTAGAGAGGAGTTCGAATATGCGTCTGAGGTCTAAGGATACATTAGAGCATGCATTTAATCAAGCAGGCAAGTTTTCCATGTTTGCGTTGCATGATGCGAGTTACGTCCAACGTCATTCACCAATGAGGTCTGTGAGTTTGAACGTTAAACAACTTTAAAGTTCAACCAGTCACAATAGTCTTACTTTAGTATAGCTCCCACTTACTAATCGACTACGGACATTTAGGACAAGAACTTATTGTCCATGGATTAAACGTACAAATATTGAACACAGTTATGTAATTCATTATTGCATAAAACGGATGGAATAAGAATAATATAGATAACCGTTGGTGTTCATACATCCAAATACTGAATCAAAACATGTCTTTAGCTAATCTAAGCCCTATCGCTTCTCTGTGGCGTATATGAGTCTCCTGAGTCATAGGCTTAGTGAAGGGATCAGCTAAGTTTTGATCTGTGTGTACTTTGCTTATCTTGATTTCATTTCTTTCGACTACTTCTCTTATGTAGTGGAATTTCCTCAGTACGTGCTTGGCCATCTTATGGGACCGTTGCTCTCTGGCTTGAGCTATAGCGCCTGTGTTATCGCACAGCACCTCGATGGGTTGCCTAATACTTGGCATAGCATCGAGATCGGATATGAACTTCTTCATCCACACGGCTTCTTTAGCAGCTTCTGAGGCGGCTGTGTATTCGGATTCAGTAGTAGAATCAGCTACTACTGGCTGTTTTGAGCTTCTCCAAGAAACAGCCCCTCCGTTAAGAGTGAATACGAATCCTGACTGTGAGCGAGAGTCATCTCGGTCAGTCTGAAAACTGGCGTCAGTGTAACATCTTACAGTGAGCTCCTCATCAACACCCCCGAATACGAGAAACATTTCAGTGGTGTTTCTCAAGTATTTCAGTATGTTCTTTACAGCCGTCCAGTGAGCTAGCCCTGGCGTCTGTTGGTACCGACTTGTCACACTCAATGCATACGAGACATCCGGTCGTGTGCAGAGCATGGCGTACATGATAGATCCAATAGCAGAGGCAAATGGGATCGATGCCATTTGGCTTATCTCGCGCTCCGTTTTAGGTGCTTGAGATTTGTCCAATATTGTTCCCTTAGTCATGGGAACTGCTCCTTTCTTGGAGTTACTCATATTGAACCGAGCTATGATCTTATCTATGTATGTGCTTTGACTGAGTCCCAAAAGGCGCTTAGATCGATCTCTGTGAATCTTGATTCCCAGAATATAAGCGGCTTCTCCAAGGTCTTTCATAGCGAAACAAGATGAAAGCCATTTCTTAACTTCGTTAAGCATGGGTATGTTGTTTCCTATGATCAGTATATCGTCCACGTACAATACGAGGAACGATACAGCGCTCCCACTTGCCTTTCTGTAAACACAAGGCTCATCTTTGTTTTGTTCAAAGCCAAACTCTTTGACTTTCTGATCAAAACGAAGATTCCAGCTTCGAGATGCTTGCTTGAGTCCATAAATGGACTTGCTAAGCTTGCAAACCTAGTTTGGATTCTTTGGATCGACAAAACCATCAGGCTGAACCATATAGACATCTTCTTCGAGCTGTCCGTTCAGGAAGGCGGTTTTCACGTCCATTTGCCATATCTCATAGTCATGGTATGCGGCTATGGCAAGGAGAATCCTGATCGATTTGATCATGACAACGGGCGAAAAGGTCTCATCATAATCAATCCCTTGAGTTTGAGTGAAACCTTTCGCTACAAGCCGTGCCTTGTAGGTTTGCACATTTCCATGCATGTCAGTTTTTCTTTTAAAGATCCACTTGCTCCCTACTGCCCGTGTACCGGGGGGTAGCTCAATCAAGTCCCAGACGTGATTGTCACGCATAGATTGCATCTCAGCGTTCATGGCTTCAAGCCATTTATCAGATTCCGGATCTGATATAGCAGCTTTATAATTAATAGGTTCATCGTTAGAATCGGCTATTAATAGAACATCGAAGGCCTCATGATATCCAAGGTATCTATCAGGCTCATATCGTGTTCTTCCGCTCCTACGAACGCTTGTGCTTGTGTTTGGGTCTGATGGTGCGACAACAACTTGTCGGTCAGACACAGCGACCGCTTCAGGGTTAGGTGAATCTCGAATTTCTTCAAGATCCACTGGATCACTATTTGTTCCTCGAGTAAGAAATTCTTTCTCAAGGAATTTACCTTTCCGCTTGATGGAAACAGTGTTTGCATCGGGATGGTAGAAGTAATAACCGGTATTACCATAGTATCCAACGAAAGTTACCTTTTCGCCTCGAGGATCGAGCTTATTATCAGAATCACTGCTGACATAGGCATCACATCCCCATACCCTGAGGTATGAAAGTTTGGGAAGAGAACCATGCCATATCTCATATGGGGTCTTTCCTACTTTCTTGGTCGGTGCCAGATTTATTAGGCGAGCGGCGGTTAAGATGGCATATCCCCAAAAGGAATGCGGCAAGGTTGTCCTGCACATCATCGATCGAACCATGTTTAGCAGAGTTCGATTCCTCCTCTCACTAACGCCATTTAACTGGGGTGTGCCAGGAGGAGTAGGTTGTGAAACGATTCCACATTCCTTCAGATGATTTAGGAATTCAGCGCTTAGGTATTCACCGCCTCTATCTGATCGAAGTATTTTAATAGTTCGAGTTAGCTGATTTTGTACTTCGTTTTGAAACTCTTTGAACTTTTCAAAAGTTTCATGTTTGTGTTTCATCAGATAGACATAGGCATATCTGCTGTAGTCATCGATGAAAGTCACGAAGTACCGTTCACGATTTCTCGTCTCGGTTCGAAAGGGTCCACACACATCGGTGTGAATAACGCCTAACAAACCTTGGGCCCGTTCACCTGTGTGGGTGAAGGGTGACTTGGTTAATTTACCAGATAAGCACGACTCGCATTCATCAAAGGAATCTGCATTTTGGGATTCGAGAATGCCAGCAGTTTGCAACTTCTTGATGCGGGCCTTGCTTATGTGACCAAGTCTATGGTGCCATAACGAGGATTCGTTACTATCAGCTTTGTTTCTTTTAGAAACATGATAGAGCTGGTCGTTTGTTTGAACATCTATCTCATATATTCCATGTTGAGGTTTAGCCTCGAAATAAAAGATATCATTAAGGTAAGCAGAAATCATATTTCCATTAAATTTATACCGAAATCCTTGTTCAAACAATGAAGAGACAGAAATAATGTTCCTGGATAAACCAGGTGCATATAAACAGTTAATCAAATTAACTACGAGGCCTGAAGAACATGAAAAAGAAAATGTTCCAGTAGCAAGTACTGGGACCTTCTTCCCGTCACCAACGATGAGGTCCATGCGGCCTCGTTCTGTCTTCTTCCACTTCTCAGGTTCCTGCAAAACATTAACAATGTGGAAACCACATCCAGTATCAAATACCCATGAATTGGAGGAAACAGTGAAAAGTTCAATAACGTTTATTGAAATACCTGATGAGCAACCCATATTAGAGTTCTTGGTCATCTTCAGCTTTGCAAGATAAACAGGACAGTTGCGACGCCAGTGTCCCATTTTGTTGCACTCATAGCACAGGCGCTCCTCAGGAGGCTGAACCTGTGGTTTCTTGCCTTTGCCCTCTTAACCTTCTTGGCTTTGGAGATCTTTGTTTTCGTAACCTTGAGCACGTCGGGCGTGGTCCTGATCTTCACGTTGGGTATCAACGGAATAACCTCCTCGATCGACTGAGCCGAACAATTAATCGCAAGAATACGATAATGTTCTGGCAAAGATCTGAGTACTACATCAAGAGCCATCCCGTCAGAGATGGAGTAGCCAAGGTCGATCAGTCTGTCACGATACGCTTTCATCAGCATGACATGATCGTATGGAGAGGAGTCGTTAGCCATAGAGCAGTTCACAAATTGTGAAAGTGCATCAGCTCGCTCAGTCCTCTGACTCAATTCAAATAAATCCTTGAGTTTACGAATGATGTCATAAGCAGACATCCCCATGAAATTGTACCGATAATCCTGAGTCATGCTAGACAACATCAGGTCAGTGACGTCCTTATCATCGTCAGTGTGCTTTTGGAGCTCAGACCGCGAGTTCTCATTTAGCAAGTAAGATGGAATACTCGCGATCGGTCGGTCAATGACATAGAGTTTCCCGAAGAGCCTTAAAAGGTTCCTCAGGGTTGTCTGCCATGCGAGAAAGCCAGACTCAGTGAAGGGGTCGAGTTGTACCATTGAACTTAATGGTGGTGAGTTTTCTTTAGCCTTCTGAAAATAAGCAAAGTAAGTTTTATCAGTATTTTCGATGTTTATTTTCTTTAAAATAAGTTGGTAAGGTTTATTTTAAGGAAATGAGAATTCGTTTAGACGAGATCACTTGAGACCGCCAAATGAGCCTCAGGAGCAAAACCGTGTAAACAAACTGACAACGATTGTCAATTGTGAGACTCAAGTCACAACTCTCGGTATGAGGCCGCTATATACATACAATTGTATTTTGCGATACGTTTAGCCTCATCCGTGCCCACTTTAGCAGTACACATCCGTGGCGCGGTGTTGAAATACTCCAACACCACGAACATATACGTTTAAAGCGATAGTAGTCCTAAATGGTCGATGTGATGACACGGTGTTGAAATACTCCAATGTCATTCACCTTAGAAGGTACCCTCGGCACCAAGTGCGGTGTTGAAATACTCCAACACTGATGCTCCGGTAAATACGTTCCAAGTTCAACTTGAGATAGGATGGCACGAACTACCAGTTTTAAAGAATTACCAAATAGGGATATTAATTACTTTTAATATTTAATCATCGTCAGACACGAACGATAAAACCCTATCTCCACTCGGGACCAGTAAATTAATTTAACCTAATTAAATTACTAAGTTGTCGCGAATGGCATATTGTGTGTTAAACGGCATAAGGTCTTGATCTCACTCGAGCCATACAAGCGAGATCATATGGGACAATTTAAAATAAATTAAATTATAAAATGGTGAACGATCGAGATGGCAACTCTGTGCGATCTGGAATCCTGTTCAGCTCCCACTTGCTTTGACAATCCTCTGGCGTGTGTCCAGTCTTCAACTTTTGGTTACATACAAATTTACAATTACTAAAACTACTTCTAGTAACCTAGCTCTAAATTTGTACAACTTTGAAACCCAAAACCGGGTCCAATAAACCAAAATCAAAAACAACCAATTGGGCCAACAACTTGGGCCAAACAGAGAAAAACAAATCACGCCATGACATTCATACACGATCACAAAATTAGAGGGGTCGGCCGTAACACACAATATAATATATGGAATTAAAATAATAAATTAAATTAATTCTAATTCGCAATTTGGATTTAAGTCGAAATTGCGAACTATCGGTCACGAAAGGACCGAATCTGGTTTGCGCGCGGTGATAATGGCTCTGATACCACTGTTGGGTTTTACAGTGGGATCCGGGTTACCGATTTTAATTTTATTAAAACCGATTTATTAATTAAATTAATTCACAATTAATTTGGCAGCGGAAACGATTAAAACGCGGATGCAACCGTAACAGGATCAATCACCGAAACACGACAAACACAGAAAAATATATTTATTTAAAATAAATAAATAATTAAATATCTAATAAATTAGATATACCTTGGCGGGATCCGAGCAACCGCTCGAGACACCCGGATTCAACGGGCTCGCGCTAGGACGAACTGAGACGTCTGACTCGAATCTTCGAGACAGATCATCGACGGCGGCATCGGCGGCGGCGGCGACAGGCGGCGGCGGCGGTAGTGGCGGCGGCGGTGGTAGGGATACCACCGGTGGTGGTGACAAAACTTTCTCCGTCGGGATAGCCACCGGGACCGATCCCACAACGAACGACTCGCCGGAGATCGGAGGAGGGGCGGCGGCGGCGGACGGGTAGAGGGGCGCCGGCCACGACGACGCAACCGGGCGCGGTGGTCTCGGCTGCGCCGGCAGCGCAAGAACCACCGGCCGGTGGTCGCGCGGCGGCGCGTGAAGGGCAGCGGCGGCGGCGGCGGCTTGAGCCGCGACGGCGGCTCGGGCTGCGGCTTCGGCTTCGGCTCGGGCTGCGGCTTTGGCTCGGGCTGCGACTGCTTCGCTCTCGAGTCGGGCACAGATACTGGCAAGACGGGGATCCATCGGAAATCACGAACGGATCACGGGGTGGAGACTGGGCGGCGACGGCGGTCGGCGGCGGAGGAGCCGGCTTCAGCGGGTTCGGCGCAGGGAGAGAGGGAGAGAGGAGATTAGGGTTTTTGGTCACTTATGTTTTCAATCCTCCTCTTCTCCTCATTTAATATTAAATTCGCGGACCGGGGCCAGACGGACTGGGCCCGGTCGCGATCTCCTTTAATCCACCAACTGATCAGTCTGTTAATCCGGTAACAACTGATCGGTTCGTCTTTTGTTTAGCGAGTATTTTTGAACCGATAGTTTTGTCGTTTTAAATAAATAATTAATATTTATTTAATTCACCATTTAGTTCGTTTATATCTAATTAACAATTAATTAGATTTAATAGTCCGTTGACCCGGGTGTAACTCTTACGGGTCAATATCGGTCGGGTTCGTTAATCTGTCGGGTCAGGACACCATATATCCAACAAGGAGGTCATCGGCCCTGACCTGCGCTCTACCTTTTTCCCGTTTTTGTTTTCCTTTCTGCGATTATTCATCCCTAGACCCACGATTTTTATATTTTACACCATATTTTCAATTTTTTTAACAACTCTAGCCCCCATAGTTTACCTTATATATAACTTAGGATAATTTATATGAAGTCTCCGTCTTGACAACTTTGATTCCTTAACTTTTAAGTTAGGATAATTATATAACGTTATAAACTCCTTCCAAACCGTTATAACTACAAATATAAAATAGTATTTCGTTAAATACTATTTTAAATGAAATAATAGACTTTGTCGTAAACTAATATATATATATATATATATACACATATATATTATTTATTCTCATGGAATCGGGTTGTTACAATTGTATACCTTTTAAGTGACTTATCAATTACAGTTTCAATTGTATACCTTTTAACTGTTTTATCAACCACAATTTAAATTGTATACCTTCTAACGGTTTTGACTCACGTGACCCGTTTAAGCAAATCCAATATATGACATCTGCTTAACTAGATAACATAAAAGTGTCAATGGTTTAATGGTCAACCTTTTTGACGTATATGTTTTTACCAACGTAAAATTCCATTTCATTTTTTATTTGACCTATTTTGGAACCTAATTAGTTTATAAATTACATAAGAAACAATTAGCTAGCTTCTTCCAAGAGCAAAAATAAATCAAACATCTGAAACAATAACTTATTAAAATTAGTTTTTTGATATTACTAATTAATCCCCTTTTCATTTGAGATTCAGAAACATAATCTAACCAAGTATAAATTTAGAAACTAACATCAGCATTTATTAATAACATCAATATAAAAAACTTATTCTGTTTTTAAGTTTGTTTAAAACATAATCAGATATAATTAGGTTGTTTCTTTTCTCATTATCTTTTGCTTATTTGATTTTGTTTGTACTAAAACATACAAACAATCATAAACGATTTGGCAGCAAGTTTAGAGACCTTATTAGTTATAATTTTATAGTTTTTTGTTCATTTTGTGGGTTCTTTCAAAATCTGTTCATGTTACGTCGAGGCTAGAAAGCCTTCTTTCTATTTCACTCTTAAAATGCAAAATTCAATGTGCACTGAAGGTTTGTTCTTGCTTTAGATTGTTGCCTGTTAGGTGATAGTTATTCATGATTTTACCATTCGGCCGCGTTGTTTGAAACATACTTAGAAAAGTTATAGAAAAAATGTGATCATAAAAGTGTACGGTGTACACAGTCTGTTTGACAATTATAGTTAGTGTAAATGTGTTTAGTAATAATCCATTAAAAATACACAAACTTTAACTAATTATAATTCACATGCAATGATTATTTAGGATCACCTTATCACGTTTTAATAGTTGAAAAAAAGGCAACTGATTATTTAATTCATATTCTTATTATGATCTTTTAAGCTGTAATAATCATATTGAAATTTGAAAAAAAAATGACAACACTTGCTAAATTTTACAAATTATGAACGTGTGGAGATTAGTTATTTATCAAAAATGCAAATATTTTTGGAACTAAATAATTTCTGTGGGAGGCTGGATGGTCTCACCTTTTTGGTTCCCAAGACTTATTTTTCACTTATTACTATTATATTTATTATATTTATTATGGAGTATTTAGAATACCCATTATATCTTAATTTGTTAACTCATTGCAAAAAGGTAGCCTAATATTTATCCATGGCCATGTATCCAGACAGCTTTGCATGGTACCGATGGGTTATATTTAACAGGCATCAAACTATAATAATACTAACAATAAGAACGATCATAATAATAATCCACACTAATTTCCCTAATTTGTTGATTAGTCTTAACCAGAGTAATACTAATGAAAATTAATGAATAAATATCAATAACTTACACAAAAAAACATTAGTGACTTATGACTATTAATCATAAAAAATTAAACATTAGAACACTGTTACTGTTAATTTGTTTTCTAAGTTCTTATTTTATCATCTTATCTTACAAATATAATACACAATATCATAAGATAATTTGAACATCAATTGTTTTTCTAAAGTACCATACGGGGACTTGCTATTACAGTATGTCTGCTACAGATTGTGTTAACTTATTAAATAACGGGTTGGATTGGTTTTTAACGATTGTTCTAAAACCGAGTCTGGAATTGGCCAGCTCAAGACCTTCAAAAAGCCAGGTCCAGGCCCTATAAATTTTAGCACAGTTCTTAAGCCCATATACACATTGCGCTTTGATCCGATTGGTCCTAAAAACGGTGGGGGCAAACTAACGGTTGGAGGGAAACTCAAACGACAACGGCCTTAAAAAACCACCCTTTAAGTCTCCATGTATAACTCCCCTCTACACAACCGTCAGGCATCCACAACATTCCTCTCAACAGAAAAACGTAAGGCATATATTATTTCTTCATCGTCTTTCTGCACTTACTGGTTACGAACAAAATAACAATCTGGGTTTTATCCTTGCAAGTACATCTTCCTACACACAGGCGCTCCAACGGTAAGCAAAACGAACCACTCCAACAGAAGAAGGTACGGAATTATAAAATTGTGCACGCAGTGATAATATTCTCCTTAGTCCCAGAAATTTCTATACGGAACTATAGACACTTGGTTTAGGAAAGTACTAATATTTTCTTCATCTGTCAACGTAATTTAAGTTGATATGTTGTTTGTGTTTACATCTCCAGTTTGACTCTATGCATGTACTAAGTATGTTTTCATATGTCGACTGATAATTACAAATGATTTTTGGCATAACATTATGTATGTATTATCACGAAGTTCTATTCACATAAATCCGTTCGTTATTAGAAACAGTCTGTCCATTTTTAAGTTTTTATAAATGAAAGATATTACTATGTCTTAGACTCACAAATCACTGATTTAGAAAGAAAAAAATACGAATATGTTTTGTAAAATATATTGTCGCTTGCTTGATCTGTTAAGGTAAATTTTATTCATATGATCTTTGTGTTTACATCTCCAATTTGTTTCCATGACTTTAGTATATTTCAGATATCAATTGATATTAACAAATGATTCTTATCATGACATTGTTTTTTGTATTCCGGTTTTCTACATTTGTTTCCGTTATGTGGCAAGATAGATAGGTCTTATGCCTCTTAAAGTACACATGTAACGTCTTCTTTCACCCCCCCCCCCCCCACTGAACCAACATAACATTCTTTCTTTAGAACATGTTTCCTTTAATTATGTTGCGGTGTTTACGTGTTTAAAGTGTTTGAAGTGATTTGTGCATTATGTTCTATGTTGGTTTCTAAATGAGTTTGACCTAACTGATTCGTTTTTTTCCTTTCTCTTTTGGATTTCAAACAAGTCTAAGTGAACATAAAATTATAAACACATCTTGACAGTCCAAGAACAACCAACCAAATAACCTAAACTGAAAACAAATATCTTCTAATATAAACATGTTTGCTAATTACTTTATGTATGCTCTTGGTGCTTAGGAAATGGACGACTGCGTGAAAAACTTTTTCATCGCAAGCCACAATGACATCATCAGTGAACTATCTGCCGTGATACAGGTGGCTGAATGACGGATAGTAGAAAACAGGGAAGTATTGGACACTGTGCTTGGCTTGGATGCCTCCCCCCTCCGTTATGCTGTTGCGTCCATGCTAACTGATGCGCTTCATACGAAACGGGCATTGTTGCGGAGGATTTAGTCTCTGCGCAGGGATGCTGAGGAAGCAGCGCGTGACACTGACGACCGCATGGAGTCCAACTTCCCACCCAATATGTGATCCTTTGTTGTAGTCTTCTTCTATTAACTTGGTGCTTGGCAAACCTAAAACTTAAACCTTCTAATATTTAATGAATATGGGTGACTTTATTATTGATTGTTATGCCCAACTATGGTTCTTGATTCTGTTACTTTATTATTGTGTGTCATCTTTGAATATGATTTATTGCAATTACCTTGCATGTGAGTTTATACAACAACGCACACCTATGCTAATCGATATGTGTTTTCATTAAATAACACTACTTGGATGTTGACTTACTCACAGCAAAAACTGTAACGTGACTACTTGGATGCTGATTTGCTCCTTCGATTAAACAACCGCTTAAATATTAGT
>JBCNJP010000008.1:54323113-54347811 GCA_039602395.1 Deinandra increscens subsp. villosa
TAAAGAGATCTCACCCGCTCAGAACTGCGAATTACAATGTCCAAACATCTATATATATACAGTTGTTCGAGCCTCGTCCGAACCTCAGGTTCGGCCAGTCCAAACTCCAGGTTCGGACCTGGTTCGGCCACTCAGACTTTGTCTTGAACTTGAACATTGTTTGATACTTCACACGACGCACATATCAGGTATCAACAAAGCACAATATTGCGTCCACCACCACGTGCGAGCATGCGAGTACGGGTGCGAGTTAGGCCGTTTACACCCTTTAGGGTCTCATCCTACTAAAGCAAATAATATTTAAGGAGTGCTCTTCCTTATAAACATCTTCATGTTTTCTCCATCCACCAGTGTAGGATGGGTTTTTATGGTTCCTCATATATAAATCCATTTTCTCTATCTCTGATTCATTTTTCACCCAAATTTGAGCTTCGATACTTTATTAATCTTAGCTATATTTTAGACCCCGTTTGGTTGGTTGTTCGCTCAATAAAAACCAAGGCTCTAATACCACTTGTAGGACCGTGATTATTCACTCGATAACCTAAACAAGATTACTCACAAGACTAACCAGACAAAATCATGTTAATATTCGCTCTAGTACACTCACAATAAGGTTGACTCGAATGATAAAATAAGCAAGTAAGAACACAAGTGTTGTATAAACTCATCACTATCAATTGTATTAACTTGCAAATAAACGATAAGAACATTCAGTCACTCGGTCACACTTACAACTTTTATAAGCATACAATATATAGTGCCTAGGAAATCAAGGAGAGCCATTGATTTCCCCTAATGATCATCTTAATCCTTAATTACAAAAAGTAAAAAAGTTACATGTACCAACGAGATACACAATGAATATAAAATGTCAACAGAAACATTTCAGCGACTTCAGGTTCTGCGTGGAACAAAGTTGTTGGCTATCAGACTGACAAAAACATTTTTATCAGTCTCCGGGATAAGTGCTATAGTAGTCAGCATTCCGGGGTAACTCTCCTTACCGAGGTAACTCAAGGTATGTGTGGAATAAGTACTTAGACCGGGATCACTTCAACACGGGATAACTTTGTTCTTCTAAGATAACTTCAGGCTTCTGAGATAACTTAGTTACTCCTGACCATTTATGTTGATGGGGATAACCTTGTTACTCCGGGTCTTTAGCTTCCGAGGCGATCTTCGGATAACACCAATCTTGGAGCATATAAATCCTTACAGCGTGAATCTGAGAAAGGGGGTCAGAAATTGACGACAAGAAAAGCTTGAAAAATGAATTAAGGATATATATATATATATATATATATATATATATTATATATATATATAAATGGGCTCCCTTTTATTTATTTTTAATTTTTCTTCTTTTTATATTTGTTTTGTAAAGAGGGAGTATAATGGTCATTTGACATTCACTTAACATAAAAAAAATGAACGGACGTTAGATGGAAGGACTATAGATGTTACAAAAGTGCAAATCTCTAGATTGTAGCTGTAACTTATAAATGTTAGGGACTATAGGTGAAATTCGTGCAAATCACGTGGACGAATTCCGTAATTTACGCCAAAATAAATAACAAATACTTCAAAAATTGGCCATAATTTTTATGGTTACATTTTAAAAAAGAGGTTCAAATGAGAAGTTCGGTTCGGATAAGAAGGATAAGAAGGAATTTCAGCCATTGGGTCTTGATTTAATAAAAAGGGAAGGAAGACTATTTTAGTCTTAGCTATCTTTGTTGACTTTTTATCTTTTTCCCCCCATTTTTTTAAACATTCATAGCTTTCACGTATGACATTATTTAAAATAAATTACACCATAAAAATGAGCGTTTTTTATCTTTAAAACGAGTATAGTGTTCCTATATAAAAATTAAAAAAAAATTACTCTTTAGATTTTTTACACAATGTTCAGATCATTGTGTCATTGTATCAAAATGTTCAGATCATTATCTCATTGTGTCAATGTGTCAAAAGTATATATAGTGTTGCTATATATAGAATTAAAAAAATTACTCTTTCGGTTTTTGACACCATATGACACAATGATCTGAACATTTTGACACAATATGACAAGATAGTCTGAATATTTTTGACACAATATGAAACAATGATCTGAACATTTTGACAAAATGACACAGTGATCTGAACACTTTGATACAATCGAAAAAGTTAATTATTTTATTTTATATATAACAACACTGTACGCGTTTTAAAGATAAAAACGCTCGTTTTTATGGTGTAAATTTAAAAATAAATAAAGTCGTATCTAAGAGTTATAAATGTTTAAAAATGGGAAGAATTGATAAAAAGTCAAAAATGTCATTTTATCTTTTGTTTTCTTTAGTTTTCTCTCTACTTCTAAATAAAAAAACTTTGGACCATAGATCTTCATTTAATTAATGATTTAATGGGTATGATGTCTTCTTATCATTCTTACCTAAACTAAACTTCTCATAATAACATCACCCTACATTTTAATAAAAATTAATAAAATAGCTCTTCTTATCACGTGCAGTTTTTTAATTTAACCATCTAAATCACTGAAAAAATCATTCTATGCAAAATAAAATTGCATATATGATTTAAAACATACTTGAATATATGGGTGTTTAGATTTCAAATCCGTTTCAAAAAACTCAGAATTCGGTTCGATTCGAATTGAAAATGAGCAGCTTCGAAATTTCAAATTCGAACTGGTTCGATTCGACGTCTAATATCGAACTTCAAATCGAATTAGAATTTGAGATTTTCAATTAGATTCGATTCGAAATTCAAATTAGTAATAACTATATATTTATAGATATATTTATATATAAATATAATCTTCATAAAAATATTTTGAATTAGTTTAACTTATTATAATTCACGTCATATTTCTTAAGTTTTGAATATTTAAATCTTTAAGATATACCTTGAAAGTTGAAATGTTTCCTTCCTATTCACGATTCCATTTCCCTGGAAAATTTTAAATTTTATATCTTTTGGATGTTTATTAGTTTTATACTTATATAGATTTGTAATTTTTTACTATAATAATTTAAGTTTTTAGTAGTTTTGAAAATAAAATTAAAACATGTTTTTTTGTTCCATTTAAAATGAGTTTATTCGGATTCGATTCGTACTTCGATTCGAATTCGAATACTGAATACGAATCGAATTTCAAATTGGATTTCTATTTTGAATTTGAATTCGATTCGACGAATCTATTTCGAATTCGAATCGAAATTCAAATCCAGGTTTTAAAAACTGAAATTCAAATATTCAATTCGAATTACTCAAGTATTTGAAATTCGATTCATTAAATACCCCTACTTGAATACCTGTTAATGCAATACTAAAACCAAATTACTTGGTAGGCCCTATTTTAGTTATTACATTTAGTCTAAAAGTGTAAATTCTATGAGTGTTAATAATTCTAGCTACCATCATTAAAATCATCTTTTGGTTGTTTACAATTCTAGCTACCATCACTATATTAATATTTTGGTTGTTACTGATTTACAGCGTCAAATAACAACATGAATTATACTGAAGCTAGGGAGAGACGGATACTTATAGCATGTTTGGGTAACCATTTCAAAACAACTTTAATTATACTGAAGCTAGGGAGAGATGGATACTTATATCATGTTTGGGTAACCATTTCAAAATAATTTATTGCCTTATTGGTTTTTTAAAAAGTCAATAAATTAAAAATATTGTTTGGATAATGTAAAATGATTTTTCCATTTAAAAACCAACAAATCATGGCTTTTCAAAACTTATTTTGGCTTTTTTATAACAAATTACCATCATACCCCCTACATGTAAAAATAGTTGAAAAGGTTAAGCCAAACATTTTAAAAAACAACTTATCAAACTTAATGAATTTTACTACCACAAAAGCTAATCTAAACATTTTTCAAAAAAATCATTTTAAAAAAGTCACTAGTCTGTAAGTATTTTTTACCCAAAACACTTTTTCACTCAAATAAACACTCTCAAACTAACCCTTAGAAGAAAATATCTGGATAGCAAAAAGTGCAAGGCTATGTACACAACATCAAACCAATGCTAAAATTTTTAAAATACAATACAATAAAAAGTACATTCTTTCGTATCCACTCATGTCAAACACATCTACGGCTCTTTTCTACTTAATGTTAGTGATCTCTTCATTCCCTAAAAGTTGTTTGATGAAAAGTTATATTTACATAACAAATCCACCGGATATAATTCCCTACGTCACGTTTGTATTTAATTGATTACACGTCACGCTGTATATCACATGGCTAACAAACCTATTTAGTAGATTATACATGAAATAAACCCAATAAAATTCTTTCTATACTTATTTTCGAATCTAAAAAATAAACATCACACGTAATATTTAAACACTATAGAATCGGTGAACCGTTGAACAGTCATCGATGGAGATTTCCCGTTAAAAATCTTCTCTTTCTGTGCAGGCAGTAGAAACCAAATATATTTCCAAGAATTATAAAGGTTGCATAGTGTAGATATCCCAAAATTAAAGCTAGCATAAATTAGAAGTTAAAGACGACAAAACACAGCCAATGCAAACAGATTGAAAGTAGAAATATTAACAATTACCTCATTCTGACCTTCTCTTTTTCAGCATCTTCTCAATGTCATCCTTTGACAAAGTTCCACTATTAGCAATTACTATACTTCTTTTATTACCGGTAGATAGCAACTCAGCCGAGACATCAAGAATACCATTGGCATCTATGCTAAAGCAAACCTTCATTTTTTCTTGACCTGCAGGGGCTGGTGGAACGCCATGAAGAGTGAACTTATCAAGTAAGATATTGTCTTTCGCTATGTCACTTTCGCCTTGATACACACGAACACGGATGGCCGCTTGGTTGTGTTTAACTGTGAAATAAACTTCCTCCTTCGAGGTGGGTATTGGTGTGTTCCTTGGGATTATGACACTCATAGACCCATCATCGACGTCGGTGCCAAGGGACAAAGGGGTGACATCTAAAAGTATCATATCCTTCACAGTCTTATTACCATTACCACTTAAGTTTGCGGCCAACACTGCCGCGCCAAACGCAACAGCTTCATCCGCATTGATGCTCTTGTAAAGCGGTCTCGAGTCAAAAAACTCCCCCAACATTTGTTGTATCTTTGGAATCCTAGTTGACCCACCGACAAGGACAATGTCATCAACATTGTTTTTGTGCATATTCCCATCTCTTAAACAATTTTCCACATGCTCAATACACTTCTTAAAAAACACAGAATTTAGCTCCTCAAATTTCGCCCGTGTCATCTTCATTGAAAAATCGGTTCCATCATACAAGCAATCAACGTCAATCGAAGTTTCCGTTGTTGACGACAAATCCCTCTTTGCTTTCTCACAAGCAACTTTCAGTCTCCCCATTGCTCTTGCATTTTCACTAATATCTTTCTTATGTCTTTTCTTAAATTCTTGTACACAGTGATCAACCATCGCCTTGTCAAAATCTTCTCCGCCCAAATGAGTGTCACCCCCTACTGCTTTAACACTTATGGTTCCTTCTCTACCGATAGTAAGAAGTGACACATCGAATGTACCACCACCCAAATCAAAGATGAAAACGTTTTTATGTTGTGGTTGATTTGCACCTGCAAAGTTGTCTAAACCGTAGGCAATAGCAGCTGATGTGGGCTCGCTGATCAAGCGCATGACATTGAGACCAGCCAGTGTGCCAGCATCCTTTGTTGCTTGGCGTTGCTTGTCACTAAAATATGCAGGAACGGTAATCACAACATCTTGAACTATTGTCCCAAGGTATGACTCTGCAGCCTCTTTCAACTTCCTTAGAATCATGGAAGATATTTCTTCCGGTGAAAACTCCTTATTCACACCCTTGTGTTCAAGTACAATAACTGGCTTATCGCTAGATCCATCGATTACCTTAAAAGGCCATGATTGTATGTCATTCTGCAATCTGATATCGCTAAATCTGGTTCCCATCATACGCTTAACATCTGAAATTCAACAAAAACAGATCTTATAACAATGATGCGTAAATATATGATTTTGTTGTACGATTGCTCATTAAATCAACTTACCAAACACAGTGTTTTTGGGTTCCTGGTCATTTGGTTTTTGGCACCTTCACCAACTAAAATTTCCGTGTCGTTACAAGCCACACATGACGGGGTGATGTTGTTACCCTGTTCATTAGAAAGGATCTCCACACGATTGTGTTGATCAGACCAGGCAGCAACACAAGAGTATGTTGTTCCAAGATCAATACCAACGGCAGTTGTTTTAACTTTTGTCGACATCTTGGTACACGTAGCTGTAGATGAACAACACAATGAAGAAACTAAAACTGTGACAAGCTAACCAGCACCAAATCATTCAGTAAGTAACAATATTTGATTACATAATACTTGTAACACAATATCACTAAGTAACATGCAAATGACTCAATCGATATGATGATATGGAACACAAATTAGTAAGTAATCAGAGGAACACGAGAAGCTAACCAGAAAGGTTCATGATTTAAAGATCTTATCATACAGTTTAGAAGAACAATTGAAAATACAATTAGTTGATTACATCAAGTTCCTAAAGTTCCAGTATATCACCTTATTTACATCTTAAGAGAATCATAGCAAAGTTTCAATTAATAGGCACCAAATTTTTTCTAGAATATGCAAATTTAAATTCAACCTAATTGCAAACATAGAAGTAGAGAACATAACAAGAACCATGAAATGAAGATTAAAAGCTCCTGGTCATCTCTTGAGCATATTAACAAAACAGGTGGTAGCCATGAATAAAGTTACTACTTTTCTTAGAAATGGTTTCCAACTGATTCTAAACGGTACGGACCGATTCCTATAGGGTTCGAGTTTCTGGTGTACAAACCGGTCTGGGAACTGAACATTTTTTAGAGAAATCTGTTTTGACCATCGGTTGACCAAATCGGTCCGGTTCTACAAACCAGTTTGCTTACTAAAAAGCCAATTTGTTAATATTTTATATGCTTACTAAACTCTCTTGGCTACAAACACGTTACAATCGCGAGCACAAATTCTTGTTAATATATAAAAACTATAGTTAAAGAGATTTCTTTTATTCATGAAAACCAGCACACATTTTAAAGCCATCATACACAGAATTCATGCTAGATGCTCACTAACAGGTATTGTGAGATGGTTTCCAAAGATTCAATATTTCAATTTCTACATTAATTTAAACACACGACTATCATATGGAAACAGAAGAACAATGTGGCCAATATCAAAATTCGAGATCCCAAAACGGATTAAGAGATTAACAGAAAAGAAGTTCAATCAAATATGTCAAATAAAGCAAAAATGAAGCATGTAAATTTGTTTTAATAACTATACCTTAATTGTCAAATATGACCTGCCGGAACACTTGATTTCGCCTAATCAACTTTGCACATTTTAACGTGAGAGTAGAGCTGTAGAGGGCTTCTTATAAGGAGTAATTGAGGGTAAATCATCTAACATGTATATAGAAATGATTGAGGTTCCGAATTCCATGGATGAAAATTACGCAAGTTTGTTCTAGATTTTTTTCAAATCTTTAAAAAAAAAATTCGTCCCGATTTCTTCGATTTCTATGAGGGGAAGTCATTTATCAAATCTTGAAATCGTAGTTTACGAAATTTCTCTTGAAATCTTGTAAATCGCTTTTCCTAGTTAAGTATAAAATAATCAGAAGAATTAGATTAAATTAAATCTTTGATATCCCATTTGTCACTGATTCTTTTTCTTTCACAACGACTATCTTTTAGATTTATGAAACACCCTAGTAATTTTTAATTAAGAAAAATATAAATTATCTTATAAAATACTCATGTAGTAATTTTTAATTAGTAAGAACATAAAATCTTAATCCTAATAAACCAATAAAAATTGTACCACATGTCTCATTTATAAAGGGTCCACGTCATCACCGCCACATGTCAAGTTCACATTGAATTACCAATTTAGTAAATCATCAATTAAGATTAATTACCAATTTTGTCAAAACTAAAATTTTATTTTAAAAATTTAATAAAATTAATATTGATTTGATTAATTACTCAATAATTTTAGTCTTTTGTTGAAAGTAATCAACAACTTGTCAAACATAATAAGTTTCTTAAATGTATTAAATTATTATTTAAATATATTATAAAAATTTTATATCAATTATAATTTTCAAATTTCTTGATCATTATCTTTTTTCTTTGAATTTATCTAATATTATAAATATATATTCAGTCAATGTAATACACGGGTTACTAACCTAGTTTTATATAAAATACTCATGAATTATCTTTCGCTTCTGTCGATGTTTATTTTCATTATAAGGTAATGTTTCATTAGATTACACATGCATTATTATGGCATGTTTATTGATATCTACATTTGTCTTGTTTGGTCATTTTGAGTTTTAAGAGTCATAATACCTTCGTAGTTGAACATAATGGGAGTTATTATGAGGGAAGACTTGGGGCTGAAATGTCACAAGTTCGATCCCTGAAGCTCCCAGGTTTTACCACCCGGCCGCTCGCGGAGGTGGATTTTCCCTGGAATGAGCTCAACTTGTGTAAATAGTCCCCGGGTTTTCCGTAACATTCGTTGGCCGTTCAAAAAAAAAATTATATCATAATACGTCTTTGACTAGATTTGAATAATTATGTTCATATTCGGTATTAAGAATCATAATAGTTTTAAATGGCCCCAATTGACGCTCAATCAACCATCGCTCCAATACTATCAAACACCTTGGGATCCCACAGGTCCGGAGAAACCCCGACGATCTTCAACCACGCAATCCTTTCATAAAGAAACGCTTGCCCCCTTCAAAATGCAAGTTTGGAGAACTAGGGCTCCCACAACGCCGGAACAACCATGATATCATCCACATCCCCACACGTCTCGAATGTGATCAGCACTTGTAACCCACCCAAATACCTAATCCTCCACCCATGCATCGGAAGATCATCCATCCAAACATGCAACGAACAGAGGCGCTTAACATCTTTAGCCCTCCCCAGCAGAGCACGTCCACTCCACCTGTCCAAAGTACTCGACTGCAACATTTTGATTGGAATAGTCACCTCCGATTCATAATAGTTTTTAAATGTGCTGATAAACAGAAAGGCTAATGTAGTTGGTGCTGGGGGACAGAGGTTTGGGAAGGGGAAGGAGAACTTCGTGGCTGGGCAGGGGTTTGGGGGAAGTGATGGTAAATCCTTCGCGAAGGTGGTAAGCGGTGAGGCGGGGGCATCTTCATCGGAGGTGACTATTCCAATCAAAATGTTGCAGTCGAGTACTTTGGATAGGTGGAGTGGACGTGCTCTACCGGGGAGGGCTAAAGATGTTAAGCGCCTCTGTTCGTTGCATGTTTGGATGGGTGATCTTCCGATGCATGGGTGGAGGATTAGGTATTTGGGTGGGTTACAAGTGCTGATCACATTCGAGACATGTGAGGATGTGGATGATATCATGACTGTTCCGACGTTATGGGAGCCCTGGTTCTCCAAACTTGCAATTTGGAGGGGGCAAGCGTTTCTTTATGAAAGGATTGCGTGGTTGAAGATCGTCGGGGTTCCTCCGGACCCGTGGGATCCCAAGGTGTTTGATAGTATTGGAGCATCGTTCGGGGTTGTTTGTCAACCGTCGGAGGCAAGTTTAGATGACCGGGATATGGCGGGGGATTACGTGGGTGTGGTGGTGAACTCCGCAGTTCCGATTTGTGAAGGTAGCATCTTGTCTTAGATGGAAAAGAAATTCAGGTGTGCCGTCACGGAGGTTTGCAAGGATTGGCGGCCAGATTTTGTGGTGGCGCCGTTGCCGGCGGAGGTGGGGGCGGCAAATGGGCCGGAGAAGTCAGAGGGTCATGGGGAGAAGATGTCGAATTCCAAGAAGTCGGCGCATGGGACGGCTGGAGATTTGGAGGGTCAGGTGGGGAATTCTCCTAGTGGTGTGGAAAAATGTGGTAATCATGATGTTGGAAATGTGAATCAGGGAGTGGGGGTTACTGGAATCGTGTTGGAAGAAGGGGAGATACCTTTGGGTCAGGAGGGCCCAAGGAATGATGTTGGGCTTGGGCCGTTGTTTTCATGTGGGCCTTTTTTGAAAAAAAAGGGGCAGGCCTCCGTCTCTAAGCCCGAGTCAAATTTCTGAAGTGGGTTTTAGCTGTAAAGTGAGGGCTAGTGGGGCGGAAGGGGAGAGTGATGGGCACATAGATGATGTGAGTTCGAACACTTCAAAGGAGGGTGGTTGGTGTCGATCGAATTGAAGGGATGGGGAGGCGTACGATGGTGGTCCAGAGGGGTCGTCGGTGCCGGAAACGCAGGTGGTGGCGGGGGTAGCGGCTATGGAGGAGGAGGTTCAAAATACTGTGAAGGTGGGGGAATACGTGGGGGTTGCGCTGGATAATTTCAGGGGTCAGGTGGCCAAAGTGGTGTGCGATGGTGAGGGGCAGATGGTTGGGTGATGGATCTGTTGTCGTGCAATATATGGGGGCTGCGGGATCGGAATAAGTTGGAGTGGATAGCGAAATTAAAGAAGGAGAACCAGGTTAGTTTTATGTGTATTCAGGAGTCTAAATTGTCTGATTTGGGGATGGTTCCGTTAAGGCCAATTTGGGGAAACTTTTCTGTGGCGTTTGAGGGGGTGGAGGCGGTCGGAACCCTTCTGTGATGAATGAAAACATGCATTTTCAAAAACATGAATCCATTTCCAATTGAATAAAAATACCCCTTCAAGTATGTACTATTAGACTATTAGGGTTTTTTTAATTAATTAAACTAAAGATTAATATAATATGTTTTATATAATATATATATAATTATAATTATAAATAGTTAAGCTAAAGAATAATGGGTCGGTCCGGGTTGAACCCGTGTTTTAAACTTTTGGTCCTCAACCCGGACCATTGGACCCGGGTTTTAAAATTTTGATCCGCAACCCAAACCATTTATAAAAATTCAACCCAACCTGTATTTTTTGTCCGGTTTAAACGGGTTGGTCCGGTTTTCCGGATTTATGAACACCCCTATCAGTGATTGTAGATACTTGACCAATTACCATTGGACCAACAAATCACTAATCATCCTAATTGACAATCAACGACTTTGCTTGTTTTTCAATGGATCTAATTGATCAAGGGTAAGGATAAATGTACCAAGCTATTTTGATAAATGTACCAACTTTAGTCAAATGGACTTAATAATGAGGTAATTCTTTTTGAACGACAATAATGACGTAATTACTATATTATTCTTGAAAGTCTTATTTCTCACTCTTATTTTTATTGGGTAGATGTTTCTTTTTATTATAATTTTTTACAAAAGTATTTTTTATAAATATTATCTAACTCTTTTGTAAATGTTTTCCTTTAATTTTTTAATTGGATTTTTTCTGACATACTTGACACAAATTACTCTTAGCTAATTATTTTATTATACTCATTTTACCCACTAGAATATATATTATAATGAACCTATTTTAACTACATAAATGTTTTATTTTTATTACGAAACATTTCTCACTCATATTTAATGGGTTTTGATTTTTTTAAATATACACTCAGGTCTCACATTATCACGACGGAAGTTCAATTCAACGATGTAAGTTATTACTGATCACTTAGACTTTAAAACTTTTAGACATGAAGGATATCAATATTGTACGTAGTGCGTACTTTATATTTTTATAACATCTTTTCTTATATGTCTTTTTATATTATTTTACTTTTATTTATTAATTAGGTAACAATTACATATATTTTTTCAAATAGGTATAATTTAAAATTTTATTTACCAAAATAGATGATTTAAAAATATTTATCAAAATGAGTATTATTTTTTTTTTAAGATACACTTTCTTACTCCACTCTTATTGGTTAAAATAATGTTTTCACTTTAAAAAACGTTTTCTAATAAAAAAAAAATACTTCGTTAGAACTGATTGATATTTTAAAATAAAGAATTGAGTGTTGTATGAATTTTGTGTAAAAGTTTTTTTTATTTTTCTAAAAACCTTTTTTTATAATTTCATCTAAACATAGACTTTTTGTTACCTTTCATCGATATTTTTACTTTTTTAAGAAATACATATTATAATATATTTAAATATTTATTTACTAATAAAATATAAAAGAATATATATTTAATTATTAATAAAATATAAAAAATTAAATATTTAATTAGTTTAAGGGTAAATAATAATAAAATAATATAAAAAAGACATATGTAATAATTAAATCATTATTACATGATGGATACATTTAATGAGGCATTAAAAACTAAAAAAGGTACAAATTCCAATAAAATTTGGTCAACATCTTGGTACATTTAGTAGCACCCTTGATCAACGTTGACCATAATTGACACTAACTGGAACCAATTGACCACAAGTTACCTTAATTGACCATCAATGGATACAATTGATTGTACTTGACTATTTTTTTTTTGAATGGCGATTTCAATTCAACAAAACCCGACACCTAGCAAGACGCTAGGAGCGGGAAAAGAACAAAGGAAGATTACATGTGAAAATCAAAATTACACCAATTCTCCCAAGTTCCCACCCCTTTTTTACATCGATTTGAAACCCAATGGAAACTCAAAGTCTTAATGTCATTATTTCCTGCACGAGGACCCTCTTTCTTGTTAAAGACTTTATCATTCCGAGCTCTCCATATAACCCAACACGCCGTATGAATAATAGCTTGAATCAACCACGCCTTCCTTTTGCTCATATTGAGATTGGCATACACTTGAGTGAGGTCTTCCATGGAGAAACAAAACAGATTGGGGATCTTGCACCACGAGGAAATATGTGACCAAACCTCATCAGCGATTTTGCACCCAGTGAAAAGATGCTCGACTGATTCATCAGCCTCCGAACACATAGGGCAAACGACCGATCCAACTAAAATGTTTCTCCGGATAAGCCCATCAAGCGTTGGCAGCCTACTAACTTGGGCTCTCCACATTAACATGTTAACCTTTGGGGAATCGATCTGGGCCAAACCATCCATTTATGTTGCAGATCATCGCATTTGGAAAGAACATCTTTCATGGATCTCACCGAAAAAACTCTATCAGAAGCAGCAGACCAAGTCCATCGATCACCAACACAAATCAACAACTCTTTCAGCTTGACATTAATCTTGTTGAGCACAGTTTCAATAGAAGTAATGTTTTTCCAAACACCCGCAATCGACTTATTAACCGGGATCCAAGTGGGGGAAAGACTACCACCATGCACACCTGTGATAACTTTCCTCCACAAGCTGTTTGGTTCAGCGAAAAACCGCCAAAACCACTTGATGAGGAACGATCTGTTAATGTTTTCGAGGCTGTCCAGGCCCAGCCCACCATCTTTCTTCGGTTTGCAAATAGCCGCCCTGCTGATCCAGTGATTTTTTCTTGACCCTCCAATACCTTCATCACACCCACCCCATAGAAAGTTGAAACGGATCCTCTCAAGGGATTGAAGGACCTTTACCGGGGCTTTGTAGAGCGAAAAGTGGTAAAGGGGAAGACTATCGAGGACCGAGTTGATGAGAATAAGTCTTCCCCCATTGATAAATGTTTGGCTTTCCAACGAGAAAGTCTAGCCCGAAACATGTCAATGATAGAATTCCAAGCATTTATTCGGTTCAAGTTGTCGCCCACCATTAATCCCAAATACTTGAAAGGAAAGTTACTGCCCTTGCACCCACAAAAGTTTGCTTTAGCGATGACCTCATCCAAAAGAACATTTACGCCAAAGATACCACATTTCTTTAGATTCACTTTGAGCCCGGAGACGATAAAGAAACCTCTAAGCAACCGAATAAGATTAGCAACATTTAGATCAGACCAATCTCCAACGACAATTGCATCATCGGCGTACAAGAGATGAGAGACAGTTGTGTTGGAGCGAGGGAGGTGAATTCCATGAAAAATGCCCAAGTCAAGAGCTTTACTCATCATTGAGTGAAATGCCTCCATGGCAATGATGAAAAGAAAAGGGGACAATGGGTCCCCTTGTCTAACCCCACGGAAGCATTGAAACTACAAGGACGGGGATCCATTAAGCAAAACCGAAGATCTTGAAGCCTCGAGACAACCGTTAACCCATCTTCGCCAAATCGGGGGAAAATGCATTTGAAGAAGAATGTTATCCAAAAAGTTCCAATTGATAGAGTCAAAAGCCTTCTCAAAGTCTATTTTAAAAATGAGAGTCGGATGCTTATACTTTTTAGCCCAAGACACAAGCTCATTCACAATTAAAGGCCCGTCAATTATATTACGATTAGCAAGGAACCCCATTTGAGGCTCGGAGATGATCTTATCTATCACAAGTTTGAGCCGGCAAGCGAGAACTTTAGAAATAACCTTTTGGATACATCCGATGAGGCTAATGGGCCGATAATCACTCAAAGATTGTGGGTCATCCACCTTGGGGATGAGGTGGATGAAGGAAGAGCCACAACCGGGACCTAAGGAACCATCCGAGTGAAAATGAGTGAGGACCTTGAAGAAGTCGTCTTCGAGAATATCCCAAAAAAACTTTATGAAGGAGAAGTTGAATCCATCCGGACCCGGTGCCTTCTCATTGCCACAAAGCCACACCGCATTCTTTAGTTCAATTCTAGAAAAAGGTTGGGACAGCACCTCGCATTCTACATCCGAGAGAGTTTTGCGATTGTGACACTGGATAAAAGGTCGAACAGGAAGCTCCTCCCTATATTTATCTTTGAAAAATCGCCAGGCCATCTTTTTCATTTCAATAGGATCAGTGATCCAACCTCTACCTCTATCATGATGGAAACCTTGAATTCTCCCATTAACAAGGCGCTGATTAATAAAGCCATGGAAAAAGGAGGAGTTCTCGTCTCCGTCAAGCGCCCATCAAACACGAGCTTTCTGCTGCAAATCTTTACACTTTTCCTCATTCGCAGCCCTTAACTTATTCTTTTGATCAGCCCAATCATTAAGCTCCACATCAGAAAGATTACGAATTTCAGCCATGGAGTCAAAAAAATTGCAAGCCAAAGTGAGGTCAGCAATGTTCTTTGTGTCCATCTCTTTGCATTCTCTAATCCACTGTTTTATGCATGACTTGAGATGTCGAAGCTTCAAGGAGAGGACAACATCGGGTCTGCCAGAAGTAACAAAACTGGTCCATTCACGTTTGACCAACTCAGCAAACCCATCTTATTTGAGCCAAGAAGTGAAGAAAAGGAATGGCGTAGGCCCAAAATCAACCACCGAACATTTGAGAATCAAGGGACAGTGGTCGGACCACAGTCTTGGCAGGGCAGTGAACTGAGCATGGGGCCACCTGCAAATAAACGACGAACTAACAAAAATTCGATCAATTTTACTAAAAGATTTACCGTTTCCGTGCGAGTAAGTGAATTTCATTCCCCCCCCCCCATAGCATATTCTTCCAGGTTAGCATCATAGAGGAATTCATTGAATCGAGTGGCCCCAGATTATATGAACTCAGAATGAAGGCGATCCTCGGGAACCCTAACCTCGTTGAAGTCGCCAGCAACAATCCAGAAACTATCTAAGCCAGCCGTGTTCATAACCTCCAGGATCTTGTTCCAGAGACGTCGCTTAGCCGAAGTACCATGGGGGGCATAAACATTTAGGATAAAGAACTCGTCATCCATACCAGTCACCCTTCCCCGAACCAAGATAAAATTGTTATCGGTGATGGAATCTAAACAATGAAAAACACTCGGATTCCACGAGCAGCCCAGACCCCCTGACCTCCCAAGGCCTGCACTTCCCGACGCGTTCACCCAGACATTGCAAGCGCCATCCTTGCCCCAAAAATTCCGAAACGGAATCTTGGAACCATCCGCAAACTGCGTCTCCTGAAGGCAGAGGAAATTGATTTTGTTGGAAGCACGGATCCCCTTTAACCAGTCGGCCTTGTGCCGATCTCCAACCCCACGAATATTTATGGACAAAAGATCCATTAAACAATAGGGTAAACACCATTTTCTCCGATAATCCTTGACACCTATTGCTGGAAACCATCGAGATTAATGCCGACACAAGCATTGACCTGAATTGTGTTTGATATATCTTCTTCAAAGTGGCTATCAGGTACCACCGAAGAAGATGAGCCATCATTTCTCCCAACCCCCTTTTTCCTCCTTTTCCCCCATTTTCTTTTTGATCTTCTATCGGGCTGCAGATTGAGGTTAATACTCTGGACTTGAGAAGATAGGGATGTTGGGCCATTAGAAGACGAAATGGGCTCCTGGGAAGCGGTGTTGGGCTCGTCAGGCATAGAGGGGCTCCTAGATCTTCTGCGTTTTTGGGCCAAAGCAGCAGCAAACCCGGAAGACCCAGCCAGCCCAGAATTAAGCTATCTGATGCCAGTCCCATGAAGAGTCACATCATAATAACCGCCGCCATTGGGAGGAGAACCATGCACACTTTTTTGGGAATTGTTGATCTGCACATCATCAGTCCTCGAGACATGTACCTGTGATGACTCTCCAACTTCGCCATCCTCCTGGGGACTCGGAGCCACCACCGGCGGCTTACCGACATCGCCTTCCCCCCCACCGGCCTGATTTAGAAACTCCGGCAACCAATCTTCTAGGGTTTCAAAGATGTCACATACGAAGCGACGACCTTTCCACACGAGAGTGATTGACTCCTGAATCTTTGCTCCACTGTTAACTAGAACCCCAACTCGATTTTTAGTCAAATCCCGATCGCTACATGACGCGTCCAAAGGGTGAACAATCTTCCCAAAATTTTCGGCAATCAAATCAAAAGTCTCACAATCCCAGAGATGAGGGGGAACACCGCAAATATCCAACCATGCAATCTGCCCTGGAGCAAAGGATTGACCCGACCATTTTTCCAGCCGGCAGAACCAGTCCTTCCAAATTTGCTTATATTCCAGAAATAGATCCGCAGGTTCATTGTCCGGAAAAATAAGCATAACAAATAAACCCCCCACATAGTGCAGTTTACAGGCAAGAACGTCCACCAAGTTGATAAGGGTTTGAAGATTGCAAAGATGCACAAAGTCAGAAGCCTGCCCAATTAAAGCTTTTCCTTCCCATTCACACATGATAGGAGTTAACCTATCACCGAGATCCAAAGTCTTCACCTTCACCCCAGATGGTCCACCAAGCACCGCATTGGCGTATGAGAAACCTCGAGAGACCCTCTGAGCCTTAGCCAAATTCTGAGACTTGTAAACAGCCCCTTCGCAAACCGGGGGAGCCAGAAGATTCACTTTGGAGCCATCTCTGTTAAACCGCTCCAAATTAGCAGAGATTTTGAGGTTACCAATCTTAATGTTGAAAAGCTTCTTCTCCATCTCCCATTTATCTTTCACATTGATGAACTTCACAAAGCCAAAAACATCACCACTCCTGTTCTTTCTCCTAGATATGTATACATCGGAAACCTTCCCCAGCCTGCTGCACTCCTCTAAGACGTTGAACCAGTCGCATCCTTCAGGGAGATTTGAAATGTAGAAGGAGGTGATTTACTCCCAATCTTGATGAGGATTCCTGGATCTGGGACCTTTCCTTCTGCCAACCTTTTGCCAACCCGTTTCATCCATCACAACCTTGCACAAGACAATCTTCAACACGAAGCAGTTCCAGCCCTCAGATAGAACAGCTCGCATTCCAAGTTTCAAGCGCACGCAACAGAGGATAAAATCACCGGTGAGGATGGGAAAGACCCTAACAAAACCCACCGGCGAGATCGCTAGCCCGAGACGAGGCGAAAGATGGTAATCACAGGTGCGCTAACAAGGATGGAACGTAGCACCGGTTGAAAGATTGACTAGTAGTCAACTGGTTCATTCAATCGGGGGCCACTCGATGGAACCTACCGCAAGAGTAGCATAGTGTGACAAGTAATCAAGTATCATTCTAAAGACTTGGGAGCTACCAGTAATCAACCGTCACTAGATCCTATTCGATAATTAAGTTGGTTTGTTTGGTTTTAATGATTAGTTAAACTAATGAAAATAAAATGAGAACGTGACAACAAGTGTAAAGAACTATCACTTGGGCATGAACTACTCTTGGTGACTCTTTACAAATTACAGTTTGGTATAACAGGTTGCCAAAACAAGAAGATGAAGACAACACTCAAATCATATTTTTAAATAAAATAAAACAGACACATGGCCGTTAGGGCACAAAGTTGATCCCTCCCTAATATTGAAAAGCAATACACGATGGTCACATGCACATCACTGCAATACCGACATTAAGTTACCAAGCTATGTTAGCAAAGTGATTTAACACACTAGACGTATTGCCATGCCATGGTTCATCTAACATAGACCTCATAACAGTACAAATGCACCTAACGTATGGTCATGTCAAGGTAACAAAATATTAGAAGATAAGTCATACACGGACCCGTGTGACAAGTTACTTGGCTTATGGTCATTCCTAATTAAGCTTCTTGTCACACACCCCATCTCAACAAACTAAACTATAGAAGTCATAGCATACCAAGATGGGCATATCCAATGAGCTATGATGTTAACACACTTGACGTACGGTCATGTCTAAACATGTTAGCATCACCACACCACCTCACTAAGCTATGGTCAAAGTTAGAATGATGACATGGCTTGAATTCTTGAAACACTTGAAATAAAAAATCCAAACCCCTAACATCAAAAGACATGGATGAAAAAAAATTAATTCATACATAGACATACAAAATAATTGAAAGAAAGTGCATGATAAAGAGCTAAGGTGGTGTTTGTTATTCTTAAAAAGCTCTTCATGTCCTCTTATGTCTGCGTAACGCAGACCACGCGTAGATATTTAGGCCTGCAGACTGTTTGTTTTTTCGAAGATGTTTCATTAAACATGTCCGCGCATGCTCTTCTTGGTGCAGACGTGACCAGCCACGTACTTCAAACCTCTTCTAATTAGTGTTTTTATTAAAAGACTCATTTTTTCACTCTAATCTTATTGGATAAAAATATTTCTACTTAAACAAAATAATATTTTTAGAAAAACTAATGTCAACTTTTCTAATAAAATAAAATTATTTTTATTAGATCTTTATATTTTATAAAACTTTTTAGTTGTTGTATAAATGGCTCTGTTATATTTTATGGAAATGTTTTTTTTTATTTTACAAAAGTGCTATGAAAGAAATATTTTATTAAATCACGAAATCTCAAAGAAAGTTTTTAATTATTTTGTAAATATATTTCATAAATTTCTTTTTTTTCTTGAAATTTTTTCGATTTTGTAAGAAAATTGAATACATTTTTTATTTTTACTCTTAGAAAACGTTTCTTTTTAATAAAAAATTATAAAAAACATCTAAAAGAGAATGAAAAATATTTAAAATCCTTTCATAGCCTAAAAAAATATTTTCAACAAATTTACTGTTAGACCCTAAGATAAATTTCAAGATTTAATCATTTTGTGAATCTTGATAATCATTAAACTTCATTATTGATGTTAGTAACCTGTCAATCGGTTCTTCTTTTGTTGATACCCAACTATTTTAAGTTTAAAAAATAAGTTTATTTAGATTTGAATTTATTTTAGCTGTCGGCAGAAGCTGAAAAACAAACAGTTATCTTCTTACAAACTACAGAGGTTTGGTCCACCTCTTCTTCTACAAATGTCTGCAGATGTGGTTCGTAGACTGCATACATTTTACCTGTTAAAAACAAACTGCACCTAAGTCTCCTGTTACTTATCATCTTAAACTTGAGGTTAAGAATTGTAACACCTCGACTTTCATATTAGAAATAGACTCAATGATTTTGGTGATTGATGAAGATGTAACACTTGGAGATGATAGAGGATTGGAAATGATGAACATGAGTGAAAACTAGACTCAATTCCAAGTTGTAACGAAGTAGGAATCACAGCTATAAGATTTAAGTTATCTGTTAGACAATCAAAGCGGACCATCTAGTGTCCCAACTAGTAGGAGACGGTCCGCTTGCCCGTCAGGAAATGGGTCTAATGCGCTGCCCGAGAAGGGTCCGCGTGTGTTTTTGGAGGTCCCAAGCGGACCTTCTAGGCACCCAAAGTGCCCCAGACGATCCGCTTCGCTGGGCTAACAAGAAAATATATAAAAGCTCGATTTTGAGCATTTCTTCTTATTTTCACCAAAGAGCTTCAAGTTCTCTCGTTCCAGAAACACTAGAGGCGTCCAAGGAGGGTTCAAAGAGTCTATGATCAAGGTCTGGGAGGTTTTAATCATCAAGGAAAGTATTACGTATAGTTTTGATCATGATTCTGAGAAGTTTGGTGATGATTATTGAATTAGATGGCTCTCAGGTCTTGATCAGTACCTTGCAAGTATGATCTGAGCTAGATGAAGTGCTTATGATCATCTGTGAACATCAATTAAAGGTTATATCCTTGTGCATGTTGCTTTTCTTCTAAGTGTTCATGGAAATTAGGGTTTTTGAACAAGGAAGGTCATGTGTTGGTGATTATTGTTGCAAGATCTGTTTCAGAAGGGTTTGGATCTGATCACAGAAGCTTGATCCTCTAAATTAAGGTATGGATATGTCTCAAATGTGTTATATACAAGTTTAGTGGCTTAATGTACAAGTTTAGAAATCATGAATATGGTTTTAACAAGATTAAGCACATAATCGTATTTTAAAGTTTTAACAGTTGATGAATGGTTTTGGGGAAAGTATATGGGTGTTGAAAACTAACTAATACTAAGTGTTGGGTGTGAAATGAACTAAATTGGTCAAGTTTGAGGTCTGGTTAGCGATGCAGACCATCTGTGGGAATGAGTCACGCATCATGACGGTCTGCATATTTGTGCATGGGGAAGTCCAAATTCCACGTGGCCAAACGGTTTGTCTGTGAGTTTTATGCACATAGACGGTCCGCATGTCTGCCTTGACCTTGTTGACCGAGTTGACTCTACTGAGTTGTGTTTGGCCTGAGTTGACTTAGGGGGAGCAGACTGTCTGGCTCATGCTAGATAGGTGGGACAGTCCGGATGAAAAGTGAAATGGGAAAAGCGTGACGTGTCCTAAGCGGACCATCTGGGAAAGGAAAACTGCCAAGAGATGATCAGCATGTCTCATGGACACTTTGTGTAGTGTTGTTTAAATTTAGAAATCAAACCATTTGGTTGGGTTTGGTCATATGTTAGTTACTATAGTCATTATGGTAACCCTGAATCAAACCACCAAGCAATAAATCATCTTGTACATAAAGGCCTTAGAATTTAGAGATGCATAATTCAAATCCGAATTACAATTTAGAACTAAATTCTGACCTTGTTTATTTGGATCCTTACTGGATCCACTTGGACCAACCTCGTTCTTGCCCTTAAACACTCGACAATCCCTCTTTAAATATCCTTGTTTTCCCTATTTCCAATAAGACATTTTGGCCTGTTTGATTAGACCCTTGTTCTTGTTATTATTTCCTTGGAACTTTCGTTTGCTATCCTTAAACATGTTAAAATTCTTGAAAGTACCACCACCATGTTCACGCATGATGGACATGCAATTCCTTTATCCTTCACTTTATCCACTTCTTCAGCCCTTAAGGACTCCTTAATTCTTAAGTGGCTACGAAGTTCAACCAGATTAGATCCTACTTCTTATGTTTCAAGGTATGCTTGAAATCCTTCCAATAAGGAGGTAACTTATCAATAATGCTCGTGACTAAAATTGATTCGGCCATTTTCATGCTATATTGCTGAGCAAATTGACCAAGAATTCTAAGCAAATTATTGTACTGCTCCATCATAGGCCTACCATCAATCATCTTCTGATTTATGAAATCACTAACAAGAAATTTAGTACTAGATGCATCTTCTGCCATATATTTTGCTTCTAGTGTATCCCGTAG
Source organism: Deinandra increscens subsp. villosa (assembly GCA_039602395.1). NCBI lineage: Eukaryota > Viridiplantae > Streptophyta > Magnoliopsida > Asterales > Asteraceae > Deinandra > Deinandra increscens. Next base: position 54,344,961 of record JBCNJP010000008.1, read on the forward strand.
TTCCTTAGCAGATTCAATATTCTGATAAATATCAAATAATGAATTATTATGCCCTACTTACAGTGTGCGGATATAATGTATATATATATATATATATGTGTGGGCCATTGGGGGGGGGGCAAAAGTGAAATTGCACTAATTTTAACGTTATTTTACTAATTTCGTGAATATAGCGTTAAAAGTGATGGACGGTTAATCATTCATCATCTGGTGGAGTTGATAGCCGGAAGACAAGGGGTAGATGCACTAATCCATCTTTGTCCTGATTTGCTGAGTGTTATGTGTCTTATGTCCAAGGCTTGATGCAAAACTACAGAGCCAGGGGTCTCACTGGAAGCAACATCTCTATTCCTATGGGGTAGAGGTAAGACTGTCTACATCTTACTCTCCTCAGACCCTACCTTAGCTTTTCTATTGGTGAGATTTACTGAGTATGATGATGATAATGATGATGATGCTGATGCTGCTGCTGCTGCTGCTGCTGCTGATGATGATGATGATGATGATGATGATGATGATGATGATGATGATGATGATGATGATGATGATCAAATAACGAATTAGACATACCGTTAAGAATGTGTCCACGACATATGTAATCACATTCCACCACTTTTCACGCTTCCATATTTGCTCCAGTGTTTCATCAGGAGTTTCTTCAGGCATGGGAGTACTCAGAACATACACCACTTTCAATGACGTGAGTAGGAATTGCATTTTCTTTTGCCACAGTTAAAAGTCTTGACCCTCAAAATTGTCTAACTTAGCGAGTTTGCTTGTCATATCCTTTGCAAGTTCTCCACCGCTCGCCATCTTCACAGAATTGTTTTGATCTTTGCTGGGGAATTTTGTAAACAATATTAGAATACCAGATAGAATCTGAATTCGTGTTTGATTCACTAGAATTTAAAATCGACCCCAGCCACGAGCTCTGCCCCTGGACCCCGGCAGGGGATGCCGCCCCTATATCCCGCTCTCTCGGTGGTGCTGCTCCCAAACCCTAACCAAGGGGGTGTTGCCTCTTGAATCTTCCATTAGTCCCGGTGATTTCAAACAAGCGTGCATTCTTATTTGAAAATCATACACAACCTTAAAAATGAGTGATATTGGGCTTTGTTTTTTTTTTCCAACCATTATAAAAGTGTTAATATAGAAACATAAAGAAAAATATAAACAACGCAAACGACTATCCATCACGTCTTCAAATGTCATAAAATGTCCTAAATTTATAAACATGTAGATCAAGAAATCGAAGACACAATGAGGATCGAAGAGTTTATTGTCCTTGAGTTAAATCATACAAAAATCAGGTTAACAACTTGGAATTGGAAGATGGAGAAATCTAAATGTCTTAACGGATTGTATATTAATAAACATAAGGTGTATTGGGGAATGGGGAAGATGAAAAGTTATCCTGGATTAAAGAAATAAAAAATCAGAATCTGTGAATTTCATATGCATACAAAAGCGTAGATTTCAGACTCATCAGAAGTTCCACTCTTGAGATGGCTGTTATTAGACCATCACAATGCATTTAAACAATGCATTTGTGACATTAAAGGTGAGGTGGAGTAAAGAGATGATAGAAATAGAAGGATGATCCTTGGTAAGTGCATGCACTAAAGAAGATATAAAATGATTATAAGAGGAAAATGAAAGAGAAAATGGAGAGAGAATAGGTAGAGAAAAAAGAAGAAGAAAAATGATCTATGTGACATGCATTTAGAGTTCTTGGATTGGAGAAGGTCTTATGGGGTGTCATTCGTCGTGTTCTCCATGTAAATATCTTGGCCTCCTGATTGAGGGAATCATGGACCTAACGGAAAATTGGCAACCAATCAATAATACCTTTAAAAGAATACTAGCATTGTGGAAAAGTAGATTGCTATCTATAGGCCGGTGAAAGGCTAACACAGATTAAATCTGTCATCTTGAATCTGTCGAGTTATTGGAAAGTAGGAGACAATTTTTTTTGGAACAACAAACTATATTAAAAGCGAACCACTAGCAAGACACATGCGGCCACAAACAAAACAACAGTACAAAGAGAAAGAAGACCAATCCACCCAACTAACGGGTTGGTCTAAACAACGATTAATATACCAAACAAAACTCCAACTTTTTATTTCCAAAAGAACCCTATTAATCAATGGGGGTCTTTGATTGAAGATCGCCTTGTTCCTTTCCAACCAAATGCTCTAAATACCGGTGAGAAAAATGACCTTCAAAGCCAACCTTTTACAAGAGGAAATCATTCGGATCCTTGTGGGCATTGAGGAGATCCGACACCGAGAATGCCACCACTTGAGGGATACGACACCATTGAGCCACCAGATGCCATATGGTATCCGAAAAATTGCACCCCGTCAAAAACATGAACCGACGATTTCGGAACCTCTCCACAAAGAGCACAACAATCATTCCCAACCGCAATGTTTCTACGGATCAAACCATCCTTGGTGTGCAGCCTATCAAGAATGGATCTCCATGCCATAAGGTTCACCTTTAGAGGAACCGCACGGGTCCACTCGAAAGGAAAGGAATCCAGAATATTACCTGGGCCAGAGGCCAACGCACAGAGATTACGAACCAAGAAAACAACATGATTATCACCGCACCATCTCCATATACCATTCTCTTCCACCATGAGCTCTTGAAGGCGCACACCTGCACTACACAGATCAGAAATAGACTTGTGAATGGCCCGCCAAAATTCCCGAAGCCGACGGCTGCAAGGGCAGGAAAAGGGCAGGACTATCCTTGTAATTGGTGCAAAAGATCACTCTACAAACGATAATACATAATATCACAACCAAATCTTTAATTTATATAGCCTATTCTTGAGGAGAAA
>JBCNJP010000008.1:54348311-54385789 GCA_039602395.1 Deinandra increscens subsp. villosa
AAAATCTTCTCCAGTAATTATTGTAGTTTCCTTTTATTCCTCTTGTATTTTCCTATATGTACTCCCGCTGTATTCAATAAAAAACATACAATTAGTTTACACTAATATGGTAATAAGAGCCTAAACCAAGAACTTATGTCTTGCGAACCCTTCTTCCCACCATCCGATCATGCTTCCCCTTTTCACCGCTAATCATGTCAACCTCTTCCACCATCATCTCCTGTCACCGCTCCCACCTACTTTCCAATCCCCTCACCTCCCAAAACTTTCTCGTATGGCGCCGCCAGATCCAATCAACCCTAATCGGCCTTGGCCTTGATGGTTACCTCACTGGTGTTGATAAACCCCCTCCTAAAACCGTTGCCGATGTGTAACATCCCAAATTTCATAGATACATGATATATATAGTAAATGTGTGTTTATATTGTACATACGTGAGCTTAATTGAAAAATATGGTAAGACTATGCATTAGATAGGTTGTATGCGTTAAAAATACGTGTTTCATAGCTAACATGATGAAATATGCATAAACGGATGTGTTAAACGGTAAAGAAAGGAAAATATGAGATGGATATGTGTTTATATGAATAACATAATGTTACATGTGTGAATTGATAGATATATACGTGTAAATACGTGTGTTAATAGTTAACGAAAAAGTAAAAGGGCTAAAAGCATAATATATATAAAGATATAAATTTGTACGGATATTATACGTATTAATATTTATTATATGTATTCTAAGGCTTAGAATATAGTAAAAATATATCCTAATATGATTCGTAGCATGGCATGATAAGTATTGTAAAGTTTGAGGGGCTAGAATGTAAATTCGTGAAAGATATATATAAATATATAAATATATATACACGTATGTATATGTATATTATCGTACGATTCCCGAGCCTTAGAAACCTTTAGAAATATGTCCTATAATATTTTAGTGCATAAAATGATAGAACGGTAGAAGTTCACGGGGTTAAAATGTAATTATAAGGTCCAGGAACCATTTCTGCCAATCTGTGAAAGTGTTCCACGGGTCGCAAAGCACTGCCTTTTTCCCTTTTGCGATACGCGACCCGTTGCTGGTCGCGATTTGGCCACGGCTCATTACTTGCAGCCCACAATTCGATCCAATACGTGTTGTTTTCTTCGAATTAGTCATCATACCACCTGGAGGGACCTTAGGCGACCCTAAGGGTATAAATAGAGGCTGTAATCGATCATAATTCCTTGCCAATTCACTTGATTTCAACCCAAAAACCCCATAAACGAACCAGAAGCTTCGTCGGAGCAATTCGAGCAAACGGTGAGGACTTAGGAGCTGAAATTCTGCAGTCCCAATTATTTGGTATGCTTAACAATAACCTATCTCAGTTTTTGTTAATATTATGTCTAAGTATGATTTCTAAAATTATGTAAAAATTAGGGTTCTTGATGTTGTTTTGCTAAAATTGGATAATCGGGTGGGAATTAGGGTCTGAAATTTTGTAGGTAATCCTAAATTAATGTGTTTTAAGAAAGCCCTAAGTTTATTTTCACAATTGGAAAAGGTTTGGTTAAGGTTTTGTTAACGGGTCAAAATTAGGGTTTTCGTAACGTTGTTCTGCCCAAATTGAGTAAACGATGTTGAATTAAGCTTTGATATTTTAAAGTATACTATAATATGTTATAATGGATAATACCCTAAGTTGTTTTGAAAAGAAAATGAGTTTTGATAAAGAAACAAGAAATACATGAAATTAGGGTTTTGAATTATGATTATTTGATATAAAATAATTCGGAGGGTATGGGTACTTGATTTTTGGTATGGAACTACGTTTATATATATAGTAAGTATATATAAAGTTAAAATGGATAAATAATGAAGTATCAAAAATACCGAGTTAATCGGATATTTAGAAGTTCGTGCGGACCGGAAGGGTAAGCGCCTGTACACTAGGGTTTATGGCAAAGCGGGGGTGTCGCATAAATCCCAACTGGGAACTGGCATACCTCACTGGGCGATCCCGGGGTGAGTGTTTACTTATAGGAATGCGCGTCTTCATAATTATCAATAAAAAGAGATATTATGCCTATAAGGGCATTTTGGTCATTTTGACCTTAAAAGAAGTAAACCTTAATAATTAGATATTATTAAGATAATATAAGAGATAAATAAACATAGGATATGTTTATAATGTTAAACCTTGCGTTAATGCCATACGATACGCGAATTAGGTTAACCAAGGATTCTGTCGGAGGTTCTGTCCGAGTTTATCGAGTAAAGAGATAAGGTGAGTTCTGCGAGCCCACTTTTAAATGTTTTAAACGCTTTAATGTTTTTGGGCTGATATACATACTGTATTATGAAAATACATTGAAATGCTTTTATCTGAAAGTTTGCTTATCTTAACTGATAAATTGATGAACTGTTTTAAGTGATACGTGTTATGTTATGAAGATGCTTATGAATGGTTATACGTGTTAGTAATGTATATGAAATGATTATGATAGAATAATGCATATGAAATGATTATTAAGGTTATGTGCTATATTTGCTTTGAAACTAGGTATCCAAATGATAAGGGTTTGTTAATAAACGCACAAGTGAGAATGTATGATTATATGAGAACAGGTGATGCATTTGCTATATTATTATGTGGTGGATACGCCGCTGGTACATCCTGTATACAAGCATGGTAGTATAGTTACCCGGTATATCGAAAGTGTGGAGGATACGCCGCTGGTACATCCTGTATACATACACCTAGGTAAATTGGGGGATGTTCATTTGTTGCAGTATATGAGTACATTATCATGTTTATTAGCACACCTAAGTCATCTCGGATATCTAACTAGGGGCGGGTAGTAGTACTGTGGTGGTTAAGGAGATGTTCGATAGAATATGAACGTCTTAAGAGTTAAGGTTACGAGAACAGTTGTCTGTACTGAGGTTGGGGGTTTCCAGATGAAGTCACCTGAGCAGTATTCGAGACTGGAAGGACGAAATGTAGGACGGTTGTCAGTACTGAGTGTTAGGGGCTTCCAGATGTAGTCACCTGAGCAGTATTTGAGACCGGGAAGGTACAGAAGGAATAGAACGGTTGTCGGTACTAAGGTTGGGGGCTTCCAGATAAAGTCACCTGAGCAGTATTCGAAACTAGAAGGTATAAAGGTATATGGAATTCAGGACATAGGAGCTAAAGGTTATCGAGGTAGATGTTTTCTAGAGAGACGTGTTTGATTATGATGTTATGTTATGTATGACTTTGTTATGTGTTATACTTGATAAATGTTTGTAAAAAGAGATTTTGCAGGTTCAAAGGTTTTAACCTCACGAACGAGGTAAAGTTATAAAAATGTAGAACTCACCAGCGTAAGCTGACCTTTTCCCAAAAACCATATGTATGTCAGGTGTAGGTGAGACGTCTGGGAGCAAGGGCGGAGCCCTCGTGATAAGAGATTGATCGGGAAAGCTATAGAGGAAGTTGATGAGCGTGCTGGCTAGTTGTAGATAAATAAAGACGGATATAGTTAGTCACTATATAGATAGATTGTAAATTATCTCAATTACTTTACGTACTTGGCTTTATAATAAATAAAAGTTTTAAATTTTCCGCTGCTTATCTCTGTTGTGCCACGTGTTCATGAGTAAATCCGATGCGTGACCCCTCCTAGTGCCAAGTCTGGGAGTGGGCGTCACACGATGGCTCCGCCTAAAAAACTAACTCTGAGTACACTACCTGGTATCGCCAAGATCAGGTTTATTACAGTGCTCTTCTTGGTTCTTGTGCAGCGGATGTTCAGTCCATCATTGCCTCTACCCAGTCGGCCAAAGAGGCTTGAGATCGCCTCTCTCCCAGCTTCGCGAGTACGTCGCATTCCCGCATCATCTACTGAAATCCAGGTTCACAAAGAACCCTAAAGGTTCCCGTCCTATTACTGATTTCCTGAATGAGATGCGTTAAAACGCAGATGAACTTGCTATTGCGCAAAGCCCTGTTGAACGAAGAAGATCTTATGGTTCATATTCTCACCCAACTTGGTGACGAATACAATACTATCTCTGCTGCTTTGAAAGTCCGGGAGCACTCTATCACGTACTCTGAGCTTTTTGATAAGCTCGTTGATTTCGAGCGGTCCCTCAAGGACGCTGCTCCGGTTCTCTCCCAAGTCGTCACTGCCAATGTCTCTCAGTGCAAATCACTGCGCCCTAGATGCCTTTCCTATCAGCTTAACTTCAGCAGTCGCGTCGCAGTCAGCCCTCTAGCTCTACTCAGCGGCCCTACCGCTACTCGGTGGCTCCTCGCTCAGGGGATCCGACGACCTCAAACACCCGTAACACTAGTCTCTTTTGCAACTACTGTCAGATACCGGGTCACGATACCCAAAACTGCCGCAAGCTTCGGAATTTTTTGCTCCGAAATAACATGCAGCTGGCTCCCGCCAATACTCCTGCTAGTTGCTAATATGGCGCAGACTGCTCCTTCGAATAACATGTGGATGGTGGACATTGGTGCGTCTCATCATCTAACTTCAGGTCTCGGATGCTCTTCCCTCCGTCTCCGAGTACGGTGGGCCTGATGAAATAATTCTTGGTAATGGTACATCCCTTCCTATTTCTCATATTGGTTCCACAAAAATCTCTCTACTGCACAATCATTAAACTTACCAGAAGTTTTATGTGTTTCCAATATGCGCAACAAGCTTGTTTCTGTTGCTAAACTGTGTCGTACTAACCCTGTCTCTATTGAATTCTTCTCATCTCATTTTTTTGTGAAGGATCTCAAAACGGGGGCGCCTTTTGCTTCAGCGGGGAGAACATCCATGACGTTTACTACCTAAACCAATCAAATCATCTGCCTTAACTCAATGTCACCACCACTACCTCATCACTTCAATGGCATCATAAGCTTGGACATCCGTCTTTTCGTACTTTTAAATTATTATGTAAAGACTTTGGTCTTAATTTTACTTCTTTATCATAAACTGATTTGCACTCTCCATTGTGTGCTATGAATAAAAGTCATAAGTTACCTTTTGGTACTAATTCTTTTGTAGCTATTAAACCCTTGCATCTTTTGTAGCTATTAAACCCTTGCAACTCATATATTCGGATGTTTGGGGACCGGTTGACCAGGCGGTTGATGGTTTTAAAGATTATGTCATGTTTGTTGATTATTTTTCTAAGTATGTGTGGCTTTATCCCTTAAAGCTTAAATCTGATGTCTCAAAGATATTTCCACAATTCAAGCTAGTTGTGGAAAAGTTATTTCAAACTCCCATTCTCTCCATCTTCACTTACAACGGCGGTGAGTTTATCGGGCTCCTTCCCTTCATGAAATCCAATGGGATATCCCACTATACTACCCCACCTCATACTCGGAGCAAAACGGCCTTGCTGAACATTGTCACAGACACATAGTTGAAACTGGTCTTGCCTTGCTACACTATGCAGGTTTGCCTCTCGCCTTTTAGTCACACGCCTTTCAAACAACTATGTACCTCATCAATCGGCTTCGTACGCCGATACTTCAGCCAAAGTCCCCATATCAAGTGCTTTAGAATGCATCTCCTAATTACAAGCGTCTAAAAACGTTTGGGTGCTTATGTTATCCGTGGTTGAAACCATACACCACGTCTAAACTTCAGCCTCGTTCCCAACCTTGTGTTTTCTTGGGTTACTCTACCTCAAAGTCTGCGTACAAGTGCCTTGATCACAAAACCAACCGACTCTACCACTCCTGTCATGTTACCTTCGTCGAGCATAAGTTCCCGCTCAAGAGTCCTCATGCTCCCTCCTCTATTTCTACCACCCAACTCCCTTTGTCCGCTACCAATTATCCAGCTCCATCCACACCCTCCTCCCTCTCCACTTCCGCTCCGTCCTCCACCCCCTCTCCGGTGCTGACCACACCGACTTCGCTAAGCACCGCGACTGAAGCAGACATCGGCTTCCAGCCCTTCTTACTGTCGCCTCTTTGTCCCCATAGGAACCGAAAACCAAATTCCAAGTACTTCAATCCATATTTTGTTAACTCTGCTTCCGTTCATCCCATTCCTACACCGGTTGAACCCCACACCTATCTTCAAGCTCAGAAAGACCCTCTTTGGCTTCATGCAATGGATGACGAGTACAATGCCCTTCTGTGCAACTGTACTTGGGAACTTGTGCATCCTACCTCTCGTCAACCCATCGGTTGTAAGTGGGTGTTTCATGTCAAACGGAAACCTGATGGTACGGTTGACAAATATAAGGCACGTCTTTTGGCCAAAGGTTTCCTGCAGGAATAGGGTAAAGATTACTTTAACAGGTTCAGCCCTGTGACAAAGCCTGACAGCTATTTGGACTATTCTCTCTGTTGCTCTATCACAAAATTGGTCACTCAGATAACTAGATGTCAACAATGCCTTTTTGCATGGCACCCTGCAAGAAGAGGTTTATATGATGCAGCCTCCTGGATTCATTAATCCTCAGTATCCTCTTCATGTATGAAAAATTCGTCGCACACTCTATGGGCTCAAACAGGCACCAAGGACTTGATATATGGCTCTGACAACCTTTTTACTTGACTCACAGTTTATTAAATCTTTTGCCGATGCTTCTCTTTTTTGTTTATAACAGGGATGCAATCAAGTGCTATTTTATGGTGTATGTGGACGAAATTATTGTTACTTCTAATAACAATGCTTTCCTGGATCAGTTTGTGGCTAATCTTGCATCTTGGTTCTCGATAAAGGATCTGGGATACCCCAATTATTTTCTTGGTGTTGAACTTATACCAACCTCCTCCGGCCTATTTCTCTCTCAGCATTGGCATATCACTGATCTCCTTATTAAGCATCGCATGGATGGTGCTAAACCGGTGCTCACTCCTCTATGCCCGTCCCAGGTTCCCAGTCTCGATGATGGTGCCTCAAAGGTTAACCATACACCTTACAGACATCTTGTTGGTGCCTTGCAATACATGGCCTTTACGAGACCGGATATCTCCTTTGCTGTCAACAAGTTGTCGCAATTCATGCATCAGTTCGTCTAAACTGCATTGGCAAGCTCTCAAACGCCGTGCTATGCTATCTAAATGGTACTATCTACCATGGTTTGTTTCTTAATAAAGCATCACCGGTGTCTCTTACTGCCTTTTCCGACTCTGATTGGGGTGGTGTCTCAACTGCTGGACGCTCCACGACTGGCCACATTATTTATCTTAGATCCATGATCATTTCTTGGAAGTCGGCTCGTCAAAAGTTTGTCTTCTGCTCTTTTACCGAAGCTGAATACAAAGATCTCGCTAATGCTGCTTCTGAGATCACTTAGGTGGAAAATTTATTGTCTGAACTTGGTCTGCCTCTAACGACTCCTCCCAAGCTATATTATGACAACACTAGGGCCACGTATGTGTGTGCTAATCCAGTCTATCATTCTCGAATGAAGCATGTCGCCCGGGATTATCATTTTGTTCGTGAAAAAGTGACAACTGGCAAGCTTCATGTTCTACACATTAACTCCAATGATCAGTTGGCAGATGGACTTATGAAACCGCTTTCCCGTATTCCATTCTTACGGCTCCGTTCCAAGATCGGAGTCTATGATGGGTCCTCCATCTTGCGGGGGCGTATAAACGATAATACATAATATCACAACCAAATCTTTAATTCGTATAGCCTATTCTTGAGGAGAAATCTTCTCTTGTAATTATTGTAGTTTCCTTGTATTCCTCTTGTACTTTCCTATATGTACTCTTAGTCTATTCAATAGAAAACATACAATTATTTTACACTCATACACTCTCCTGCATAGCCAGGATGACTCTGTATAAAACCTCCAAGCCTATTTTGCGAGCAGGGCATTATTATTTATTATTAATAGATTGAAAAGCCGTCAACCCCAGCCCACCAACTCCCTTCGGCCCGAGGATTTTTTCCTTGGAAATCCAGTGAATTTTACTTCGGTTCTCAGCACCACCCCAAAGAAAATTACACCGAATACTGCAGCAAAGGAGTTTGGAGGACTTGGGATTGGTACACTAAAAGCTACAAGTCTAGCACTATTAACCAAATGGTTTTATAGAATAACAAGATGGAAGCCTAAGGCCACAAGTCAAAGCTATTGAGGGCTATTCCAGTTAGATCACATCAATCTGGTCCATGGAAGGAAATTGCAAAAGTTGAATCAACCTTTACTAAAGTTAATATAAATCTAGATACATCAATAAGAGTTGTGGTCGGACAAGGGAATGGAACAAGGTTATGGCTTGATTCTAGGTTTTCAAATGAATCTTTATGTAGAAATTTCCCTACCTTTATATGCTTGAAAATGCTAAACATATCTTGATTAAAGATTGTGTTTTAAAAGAACTAGTGGTATGATCATCCACATGTTATGGTGAGCATAATCATGTGTTTGCGTTAAGATTGAGATGCTTTACGGAAACTAATCACACAAAAAACTTTCAACACATTTAGTTCTTGAACTGGCTTTATATCACAGCAAACAAACACTTTGAAACTTAAAAAAACGAGGTCTGGAAAGAAAAAAAAAACTTGACCATTTTTTGTAAAGGATAGCCACAAGATCCGAGCTCGGGTCTAATCAAAAGAATTTTTTTTCATAAATAGGGTTTTTGTTTAAAAAATTTACCAAAATGGGTGAGCTATATTTTTTTTCTTTAGGAAAGGATATTTCGCATTTGCCAAATGCGAAACTTGGCTCAGATCTTAGGCTCGGTGACGATTTCTGAGGTTCGGTTCTGACGAGGCTGCATCTCGCACTTGCCAAGTGCGAGATCCCATTTCCCGTACCCTATTTCGCATTTGGTAGGGATGGAAATGTCAGACACTAAATGCCATGCATGCAATAATGCCACAACCACCCCCATCAATTCTTTCAACGCCCTTTCATTCAATTGATTTTATAAACCCAACAATTTTTTTTCATCTCCACAAATTAATCTTAATCTTCATCCTTCATTCATCTGCATCCGAACCTTCACAATGGCAGGAGCAGAAATATATCCTGGTCACCAAAATGACGAGTTGTTATTTTTGGGCACTCGTCACCGGGCCTACCATCTATATTACTCTACAACTTTTAGAGATATTCCTCAAAAAGTCAGACGGTGTGATCAAAGTTTTGGGAATCTTTTGACCATAAAAATTAAAAATAATAATTTCCCGGAAAAAGTTGATGAAATACATCAAAAAATCCGGGTTTGGAGGGGTGTTACAATGTTACTATGACAAGATAGACCAACATCTTGTAACAACACTGGTGGAGCGATGGCGTCCTGAAACGCACACATTTCACTTGCCGTTTGGTGAAGCCACAGTAACCCTGCAGGATGTTCAGATGCTATGGGGTTTACCTCTTGGTGACCAGGTAATTTTTGTGTACAAATTACAAGTGGTCTGAACAAGATAAACAGCAACGTTGTCAACATCTACTTGGGCTGTCACTGGAGGGAGTAGACCTCACCAAAATAGAGAATGATTGGCCAAGAAACGACGCTGGAGATGAAGATTGCTCGAAAATGGCAAGATGCATTGTACTCCACCTAATAGGTGGTACTGTTCTTCCCGACCATTTAGGGAGTACCGTGTATTATTACCATTTGTAAAACTTGGAAAATTTTGAAGAGTGTGGACAGCTCAGCTGGGGTAGTGCAGCTCTCGCCTGTCTTTATAGGAATTTATGCAAGTGGCTACAGACCCCGCAGCCAAAGAGATTAGTGGCGCTTTAATGTTGTTGCAACTTTGGGCATGGGAAAGAATACCCCAAATTGCACCAAAAATTAAAGAGAAGTTCGAATTTGATGGACCCTTTGGTGGAAGGTAATTATAACCATAACTTATTAAAAAAATATTTTAATATTTTTATCTACTATTAACTTTCAACGCATTCATATTAATGGTTTGTAGGTGGCGTGGTAGCCTAAGTTGGTCTGGTGTAGCAAAGCATTCAATGGTGCGTTATCGTTCAGTGTTTAAACACCGACCAGATTATTTATAAAAAAGGAAGAGATAAATTATGTTACAAAGTACTATATTCTATACTAGGTTAGTAACCCGTGTGATACACGAGTTGAATATAAGTTCACAATGTGAGATAAATACAAAGAAAAAAAATGATGAGGGGTTTGAAAATTATGAATGACATAATTCAGTAATAATTTTTGCTATGTTAAAATAGATTGAGTTCGTTCAAATTTTAATGTTATGGCAATATGAATTTTGTTTATCAAGTAATAGATCCAGTAATCATAGTAATCATATTGACCGATCTAATGTTTAGTTGTTTATGTTGCAGTTTAGATTAGATAGTACGTCGACTTTTTACACTTATTCCTAGTTACATTTTTGAAAAATTTAAACAATTATTCCTATATACAATTTTGAAAATTTTAAACACTAATTCCTAAAAACATTTATGAAAATTTTAAAGATTTATCAATTTTATTGCATTTAATTAGAAAAGTTGAAGCTTAGTGAATATAATATTTTTTTATGATAAATTGATAAGTAAGGAAGGAGTTGAAAATCACATAAGATTTAAATACAATATAATGTTTTTCATGATAAATTGATAAGTAAGGAAGGAGTTGAAGATCACATAAGATTTAAATACAAATTTAAATGTTATTAAATGTGATGGTGATTCGTATATGTGGAAAGTTGAAAGAGTAATTTCTTTGAATTTAATTTGGTGATGACAAGTGGATTGGTGACGTGGATGAGGATGTGGAGGCCCTAGAAAAAAGACATGTGGAGACCACTTTAGTTCTTTATTAGGATGAGAGATTAACTTTAATATTTTTTTTTGAATAATTTATTTGAATGCCATATGTAAATGCTGAAGCCCAAATTAAACGAAGGTATAAAAAGGGAAGTGCTTGTTGGAACTATGACACATATCTTATATATTTTGATATTGTTGAGCCATACGTAGCCAGCAGGGTTATGAGACAGTTTAGACTATTTCAAACAGTCCCCACAAACCTTCTCGTAACACCCGAGCAACACAGAGTATTACATAATTATTCGGGAAGATCCGGTCTAAAAGACTGGAAGGATCACCATGCACATTTTGTGGCTCACTTGATTAATCGTATGGCCAACATTGTAACGGGGTCAGCATGTGGTGTTGACTACAAGGCTAGCCGGGAGTACATGTCATGGTTCTTGGAGAGAACCGCTTTTTTTGTTCAAAATCCAAGTGCCCAAACTAGAACCTCCACGAGGAAAGGAAATATTGGTGGTATATTTGAAATGTTGGTATGTATTTATTGTTTCTTATATACATATATATATATATATATATATATATTATTTAAAAAAATATAACTTGTTTACATGAATAACATTGTAGGGTTAGGCCCTTGGTGAGATGCATCGAATGTCAAGCCAAGATAACCCGTATAATCTTAATGATCAACTGGGTGGGGTTCAATAGGTGGCGGCACAATATTTGAATCTTGTCGGTGCGCGACATCACTTGGATTATCAAACGTCAATTTGGCTAGCCAATGGAACCTGTATGTTTTTCCCACGCAACCTCCTTATAATATCGAGCGATCGGCTACAAGACAAGACCTTTTTAGGAACGAGGATCATTATTATGATTTTCGTCAACCATTTGTAGGAAATGATCAAAATTTCAACAATACGGAAAATTCAGAATCTAGTAGTTCAATGTTTGAACCTAATGTATTCTCTCAAACTCCTGGTTCTGCTTTTACAAATTGGAATATCCAGGCAAGTGGTTTAGGGTACTCCCCTTGGTCAAACCAAGAGCTGTCGCATAACGAGGTTGGTAGTTTTGGGTTTCAACAATTTTCAAACGAAGGTGGCCCGTCAAGTTTATCTTTGCCGGATAATCAAGACATTTACACACCCCAACCACCAGAGCCAATCCAGACTCAGCCAGAGTATTCAAATGATTTTTTTTTTAATTTATTTGATACTCCCAACTACCACCAACAGGGATTTCACCAAGAGGACTACAATGGCCCACCTTACAGGGGGGATTTAACACCAATAACTTATAGAGGAAACGACGAGTCCACATCTAAAGATCAACCGGACGGTGGCGCTGAACAATTAGGACATGGTCGTCGACGAAGGGTTCCAACTAGATGTCCGGTATCTGGCGGGCCACTATATAATCCTCAAGGGCGTGGTCATGGTCACTAAATGTTTATATTTTCTATTATTGTTATTTTAATGTATGACTAAAAAATTAAATGTTTTTTAGTATTAATTTATTATTGTTATTTTGTGTTTGTATTATTACTAATAAATAAATACTTAATAAGTAAAAAATTAATAAATAAATAATTAATAAAAAACAATTAATAAATAAATAATTAATAAGTAAATAATTATTAAATAAATTTGACATTTTAAAATTTATAGCCGTTATATATTGCCGTTTAAAATGATGAATATAGCCGTTGGCTGGACATTTCAATTATTGAATAAATGTAATAAACACACGTTTATTTCCACATCATCCTATCTTTTCTATCAAAACAATAAATAAATAAATAAATATATAAATAAATAATTATTAAATAAATTTGACCGTTCAAAATTTAGAGCCGTTACATTTTGCCGTTTGAAAAGATGACGTTAATATAGCCGTTGGGACATTTCAATTATTGAATAAATGTAATAAACACACGTTTATTTCCACATCATCCTTTTTTTTCTATCAAAACAATTATTAAATAAATAATTATTAAATATATAAATACTTAAGAAATAAATAATGGTTTATTTTGTAACAGTCATATTTTGTAACGGTTATTTTTTAATGGTCATATTTTATAATGGTTTATTTTGCAACTGTCATATTTTGTAATAGTCATATTTTGCAACGGTTCTTTTTATAATTATAGCCGTCAAAATAACTAGTTTTTTAATATTTAAATAGTAATTAATTATTTAATGATATATTATATATTTTCCTTTTACTTAATAATTTATTTAATATATGTAATATAATAATATTTAAAATTACTTAATAATTATATATTTCGTCATATAATAATATTAATAATTACAGCATATTGAAGGCTGGGTCAAGCGAATGATGGAATGCAGACTTGACCAGTTTCTCCTTACTGCTCAAGTCTGCATTTATTAAATAAATTATTAAGTAAAAGGAAAATATTTAATCTATATTTAAATAATTAATTACTATTTAAATATTAAAAAAACTAGTTATTCTGACGGCTATAATTATAAAAAGAACCGTTACAAAATATGATTGTTATAAAATATGACCGTTACAAAATAAACCGTTACAAAATATGACCATTACAAAATAAACCATTCTTTATTTATTAAATAGTTATTTATTTAATAATTATTTATTTATTAATTGTTTTGATAGAAAAAATAGGATGATGTGAAAATAAACGTGTGTTTATTACATTTATATAAAGATTCAAATGTCCCAACGACTATATTAACGTCATCATTTCAAACAGTAAAATGTAACAGCTATAAATTTTGAACGGTCAAATTTACTTAATAATTATTATTTATTTATTTATTTATTAATTGTTTTGATAGAAAAGATAGGATTATGTGGAAATAAACGTGTGTTTATTACATTTATTCAATAATTGAAATGTCCCAACCAACGGCTATATTCATCATTTCAAACGGTAATATATAACGTCTATAAATTTTGAAATGTCAAATTTATTTAATAATTATCTACTTATTAATATTTATTTATTAATTATTTATTTATTAATTGTTTTTATTAATTATTTATTTATTAATTATTTATCTATTAAGTATTTATTTATTAATAATAATACAAACACTAAAAAACAATAATAAATTAATACTAAAAAATATTTAATTTTTTAGTCATACATTAAAATAACAATAATAGAAAATACAAACATTTAGTGACCATGACCTTAATAGACAAGTCACGTCAAGGTCAAGTCACTTGGCTTATGGTCATGTCAAGGTACCAAAACATTAGAAAATAAGTCATACACGGACCCGTGTGACAAGTCACTTGGCTTATGGTCATTCCTAATTAAGCTTCTTGTCACACACCCCATCTCAACAAACTAAACTATAGAAGTCATAGCATACCAAGATGGGCATATCCAATGAGCTATGATGTTAACACACTTGAAATACGGTCATGTCTAAACATGTTAGCATCACCACATCACCTCACTAAGCTATGGTCAAAGTTAGAAAGACGACATTGCTTGAATTCTTGAAACACTTGAAATAAAAAACCCAACCCCTAACATCCAAAGACATGGATGAAAAAAATTTCTTCATACATAGACATACAAAATAATTGAAAGAAAGTGCATGATAAAAGGCTAAGGTGGTGTTTGTGTTGATGCATGAACCTTGTGTGGCCGTTACTGTTCGAATTGTCAAACAGACTGATTTGCCGGAGACATGAACTGAGGTCCGAACCTCAGCCGAACTCAATGTTCGGAGTTGTCCGAAGGTGGTCCGAACTCCAATTTCGGAGGGAGTTCGGAGAGAGTTCGGAGGTTACCTAGTTCGGACAGAATGAAGAAGTATAAATAGTTTTGTCTTTGTATTTCTTTGTAAGTTTTTGTCTAGTGTCTGTGTTGAGAGGGGAGGTTCTGTCCAACCTCCCCCAGAGCTTAAACGTTTGTATACTCCTTCGGTCATGTAATCATTCGACACAAATCAATGACAAAACTTCCGTCTCATCCATAGAATCGATCCGTATACGGTTATTCAGGTGGTATCAGAGCTGTTGGCTCTTTCTATGGTCTAATTTCTTCATTTTTATTCATTTCGAGATGTTAAACCTTCGGTTAGGGGTGATTGAAAGTGTTTCTGATTGATTTTTAATCAATCGAGTCTTTATGAGTCATGTTTTTACCTAGAGTATCTGGATGTCGAAATTCGATCAAAATTTGAATCTGGTGCGATTTCAAAAAACATTTCCAGCGAAGTTCGGATAGAGTTCGGCCGAAGAACAGATCTGAAAAATAACCGCTCCGAACTCTAGGTTCGGACAACGTTCGGACATGTTCAGACGTCCGAAGGTCAGGTTCAGAGGAGTTTTGGAGAGGGTTCGGAGGACCAGGTTCGGAGGTAGTTCGGACAAGGTTTGGACGAGCTCGGACCCCGCCAGGGGTTTCCGCCCCTTGGACCCCGCTTCTCAAGGGCGCTGCCCCCAAACCCCTATTAGATGGGAATTTTACAGAAGCGGATCAGTTATCGAGTTTACCCTTGATTTGGTAGCTGTGGGGTGTTATGTGTGAAGAAAATCCAGATTTCGATATTTGTTACGAGTTAGTGATCGAATTTCAAGAAATGTGTTTGTGGGTAGTCACCGTTCTTGATGATGGACAGAGATTCAAGAACATGTGTTTCTGATGATGGACAGAGATTCGGAGACATGGTTATGATTACTTGGGAACGTTTGTCGGAGATTATCTTTCTACACAAACTCAAGATTGAATGAGATTTTAGATTCCGTTGTGGGCCACTTGAGTTTATCATTCCACTACAAGAATGCGTGGTTGGAATCATAAGAAATTGAAGATTTAAATATGTCACTTGTTTAGGGAGAAAATGGGGACCCTCCTAAAAAACTTTCAAAGTTTCATAATTGAAAAAGTGAATATTCAAAAGCAATCAATTCAGGGATGATGGTAATTTTTGATCTTCATGGAAAGGTAGTGTATTCCGATGTTTGTGCAAACTGATATGTCAAAGTTTTCGGTTATGGTTTGGAATTCTTTGTCATTTTCCCGATACTTTCTTGAGTTGTGAAGACTTGGTCAGATTCCAGTTTGCAACGAGATACTTTCTTGAGTTGTGAAGACTTGGTCAGATTCCAGTCTGCAACGAGATATACGTTTACCAGAGTAATATATTGGGATGGATTTCATGCTAAGGGGGAATTTCCGTGATTGAAGATGCTGATCGTGTCTGTTTTCATAAAGATCAGAATGTATTACAATTTGGTGAAGATTGAAGATTTTTGTCAACATGCAGTGATGTTCGTGGATGTCTTTGCAGTTTCCGGGCAACGACTGATGAGATGAACCATTTTCATAGCCTAACAAAATATTTTCAACAAATTTACTGTTAGACCCCAAGATAAATTTCAAGATTTAATCATTTTGTGAATCTTGATAAACATTAAACTTTATTATTGATGTTAGTAACCTGTCAATCGGTTCTTCTTTTGTTGATACCCAACTATTTTAAGTTTGAAAAATAAGTTTATTTAGATTTCAGTTTATTTTAGCTGTCGGCAGAAGTTAAAAAACAAACAGGTATCTTCCTACAAACTATAGAGGTTTGGTCCGCCTCTTCTTCTACAGATGTCTGTAGATATGGTTCGTAGACTGCATACATTTTACCTCTTAAAAACAAACTGCATCTAAGTCTCCTGTTACTTATCATCTTAAACTTGAGGTTAAGAACTGTAACACCTCGACTTTCATATTCGAGATGGACTCAATGATTTTGGTGATTGATGAAGATGTAATCACTTGGAGATGATAGAGGATTGGAAATGATGAACATGAGTGAAAACGAGACTAAATTCCAAGTTGTAACGAAGCAGGAATCACGTCTATAAGATTTAAGTTATCTGTTAGACAATCAAAGTGGACCATCTAGTGTCCCAACTAGTAGGAGAGGGTCCGCTTGCCCGTCAGGAAATGGGTCGAATGCGTTGCTCGAGAAGGGTCTGCGTGTGTTTTTGGAGGTCCCAAGCGGACCTTCTAGGCACCCAAAGTGCCCCAGACGATCCACTTCGCTAGGCTAACAAGAAAAAAATACAAAAGCTCGATTATGAGCATTTCTTCTCATTTTCACCAAAGAGCTTCAAGTTCTCTCATTCCAGAAACACTAGAGGTGTCCAAGGAGGGTTCCAAGAGTCTAAGATCAAGGTCTGGGAGGTCTTAATCTTCAAGGAAAGTATTACGTATAGTTTTGATCATGATTTTGAGAAGTTTGGTGA
The DNA here is from genome assembly GCA_039602395.1 of Deinandra increscens subsp. villosa. Classification (NCBI taxonomy): domain Eukaryota; kingdom Viridiplantae; phylum Streptophyta; class Magnoliopsida; order Asterales; family Asteraceae; genus Deinandra; species Deinandra increscens. The sequence goes on from JBCNJP010000008.1 coordinate 54,365,297, forward strand.
TGATTATTGAGTTAGATGGCTCTCGGGTCTTGATCAGTATCTTGCAAGTACGATCTGAGCTAGATGAAGAGCTTATGATAATCTGTGAACATCAATTAAAGGTTATATCCTTGTGCATGTTGGTTTTCTTCTAAGTGTTCATGGAAATTAGGGTTTTTAAACAAGGAAGATCATGTGTTGGTGATTATTGTTGCAAGATATGTTTGAGAAGTGTTTGGATCTGATCACAGAAGCTTGATCCTGAGAATTAAGGTATGGATATGTCTCAAATGTGTTATGTACAAGTTTAGTGGGAATGAGTCTGGTTAGCGATGCAGACCGTCTGTGGGAATGAGTCACGCATCGTGACGGTCTGCATATTTGTGCATGGGGAAGTCCAAATTCCACGTGGCCAAACGGGTTGTCTGTGAGTTTTATGCACATAGACGGTCCGCATGTCTGCCTTGACCTTGTTGACCGAGTTGACTCTACTGAGTTGGGTTTGGCCTGAGTTGACTCAGGGGAAGCAAACTGTCTGGCTCATGCTAGATAGATGGGACAGCCCGCATGAAAAGTGAAATGGGAAAAGTGTGACGTGTCCCAAGCGGACCATCTGGGAAAAGAAAACTGCCAAGAGATGATCAGCATGTATCATGGACAGTTTGTGTAGCGTTGTTTAAATTTGGAAATCAAACCATTTGGTTGGGTTTGGTCATATGTTAGTTACTATAGTCATTATGGTAACCCCGAATCAAACCACCAAGCAACAAAATCATCTTGTACATAAAGGCCTCAGAATTTAGAGATGCATAATTCAAATCCGAATTACAATTTAGAACTAAATACTGACCTTATTTCTTTGGATCCTTACTGGATCCACTTGGGCCAGCCTCGTTCTTGCCCTTAAACACTCGACAATCCCTCTTTAAATATCCTTGTTTTCCCTATTTCCAATAAGACATTTTGGCATGTTTGATTGGACCCTTGTTCTTGTTATTGTTTCCTTGGAACTTTCGTTTGTTATCCTTAAACATGTTAGAATTCTTGAAAGTACCACCACCATGTTCACGCATGATGGGCATGCAATTCCTTTATCCTTCACTTTATCCACTTCTTCAGCCCTTAAGGACTCCTTAATTCTTAAGTGGCTACCAAGTTCAACCAGATTAGATCCTACTTCTTATGTTTCAAGGTATGCTTGAAATCCTTCCAATAAGGAGGTAACTTATCAATAATGCTTGAGACTAAAATTGATTCGGCCATTTTCATGTTATATTGCTGAGCAACTTGACTAAGAATCCTAAGCAAATTATGCTCCATCATAGGCCTACCATCAATCAACTTGTACTTTATGAAATCACTAACAAGAAATTTAGTACTAGATGCATCTACTGCCATATATTTTGCTTCTAGTGTATCCCATAGTTCCTTAGCAGATTCAATATTCTGATAAACATCAAATAATGAATTATTACGCCCTACTTACAGTGTGCAGATATAATGTATATATATATGTGTGGGACATTGGGGGGCAAAAGTGAAATTGCACTAATTTTAACGTTATTTTACTAATTTCATGAAAATAGCGTTAAAAGTGATGGACGGTTAATCATTCATTATCTGGTGGAGTTGATAGCTGGAAGACAAAGGGTAGATGCACTAATCGATCTTTGTCCTGATTTGCTGAGTGTTATGTGTCTTATGTCCAAGGCTTGATGCAAAACTACGGAGCCAGGGGTCTCACTGGAAGCAACATTTCTATTCCTATGGGGTAGAGGTAAGACTGTCTACATCTTACCCTCCTCAGACCCTACCTTAGCTTTTCTATTGGTGAGATTTACTGAGTATGATGATGATAATGACGATGATGATGATGATTGTCACACCCCCAATTTCCATTAACAGAGTTTTACCGTGTGGGGTGTGAACCAGACCAGGACCCGAGTCATTAGTTACATCAAACATAAGTTAAGGGTTCAAAATGTAAATATATTTCCAAACGAGAAATATCCAAACCAGAGTTAAAGTTTAGCGGAAGCTCATAAAAGTTATGTTGCGCAAAACAAGCGCTCGATAAGTAAATATTAGTTCGAGTTAAATTTAAAATCAAGTTCCCAAAAATAAAGGTTTTAACCAACGTACGTGTCCAAAAATCCGATTCTCCTAGCGTCCTACAAAGCATGCACAACAAGCATGTGTCAACTAATGTTGGTGAGTTAACATAAGCACATAAGTATAGCTAGTATAAATATGCAGTACGAATACAACAGTCTTTATTTGTATATAAGTATGTATATTTCAAGTACAATCCATATCGTAGGTAGCGATCCTAAGTTTGTCACTAAAACGTTCACAACCGAAGCTGACCAATTAGTTGTAGGAATAATTCCTTACGTGTTTTGCCTTCCCCGTGTCTACTCGATCACGGTAAGTTAGGCTGACATTGTCCTCAGTCCGACCGCCAGTCGGGTGGTGCATCTCGTGCCCGCTGAGTGGGGTTTGTCAGACCCCAGTAGTACTACCCAATATCCCCTCGCTATTTGCTATTAACGGTTCGATAAGTAAGGACTTTCAAAGATAAAGCATTTTACGTGAACATGTGATATATACTGGATTTCTACTTTAATCATACATAATAGTTATCGTGTTATCACCCTAACCCGGGTGTAACGTATTTACGTGTGTTATCGTCCAAAACCGGACGTAATGTAAAATGTTGTGTAACTCACCTTAGGGTGCGCTGCTACAATTAGTAAGACTTCGAGTCTTGAGTAACTACCGAGCACCTATCGATTTTACATACGTAAGTGTGTATCCGCACATGAGTAACATAGCCTAGACGACTGTACTATAACAAGTAATTCCAAATATGACATAGGTGACAATATTTAAATTTGTGACGAAAATCGTTTGTTCGAAAGTAGTCAGAATGACACTTAAATCAAAGACGCAAGGATTTACGAAAATCAATGCGCGTAAGTTATCCCAAATAATAAGTATAGGGATCATCGGTAAATATATATTCGTAATTATAAATATCGAGAAGGAGTCGAAAAATGAAATAAAACGTCCTAAATATCTATTTATATGTCGTGACATATATTCGAACGTTTAAAGAACACCTTTAAAATGTACGTTTGTGAATATGTGCATAACAATTAAATTAAATATATATTTACATATATATTTCTTGTTTAAAACTAGTTTATATTAATATATACAAAACCATAAGTTTTTTAATTCTTTTAAATCATAGGGTTTTCATAAAATAAAAATCCAATGAGTACCCTAACGGGGTCTATGCAAACTTCACGGGTCAAGGTTTAATAGTCGTGTACTAGTAGGTTTGAGTTTTTGGAACAAGACATCTTAGAGAAAAAAAAAATTAAAATCACAGAAATGGGGGTCTTGGGAATCGAACCCGTGACCTGTGGCTGTATGTACTGCGCTGCGCCCTAACCATTGGGCTAGGGCTAGCTTTTGTTAACAACTTCGCAGTTCAGAGTTTTGTTAATCAGTGACAGGGTAAACTGGATCAGGAAACAAAAACTATAAAAGGATTGGGGCAGGGAGGATTCGAACCGGCGACCTTGCGGATACAGATCAAAAGCCTGGCCATTTGGCTAGAGCCTGAGGACAGGTTTTATCCAGCAAGCTTAATATATAACCAGTTACAAAATGTTGTCATCTTCTTCATTATAACTCCGGTGGCCGGAGTTTTATTCCGGTCACCGGAAAATCGCGAAACAAGAAAAAAAAACACACATAGTGGTGCGATTAACATAATAAAGTGGTTACCTCAAATAAAAATTGAGTTTTGATGAGTTTTTGATGCCGAAACGAAACCGAAAAACCTCGACTTCAATACTTTACGTTGCTCTGTTCCCAAAATCGTTGCTACCGGGCTGGTCGGCAGAGAGAGGCGACTGCCGTGGTGTAAGAGAGATGGTGAAACAGTGCTTGGTTAGCCGGAATTTACGAGTTCGCCGGAAAATAAAAAAAAACGAAAGAGAGAGCGAGAGCTTGAGAAAGGTTGTGTATTTCTCAATTGAACGGATCTTGATTAGAAAAATGATTCTTGCAATCAAATGAGACTTGAATGAGGGGGTGATTAGCTCAAATTGAAACCGACGATGAGGGTGGCGATCGGACGAAACCGACCCACGATTTTACAGCTCGTAAATGTTCATTTGTATGAGTATTGGCAAATGACATAATTAGTCCCTCTATAATTTACAAGGTGACACAAGAATTAGGGTAATTACATAAATGGTCACCTAAGTTTTTCTCAAAAGAAAAGGGTTTGGTAATTGGTGAGAATGGTCTCTCGGGTTTATAAAAGGCCAACGGGACTAACGAAAATCGTAACGATGGCTAAACGAATGTATGCATCTCAACATCGTATTACGTGTAGCGTTTATGAGAAAAAATAAACTTAAACGACCAAATAAAATCATGGATACAATCTCTAATTATTTGATTAACTTCACATAAAATCATAGTCATAACCCCATAACTATGTGTATTTAAGTTCCTATAAAATTATAGGACCGTTTCGTACGATTACATGACACATCGTTACATAAAATCATAAAGTATAACGTGTATATATACACATACATATCACATAATTTTAATAAATATAATTTATATAAGATTATAAATTATATACGTTCGAGTAAGTTAACCGATGTCTAGACTCATGTGCATCGCTCGTGTAACTATTCTAGTTAACCGAAGTAACGGACTTTATCGAAATATAACACAAGTAATTAACGGGGTTAACCTGGGAAATTGCCGGTTGTCACAATGATGATGATGATGATGATGATGATGATGATGATGATGATGATGATGATGATGATGATGATGATGATGATGATGATGATGATGATGATGATGATGATGATGATGATCAAAAAACGAATTAGACATACCGTTAAGAATGTGTCCACGACATATGTAATCACATTCCACCACTTTCCACGCTTCCTTATTTGCTCCAACGTTTCTTCAGGAGTTTCTTCAGGCATGGGAGTACTCAGAACATACACCACTTTCAGCGCCGTGAGTAGGAATTGCATTTTCTTTTGCCACAGTCAAAAGTCTTGACCCTCAAACTTGTCTAACTTAGCGAGTTTTCTTGTCATATCCCTTGCAAGTTCTCCACCGCTCGTCATCTTCACAGAATTGTTTTGATCTTTGCTAGGGAATTTTGTAAACAATATTGGAATACCAGATAGAATCTGAAGTCGTGTTTGATTCACTAGAATTTAAAATCGACCCCAGCCACGAGCTCTGCCCCTTGGACCCCGGCAGGGGCTGCCGCCCCTAGATCCCGCTCTCTCGGTGGTGCTGCTCCCCGAACCCCAACCAAGGGGGCGTTACCTCTTGAATCTTCCATTAGTCCCGGTGATTTCAAACAAGCGTGCATTCTTATTTGAAAATCATACACAGACTTAAAAATGAGCGATATTGTGCTTTATTTCTTTTTTCCAACCATTATAAATATGTTAATATAGAAACATAAAGAAAAATATAAACAACGCAACAATGATTAACATACCAAACAAAACTCCAAATTTTTATTTCCAAAAGAACCCTATTAATCAATGGGGGTCTTTGATTGAAGATCGCCTTGTTCCTTTCCAACCAAATGCTCCAAATACCGGTGAGAAAAATGACCTTCAAAGCCAACATTTTACAAGAGGAAATCATCGGATCCTTGTGGCAATTGAGGACACCGAGAATGCCACCACTTGAGGGATACGACACCATTGAGCCACCAGATGTCATATGGTATCCGAAAAATTGCACCCCGTAAAAACATGAACCGACGACTTCGGAACCTCTCCATAAATAGCACAACAATCATTCCCAACCGCAATGTTTCTACGGATCAAACCATCCTTGGTGGGCAGCCTATCAAGAATGGATCTCCAAGCCACAAGGTTCACCTTTAGAGGAACCGCACGGGTCCACTCGAAAGGAAAGGAATCCAGAATATTACCTGGGTCAGAGGCCAACACACAGAGATAACGAACCGAGAAAACAACCTGATTGTCACCGCACCATCTCCATATACGATTCTCTTCCACCATGAGCTCTTGAAGGCGCACGCCTGCACTACACAGATCAGAAATAGACTTGTGAATGGCCCGCCAAAATTCCCGAAGCCGACGGCTGCAAGGGCAGAAAAGGGGCAGGACCATCCTTGTAATTGATGCAAAAGATCAATCTACAAACGATAATACATAATATCACAACCAAATCTTTAATTTATATAGCCTATTCTTGAGGAGAAATCTTATCCAGTAATTATTGTAGTTTCCTTGTATTCCTCTTGTATTTTCCTATATGTACTCTTGGTGTATTCAATAGAAAACATACAATTAATTTACACTCATATAGTAATTAGAGCCTAAACCAAGAACTTGTGTCTTGCGAACCCTCCTACCCACCATCCGATCCTGCTTCCCCTTTTCACCGCTAATCATGTGAACCTTTTCCACCATCATCTCCTGTCACCGCTCCCACCTACTTTCCCATCACCCTCACCTCCCAAAACTTTCTCGTATGGCGCCACCACATCCAATCAACCCTAATCGGCCTTGGCCTTGATGGTTACCTCACTGGTGTTGCTAAAGCCCCTCCTAAATCCGTTGCCGATGTGTAACATCCCTAATTTCATGGATACATGATATATATATAGTAAATGCGTGTTTATCTTGTAAAACGTGAGCTTAATTGATAAATATGGTAAGACTATGCATTAGATAGGTTGCATGTGTTAGAAATACGTGTTTCATAGCTCACATGATGAAATATTCACAAACGGATCTGTTAAACTGTAAAGAAAGTAAATATGAGATGGATATGTGTTTATATGAATAACATAATGATACATGTGTGATTTTTTTTTGGGTAAAGGGTAACCCCGTTGATTATATATATACCAAAAAATGAGTACAAGTAAAGAGCAGAAATACTCTCTAGTTCAAACAGGGACATGCCCCTGAAAGTAAACAAGATAAACCACCACAACAAGGGATAAAACAAGAAACAGAAAGCAACCTAGACTAAAGCTAGGACATTAAACCAAAACAACTAATAACATCAGCCGCCATCATCAGACAAAGCGTGATCCCCAACACCCCAATCCGCCAATGCACTAGCAATATGAGCCAAATTGCGAAATTTATGTGTAGAAAGCTTCATTCGAACAATATTCAGCACTTGAATCGCTAAAACATCAGGAGGGCGAGCATGATTTCTAAAGATCTTGTTGTTACGCTCCTGTCAAACAAAATACGCCGCAGCTGCAACCAAGAGCTTACCCAGCAATGGCACGAAAAGTTTTTGAAGAGGCCATTGAAGCTAAATAGTCCGCTATGTTATCCCAAGAGGTGGAAACATGAGACATACTAGGCCTTATCACGAACCGATCTCCAAACCTGAGAAGAGTAAGAACAATAAAAAACAAATGCTTTGTGGAGTCAATATCCGCCACACAAAGAGGGCAACACATTACAGTTCATGTTTCCCTTCTGGTGAGCCCAACGACTTAATCTGTCTTGGGTTAGCAATCTGTTTTCAAATATCAGCCACAAAAGGAAAGCATGCTTAGGGACACACTGAGGGAACCAAACAATGTTCGCCCAAGCCACCATAGGAGAGTGATCACGAATGTACTCCCAGGCAAGCGTAGTGGAAAACTCAGCCTGCATACTACCAAAACGCCAAATCTGTTTATCAGTCACCATAGGATGAATATCAATCTGATTGACCACATTCGTAATACCCCAATGGACCGGAACAGGAAGAGTGACAAGTTGAGCAATCGTCATGGATCGAGAGAAACCTTCCGTATACATCATGCGAGAGGTAATCTTAACACATAACGGGCCATCCTCATCCCACCAATAATAGACCGAATATGGGGACGAATACGGGGCCGAATTTGAAGAATCTTCCTCCAACTCCACCCACAATTAGAAGCTGTGCGAATATCCCAAAAATTACGGTCCTTCAATTTATAAGCATACACCCACTCAACCCAAAGAGAAGGACATTTGGTAACAATGCTCCAAATATGAGTCGACATAAGAGCAATATTAAAATCTTCAATTCGCCTAATACCGAGACCATCCTTCTACTTTAGGAAGGCAAACATCCTTCCAGGACACCTTCGCCCTACCAGCCTGCAGAGGGCCCTTACACCATAAGAAACCCCTAATCTTATCCTCTAAATCATGGATTGTGGATTTAGGAAGAATAAACATAGAGGCCCAATAAATATGCATGAACGAAAGAACGAAAACAATAAGCTGAACTCTACCGGCATAAGAAAGGAACCTTGAAGTCCAGCTGTTGATGTGAGAGTCCAACCGCTCAGTTAGAACTTTGCAATCGTGAGATCTTAATCTCGAGGAAATTAATGGAACTCCCAAGTACCGAACCGGCAACCTACCTTCCAAAAAAGGTAAAGACGCTAAAATCTCCTGTTTAGTTGCATTTGGGACATTGCAGAAGAAAGCAGTACTCTTATGGTTATTATGGAATAAGCCCGACATCAAAGAAAAATCCCTTAACACCTTTGTCAATCTAGAAGCCGAATATATATTACCATGAGCAAAAAGGAACAGATCGTCAGCAAAACAAAGGTTTATAATCTTTTGCTTAGCACACTTATGATGAAATCTGAACGAGACATCATTAGCAACATGCTTATGTAGAAGCAAAGTGAGGACCTCCATAACAAGGGTGGGTAAACAAGTACGGAGATAGAGGGTCACCTTGGCGAAGCCCTCTCATACCCAGAAAATAGCCATGGATGTCACCGTTAATACAAATAGAGAAGGACGGCGTAGTAACACACCTCATTATCCATTTGATCATAGTAGGGTGAAAACCAAAACCTATATAAAATTCTTCTCAGAAAATTCCAGTTAACCGTATCATAGGCTTTCTAAATGTCGACTTTGAAAGCACACCTTGCCGGACCATAATGACGGTGATAGTTGTGCATGAGCTCTTGGGTGAGTAAAATGTTATCAGAAATGCGACAACCTGGAACAAAAGCTGATTGATTCTGACTTACAATCTCATTCAAGCCCACTTTAATTCGGTTAGCAATGATCTTGCTAATGCACTTATACAAGACATTATAGCAAGCAATAGGACGAAAATCAGTAATCAAAGCCGGAGTTGTAACCTTAGGGATCAGAGCAAGAGTGGTATGATTAAGCTCCTTTAGCAGCTTACCCGTAATAAAAAAATCCCGCACCGCAGCAGTAAAGTCCTTATGGATTACCAACCAAGATGTTTTTGAAAAAAGCAGCCGAAAACCCATCTGGAGCACGAGATTTGTCATCCCCCATCGAAAAAGGCACCTGCTTTATCTCCTCATCCAAAACCGGGGAAACCATAGCAGTAGCCCTATCATCACCCAGCTTAGTATGGAATAGCTCCAAAGGAGGAACAAGCTCCATATCACCATCATTACCAAGAAAATTACGAAAGTGATCAACAAACGCAACATGTAAATCATTACCCATATGTATCACCCCATCACCATCCTTGAGTAACATCAATTCGACTCTAGTAATTCTGACACTTCAACGAATTATGGAAAAATTTGGTATTAGAATCCCCCGTAGCAAGCCAATGAACCTTAGACTTTTGTTTCAAGAACCGCTCCTCATCAATACTGGCATCTGTGAATCGCTGCAAACAATCACTCATGGATCACACGAAGATTGATGTCACCCGGGTCAACATCAATAGCGCGTTGAGCAGCATCTAGCTCATCACGAAGCTAAGACAACTTTATTGTGAAGGTTACCCTGATTATGGAGAAGAGAATGCAACGGCTTCTTAAGGAGCTTTAACTTCTTGACCAATTTAAATTGGTGCACACCACTAATGTCAACCTTCCAATGCTCATCAACCTTCTCCAAGAACTCCTTCTTATGATGTAAGGAAGTTGGAAAACCTAAAAGGCTTCGGCTTGCCTTTAGATAATGAAGGCATCGTCAAAATAGAAGGGGAATGGTCCGAGATTCTGTAGGGCTGAAAAAAAGTCATAAGAATTAGGAGTTTTATCAATGAAGCTAATATTCCCCATAATGCGATCCAATTTCTTCATCACCCCAACGCTACCTTTAGGTTTTTTTTTGGTTCCAAGTAAAGTGCATGCCAGTGCCATTAATATCCATAATTTCAAGATCATTAGCACACTCCTTGAAATCCACCATGCCAATATCCACTCTACAAGGGCCCATCGATCTATCCTCCATGTTTAGAATTGTGTTAAAGTCACCAAGAAGGACCCAAGGCTCATCCTTGACCACCTACTTATGTAAACTCAGTGAAGACCACAAATGGCGTCTACAAATGTAGTTGATACTCGCATAAACCATAGAGCAAAATAGTACTATAGAATTATGCTCGAAAATTAACCGAAGATGAACAACCTGATCATTCATATCAATAACCATAGCATCAACAACGTTAACATCCCAACCAATAATAATACGAGTACCCTTAGGAGAATGCAACCCATTCGATGTCTAATCCCAAGAACGAAAAACACCCTTGCACACTTTGAATAAATTATCAACATCCACATGAGACTCTAAGATTGCACATAACGAAAGATTATTTTCACACAACACTTGACGAACCTCTTTTTTCTTTTGAGGACGGTTCAATCCCCTAATATTCCAGGAAGCAATACTAATCATTGAGAACCTTAAAAGAAGGAGTGTTTGCTCCTTTTAAACCCGTTGCCATAAATTGTTCCCGTTTCACAATCATTGCCCATAACTTCCTGATCTTGATCACCCTTCTTTGAGTTGCCAATTCCACTAGCCGTCAGCCACCTCATGATAAGGAGTTAGATGTCTTAATTTCTTTACCTTTACCCACCTGAACATTATGATCCGAATCCTTTTCCCCATAATAGCCGACTAGATGAGCTTTGGATCTTAGGATTAGGATCCGACTTAGGATTAGCGACCTGTCTATATTCAAACCGAGGAGTAGGCTTAGACACATGAACCTTAGCGTTTCTTCGCAGCTTTTTTACGTCCCACCTCCACAAATCCTTCACCATCAACAACCGGCCCCTTCGTAGTTTTGGGTTTGTGTTTAGAACATTCCTTATCATCATGGCCGAAACCACAACAGTGACTGCATCTAGGAGACTGCCATTCATACTCAACATCAATAACCTCTTTAACGAAATAATTACCACTTGCATCAGGAATAGCCACCGTTAGAGTATCACGAAAGGGTTGGTCTACCGAGATCTCCATAAAAACCCGAGCAAAACTACTTCGACCCCATGCATCAGCACACATGGTAGCCGTATAAGTATCCATCTGTTTAGGAGTACCAAGTTTAGTCGCTAACATACTCAGACCATCATCAGTATAAGCCACAAGGGGAACATTATGTAATTTAATCCATAGCGCCACAGTTTAATGTCATCCTTTTAGAGCCGCTGTCGGAGACCAAACATTCAAGAACATAGGTCTATTACGAATTGTCCATGGACCCCCCCCCCCAATCCAAAGCATCCATCATACCCTTAAGGTTATCAAATTTGATAAAAAAGAACCCGTTATCATTCATCATAACCTTTTGCAGACCAAATTTTTTCCAATTCGACGACACATAGTATTCAACCACCAGGAAAGCGATACGATCTCCCAAAAAGTACCCAAACAAGGTGTTGGCAAGTTTTTCTTGCACATTAAGAACCGAAGATAGCGGTAAAACAACATCAACCCCCTGCTGAACATTAGCGCTAAGTAATGAACGAAAATTAACCTTCTTGGGATTTGATTTGGACGTGACCTTTCCAAAGACAACCGCTGCAAAATAACCAGCCCCACGGCCATTATCATTCATAGGAACTGTACTAAATTTAGGGTTAACGTTATGCATGGGTGGCCCATGCATATTATTATCAGGTTCGCTCGTAAACCCTAGGTCAGGAAACGAGTTGGCCTCAGGAAATGAGTTGGCCTCAGGTAGGTCATCGGAAGGAAGGCTGCTGTGTGCGAGTTTCCAGAAGTAGTTTCAGAAATAACCGGCAACTCAGCCGGAATTGGGTCCGGCGATGGTACTACCGGAGATACAACCGGAGCTGTTAGGATTAAATTTCCACGTCTTGGTATACGATTATCAACTTTGCTATCAATATTAGTTATCTTCTCCGCCAAGCGAGACACAAGTTTTATTACGAGGAACTTGCTTCATGGTGAATTAATCACGAGGGAAAAGAAGAGACACCACAGATCGAATTTTCAAACGCCTTGGAAGCTAGGCAAAAGGAGTAACGCAATCCGGAATCGAAGGGATAGCAGACTATCCAAGCTTAAACCCTAATCAACGTAAAAATCCTTCAACGTAGCAACTAGGATACTTTCAAATTCGAACTCGGTAAAGAAACAAAAAATATTAAACAAAGAAACGAAAACCCAAAGTGTAATCACTCTAGCCGCTAAAGGTACTCGTAACGAATCAAGATCCAATCAACATCGATCACGGGGAGTTACACGTCCAAATCGGAAAAGAAATCTATACGAATATAAACCCTAATCTGACGGCCGCTAAGACAACTCGTACCAACGATTGAAAGGAGATTACGATGACAGGACCGGTAGGGACCAAGATCAAACAACAAAGGATTTGGGAAGAATTAGACAAAGAAATCGATTTCAGGCCAGAACCCTAAAATCGCTAAAATCGCCAGAGCATCGCCATCGTGTTAGTGTAAACTGTTTCTTTTCTTAGAGAACAATTCTCGATACATGTGTGAATTGATAGATATATACGTATAAATACGTGTGTTAATAGTTAAGGAAAAAGTAAAAGGGCTAAACGCATAATTTATATAAGAATATAAACGTATACGGATATTATACATATTTATATATATTATAAGTATTCTAAGGCTTAGAATATAGTAAAAATATATCCTAATATGATTCGTTGCATGAAATGATAAGTATCCTAATATGATTCGTAGCATGAAATTATAAGTATTGTATACTTTGAGGGGCTAGAATGTAAATTAGTGAAAGATATATATAAATATATAAATATATATATACGTATGTATATGTATATTATCGTACGATTCCCGAGCCTTGGAAACCTTTAGAAATATGCCCTATAATATTTTAGTGCATAAAGTGATAGAACGATAGAAGTTCAGGGGGTTAAAATGTAATTATAAGGTCTAGGGACCATTTCTGCCAATCTGTGAAAGTGCTCCGGGGTCGTGAAGCACTGCCTTCCTCCCTGTCGCGATACGCGACCCGTTGCTGGTCGTGATTTGGCCACGACTCATTACTTGCAACCCACAATTCGATCCAATACGTGTTGTTTTCTTTGAATTAGTCATCATACCACATGGAGGGACCTTATGCGACCCTAATGGGTATAAATAGAGGTTGTAATCGATCATAATTCCTTGCCCATTCACTTGATTTCAACCTAAAAACCTCCATAAACGAACCAAAAGCTTCGTCAGAGCAATTCGAGCAAACGAGGGGGACTTAGGAGCTGAAATTCTACAGTCACCCCGTATTTGGTATGCTTAACAATAACCTATCTCAGTTTTTGTTAATATTATGTCTAAGTATGATTTTTAAAATTATGTAAAAATTAGGGTTCTTGATGTTGTTTTGCTAAAACTGGATAATCAGTGTGGGAATTAGGGTCTGAAATATTTGTAGGTAATCCTAAAATAATGTGTTTTAAGAAAGCCTCTAAGTTTATTTCACAATTGGAAAAGGTTTGGTTAATGGTTTTGTTAACGGGTCAAAATTATGGGTTTTCGTAACGTTGTTCTGCCCAAATTGAGTAAACGGTGTTGAACTAAGCTTTGATATTTTAAAGTATATTATAAAATGTTATAATGGATAATACCCTAAGTTGGTTTGATAAAGAAAATGAGTTTTGATAAAGAAACAAGAAATACATGAAATTAGGGTTTCTGGATTATGATTTTTTAATATAAAATAATTCCGGAGGGTATGGGTACTTGGATTTTTGGTATGGAACTACATGTTATTATATATAGTAAGTATATATGAAGTTAAAATGGATAAATAATGAAGTATTGAAAATACCGAGTTAATCGGATATTTAGAAGTTCGTGCGGACCGGAAGGGCTAAGCGCCTGTACACTGGGGTTTCTGGCAAAGCGGGGGTGTCGCATAAATCCCAACTGGGACCTGGCATACCTCACTGGGCGATCCCGGGAGTGAGCATTTGCTTATAGGAATGCGCGTCTTCATATTATCGATAAAAAGGGATATTATGACCTATAAGGGCATTTTGGTCATTTTGACCTTAAAAGAAGTAAACCTTAATAAATTAGATATTATTAAGATAATATAAGAGATAAATAATACATAGGATATGTTTATAATGTTAAACCTTGCGTTAATGCCATACGATACGCGAATTAGGTTAACCAAGGATTCTGTCGGAGGTTCTGTCCGAGTTTATCGTGTAAAGAGATCATGTGAGTTCTACGAGCCCACTTTTAAATGTTTTAAACGTTTTAATGTTTTCGGAGTGATATACATACTGTATTATGAAAATACATTCAAATTCTTTTATCTGAAAGTTCGACTTATCTTAACTGATGAATTGATGAACTGTTTTGAAGTGATACATGTTATGTTATGAAGATGCTTATGAATGTTTATACGTGTTTGTAATGTATATGAAATGATTATGATATAATAATGCATATGAAATGATTATTAGGGTTATGTGCTATATCTGCTTTGAAACTAGGCATCCAAATGATAAGGGTTTGTTAATAAACGCACAAGTGAGAATGTATGATTATACGAGAATGAGGTGATGCATTTGCTATATTATTATGTGGTGGATACCCCACTGGTACATCTTGTATACAAGCATGGTAGTACAGTTTACCGGGCATATCGAAAGTGTGGAGGATATGCTGCTGGTACATCCTGTATACATACACCTAAGTCATCTGGATATCTAACTAGGGGCGTGTAGTAGTACTGTGGTGGTTGAAAGGGATGTTCGATATAGAATCATTAGAACGTCTTAAGAAGTAACGTTATAGGACGGTTACCAGTACTGGGCGCAGGGCTCTGGGTCAGACACCCGATAGAGTAAAGTAGTAGGTAGGGATCGTTGCCATGGATGCGTTAGGCGGAGCACTATCCGACCTGAAGCAGTATCTGAGACCGGAAAGGTACAGAAATGAATAGGACTGTTGTCGGCACTAAGGTTGGGGGCTTCCAGATGAAGTCACCTGAGCAGTATTCGAAACTTGAAGGTATTAAGGTATTTGGAATTCAGGTCATAGGAGCTAAAGGTTATCGAGGTAGATGTTTTCTAGAGAGACGTGTTCGATTATGATGTTATGTTATGTATGACTTTGTTATGTGTTATACTTGATAAATGTTTGTAAACAAGAGATTTTGCAGGTCCAAAGGTTTTAACCTCACGAACGAGGTAAAGTTTTAAAAATGTAGAACTCACCAGCGTAAGTTGACCTTTTCCCAAAAACCGTATGTATGTCAAGTGTAGGTGAGACGTCTGGGAGCAAGGGCTGAGCCCTCGTGATAAGAGATTGATCGGGCAAGCTATAAAGGAAGCTGATGAGCGTGCTGGCTAGTTGTAGATAAATAAAGACGGATGTAGTTAGTCGCTATATAGATAGATTGTAAAGTATCTCAATTACTTTACGTAGTTGGCTTTATAATAAATAAAAGTTTTAAATTTTCCGCTGCTTATCTCTGTTGTGCCACGTGTTCATGAGTTAATCCGATGCGTGACCCCTCCTGGTTCAAAGTCTGGGAGTGAGCGTCACAAGTTGGTATTAGAGCCTTGGTTTAAGAGATTTAGGTACAAGCGCGGTATCTAAACTTAAACTAGGAATCTAGGTAGAGTAAGTTGAGATAAGAAATATAGATGCCAGGCTAGGATAGCTTGTGCCCGTAAGGGCGAATATGCATAAGGAACATAATAGGCGGGACTTACGATATGCGTCTATGGAAAATAAACGATTGCAATTAGCTACTGCAATTTGGATATTTACCATGTAAACAGATCATAAGTACTAATTGTTGTGTGGCCAAGTGCAAGGTGAAGATGAACGTTTAGATATGATAATTTAGGAATCGGTTGTACTTAGAGTTGCTGATGAAGATGGAGAGGCAAGGTGTGGACATTAGGGAATTGTGTGACAGAAGTAACTGGGTTTTGAACGAATCATAAATATATAATTGTATCGGATCCTGCACTTATATACTTACCATGAATTCATAGATTTAGAGACTTTGTGTCACACAAGTTCTGAAATGTCATCCATCTTAATTTAGGATCTAGCAATGGCTGCGAGAGGCGATCATGCGAATGCGGAACCAGAGAATAACGTCGGAGCTAATGCGTTCACTAGCAAGCATGAGAGCGGCTATGGCGGCAGAGATGACGTGATTAATGCAGACGCCACTACCTGGTTTACTAGTTCAACTTCAAGAAGCTGCGAGAGCTGGTGCTAGTGGAGCCCGTGAGAGCGGTGGAGCTGCAGGAAGAGATGCCGGAACTGCCCAACCTAGAATATGATGTTCGTTTAAGTCATTTAGCGGTTGCAGACCTCCTTTGTTCGACGGAAATCAAGATGCGTTAGCTACGTTCCAGTGGATTCATGAGATGGAAGCGGTCATAGATATTAGTGAGTGTAGTGAGGCCCAAGCCGTGAAGTATGTTGCCCACTCGTTTGTCTCAGAAGCGCTGCACTGGTGGGGGATGATCAAGCAGACTGAAGAAGAAGGAGTCATTGCTGCAATGAAGTGGGATGATCTGAAGAAGTTAGTTCTTGAATATTTATTCCCTAAAGGTGAGCTGGTGTCACACCCCACTCCGCGGCCGCCACCGCGGGGAGAGTGTGGGACCGGCTGCCCGTATCAGAACACGCGGAAGCAAACAGATACCTTATCTTAGAACGGGCTGACCAGTCCAAACAATGAAACGACGGGACATACCCAAGCGTCAACCACCTATGAGGGGGTTACTTATATTCTATCTCATTGGTGCACTATTGTATTCTCTGCGTTTCATTGGGCCCAGGTTCTCTAAGACTGGTACAACACCGTAGACCGCGAACTTAGGCTACCCCAACTGCTAGGTCTTGCACACATCAAGTCTAGCCCATCCCCGCCTATCCTTCAGATCAACCCAGTAGTTACTTACCTGCATATGAACCAAAAACACGTCAACAACAAACGTTGTTGGTGAGTCGTAGCAGTTGACTCCAAAATAGTCTAAAAACATTTCCAATACATAGTGCCTGTGATAAATACCATTAGGGTCAAACCAGCAATCGGAGGAAACTCGGAGCGACTTTCCCGAGCCCCTCCTCATGTTTCAAACATATACGACATCACCCGTTCAACCAACACAAGTAACCAAAAGGGGCCCAAAACAACGGGTATGCGACACCTTGATCTACCTACACAGCTGTGAGGATACGCATATGCCTCGTGGCCTTGCTCCTCAATTCCAGGAACAAAACAAGAACGGCCTAAATTGACCCTACGCTTCCCAAACGCGGTAACACCGCAGGTACCGAAACATAAACGCGGTGGGATTCCGCCGGCACCTCAAGTCACGATATATAACACAGCACAGTATTGAACACAAAAACAATGTTTAGACACAGTTCATATGCACCCCAAAAACATGATAAGTTAAAAAGGGGAAACTACAACTCACAGTTGGTCCAGCATACAAATTGAAGGTTAGGCAACTCGACAATGCATCAAGCTCGGAGAATCTGATGACCTAAACAAACATAGGTACCTTTAATTTAACACAGCAATAATACTGGTTAGGCTCGGTTGTGCTCCGCGCCCAAAATATACGATGCGTCCGTAGGTTGAAGTTCCGATATGACCGGATGTCCCAATACAGTCATACGGCTTAACCCGGATGCAATCGCATTTATCTGTCTATTTCTAAATAGACAGTTTCTGTCGGACACAGTGGTATTGCCCTTAGTGGCAATACGACCGTGTGGCTTGATGACAGATTAATTATTCTAACGAAACTCTCGGATCTCGAACGATTACATTTTATTATCCTTAGAATATTCCCTGAAGTCATAACTTAAATATCTATACATAGATACTTATTCGATTACGTTTCTCATGATGTTATGACTCTTATAAAGGTGAAAGCGTAGCTTTTGTCCACATAAAATCATAAACTTGTTTACATAAAATCATAAATTTGCTTACATAAAATGATAACTTTTGTAGCATAAAATCATAGTTTTGTTTATATAAAATCATGACTTCGTTTAACGGAAAATCATAACTTATATATTCTCCGAAACCGGATGTCATATATTTATAAAATCTCTCGTTTCCATTTGGTTTTATCTTCTATAAAACCTTATAGAGTTTTACATAAAATGATAGCTTTTATATATAGGTTTACTCAGTTTATATTTCACATGAAATGATAGGTTTCATTAACATAAAATGATACATTTTATTACATGAAATCATACATTTTATTAACATAAAATGATACTTTTCATCTACATAATCTTATAATATTTGTTATCACAAAACTATAATTTTATTACATAAAATGATAACTTTTATATATATATGTTAACCCATTTATAATCCACATAAAATCATAGATTTTATTACATGATATCGTATATTTTAATTTCAAAGGCTCATAATCTTTGCTATCAACAAAACCGTGGTTTTTATTTATATAAAATGATAACCTCACTTAATCATAAACTTATTATTTTTATCAACCTTAAATGATAACAACTTATATTTATTTTTGCTTAAATAATAACCAAAACTTTATATATATCATTTTCCAATTTATCATTTTATATTAATAACAATAATACTTTCAGCTATTACAATCGTTCCTCACACGACGCGTATCCAATATTACTAAAATGTTAACCAAGCAACGAACACGGTTATACCTTCGGTCGGTTTGACGAACCCGGACCCGGTTAACCGTAAAACTCGGAACAACTCCGAATTTAATCCATGAGTACACCATTCCAATCAGTTTTTCGCCACGAGCAAGAATATGAGGTCGGTTTCTGCGTTTGACTTCATTTGACCTGAGATAATCTGTTGACCAGATTCGTTTACCGAGTCGACTCGGTTGACTCGGTACCGAGTTAACCCAGAACAGTCCCAAACTCGGTCCAAACACCCCCAAATCAGATTTAACACTTCCCAAACACCTCTAGGCATGAAATCCGCCACCACCACAACCAATCGCTACTGCCACGGCGGCCGGAGGCCATGGCCGCCGCCGGCAGGCCCTCCAACGCCGTGAACCACCTCCACTCACCATCTATCACTATCCAAACTCATCATATGTCCAGATCTGTACAAGAAACACACATGCATGCCCAAATCGGGACTTAGAGAGGTAAATGTAACTAGAAAATAGAAGAAACCGAGTAGATGGGCCAAGAGAGCTCAACATCGCCGGAGAAAACAAGAAAGGGGGCGTCGCCCGAGTCGCGAACTGGCCAGAAGAGGGGCGCCACCGCCGCCGTACGGCGGAACCCTAGCCGCCGCCGGTTACAGCCGGAAAAACGAAAAGGAGAGCAAGGGGGAGAGGCGCCGCCGCGAGCTAGGCGGAACCCTAGCCGCCGCCGGTTACTGCCGCTGCTGGTTCACGAAGTTCGCGACCAAGGGTGACCCTAGGAGTCTTGGTTCATGCACGGGGGAGAAAGGAGAAGAAGTTTGGAGCAAAATGGGAGGTCGCCGTCGTGCGTCGCCGGACGCCAAAACGGGTTGCCGCCCATCCCTCTCTTTGGTCTCTCTCTCGAAAACACACACATGGGTGTGTATGGTGTTTTGCTAAAATGAAAGAAAAATGGGGTAAAGCCCCTTTATATACTAAGGGTTTTTAAGTGGAGATAGAAAATTAAATTAACTGGTATTATACCGCGTTATCTGACACGTTAAACTTCAAACGTCTCGTAAATTATCTGTAATAATTCCATGATGACTGTATTATTTTAAAAGCCTCATAAACAGTCTCGGAATATTTAAAACGTCTGATTATATGTAATCAGATGAATATTAGGTTAAACGCGCGGTATAAAGCGCATATACCGTTTACCTTCGTTTCGCGAACTGAACATATCTCCGCGACTGTAATTCACTGAAAACACTCAGAAAAATATCTATAACCTCACAGGGTCGTTAAATTCATCTTAAACAATTAAACGATCGTTTTCGGTTATTCTTGGGTAACCGAACGATTTACCAATTTCACTATTTCTCGCACCGTTTCCTACGGTTATCCTTTCTAACGATCAGAATATCAATGATCAAGTATCTGGCACTTCCAAACACTTTAATTCGGCCTTAGTGACTATTCCGTCACTGCCGGTGACTTACGCGCGTTAAGCGTCGTTTGTCGTTTCCGCTCGCACATACT
>JBCNJP010000008.1:54386289-54413200 GCA_039602395.1 Deinandra increscens subsp. villosa
ACTAGAACATAGAAATGGGCTTAAAAAGATGGGCTTTAGCTAAACGATTGACTTCAATTGAAATCTCTACAAGGGGACTTTGGGCTCTAGGGTTTGGAGACAAGCTCCTATTTATACCGTTGTTTAGGGTTTATTTCTTCTCCATCATATTACCAACGGTCTCTTTAATGGCTAACTACACCAACATTCAAGTTTACTCTTCTTTGGTGATTTTTTTGTTTAAACCATCTTAAGGTGATTTTTTTGTTTTTGGTTTAAACGGTTTGTATTCTCAACATTTTATAATTATTTAAAAAAACATGAGTTATTAACCACTTCTCCTAGTAAAATGTATTAAGTTTTTGCATATGGAATACAATTTAATATTATAATGAAGAATGAGCTAGGTAAAATATCTTTTTATGTTTTTACTAGTTACTTCGACAATCATGTTCTTTTTTTGTTAATCCCTCCATTCGGCATAACAACACATTTTTTCATTTTTAAATCTCTAAGAGCATTATAATAAGGAATTGGTAATTATAACAATTTATTACACATATATGAGTTCTTTTAAGTAAAAGTCTTTAAACTTATAGATAAACACTCATTTACAAGTTTTGTTTGTGTTACTTCATTAACAAAAACTATGAATTGAATATGGGTTTTGGTGGATAGCATTATTCGAAGCTTCTGCAGAAATTGTTTTATCCAATCGTCATGCAACAATTGTGTTATTCAATTGTTATTCAATGGGCAACAACAATTGTTTTATTCAGTCGACAGGAAGCTATCAAAACTGTTTGCCGTAGATAAAAACTTAATCTAACTAAATAAAAATTATGTTACATATATAAAGCGTAAAATTGGTACTTGATATGACTTCATTAGAAGGGATATATGACTTTACTTTGAATATATATATTATATGATGGGTTTTGTAAGAATATATATGAAATTATATCTTTTAAACTAAAACTAATGTATCGCCTCAGTATTCAAGTTCTATTTATGATAAAATTTGGTCTTCTAATAATTCATCATTCGGTTTTTACAGGGTTAAATATGGACGATTGTTTAGATTTTTTGATTTCTAGTTATTTAATTTCTTCCTCGATCTTCATCCACGGAGTTACTGATGACAATACTTATGACGTTTTTCTAAGTTTTAATTGTAAAACCCAGGTGAGCATCATATCACATTTTTCTTAATTAATTGTTTTGAATGTAAATGGAAATTTTTAGATGCATAGATGACTATGTATACATACACGGATCGTTACAAAGGACATACCTAGGTTGGAAACACTAGGTTGATTTCTGTTAGCATTATAAATAAACATATATTAATATTGTAATTATGGGACAACTAAAATAATAATTATATTCTTTGAAAATTATATTGCGGCCAATAAAGTATATGCATGATGAAATTTCAGAATTTGAAAGAGGTAAGGGTTTTCAAACCAACATTGACAATTACAATGAACAATTGTAGTTGAGTACCCTAAACTCGATAAGTTTGGTGTTCTTTCGAATAATCCACGAGGACCTTATCTTTCTCATTGTTTTTGGCATCGAAAGTTTCCCAAAAATTGAGATACTAAATTCTTTGAAAAAATATAAGACAATACCTTGAGACAGGTAAGATTAATGATGTAAGCTTGAAATAATCACAAAATAACTTTTATCTGTATTATAATCACGCAATTACATTATATTTTTAGAGGGACACTTTTGTTAATTTCCTACCACCACAAGAGCGTCCATATGCAATGAGTTTGTTTAATACGGGACCAGAAAGGCTCGAGATGACTTGGAGAACTAAAGACAATGTTGTTGATTGTGATGTTTTCACTATGCAGCATATGGAGACATACAAGGGAGGAAGTGTTGTCTGGCAAAGGAATTTGATGTAAAGAATAAGTATCAGAGAATGAAATACGTATCAAGAATCTTGTTTTCGGAGATAAATTTTTATAAAGTGGGTCTATTGCCTTGTGCATAAGAGTTTGCGAAAAAAAGGCTCCCCAAATACCTAAAAGATATATTGAACAGAAGGGAGGAGATCTTTTTGTAAAAAAAATATTTGTTTCCTGTTTTATAAAAACAAGCAACTCCAATCTCAACATATGGTCATCTATGTACGCATCTCTGCAGCGTGTCCAATATGCTTCATTTACAAATGAAACATATTGATTTCGATGGGCGTACGCAAGCAAGAAAGTCCCAACAGCTGCATTGTATATGCCGGCTACCTGACACCTAAATTGAGTGAAACTTACAGTTCTTCGGCTGTAGAACAGTGCATGAAAGCCCGAGGTGAATAACGAGGCAAGTCGAGATCTTTTGTCATGGAAACTTGCTCCAAAATGGGAAGGACCTTATCAAATCTTGGAAGCACGAAATAGTGGTTCCTATGTGCTAATACAACTTGATGAAACAGTTATACCTCACACTTGGAATGGTATACACTTGCGAAAATGCTACATGTTATGTGCATTTGCGAAAGTTCTTCCTATTATAACACTAGTTTTGTTTGAAGAGTGTTTATAAGGAGTATATGATTATGTTTTCTTTCTCTTGTATAAAAAAAAGTGTTACGTGTATAAGTCAGATGTTATTCTGATTATGATAATGCAGGTGCTATATCCAATGTGATT
This sequence comes from Deinandra increscens subsp. villosa, assembly GCA_039602395.1. Classification (NCBI taxonomy): domain Eukaryota; kingdom Viridiplantae; phylum Streptophyta; class Magnoliopsida; order Asterales; family Asteraceae; genus Deinandra; species Deinandra increscens. The sequence continues at coordinate 54,388,932 of JBCNJP010000008.1, forward strand.
CTGGATGGTTAATACGAATAATTTTGTATGCATAATTCAAATGTGTTTTTGGTTTCGTTAATGCAAATAGTTGACTGTGCATAAGTTGGATGTTGTCACACCTTGATCATACGGTATCAGAGGCATGTGAACGGATAGAATCATAGTCATGGTTTGTGACAACCCGTCCAAATCAGGTCAAACCTCTTACCATTGACTTTCGTTGACTTTTAAATTACGTAATAATTATGTGATTTACTGCTTTAATACGTGATTAACTGTGATAGTTAAATGATTAGCCGACTTCGATTCCACGTTAAATTAGAATATATATACATATATACGTACGTAGAATAATGCGACTTTCGTATATTAACGGTGGAATTTCAATAATAAGGAAATAAATATAAAATTTGACATTTTATATTTTATCAAACCGATTCAAACTATTAACTCATTTCATGAACTTAAAACGTTTTAACGAACTTCAAACAAGTGTTACGTTGTCAAGACTTAGCCAATATTCCAAACCATTTATCCTATTGGGCCCGGTAAGCCCAATAAGCCCAAACCAAATCCGTTAAGCCTAAAAATTTCACCAATCACTCGTAACGACGACCCGAGTGTTTTCCCGAACTCGGATACCCGACCCGCGGCCCAGATTGTATTGGGCCGTAACCGGCCCAATCCCCTTTCTTTCTTTTCTCCTTCGCGGCCCGCATCACGACCCGACCCAACCCCTTTGCGGCCCAACCCGATCCCAAAAAGGGCTTCGGCCCAATGCCCCTTTGCAACTCGAATGGGCTTCGGCCCATTCTCCCTCCTTCTTGCGATTGGGCTTCGGCCCAATTGTAAACAAATTTAATTGTTTGTTTAAAGCCCACATGATTAACAAAGTTTTATAAAACTTAACCAAATATTTAACCACTAATATTTTTTATAAAACTTGGACCTAACAACGTTTATAAAAATAAAAATCACCATTCAATTGGATAAAATATAATGGGATTATATTTTAAAAAGTTATGATTTTTATAAACTCCTAACACCTCTTTATTTTATAAAAGCTCCTAGACATTTTTATAAAACTTATAAAAACAACTAACTAACTCTTGGGTTTAGCTAGATGGCTTAAGGAGGTGACAACACACTAATAACCATTGGATTATAATTAAACTTTTGGTTATAAAAGGAGGCTAGATCACCACCTTGTCTCCTTGTCCCATAACACACAAACACACCACTCTCCTCCCCTCCTCCCTCTTTCGGCCGACCGCCACCACCAACCACCCTGCCGCCGCCGGCCAGCCATCCTCCGCCGCCGCTACGCCGCCGCGCCGGACCACCGGAAACCACCACCACCATCCGATCCTCCCCATCTTTTCTTGTGAGTTTTCTAAACTCATTTCTCCTATATTTCTTACATGGTTACCACCCAAGAAAGCCTACAAGTCTTGACAACAATCCACAACTAATCAAAGAATGCTTGTGTTTGTTCATCAACTAACAAAAACTCTTTTCTTAATCTCCTTTCTTCCAAGATCAAACACTTGTTTGGTGCATCTAGATGCTTAAAGATAGCCATCAAGTGTGGTGAAACACATTTGTGAAATCAAAAGAAAGTAACAAGTGTGCACCAAGATTCTTGTGTTTATGAAATCTTGATTTCATAAGTTAGTTGTTTGAACAAATCTCCAAGCCTCTTCATATAAAATGAACTTGAAATAAATGCTAATCTATACATGTTTATATTTATTTGTCCTAACACAAATGTGTTAGTGATTGTTATTTACATTGTCTCTTTGGTCCTAACACAAATGTGTTAGTGATTGTATTTATTTTCTTGTCCTAACACAAATGTGTTAGTGATTGCACTTAAATATATATTTGGTCCCAACATATATATGTTGGTTGATTATTTATTAATCCATGTTATATTATGTTAACTTATTACATGAAATGATAATAAACAAATATATAAGCTAAGAATCATGGACTTATTTAAATAAAAGTTACATATGTAACCTATGACTAAAACAAAAAGAATATACTTCTTAAAATAAGTCAAGTAACATATTTAATGTGTTACTAATGATTAAATGATTGGACAAAAAGAATAAAAATAAATGCTAGATTTGATAAGAATAATATTTATGTCAAATGATTAATTTGACATAAATACTTGGATTTATTACAAGTTTTAACCTTTCTTGAAACTTGCTAGAAATGGACATTTTTGTAAAAAGTCACACTTGAAAATAAATGTTTTCATAAAAGATTTTTATAAAAATAAACCAAGACAAATCATTGGTTTAAAAATAGTTACAAGGACTTTTAATGTTACTTTGATAAAAACAAAGTATCCAAAAATGAACCAACGTTCGTTGGAGATTTTAAATAAAAGTCAAGTTTTATAAACCAAATGTTATAAATCCAAGCGTCGTCATAAATTTTCTTATCAACATTTTTCTATTAAAATATTTCATGAACTTGAAATATTAACTTACCTTTGAAAATGATTAAACGTTTAAAACCTTAAATGATTTTCCTTAAAGATGTATGTTTTATAAATAAAACAAACGTTAATAATTATTTTGACAAATAATTATTTACAAGGAACCTAAACTTTGTTTTATTCACCAAATAATTGTTAATCGTAATTATTTAAGATAATTATAACTTGCAAGATTAACAAATCGAACGAGTAATTATTTAATTAAAAATAATTATTCGAACTCACGAAAATAATAATAAACATTATTATTTCTATTTCTCGATATTCAGGACTTGATTGAATTATTGAAAATACTTATTTGTTTACATTTATTAAACATAAATATAAACAACCACGGACGTATTTAATTAAATAAATACAAGTTAACGAGTTTTCAATAATACAAACGGACTTAAAACGTCAAGACTTGACCGGTATCACTTGGGTGACTTATGTTACTCAAATGATCATAGACCTTATGCATATGTCATTTAATTATTTAGGACGTTACGTGCTACCGTCCTTCGCTGCTTACTTTCCGATTATCTGCTGAATCTGTGAGTTTCACGGCCCCTTTTCCTTTTAACTGTTTTATACTTGGGGGAGAAATCATGAAAACTGATTAAATGCTTTTTACTTAATATTATGGTTTACTTGTTAGCCGTATGACTACTTGTTCTCTTACTGATTGCCCAACTTGGTACATTATCGTTATAAACGTTTGTACAACCGAAAATCCCATCATTAATTGATTTCAATTAGTTCTGTACGAAACGATAGCTAGTGAATAGATCTATTTGGGTTGACAACCCTACCCTAACTGGTAGCTCCAGTTCTGACTCCGGATTGTCTGGGGGTACACGTCAGTTATTCTGCACTGTTTAACATCTCTGGGCAAGAGATGCCGGGTGGGTAAACCGTTAGTATTTGAAATCAAGGTTCAGGTGAGATCATACAACCACAACAATAAACCCTGATAATATTTAAGTATACCGAAACTGTTTTACAACTGCTTTACAACTGTTTAACTATCGAGTCCTAAACCTGTGAACCTCACCAACTTTATGTTGACCCGTTTTATGTTCATGATTTCTTAGGTAATTGACAAGACTTTCCTGAAGACATGCAAATGGAGCTTACAAATGCTATCGGACCTGTCCTTGGAGTCATAGTCCCGACTATCCAGCTTAACCATTTTATGCTTTTAATAATCGTTTAAGACTTATGTTTTCAAAATATGTAAGACATTAATGTTTCCACTACTCTTTCCGCTGCAATGAAACGAATTAATGTTTTATGAAGTTTTTAAATTATTAGAAGTGTTCTATGTATCCTCGACTATGATTCCATTCTCGCTCACACCCGAAACCGTTGACCGGGGTGTGACATGGTTACAAGGAATTCACCTCTATATGATAGAAAACATATCGATATTATTTAAGGAAATACATTTAGTCATACATAAGAGTTGCATCAGAAAAACAACTAAGACATTGTTTAATGTAAATCAAGTATGACAATGTTTAAAATAGAACATAGTAATTGGATTGGCAAATCAAGGTTTCAAATCTGGCAAATGTTTTGATGATGACAAGCAGAGACCATAAGACCATATAAATGCAGGACCTAAATGTTAGACTTCCATTTATGTGCGAACATGCTGGTTTCCTGTGAATTCATAAGTTTAAAAACGGTCACAATAATGTTGGCGAGTTTACAGGTTTATTGACTCATTGTAAATGATTGAAACAGTTTGATATTGATGCATGATATATATATATATATATATATATATATATATATATATATATATATATATATATAAGTAAAGTTGTGGTTGTAAGGACTTTCATAACCTTGAATTTAAACACTAATGATTACCTACCCTTGGTATCCTTACCCCGAGAACACCGATTGGACAAGAGTAACTCGCATGTACCTATTGACTATAACACTAGAGTCAGGAATTAGGGCGACCAATTTTATAGGCGGGGGCGTTAACCCAATAGATCTACTCATTAGTCATCGTCTCGTACTAAACTAATCGAATTCAATTAATAATCGGATATGTAAAACAATGCATTTACATTTGTCATAAGATATTTGGGTAATTCAAAAGAACATGCATTTCATTATGTTTTGCAAGCATTTATATATCAAACATATGTTTAATGATCAAGGTTATATGAATTCTCCCCCATAGATAAAAGTTTAAAAAAAAAGGGGCTGTGAAACTCACCTGAATCAGGTCAATCATGTACCACAATGGATGCTAAGAGTGCTACCAGTAAAGTCCTAGATATATATATATATATATCTATACTACTATATAATACATATTGATCAAAATGGCATTTTTGTAATATTAGGCGTCTTAAAATTAAGACGCATTCCATTTACGATACGTTCTCATCTTCGATCCGGTCATCCGCTCTCTTTTCTTTCCCGTTCCGGTGAGAAAACGCAGCAACAATCCCATACCTTGAGAACCGGCGACACAGATCCATATCCTTTCAGAGATCCACCGTTCAATTTTTTTTCATTGCGAGATCCACGCCGCTTACCTAAATGAAGCCCTAATTCAAAAAATTTCTGAAACACAGGGCTTGCAGACACCCAATTCAGAGAAAGCAATAAAGTAAATCGTCTTTATGGTCTTGAAAGAGTAGAGATTCTTCCCTTTATTTTGTTCTTCAGAGTCTATGCCAATTGAAAGACATGAATTGGGTAATAATGGCGCTCAATTTCAAATCGCATTTCAAATTGGTACGCGGATTGGGTTTTATAAGTTCACACTTCTCCCACTCAAACACTCATAGAAGACATCCATTTGAGGTACGCTTCCGTATTGATTTCATTTTTTGTTTTGATTTCATGATTTTAAATAATATGCTCTTAATTAGTATTAAGGTTACTTTGGTTTCAGTGTTTAGAAGGAAACTCTAAAGCTTTTGAATAATATGCCCCCATGTATCTGGTTTCATGATTACGAAGTATGTATAATTTTTTATATAATCTGCATTTTTACTTCATTGTTGTTTTAGTTTATACGAAGTGTGTATAATTTTTTATATAATCTGCATTTTTACTTCATTGTTTAGTTTATAATCTGCATTTTTACTTCGTTGTTTAGTTTATAATCTGCATTTTTACTTCATTGTTGTTTTAGGAAGGTTCTTAGCATCATTGTTGCTTATATGCTTAGAGAAGTTATCACTTTGTTTTTACTCCTTTTTTGGCTCAAACATTACACTAAAATCTGACCATGTTAGACTTTATGAGGACCCGACAATCAATTTTGCTAACTGACTATGTTTGTTTGATGGATAGTTCAAACAAGTTGAAAGTTGCTTGGAGCTGTATTTTAACAATGTTTATTGTGTAGATTTTTTGAACACACGTCATTTATAATTTTTTGTTTTGTTTTTGTTTTTGTAAAAGGTGGATCTTACCACAAGTGACTGGGATGAGTGCAGCTTCTGGTTAGAAACTCTGAAGCAAATGATCAAGATTAAGCCCAAAGAGAAACAGATACATGGGGGCAGGGGCTGGGTTTTCCATGTATAAGCAACAGCATGTCTAAGAGAATGTAACATTCAGGTTTTCAGTTTCTTTCTCTTTATGCAAGCATTTGTAAGACAATTTATCTTTACATGTTAAATTGTTCGTATGAGATCATGCTTCTCAGGTTTGCAGCAGAAAATGGCACCATCCGTGCAACTTTGCAACTTTCCAGGTGATTATATTAATAAGACCTTAATTCTAAAAAGGTGTTCATAACTGTGCTTAATCTAACTTTATTAGGATGCTTATAAGAACATGGTAAATGACCTTTTAAAATACAGTACATGCTTGTTGTGTGCAGGGACATTCAACCATGATCCTACATTAGTCTACATTCATTAATGACCTATTTATGATGTAAGTTTTTTGGATAATGATTAGTGATTGGAGTTATATAAGATACAGGTTCTCTTTAACCCGTATAAATACAGCTATAAGATTATAAATCTTTTCATAGTTATTTTTTGATCTTTTAAAAATGCAAAATTTCTATATGCTGAATTTTTTTGCAGGATTTTATTCCCATAGCTTTTCAAAATGCTGATTTTTTTTACAGGATTTCATGGGAAGATTCATTTTGACTCTAACAAGAGTTATATTAGAAGGGGAGCACAAAGAAAGTTTTCAAATTGAGAAACTAAATCAGGAAAACTTACCTTAAATCTCAAAGAAAGTTTTCAAATTGAGCACAAAGAAAGTTTTGTGCAAATTTGTAAAAGGTTATTGGTTGCAGTGGTAATTAAATTTGATGTTCTTGTTTTCTAGCCTGGTAGCTAGAAAGCGCACTTAAGCCAAGTTGCAAGACTGGGAAAAGAAAGAAGAAAAGGTACAGTTTCTTTGAAAACATTCTATATGTCAATAAAAATGCTATATGATGTCAGCAGTTTCTTTTGAATCAAAATAGAGTTCTATTTGTTAAGCCAATTGATATATTATCTAACCATCTTGAGCATTCGGTGGTATTTGACTTAGGGATAGAGGAGAGGAGTTGTACATGTTTTTAAGGTATCTATGCATTTTTAATGCTTCTTTGCTTATTATTGTTATTATTATTATTATCATGATGATGATGATGTCTTTGAACCCTATTTTTTAACTTCTTTAACTCTGGCCTAGAAGAGCTATTTTTTATACAAATGGGTGGATACGGTTATGTTTTTTTTCCATTTCGATTTGATTAAAAAGGACACGAGTAAACGAAGTCAGCTAAAATGCAAATTTATCATGTTGTTCGTTTGAGTGGGTCAAATGTTTAATTCTTAACAAAACGGGTCAACTGGTTCAGTTATATCAAGTTCTGATAAATGGGTCAGATTTATAGAATGGATCACTTTTTGTGAGACCGATCAACAGAAACTTATGTTAATTAACATTAATAATTGTGGGATTTTCATGTTTCTCGGTGCATATTCTGGATAAATGGACAGATTTGTTTAATTGTTGTACTAATTTGGTAGAGGGGCTTACATACCATAAGGTTTATTATTTAGTGTTTCTTGATAAATAGATAGATTTGTTAGCTTGCTGCAAATGAAAAAAGAAGATCTGAGCACCTTTGTCAAAAATATAGATCATTGTATTAAATATTAGTTTTTTTTGTAGTTAGTTAAATTATATCATTACTAACGAATGAAAGTAAACAATATATTGTTTGTAGATTTATCTAACTTGTTTGATCTATTATGTCATGACCAACCTGTTTGATCTGCCAATAAAGTAAGTTGTAGGTTTATATCTTTGTTAAATTATTGATCACCAAACAAGTGGGTGGAGTAACGGGTCAAAACACATAATATTAAATGTTTTCCAAAACGGTTGATTGGATTCTTCAGCAAACATGTTTCTGTCAGTTTTTGTTTCAGTTTTAGCAATGGTATGCTTCAGGTGGAATTTCATCGACCATGGTATGAGACCTACATAAAGAGCATCATCTAAGTTATGTTCCTAGCGCACCAAAATGCAGCATTTTTAGCAATGGTAAGTTAGCTACTTTTTTATGATTATGGCCTTTATTTTTTGTTTTTAGATATAAAGAGTGTTTAACTGTTCTACAATATTTTTGAGCTTTTCACATCTATTTCCCCCTTTTTGCTGGTTTGAAGTTGCTTCCCTATATTGCACTTTCCGTAAGTTTGCCTTGGTAATTTTTAATTATCTATGTTAGTGTAAAAAAAGGCATGCTTTAGCATGTTCACATTTGCCAGATTGGACTTTCAAAAGTCACCTATTTGGGTCTTTTGCGTTTTTGCCCACCTCCATGCACATTTACATTTTCACGGGTCAAATTTCATAGTCTTCATATTTGCCTATTTAAAAAGTCAAACCCTGGTGCCATATTGAAATACAACTCAACCCTGTTACCAAATGCAACTCAACCCTGTCACTGTAAGACGTTTTCAGACTTTTTCAAACGTAGCTCAAACCTTGGTGTCAAATTCAAGTGACAAGCAAATATAAATACCACCAAGGTAAATAGAATGGGACTTTTTAAATAGGCTAATATAAATTCGGCACCCAGCCTTCACTCTTTAAATAGCACCAAGGCAAATAGAATAAGACTTTTTAAATAGGAAAATATGACTTTTTATGCAACTCAACCCTTTCAAACCTTGGTGTCATATTTCATTCATATTAATGTCTTATTTCATTTTATGGTTGCTGCTATGAATTTGTTATTTCATTTGGGAGTATTGGTTGCAGATGGACATTAGTGTTAGAGGGGGAACTTTTTTCGGCAATTAGCTTGTCAGGTGCTGGAACTGGGAGGATGATATATGTTATTTCATCTGGATTTAGAATAGGACTTTGACTGATGTAACCAAGGGTGCATCTCAAGAGTTATCTATTTTTCGATAATTAGGCGTTTTTTTATTTTCTTATTTTTCGTTGGCAATAAATAAATTGTTCTTTATATGTGTTATTTTATCGCTCATGTTATGATACTGAATTGCTTTCTTTCCAATGTTAGCACATTTTCTTTCTCGGTTAAAATTGACGTATTCAACAAGCAAAGGCCCCGCGGAGAATCGCAAGTAGCCCCATTTGTGTTTTTTTACAAATTTCAAAAACAGTAATCATCTACCCCTCTTTAACTAGAATTAGTTTGAACATTTTGCTTAATATGACGAGTAATCTTCATCCCCTATTTAACTACAATTAGTTTGAACATTTTATATGAAACCAGGTCAACTGCTCAGTTCGTTACTGGGTTCGTGCCCCAGTTCGTTGACAGTGTAGATATTACAAGCTAGAACCGTTTCTTTCGTCTGATCCAACTTTAGCCACATTTCATGTTCTAACACTAACGAAAATGAATACTGCAATGTATATTGTTGCACCGCTATAACCCACGAATAAATGACGAAGAACCGCGCTACTAGCAGCAACGCGCTAATAGTTCCACTTGTGTTAAAATAATAATAAAGTTTGCATTTAATAAATTGTTAATATATTTGTAAAGAGATTTCCTCCTTGAGGCTTACACATATTTTTTGATATGTTAAGACTATCATAGTCACACTTTATAGTATTTGAACCTATAATATTTTGGTCATCATCACTTTTACCATGAAGTTGTACATTTAAGATTGATGATTACACATGTAGGTACATGTTTTGATACATAACATTAGAAATTGACACCACTTGTTTAAATATTAATTATTTAAAAAAACAGGCATCAGCCTAAGAAACGAAATTTACTTACAGATTATTATCAAAAATACTAACCTTCTCGACCAAATATATAAATTTGTCATGCCGCCATAACGCGCGAACAGAAGACGAATAACACGCTATACACTGTCGCCGCCGCAACGCGCGGGCACACGACTAGTATATATATATATATATATATATGGTGAAGTGTCTCTTTTTCACATGTGCTACTGGTAAAGTCCTATATATAATGAGAAAAAAGAAAAAAAAAGAAATTAATCACAACCATTAGATCAAGAGATTTAATGGTGAAAAAAAATATCTACATGTCTATATTTATGGGGGTTGTTTACAATAAACTTATCATATATATATATATATATATATATATATATATATATATATATATATATATATATATATATATAAAGACAATTAGGGTCGGTAGTATTGAGTAAGTGTTTAATTTACTCAATAACTTGGTCAAGTCTTGACTCGTGGTATCCCGTTTAGTATTGTTGGAAAACTTATATTGTTGAATATTATTTATTGTAAAATAAATATATCTAAAAGCATGGAATAATATTTATTGTAAAAATAAATATTAATAGATAATTCGCGTCGTGAAACAAAGTATTTGGAAATATATATTGTAAATATAAATATAGATATATATATATATATATATATATAATTAGTCATTTCATTCGCTTCAAGTGATAATGATAATGCTTATGTTGAAAAGAAATATTTATGTAAAATAAATATTAATAAAGATTTAGATATAATATTTATCGTTTAAATAAATATTAATAATTCGATCTGCGTTACTGATGAAATACTTATGTAACATATATAGTTAATTGTATATATATTTATTTCATTTGATCCAACGCTAAGGCGATAATATATCGTAATAAGAAAATATTTATTGTTCGAATAAATATTTAATGATTGCTAAATTCGAAATTACTTAAGTATATATATGTATATTGTCATATATATATATATATTTTCATTCCAAAAGTTATTTTGATGATAATATTTAAGTTAATAAATATTAGGAAATTTTATCTCAAAAGATTTGGCATTTTTCAATAAATAATAAATATTTGTAAAAAATGTGCGGTTTAAGCCGGTGTTTGATACGCGGTATAATTTCTAATTGTCTTATAAATTAATTACTTTTATGAAAATGATTATTTAAGATGTTATGCCTTTCAAAAATATAATCTCATAATTTTAGATTCTTGGTTGTCGGTTTTATTGGTATGGCTCCGGTTAGTCCGGTATTTATCTGATATTCGTCTGGTAACTTCCTTTTCCTCTTTTTAAATTTCTAAATAATTCTAAGATTAATGGTGACCTTTTTTACTACTGATTTCAACTCTAAAAGTTTTAGATTGCTCGGCTTGATTACGGGTTACAAAACTAGGGTTTTATTTTTCCGGTTTCTACTGTTTTTCACCCGGTTTCTTTCCAAAACAAGAATTTTCAAGTTAGGTCATTATGAATCATTTTAAGAACATAAAATGCTTTAAACCTACTGTCCAAAACAGAACTAAATTTATTTAATGTCGCGGGTTCCATTTAAGTCCGAATTTAGGATTTTCGGGTCTCTAAATTACCATTTTAGGTGTCCTAATCTTAGTTAAATCAAAGTGACTTTTTCAAAGTTGCTTGTAATTCAATTTTACACCTGGTCCTGCTGTAAATTTTAACATATGGTTGGGTTTAGATTTTTAAAAACCCACTAATTGTCATTTTATGCAATATTTTTCTATGATTCAATTTTTTAGGCTTCAAGCTTGCATTTCTTTACCAAATATAAATATATGAACATTTAGAACAACACAAAAAGAGTTCACAAAAATATAGGCACTTATAGTGAAAACTAGTTAAACAAAGTAGCTATTTTAACCATATTTTCCATATCTTGATTTCTAGGAGCATTTCTTTCGAGTTAAAGTATTTGGTTATTATTTTTACTCTAAAAATAACTTGTGTTGATCATAAGAAAATATCCAAGAGTTTGTATGTGTAACAGCCCAAGCAACCATATCAGATATTGTCCGCTTTGGTAGCCGGCATGCCCTCAGGCATCCGCCCCTCACGGTTTTAAAACGCGTATGATAGGGAAGGTATCTAGCCTCATATAAGGAAGATTTCGTTCCCCTTCCCAACCAATGTGGGATGTTACAATCCACCCCCCTTAGGGAGCCCAGCGTCCTCGCTGGCACACCGACCCGACCCTGGCTCTGATACCATTTGTAACAACCCAAGCAACCGTATCAGATATTTTCCGCTTTGGTAGCCAGCATGCCCTCAGGCATCTGCCCCACACGGTTTTAAAACGCATCTGATAGGGAAGGTATCCAGCCCCATATAAGGAAGCTATCATCCCCTTCCCAACCAATGTGGGATGTTACAATGGGCTGTTACAATATGTCATAGAAAGCTAGTTACACATGTATTTTTGTTGGTTACAAAAATAAAAGCTTTTAAACACTGGAGTTTATCAACCTTACTAGTTGGACGAGTTAGTGCTTTTAAACACATAGAACTAGAAAAATAAAAGAAATGTTGTTTCCTTATAACAAGAGCTTCATAAAACGAGAAGAAAATGAATGGAGGATGATTCTGACGTCCTTGATGCTTCTTGAGTTGTTGAGGCTTGATGTTAATGACTTGTGTGAGCTACGATTCACTGAAATTTTGAGGCTGGGAGGGCTGGTTTACATATGGAAATAAGGGAGAGATAAGAGGGATTTTGCTAAGTGTTCTTGATGTTCTTGCAAGTTAGAGAGATAGTGGAGAGTGTAATTGAAAGATTAAGTGAAATGTGAGTGATGGTAGGGTGGTTTTCGGTTGTTAAAACCGTAATGAGAGGGAGGGAGAGGAGTAGATGAGAGAGATAGAGAGAGAGGTGGTAGCTAATTGATTGTTAAGTAGATACTTGATGATTACATGTCTCTTGATGCTAGACAAATGTGTCATAGATGGAACATCACATATTCTTGGCAAATATCAACTTTAGAATAGTAGAAGTATCTTTAGGTGGTAGATTTAGGGTTGGTAAAAGGGTTAAATGGTAGTGTGGTAGAAAGCTAATAGAGTTAGGAGATTAAAAAAAAAGAAAACAAAAGATTAAGGGTGGGCGTGTGTGATCGTGAACCGCCAAAGAGGGGGGGGGGGGTCGGCCAGTATAGGGTCGGGTCTAGGGGTTGGGTCGCTCGGGTGATAAGGTGGTGGCTAGTGGTTGGATAACACGTATTATTTTCATGCAAAGGTGACACGAAAGGCTCGGTTTTTTAATAAAACGTTTAAGCGTCGGATTTTGATAAAAATAAACGAGTTTGACAAATAATAGCAAGTGATGATATCATCGAGTAGTTTGGTTATTAAAAATATGTAAGTTTTACATACGGTTGTATTTAAAAAACATACGAGTTCGTATTAAATGTTTAAGCGCGATATGGTTAAATAGTTATGAGGTTTATTATTATTGGACGTAACATTCTTGGTTTATTTAAACTAGACGTTTAAATGAATATACATGAAATAATATGTGATGATTGATGTATTTTGAGATAATACGTTTTATTTGGATAGAAAATATAAAAGTCATTTTATATTTCTTGTTATTGAAGTTCAACTTATCATAAACAGATTTTCATTGTTTTTAATGGGGTTGTTTTCCAATACTTGACGTGGGAATGTAGTCATATGACCTAGGTTATTATGCATAATGATATCTAATATATATAAGCTATTAGATCTAATACACAAATAAGAAGATAAATGTATTGTCTATTGTTAATTAAATAGTCAAGGATTAAGGTTGACCTTGGAATTTTACGGGTTATCACATTCTCCCCCGGTTAGAAGAATTTCGTTTTGAAATTTAGTCTTGATTACCAGTGGGAGGAGCATTGTCAAAAAGATGGGGATACTTTCGGCGGATTTGATCTTCTCGTTCCCAAGTGTATTCTGGACCTTGGCAAGAGTTCCATCGTACCATGACTATGGGAATGCGGTTTTGCTTCAATCGTTTGACTCCATGATCTATTATTTCGACGGGCTCTTTAATGAAACGGAGTTTTTCATTGATCTCTATTTCGTCAAGGGAATGACAAGCGATTCATCGGATAAGCATTTCTTCAGGTTGCAAATGTGGATAGTATCATGGACACCGTTGAGTTCGGCGGGTAGCTGGAGTCACATATGTGTTTCTAGTTTTGTTAATGCCAAGTTCGAATGTGCTTAAATTCAATCTTGTTAATGTTTTCCTACCACTGGAATTAGTATTCCATGTGAAGGCCTAGAGGAAGGTTGAAAGTAAATTAACATGCTTTTTTTGTAGTGGCATCACTAACGCTGTTAAGCCTTTGGGGAACACAAGTGAGTTCCATAGTAACCACTTTCTAATGCTTTATCCGAGTCCACTAAATACCCCAAGAGTGTGGCAAATGGCCAAATCGGCGAGTTGTTGACTATAGGGTTAAATCAACCACATGGGCCCCCAAAGAGGTAGCACTCCCCTTTCCAAATTGGAGAGGGTGCATGTGCAACAACTGGGCACGTCAAAGTGTCAGTTAGGGATGCATTGGTAGTTAAAATTCCAATGAACTTTCACCTGAAAGATATCTAGGTATGCCCTAGGCTTTTGGATGACATAGCATAATCGCTTTTGTTCTACCTTTGATAACTTCATAACTCTTGGATGGACGCATCTAGTGGGTGTGTTCGTTAGAAAAAGTAGTAACAAAAGAGGGTTGTGACGCATGTATTGTGCTAATGCGAAATAAAAAAAACATGGGTTGTGCTGATAAAAGCCAATAACATGTCTTATAGATTTGATGGACAGTTTATTACTAGTATGTTTTGTGTAAGTGTTGGTGAAATTTATTTCGCATATGACTATATGGTGTCATAGGGAACATCTAAAGTGAATCATGGAAAATAGTTAAGGCAGGTAATAAAGATGCTGCAATACCAAGATACTATTAGTTTTTACAAGCATGATTGTTCAAAGCACATATGCGCTACCAAAAGACATCAACCAAAGATCAAATTGTTTTAAGAGAAAGCATCAAACATAGATGTAGATGTTTTCAGAATCATGATACCAAAAGATCGAGGAAGTCACTAGGAGAGCAAGTTTGGTTATTTCTTGGCAGGAGGTTCTCAAACACATCTTCAATAGTCTTGATAGATGAGGCATATATATAGCTCGGCCAAATCGTCCACGAAAGGGAACTAGAGTTTTTTATTTTAATTCTTTAATGCAGGTCTTCAGTGTTTCTAGAGCTTTCACATCAGCAACATGAATTTTATCCCACGACACATCCGATTTTGCGGCAGCCTGAAGTCCTTTTTTGACACCAATTCAAAAACCGCAATCTTTCATCAGCTTGTAGATTTGACCCTTAGCCGAAATAAGGGTTGATCTGGAATGAACTTTTCTGGTAATAAGGGCAGCTCCATCAGTGACAAGCCAATAATTGTCTTTTTGGAGTTGATTTGCATGTGCCACGGCTTCTTCTACTTCTTTATTTAAAATCATATTTTCTTCAAGAACCCTTTGCAGTTCAGTCTTTAACTTTTCCTCGGAAGCTTTAAATTTAGCAAGTTTGGTACTCAAAATGTTTGCGATATAAACATTGCATATACAGAAATAAAATGTCAAATAAATGCATACAAGATATGAAGTGTACCTTCTTTTTGTTTTTGGTACTCCATGGACAGTTCTTGATTATGTTCTTCAAAGCGGTTTAGTTGTTGCACCTGCAATGTATAAGCAGGTTAAAGTTTTCCATTGGATTTTTAAGGTGACCATGTTCATCTCAGAAGTTTTCAGTTGTGTTTTTAGATTTCTTCATGATATTTACACCTTCTTTTATGACACGGGTCAGGCGTAAAATTTTCATATCCTTCTTAGTAACGGCGTTCACTTGTACATCTCTTGACTATCTACCTTCAAGCTCTTCAGAATTGGCTTTAGCATTCACCCATTTGTAATACACTTCCGCTAACAACACTTGGTTTTGAGCTTGGGTAGTCATGAACTTGGTTATGAACTCTTCATTTCCTAGTATTTGGTATCAACAACGTCATTGGGATTATGACCAACAACATTTCCTTGGCAACACATAGGTTTGAAAAACTGTCGTTATTGGCAATGTTCCATTGAGGGATAAATTTTTCAGTGATGGAATTTGCAGACAGTGAGTTGGATGGTTCAAATCACTGGTGGATAACATCAGATTCTTTGCAAAACCACTGCATGTGCATAGTGGAAGTGGAAAGTTTGATGGAACTATTAGGCTCACAGGTGATCATTTCTTTACCTTTGCCCTGTAGGAATTGACTAAGATGACTAATGTTCACAGGATGTGGTGAGATGTCAAAGTATTCTGAATAATCAAGATTATCTTGAAATGGGTTTAAAAGGAAGTTGGGGTCTTCTTCGGAAATCAAAGGGCTAGAGGGAAGTGACACTGTGTTGTGATCTGATTCATATGTTTTTATAATTTTGGAGTTTAGAGCATCTATAACCAACTTGGGGTTTTTCTTCTGGTAATTATTTCCTTTTCCATAACTGTTGGTTTTCTAGACTTGGTATATTTTCTTTTCTTCCTTCATTGAAGAAGGACCTTATCTTCAGATGTGGAAGGGATTTCTTTGGACACACCCGACGGATGTGTATCATCAATTGACGGGTTTTCAGAATTAGTTGGGTTAACGGATGAGTTACCTTGGCTACTAAAGTTTTCTTCATGGATATTGGCAAAAGCAAGGGGTACTTGTTCATTGAAAGGCTTGTCATTTTGAGGTTTTCGCATGCTAGATGCTTCCAAATCATCAAAATCTTCTAACTGCAATACGCCTGTGAGATCCATATATGAAATAGAAAATGTACTTGTTTTTATATGCAGTCACAATAGTAAAAGGGTTTTCCTTATAGAATGGGAAAGGTAGGGGAAACTAACCCTTTCCCTTATGCTTAATGATAGGCCATTGGGATGGTTCATTCCATCCGTTGCTTACCCTAGCGCAGATTAATAAATAATTTGGATATTTTCTCATTGGGTGAGCAAATGCAACCAACTTTTTATTAATCGTTTCCCTGGGGGGGGGGGGGGGTGCATCACGCACTTTATTTTAAATATCCCTCTAGATCATTTTTGCAGGTAAGCAACGGTTGTCAAGGTAGAAAAATTGTGTTTTCCAGGTTCTAAAATGGTATGGTTTGGAAGTAAAAATCGGTTGTGCTTCCCTACGTTTTTTCAAATGTGTACAAATCTCTTAACATTGTGATCCGATACAAAGATTTGAAAGCGGTAAGGTCAGGAACGACTTGAAGAGACCATCATGATATTTCGAAATGATTCAAGCGGGCTAATCCTTGCGTTTTACTTGAG
This sequence comes from Deinandra increscens subsp. villosa, assembly GCA_039602395.1. Taxonomy (NCBI): domain Eukaryota; kingdom Viridiplantae; phylum Streptophyta; class Magnoliopsida; order Asterales; family Asteraceae; genus Deinandra; species Deinandra increscens. The sequence continues at coordinate 54,406,050 of JBCNJP010000008.1, forward strand.
ATATGTGCACTCCAAAGAACAAGAGAGCTTTCATAAAAAACGGGTAAAGAGAATCCTATAGTTACTACTTGATAACATTTCTGGGTATAAGCCAAACTTACCTTCAGGGAATGGATGAATAGGTTTACTTTGCGATGGCAAAATGGGATGAAGATCTAAAGGGATGTTATATGTTTTCACATACTTGTTCATCTCGCTATCAGTAGGTGTGGAAAATGAAATCGATAGATTATGTTTGGATGATTCAGGGTTTGTGTCGGCACTATAACGCACTACTACAATAAGGGCCTTTCTTGACGCTTTTTGCGCGTCAAGAAAGGTCCCAGATGACGCGCAAAAAAGCGTCAAGGAAGGTAGGGTCAAGAATCCTCTTGACGCGCAAAATGCGCGTCATCTGCTTCTTGACGCGCGAACAATGACACACATTTTATGACGCGCAAAGGCGCAAAGCGTGTCATAAAAAGCGTGTCAAGGAATCCCCCGTCATAAATATGCTTATGACACGCATAAATGCGCGTCATGAATTAAAACAAAATTAAAAAAAAATGTTTTGTAGATTCACTAATTTCCACATTAATGACAATCAACCTCCTAATCAAAATACAATACACTTGTAGCAAAATAATACATTTCATATATAGAGCAAACATTACAAATGTAACATTAGTTTACATTGCACTAACTACATGTAACCTTAGCTTTTTTCATCTCCATACTTGGATTATCAAGCCCATCTACAAAAAGGAAAAAGGATGGTCAAAAGCAGGAAAGGAAAAACAGCAGAAGCAGGAAGGGAAAAACTTGCATTATCAAGGCCATTTACATTGCACTACTACATGGTTAATTACAGTTGAATTACAGTTGAATCGATCTAATTACAGTTGAATCGATCTATTAATCCAGCTGATAATTTTAGAGGAATTTGCAGATTAAATAGTATAGTAGATGTTAATTACAGTTGAATCGATCTAATAATCCAGCTGATTTCCGCATGATGCATCTGCTTTGTGACAGGTTAAGTTTTCAGGTATTAGTTGGACAAATGATAGTAAAGGTTTCTTTTACAACTGTTACCCAGCTCCAAAGTAAGTGCACATAACATCTGATATTGTTTCTAAATTAACATGCTCTGGATATAACTATTCAATTTTTCTTAAAAAGGCCACCTACCTGTTGAAAATTTCAAACAGGGGAGTTCCAGGAGATGCGGAAACCAATTGTCTATAATAAACAATTATAGCCGCCGACATTCATAAATATTATGTGAACTAAATGCAAAAAGATATGGTCTTGCGCTTTTCAATCCTTATATGATACCTTGGGTTATAACTTTTGCCAATAAATCTGCCTACATCGGGTGTTATGCATATGAGTCTCCCTAACGGGTCATAGAATCTTTTAAGTAGCCTACCCACCAACCAACCTGGAAATATTAGGGTGACAATTGAATAATAATGACAAGAACTTGTCCTTTGGCAATAAAAAATGTTTCAAGTAATATCATGGAGAAGGAATTCCAATCCATCTACTTAAAAACTGTCAAACTGGGTTATGTTATTTTTCAATCCGATCAAATGGGTCAACTAAAACGTATAGCTAAACTAGAACAGGTCAAATGAATCAAACAGATTAAAAGGGATGACACTTGAAAGTTGCACAAAGTCCAATTTTAAAGTATACAACTTCCTGAATCATTTTATTCAAATAGGGTAATGACATTAAAAGTTAACGCATGAAACTTCGATGATTTTGTTTTGTGGCCTAAAATAAGTTGGTTCCTTTTTATGCAATTATTCCTACCAAAAAAGCCAACTTCCACGTTTTTCTTACTTTTTAGTTTCTTTGTGCTCTTAAAATTCGAGACAATTTGGCCCAGTTATATTTGATTTTAAGTCATATGCCTATATAGCATTGTATAACTACTTGAGTTATAAAGTCATATACCTATTAGGCAAATTCATAAAGATCACATACCAATAACAAATAATGAAAAATCTTGGAACAGATGAGAAATGTTTTAATTATATATCAGACCTTTCATCATCAGATTCGTCAATATCAGTATCAGAATCAGCTGATGTAATCGTGACATCAGGTTTTCGTTGAGCAGAATGAAGAATAAAATAATAAAACCTTAAATTTTCAGACTGACTATGTTGTAGCATGATCAGTACATGTCTTGGTTTTGAGACTTAGAGTTTGAACCAATGGTGATTTTCCCCTGTGATAATTCAATCAGCACATCATCAAATCTAATATGACCCATTTATCCATAAACAATATCAAGAATGTTATTGCTTCTGTGATAATTCAATCAACACATCATCAAATCTAATATGACCCATTTATCCATAAACAATATCAAGAATGTTATTTAGCAATCAAATAGACAAGCCGACAATCGGATGAAACACTTGATTCCATTCTGGTGCATGTGTATATGAAGTATATTACTCATGTGTTAAAAACAATGTTGGACAAAAATGTGTTGCATATCAATGTTCTCCTAACAGTACGATGAATGAGGGAAAAAGAACCTTATGTACCTGTCACAATGGCAATATCTTGAAGCAAAGACTTTCTCCTCTCACCAAACACCAAAGCCAGATGATATACCTCATGTAAAATGACTGAATATTTCCCTACAAGAAACTGAAATATGATATACCTCAAGGTTGGAAACTCAGATGATCCAGTTGCTTCATTTCCATTTTCTTCATTATTTGCATATGATGATGGCCTACTACTCTGTGTTTGTGGGTTTGCTAAAATAGGTGCTGGTGCATCAGACTTCTGTAGAATTACTGCCTCAAGATGCTGAAAGATAGTAATCAAGTCTGAGCGTCAATAAAGTATGAAATTTCAAGATAACTTAATGCAAAAAGGTAATATCTATGAAATCTTAATCAAAATGATCAACCACACAAATAACTTACCAATAATTCATGGTAAGTTGCATAGTACTGTGGATACCTTGCCCTTGCCGCTCCAAAATCCTCTTGCCAGGTATCTATTAGAATTAAGATCTTCTCCTTTACATGAAAATCAGGCTACAATTCACCAGATGATAGATTATATCATGAAGCACATCTCCCTCAGCTACATGCATATGGACAAAATCCATGCAGTTCTTCATAATTGTTTCCAATTCTAGAAACCAAAATACACTATATACTAACTGTAACGAAATTCATCTAAACTAGCCTTTAAAACGAAGGTTAAGAAATCAAAATCTGACCTCAATTTCAAGTATAACTTTCAGATTCTCAACCTGTTGATTTAGGTAACATTATTGTTAATCTGAAGCAAGCGAAAGAAAAACTTTCTAGGGTTTGAGCAGATCGTATTTGAGCGGCGAATCGAGGAAACGATTCGAAGTGGATTACAATTTCTTCAATGTCGGACTGATGAAATTACCGACTCATTTGCGGGATTTGCGTTCAGAAACGCCAGATTAGCGGGTCGAGACTCGTAGAAACGCTAGTCGTTTGCGCAGAAGACTAATTAGACGAAGATGAATCCAGTGAGGAACCGACTTGTTTGGTTGATTTCTGGATGCAAGACGCCATTCGTGAAATCATCGCCGCAGATGAATCCGGTGATTTCTGGATGCAATTTCGTAGAATTAGGGCATATTCGAAGAAGATTGAATATGGTTGCTCCACTTCATCACAGAAGAAAGATTCGGCATATTCGAGAGGATCTGATAGTGAGATGGATAGAAGAAGCTACTGGATCTTCGAGGTGAGCTTCTCCAGCTCTAATCTGAGTGAAAATTAGGGCAAAAAGTGATAAAAGTAGGAGGATGTGGAACTTTAAGAGCGCCATGGATACGAAGCAGAAGGAGAGGACGCTATGGATTTGAGATGAAGTTGAATCCACAGAAAAATGAGCGGTTAGGGCTTTGAAGTAATGGAGAGACTAAGTAATCTAGGTGTATAGTGTATAGCAGCGGGAAATTGAAATTTTGGGGAAAAAATTAGGGGGGGGGGGGGGAATATAAAAAGACACTTTTTAGATGACGCGCATCTTTTAAGTGTACTCCGTGTTTTTTTTTTAAATTATGATAGGAATTTTATGACGCCCAAAAATACGCGTCGTGTAGTCTTAGGATTTTACAATTCTTGACAGTTTTTTTATGACACTCGTTTTTGCGCGTCATTAAAAACTGCGTGTCATCGTTTGCGCGTCAAGAAAGACCCTATTTCTAGTAGTGACGAGACGTTATTAGGAAAGCAAAAGAGATAGCAACTAACCTTGTTGAAAAGAGGAATGTGGAAGAAAGAGAGGTGTGATGCAGAATTAAGGCGATAGTGGAGTTAATAAGGGTTTCATTTGTAAATTTTTTGTTTTAAAAATTCATAACTTTTACATTTAGGAGGAAACCGAATGCGAACGGTTGACGGGACGTACAAGGTAAAGTGATTGTACTATGTCAAATGCTAAGTGCATGGGATGTACAGTAACGGTTATTTGACGTAAATATACGTTTTATGTTTTTACTAAGTCTTTTATTATTCCACACATGTGAGAATGATAACAGACTGAGGGACTTGATGATATCGAATAGTTCAATTCTTGTCATATTCATCGAATGTGCAGATTGGAGGGATATATGTGCAGAGCAAAAAGCCATGGTTTTTATCTTAAGCATATGCTAAAAATCTTCTTGTCAAATATCAGGTAAACGGTAAAAGGTATAAATGTACATAATTCGCATATGTTTGAATACTAAAAAAATGGGAAATTTAGTAAGGTTTGAATAAACTTGACTTTTTTGCTAAGTCTATTCGTTATTGCATATGCAGAAAATAGCAACAGACTGAGGAACTTGAGGATACTAGGTATTTTATTGATAATATGTGTACCGGATGTGTTAATATTTGACATATGTGGCATATATGAGATACATAAGTCATAGGTACACAGTTGGACCTGGACTTAAAGAATGGGACAGATATGATCGGGGCTGCACATGCAACTGATCTGGACGGATCGAGACAAATGCGGTGTAGAAGTTATATAAAGAGAGGAGGCCTAGTATGGAAAAAAAGATCTAATCATTTTGGACACTTCTTAACTATGTGTTTTCCAATGTGTTTTTTCCCTATAATCAAACTAATTCCGATCAGTAAAGTTAATCCGTTTATTGTTTCATCTGGTTCTCTTATTCTCTGTCTTTCGATTTGAATCAAGTTTGATTTAGTACTACCCGTGGGACAATTTGTTTCTTCAAGGTATGAATGGCATAAACATATACACATAATCCCATTTCCAAATTTGTGTAAATTCGCTTCATTAGATGAACCACGGTGAGTAAACACACCATATGTAATCTCAAAGCTTCCTTGCCCATCACATCCATACAAATTTTTTTCAACAATTAGACAGCACTTCAACTATCATCTCTCGTTCCAAAAAATGCAACCATAATGAAACATTACAAGATTAACTTCAAAACCCCAAATGTCCTTGTGAGCGGGAAAAAACACCTACAGAATCAAAATTGAAAGCATAATCTAAAGAAGGGTCAAATGATTCCGACTCTCAAGGTAAGCCTGACTTTCCTGGAGACATGGATACTCCAACAAATAAGCAGAGGACTGGATTCTTTCCAACCGGTCCTTCTAGCTCCCAATTACAGAAATCAAAGTCTACATCAGATGAGTCTTACAACCCAGATCCAGAGGAAGATGCTGATGATGAAGTATCTGTTTCTCTCACCAATGAGAGATCTTTGAAGGGCTTGGAAAATGAAATGTTCAAGTGTCAAGACCGGTGATAGAACATTCGATTGTGTAGACCCTACTAACCGAACAACCTCAAGTGATTGAAACTGCAGGTGCATCTGTTCTGCCATAAGTTAGTAGTGTTGCAACTGTGGTCATTGAACAAGCTGGTTTCTCTAATCACTTATGAAGCTCATGTTGAACCATCTCTAAACGTCCCTGACTCATATGAAAAAGATGACTATGTTCAAGAGCTAGAAGCTGAGGTAGATAATCTTCATCTCCAAAATGTTCAACTATCTGCAAATTTGCATGCTGCCAACGAGACTATCTCCAAGCAATCTGCTAAGATACAAAGGTTAAAAGAATTATTAGCTAAAGCTCAGATGAACAAGCAGGTTGATGTTCATGAAGATAAAGCAGATGACCAAGGAAACCTAGAGTTGACTAATGCTGATTGAGCTGTCACTGAAAATGCGGCTCAAGTAGCCAAGGCAAAGAGCTTGCTAAAGATAAAGCTCACTCAGAAGATCTGAATGATAGTGACTTTGAGATTAGTGTAGATGACTTTATTGAAGAAGGCCCCGAAGTTGATGAATCTTATGGGGACTATTTCATAAATGATGCACCTGTGCCCAACAACCTGGTTATTCCAAGCACTACGTCAAAATTCACTTTTGGCCACGGAAAAAACCGTGACCAAAGGTGTTTGGTCACGTTTTTTTTCCATTCCACTCGACACCAAAGGTCCCGTCACCTTATGTATCCTACGGCCACGTTACAATATCAGTGGCTGAAGCCACCTAGAAGCGTGGCTAAAGGGTACCAATATTTGTTGTTGTAATCAAACAATTCATCCGAAAAGCGTGGCCAAAGGGTCCCAACGGCCACATGTGTTTGTTTAACGTGGCCTTTGGTATTATATGGTCACGTATATATGTGTTTTAGCCACATATGTTATAAAAAACGTGGCAAAATGGGTTGCTGAAATTATAATTTTTGTCCCAATACGCGTGGCCAAAGGGTGGCAACGACCACGTTAAAATATGAATAGTGTGGCCTTTGGTATTATATGGTTACGTATATTTGTGTTTTAGCCACATATGTTATAAAAAAACGTGACCAAAGGGGTTGCTGAAATCAGACATTTTGTCCCAATACGCGTGGCCAAAGGGTGGCAACGGCCACATTAAAATATAAAAAGTGTGGCTTTTGGTATTATATGGTCACGTATATTTTTGTTTTAGCCACATATATTTGGAAGAAAAAAAAGTGGCCAAAGGGTAGTTGAAATCAGATATTTTGTCCCAATACACGTGGCCAAATGGTGGCAACGGCCACGTTAAAATATGAATAGCGTGGCCTTTGGTATAATTTGGTCACGTATATTTGAGTTTTAGCCACATATATTTGAAAAGAAAA
>JBCNJP010000008.1:54413700-54531765 GCA_039602395.1 Deinandra increscens subsp. villosa
AACAACACTACCACGTGGTCTTCATCTTCAACTGTCCAGATTTGAGCTTAATTAGGACCATTTTTTCTTGTATTCCTTCCTATACCAAAACATATAATTGATAATTAGGTTATGGAAATTGATCATAATATATATAGCAATTTTAAATACTTACCACCATGATATATATGGACTCAGGAGTGCCATTTTATTGCAAGTAGTATGGGTCATCAGGTCCTACAATTCAATTGATTTCCAGATGAATATTAGATATCCAGATGAACTTAAAACATCCGGATGAACATCACATTAAGTTCCGGATCAACTTCAAAGTCAGTTGAACTTTATTTGGTACACATCTCACCATTTGTTCCAACAATCCCTTGCTAGCCCAAGTGTTTGAGGTACCAAATAACATTTAAAATGGGACTACATGACAATACCAAACAGATTACTGTGAAACTATAGAACGAAATGAAACTTGACTGGCAAATATTTACCTTTTTCTTTTCAACCGCTTCAGACGAGCTTGATCGACCACCGATTTCACACCTTATAGTTCAATTAATTACTTTATGTAAATGAGCAATCAAACCGATAATGAGTTTGACAAATACTAACTGTTATGTGTATGTCAGCATGATTAGTGTTGTGACTAGATCCAACAAAAATCTCCTTAGAGTTTACCTAGAACAATGTTTTTGAATTGGTAAAAAGTGAGAGCAAAATAATGACGCGGACCTATCATGAAAGTATTTATTCTGTTTTTTTAATCTAACATAAGTTGTTCCAGTTTTATTCATACAGATTATGTATATACTCTATTTTTTCCATATTAACATACATTTTCAATGAATCATAGCAGAGCTCCATTTAACTCATAACTTTGTTCTTACATGAAGTATATATTCTTATGTACCAGGAACTTGCATCTATTTGTGTTCTTCAGGAACAAGAGTTCATCCGGATTGTGTTCTTCAGGAACAAGAGTGTATGTTATTATAAGGTACTTGAGAATAGTATGATTAAGGTGTGATGTAAAGAATTTACCTCTGTAGATGCCGGAGGATTAAGTTGTTTATTTGATTCTTCAATCTTCAGAAAGAGGGCCTTAACTTGTTCATTTTTTTCATCCCTAAGAAGTCTCTCCTCTTTAAGTTCGAACTCAAGTTTTTCCAATTGACCATCAGTGTTGTTGAATCGTTCCTTGAATTTTGTACAATTAACAGAATGTAGTTAGATGCTTTTTAACAAAGTACATAAATAGGAAAGCATGCAGACCCTATTGATTCATTATCTCTTAATTAGTTCTTAATTTTTAATATATCACATAAAGACCCTATTGATTATTTATTTGATATATGATACACAAATTAAAGACATCTAAAGGGAAGAGTGGAACACTTCATGTCTTCAGTGGATATAAACATATTACCATTTCTAGCAAAGTAGCAGATGCATGACATCAACATTCTTCTATGAAGGATTTAAACTACAATTGTACCCCTCTAACATGAACCTACAAAAAATGTTGGAAACATTCATATATATGTCCTCTAGGATCATTTTCTAGCTAGTAATGACCAGAGTAACATAAATTAGTTCTTAATTATTAAGATATCACATAAAGACCCTATTGATTAATTATTTGATATGTTATACACAAATTAAAGACATCTAAAGGGAAGAGCGGAACACATCATGTCTTCAGTGGATATAAACAAACAGTTGATCATTTCTAGCAGTGTACGTAAAGAATAAAGGATGTAGGTTCACCAGTAACATGAATCTACAAACATGTGCATATGCTTGACCTCAACATTCAAAGCATAAAAATAACTAATTTAGCATGCTCCTACAGTTATTTAAGAAGGTAAATAACTAATTTAGCATAAAATGAATGGGTTGAAATGAATGGAGAGGATTTCTGCAATATATACCCCTTCCTAATTAATTCTGTATGAAACGAAATTTTCTCGATCTGTAACTATAACTGTATACAAATACAGGGATCCCAAGTTAAACGTGTATCAATAATAAACAAAACAAACAATTTTATGAAAACAAATTGTAATTAATGAAACATAATAACTTGACAATTACCATTTTCTGGACTGATTGGTCTCCCAAATCACACGGAACTTCTGAATAATCGCTAGCGCTGTCTGTTGAAGCTATTCGTTGTTGAAGCTCCATGGAAGATGTGAATGATATGGATGAGAAAGAAGACCTGGTTATTCGCTGGAGGCGTTTAACTGGAAATTTTCTGCTAAAGTGAGAGGGAAAAGTATCTGATGAATCGATAATAAGTAAATTTAGTTCAAAATTTTGGGTGTAATTTGAACTAATGGTGGGAAATTAAAAAAATTTTGTGAATTTTTTTAATTAAGGGGGGGGGGGGATTGTTCAAACTGATAATAAAACCCAAAATTGATATAAAAAATATGTATATTAAACATAATTAAACCTAAAATTAGACATAAAGATAATTAATTAATTAATTAAATGTCTCCACGTGGCTCTTCCGGTGGGTTCTTCTTCAAGATGAACTTCATCATCCAGTTCGTAAAAGTCTTCAAGTACCTTTTCTTGTGGGTTTGCAGGTTCTTCTTCAAGATGAGCTTCATCCTCTTGAGGTGGTGAAATAATGAAATTGTGAAATTGTACGAGTACATCAATTACGGTTGACATAACTGTGATCCTTTAAGCAGATCTGGAAGACGATCGGAGTTAAAAGCCCTAACAAAATTATGTTTTAATATTAATTTTATTATTTTCTTTTAGATATAATAAACAAGATTTTAATAACACGTGCTTTGTGGCCGTGATAACGCAACTACAAAAAACGGTGACATTACTAAAACACAACTCAAAAATAAAAAATGATAAATTACTATGCAATTCAGAACAAAAATACAAAAAGACAGCTATGTTGCAAATTTCTCATGTATAATAATTTTGTTTCCAAAAATATTAAACAACGTCCAATTAGGATGGTAAGGAGCAATTAGGACAAATTAGGACCAACCAGACTCAATGAGGACTAAATACTGACAATTAGCGTCATTTAGGATACTTTAGTGAAGACCAGTTATGGTCAATTAATATGGTCAATGAATACGAATTAGGACCGATTCAATGAGAAGGCCAATTATGCTCATAGGACCGATAAGGACAGAGCATGAAGGAAGTAACTAATGAGGATCGATGATCAAGTATGACCATTTAGGACTAATTGGGGCCAATTAGTTTGAATGAGGACCAATGATACCAATAAGGGTAAATCAGGGTTAGTGATGGTCGATTAAGACCAATTAGGTTCAATTAGGGTCAATGAGGACCTATTAGGACCAATGATGGTCAAATATGCTCGATTAGGACCAATAAGGATGAATTATGACTTATTAGGGCCAGTTAGGACCGATGAGGGCCAATTAGTTAGAATAAGTACCAATATGGCTCAATTCGGGTTAATGAGGATCAATTTGCATAATTTGGACCAATAAGGACCAATCAGTGTCAGTTAGCCTCAATAAGAACCAACTAGACTCATCGAGGACCATTTACTTTGAAGTACAACAAATTTGAGTCAGTTAGGCCTAATTGACCCCAATTGATTATAATTGGTCCTAAATGAGCCTAATTGGTCGTAATTGACCGTAAGTGATCTTCATTGAACCTAACTGAGCCTAATAGACTATAATTGACCTTCATTGGCCCTAATTCATCCTAACTGAGTGTTCACTGGCCCTCATTGGTACTCATTTTTCATAAATGACCATGATTGACCTTAATTCAGTCTACTGGTCCTCATTGAGCGTAATTGGCCCTCAATCGGCCTAATAGACCCTAATTGGTCATATTTGGTCCTCATAAGGCGTCATTGAGTAAAATCGACCCTCATTAGTTATAAATGGTCTTCATCATTGACCCTAATTGATCCTCATTGACCCAAATTGACCCCAATTTATCCTAATTGGGCCTCGTGTCTTCGTTGGTCCTAATTGGTCCTACTTTATCTTCATTTGTCATCATTGGTCCTAATCGACCCTAATTGATGTGGATTCAATTAAAATAAATTAATAATATTATTCTAAACCAAATTAAATTATCAAAAATTTCCCCCATCCCAATTTCAACTAAAGGGGCAAACTCCAATAACTTCCCATGTTTCAATTCTTAGAGTTCATTGTGATCCAGAAGAACTGTCGTTAGTATAAAACTACATTTTCGATAAACAGTACCCTCTACTTTCTCTCCAGCTTTCTAATTGGCGATTTAAACGTAAACCTTACTCTCTAATTAATCAAAAATGGCACCCAAATTGAACCGAAAGGCTGCATCAAAGCCTACTCAACTGTTCTTCGCCGAACACAATGTTGTAGCGTACTTCGAGAAGTCTGATAAGTCAAAGCTATTTGATGAAATGAACGATTTCTTGAGAAATCCAACACTCAATTTGCTTTAACTGTGAGTCCTGTAATATGCAAGCAGAGAATTGCTGAATTTTGGGACTCGGCCAAAAAATCTATTGATAGCAACGGGGTTGGTAAAATTGACTCTAGAGTCAAAGGGAATGAGATTAGTTTGACTGAAGAAATGATCCGGAAGCATTTGAAATTTAATGATCCAGGAGGTGATCCTGATTACAAGTCTGAATTATACTTGAAGACGTGCAAAGCAATTGGGTATGGGGGTGACTTAACTTGTGAAACCATCAAAAAGGGACAACTACCCTATGTTTGGCGATATCTTGCTCATACCATTCTCCACTGCCTATCTCACAAGAAAACTGCGTGGGATGAACTTGCTGCACCTCAATCATCCGCTTTTCATGGATTGGTAAATGGGCTCAACTTTAACTTTTCAAAAATGATATTTGATGGAATGCTGGAAAATCTAAAACCTAAAAGGATCTTTTACATGTACCACAAATTCATCCAACACATTCTCAATTGTGAATTTCCAAATCCGCAAATCTCTGATCAACATCTTGAACTAAAATCTTTTACAAGTAAAACATTTTCTAACATGCGAGTGAACAAAACTGTTTTTCTTGGTAAAGACACATCACACCCTATGCCTAAGTGATAACATTGTTACACCAATAAGTGTTGAGCCCACACCAGACCGACCATCCTCTTCCACTGATATACAAATTCCCACCAAAAGGAAGAGGATGTCCACATCAAAAACCACACCAAAAAATACCACACGCACTCCACAATCACCCAAAAGGAAGAGGACTAGGTCTCCTTTACCTAGACCCTCCACAGGACTACCTCAGAATGAGGGTGATATATCACCTAGTCCACATGAAGTAGATTCCCCACATTCGGCTGATAAGGTGACTTGCATTAGTGATGAAGAAAGTCATATGGAAAGGACTGACACTACTCATGAAGTCCCACTGGACCCTGAGGACAGTGCCAACATCATTAAGACCAAATCCATGGTATCTGTTTCTGTCAGGGAACCTATACAGGAACCTTTGATTAACAACAGGAATTCCAGGTGCCAAGAAAGCATAGGTGCTGAGCATGAACAAGGTCGGCTTGTTTGCTCTTCTTTGCTCAAAGATACTGGCAACACACCATTTGAGAGCAACATGACACATACTGGAGTGACAGTTCGATGTACAAAACTTGAAAATGAATTGGCAGCTCTCCGTGCAATTGTGAGAGCTCAAGGAGAAGAAAGTTGAAGCAGGACAATCTGTGAAAGCCACTGATAGGTAAGGTTGTCAACCATACGTTGAAATGAAATTCACATGTCAATATATTTAATTCAAAATAGGATCTTGCACAGGGTGTCTTCCTCAGATGTTGATGAAGTTGAAAAAGTTGATCCGGTTGAACAACTTCATCCGGAGGAAGAAGGCCATGTTGATCCGGTTGAACAAGTTGATTAGGTTGAACAACTTCATCCGGAGGAAGAAGGCCATGTTGATCCGGTTGATAAACTTTATCGCGTTGAACTAATTGATCTGGTTGAACAACTTCATCCGGTGCAAGTGACTGCTGATAATCAGATTATCACAAGTGTGATGAGTGATCTGCAAACCACAAATGTGGAGATAGCTCCTGAAGCTCTATTAAAGCCTATCATTAGTGATCCATCTCTGCCCATCATTCCTCTTTTAAAGCCTAGTGCTCCATTTCTGCCCATCATTCCTATTTTAAAGCCTTGTGCTCCCCCTGATACTCCTGAAACAGAAAAGGTTGTTGAAGCTGATGTTGAAGAAGACAGAGTCAAAGACAATGTGACATCCGAGAATTCCAAGGTTAACTTCCGTTAGACAGTCTCCGTTAGTTACGTTATAAGTGTTAACTTAGTAACTAATGCTTAACTAGGCCGAATACGTCCACGACCTTTGATTGATCACCGAACCCGACCACTTGTGTTATGTGTTTATGTGTTTATTGTCATTACGTGCAATGTGATTTAAACGCATGATTTAGTACTATTAATAGCACGACAAATTGTGAATCCTTGATTTTGTGATAAACTGTCCCCTTTTGGTTTCCAGCGAAACTACCGGGCGAAACTACAGATTCGCTCGGTAGCCGGCTAAGCTGTTTGATTTGCATGTGTTCAGAGCCAGTTTCGCTTGGCCAGCGAAACTGCCAGCGAAACTAGCTCCTGATATAAAGACCATAAAACCCTAATTACTCTCCATTTGCATAAACCACACAAAACACACACACACTCTCCTGGAATTTCTGCTCAGTCGAGAAACACCACGAGCCGACGTGATCTCAGCCTCGAGACATCATCTATTCGGATCCATTCGGACCCTAGATCGAATCGTGAGTCCCAAAACCATTCTTTATGCATTTTCTATGTGTTTTCTTAAAAAGCATGCTTAGATCTTCATGTAATCACTTGATCTTCTGATATGATGTTTAGGAAGGCTAGATCTATCATAAAGTCTGTAACTTTACGTTTGAAATCAAACCATAATGAAGATTTATGCTAGTTAGGTCATTTTAGGTTTAAAATGTGTTTTTGGTGATTTGAATGTGAAAACCCATGTTTAAGGTGTTAAAACTTACTGTTTAATGTTGGTAAATGATTATGCATGCTAAATATTGAACCACATGAAGTATGAAAGCTGTTAGATTGATTTTTAGGCTGATTTGTGAGTTTTTCCCGACCAGCGACACTGTGTGTTCTCTGGGCGAAACTATATAGCGAAACTGTTTATGCATCCAGCGATACTATGTAGCGAAACTGTAGTGTCGCCCGCAAAACTAAGTAGACCTGCTCGAACGAAACTATCGAGCGAACCAACCTAAACGAAAGTTCAAACCAGTTTCGAGCGAAACTAGGCTAGCGAAACTGTGTCAGCAGTTTCGGGCGAAACTAGCTAACGAAACTGTGTCATCGGGTAATCCCTAGCGAAAGTGCTGCCCATGCACCTAGCGAAACTATGTAGCGACACTAAGTAGCGAAACTATGATCTGACGAAAACTCAACTTGTGCAACTTATTTGAATGTTATGCCATGACTTACATGATTATGCAATAATGAAACATATTTGATTTCTGATCTATGTGAACCCTTGTTTATGATCAACCATCGGTGTCGTGTGTCGATATGTCGTGTCATAGTTCCAACGTGCTATGTTATGGGCCATAGTGACGTGAGTTAAAGATTAGACACAAAACTAATACTTAAGACCTAAACGTGTTCATTAGGTCTTCTATAAGCAAACAATATTTGGATTTCTTAGCAAGTGTAGCAGTGCAACCAAAGGTGAGTGTCACTAACCCATTTACCGTGAACCCGTTCGAGTCACACTGAATAACTTAACGAAAAAACAATGCTGACAACCTTATGAGTGCTATGCACCTCTCTGATGAACTTGAGAACCTAGGAGTGCTTGGCACCCACTTGATGAACTTGAAGTGTTTTATGGGAGACACTTGTGAAACAAGTAAACAACTATTTCTAAAACAAAACTGAAAATGTTTTCGGGATTCATGAGAACCCAAAGTAAACCATTTTAATATGGCTAGTGTAGGTTAAAGTCTAAACCACATGATATCACATGATTTCTAAGGATTGCCTTATAACTGAAAAAGTCCTCAACTTAATTGTACCATTAATTGTAAAGCGAGGGGATGTTGGGTAGATCTACTGGAGTTTGACAAACTCCGCCTCGTGACACTGGAGGTGCACGGAGGTACAATATTAGCCTATCTGACCGTGATCCCGAGAGGACACGGGGGAGGCAAAGCCGCGATGACGTAGGTCCGCAAAACAAAATAGATGATGGCAATGCCACTACAATAATAGTTAGCTTTGGTACAAACTTCCTTAGTGCATGGAACAACGGATTAGCTACCCTCGATATCGGTTGAGCACTTTAATTATACAAAACTAGTACATACCCGATAACGTATGTTACGGGCATTACTTTTACCAAACCACAATACTATGTCTATGGACATCACTAAAAATTGCTTTTCACAAATAAATATTTCATAAGTATATGTTGACACGAATATGATTATGAGACCGGGCCACTGCATGACAAGCCCGCCGTGAACTCACCAACCGTTAGGTTGACGCTTGCGTGGTTTAAACCTTTGCAGATCGCTGAGGAGTATCCGGAGCGGGTTGGCATGGCACATGAAGACATTTTACTTTTGGATAGACTTACTTGAGAATTTAAAACAATGAATTTGTAAAGCACGTGGTTAGTGCTAAGATAATATTTTTCCGCTGCGTATTTTGAGACGTTAATTTATGACTTGCATTTGGACTAACTCTGATTCGTTTAGTATTTGTAACTAATGGTTGGGGTCCTGGTTTGCTCGCACCCCTTAACGGTATAAACTCCGTTAGTGGTTAATTGGGGGTGTGACAGATTGGTATCAGAGCCATAAGTTGCAGAGAACTGGAATCATTTTTGAAAAACGGTTTGGAAACTTCAACTTGAAACCTTAGTTACAAACGAACAAACAAATTTTCAAAACGAAATATTTACGCGCCAACCTGGGATACTCGCTCTGCTGTGTAAGTAAAAGCTTAGTACGTATGTATGTATATATATATAAATATATATATATATATATAGACTGTGTCTAAGTAGTCTAACGGAAAACCTTAGGAAAATTTTCACACACGAAAACGAAATGCGAACACTAATACGCACATTATTCTGGGGGAAAGTGACAACGAAATGACGCTACACGCTACGTCCTGATTTCTACTACGATGACTACGCCGACGGTGACTTTTATGGGAAAGCCGACTTTCGACGATAGTACTTACAAATTACGACGTTCTCCGACGACGCCTCAATTTTGCACGAAAATTTTTCTGGACTAATAGTGGGATAACGGGAAATTATTAATATACATATTATGGGATATGTATAAGGTATAATTGTGACTGAACACTGGCTACTTTAACTGTCCAGCAAAATGTCTGGAAGAGGACACGGAAGGAGCAACATTAATATGACACTTGCAGAACTGCAAGCTATGATTAACGAACACGTGCAAGCCGCAGTGGCAGCCGTCCAAGCTGCATACGCCGCACAGGGTAATTATTATGCCGGTTAAGGCACAGAGCGATTATATTTGACCTGTTTAAACTTAAAACCCGAACTATTATTGCATCAGGAAACCACCATCACTGCACGTTTAAGTCCTTCATGGACTGCAAGCCAATGACGTTTTCCGGCGAAGAAGGAGCGGTAGGACTCCTCAGGTGGATCGAGAAGTCTGAAAAGGTCTTCTCTATGTGCAACTGCCCTGCTGAGAGCAAAGTGAAGTATGCTACTGGTACCTTTGAGGGAACTGCTCTCTCCTGGTGGAACGCCGAAATCCAGATGATTGGGGTAAATGCGGCTAATAACATGGAATGGGAAGCGTTTAAGGAACTGATTATGGAGGAATACTGTCCCCGTGACCAAGTGAAGAAGTTGGAGGGTGAATTCTTGAATCTGAAAATGATTGGGTCTGAAGTCGAGCAGTACACTGCACGTTATCATGAGTACGCGGTCTTGTGCCCCACAATGGTTGATGCTGAGTTCAAACGCATTGAGCGTTATCTGGAAGGCCTCCGTTTGGCTCACAAACTTACTGATCAGGAAATTGAGAAGGGTACACTTCCTGCAAAAGCCACAGAGAAGACTGCCTTGAGTGGCAAGAGAAAAGCTGATGATGAAGCTCCTGAAAACTCCATGAACAATCAAAGTGTTGGAAACAGCACTGGGAGGTCCTATAACTCCCAAGGTCAAAGCAAAAGGTCTGGGAACAACAGTGGAAACAACCGCCAGGGCGGAAATGGTCAAAGTAACTACAAGGGTAACCTGCCCATGTGTAACAAGTGTGGAAAGCATCACGCTGGTATTTGTAGGAGGAATTTGAGCTGTGAAAGGTGTGGCAAGAAAAGCCATGAGGCGAAGGATTGTTGGACGATTCTTCCCGAGCAACAAAACCGTCCCAGGCAAAACAACAACAATCATGGTAACAACAACTATCGGAACAATCGGGCCAATGGAAACAACAATGGTCAGAACCGTAACAACAACAATGAAGCTCCCAGGGGAAATGGTAATGGGAACTGCTAAGAATGTGGTGCTCAAGGCCACATAAAAAGGGACTGCCCGCAGTTGAGGAGACAAGGAAATGGCAACGGGAATGGTAATAACGGGAATGGTGGAAATGGCAGAGGAAGAGCTTTTGTCATGGGTCAAGGTGAAGCTCGCAACGATGCCAACGTGATTAACGATAAATTCATCCTTAATGGTTTCTTTGCTACTGTATTGTTTGATTCTGGTGCTGAAAGAAGTTTTATTTCCACTAAGTTTGCTAAGCTAATTAATGCTAAACCGATTGCCTTAGACGCTAAGTATGTGGTAGAGCTAGCAAATGGTAAACTTCATGATACGACTCAGATAGTTAAGGACTGTAAGTTAGAACTAGTTGGCCATACGTTAGGAATCGATCTTATGCCTTTCCCGATTGGTAGTTTTGATGTTATAGTAGGAATGAATTGGTTATCTGAAAAACGAGCTGAAATTCTATGTCAAGAAAAAATGATTCGTATTCCACTCAAAGAAGGAGAAGTGTTAACAGTTCAAGGTGAAAAAGGTGGAGCAGTCACCGGTATTATCTCGTTTCTTAAAGCTCAAAAGTGCCTTCGTAAAGGTCACTTCGCGATCCTTGCAAACGTCACAGACACGACACTTCCCGAGCGTAGAATCAGCGACTACCCGATAGTCCGCGACTTCCAAGATGTATTTCCTGATGATCTGCCTGGTTTGCCTCCATTTCGACAAGTCGAGTTTGGAATCGACTTAACTCCCGGAGCCGCTCCGATCGCACGCGCACCTTACCGTTTGGCGGTAAGCGAACTCAACGAACTCTCCGCACAACTTCAAGAGTTACTCGACAAGGGGTTTATTCGTCCAAGTTCGTCTCCATGGGGAGCACCAGTATTGTTTGTTAAGAAAAAGGATGGAACGTTCCGAATGTGTATTGACTACCGAGAGCTTAACAAGGTTACGATCAAGAATCGGTATCCACTTCCTCGAATCGACGATCTTTTCGACCAACTGCAAGGTTCGAGCTACTTTTCAAAGATTGATCTACGGTCTAGATATCACCAACTTCGTGTTCGTGATGAAGATGTCCCCAAGACTGCTTTCAGAACTCGGTATGGTCACTACGAGTTTTTAGTTATGCCGTTTGGGCTAACTAATGCGCCTGCTGTATTTATGGATTTGATGAATCGAGTGTGCAAGCCGTACCTCGACCAGTTTGTGATAGTTTTCATTGATGATATCTTGATCTACTCCAAGACAAAGGAAGAACACGAAAGGCACCTACGACTTATCTTGGAATTACTCCGCAAGGAACAGCTATACGCCAAGTTTTCAAAGTGCGACTTTTGGATTCGCGAAGTCCAGTTTCTTGGACACATTGTTAATCAGGATGGAATTCATGTTGACCCAGCTAAGGTGGAAGCTATCAAGAATTGGTCTACTCCAAGAGCGCCGACCGAGATCCGACAATTTTTGGGACTTGCCGGATATTACCGAAGATTCATCAAGGGTTTCTCGCAATTGGCTCAACCTTTAACGGCTTTAACGCATAAAGGAGTGCAATATAGATGGGGTGAAAAAGAAGAACACGCGTTTCAAACTCTTAAGGACATGTTATGTTCAGCTCCAATTCTCTCGTTACCCGAAGGGGTTGACGACTTTGTGGTCTATTGTGATGCATCCATTCAAGGACTCGGTTGCGTGTTGATTAGGCCTGAGCATTCAGGATTTCCCGTCCCGACCCGTCCCCGCCAATTGCATTTCCCGAACCCGTGAATATGATTTTTCGAATCCCGGTACCGACCCGTGAAACCGCGAATATGAATTTTCGAAATTCGGGTATTATCCCGGTTTCCCGGTTTTGTCCCGCCAATCCCGTGAAATATTAAAATGAATAACAAAAATAAAAAAACACCATATCACCAAAACAAAATGACCGAATTTTATTCGATTACATCAAATGACGAAAGGTCCAAAACCAAAAAACATGCTACCAACTACCAAGTGTCCAAGTTCCACCAACATGAGTAGTTAACACTTAAGACTTAACGATGCATATCCTAACTTATTTTATTATTTATGTATTTTCACGGGAAATCGGTATTTAATATAAATTCGCGGGATATGTCCCGAATCCCATGAAAATTCAAAACCCGATTCCCGACCCACGAATTATATTAACGGGATTGACGGGTCGGTTTCGCGGGACATATTCGGTTTCGCGGGAAATTCCCGGTATTTGCACAGGCCTAGTGTTGATGCAACGAGACAAAGTGATTGCCTATGGGTCCAGGCAACTGAAGGATACTGAAAAGAATTATACAACGCATGATTCGGAATTAGGAGCCGTGGTATTTGCACTCAAGATTTGGAGACACTACCTCTATGGAACAAAGTGCACAATATTTACCGATCACAAAAGCTTACAGCACATCTTTGAACAGAAGGACCTCAACATGCGACAACGACGGTGGGTCGAACTACTAAATGATTATGACTTAGCAATTAAGTATCACCCAGGAAAAGCCAATGTTGTGGCTGATGCCTTAAGTCGAAAAGAGTACGAAAAGCCTCGACGAGTATGAGCGTTGCAACTTACCATTCACACGGGATTGCCGGATCGGATCCGCGATGCCCAACAAGAAGCTCTAAAAGAAGAAAACGTCGCAGCTGAAGCACTGCGAGGGGTGGATGGAAATTCTGAAATTAGGTCCGACGGACTCATATATTACAACGACAGAATTTGGGTTCCTCTACTTGGAAATCTCCGTGAGCTCGTGATGGACGAGGCTCACAAATCAAGGTATTCGGTGCACCCTGGATCAGATAAAATGTACCAAGATTTGAAGAACTTGTATTGGTGGCCGAATATGAAAGCCGACATTGCGCGATATGTGGCTAAGTGTTTAACGTGCTCAAGAGTTAAGATCGAGTACCAAAAGCCTTCTGGGCTATTGCAGCAACCCAAGATCCCAGAATGGAAATGGGAGGATATCTCCATGGATTTTGTAACAGGATTACCTCATCGATCAAATCGACCGGATGCGATTTGGGTTATCATTGATCGACTAACCAAATCTGCACACTTTATTCCAATGAGGGAAAATGACAACATGGATAAGTTAACAAAGTTGTACATTGACCGAATTGTGGCACGTCATGGAGTGCCTAAAACCATTATCTCTGACCGAGATCCTCAATTTACTTCTCGACTATGGCAATCTATGCAAGAAGCATTGGGAACCAGACTGGATATGAGTACAGCTTATCACCCGCAGACCGATGGTCAGACGGAGTGAACTATTCAGACTTTGGAAGACATGCTCCGAGCTTGCGTTCTCGACTTCGGTAAAGACTGGGAGGCTCATCTTCCGTTGGTGGAGTTCTCCTACAACAACAGCTATCATACGAGCATTGGTGCAGCACCTTTTGAAGCCCTTTATGGCAGAAAATGTAGATAGCCCGTGTGCTGGGCCGAAACGGGTGAGAAGGGACTCACCGGACCGGAGCTCATTCATGATACAACTGAAAGAATTATTCAAATTAGAAAGCGGATAGCCGCAGCACGTGATAGGCAAAAGAGTTATGCCGAAAAACGCCGTAAACCTTTGAAGTTCCAGGTAGGCGATAAGGTACTATTGAAGGTATCTCCCTGGAAAGGAGTGGTACGCTTCGGAAAGCGTGGAAAGTTGAATCCTTGCTACATCGGTCCATTTAAAATCATTGGGGAAGTAGGCCCGGTGACCTATCGATTAGAACTCCCTGCTGAACTCGATGGAGTTCACAACGTATTTCACGTCTCGAATCTGAAGAAATGTCTGGCTGAAGACACTGAAATAATTCCTTTGGAGGAATTGGAAATTGATGAACACTTGAGATTTATTGAGCAACCGGTAGAAATCATGGGACGCGAGGAGAAAGCCCTCAAACGTAGCAAGATTCCGATCGTCAAGGTTCGATGGAACTCAAAGCGTGGACCTGAATATACTTGGGAACGAGAGGATCAAATGAAGAAAAAGTATCCTCACTTGTTCGGGCAAACGTCCACGGAAACTCAAGGTATGATTTAATTTTGGGGACCAAAATTCCTTTAACAGGAGGAGGATGTGGCGACCCTAAAACTTTTGCTTTCTTTCCCCAGCAACTACAGCAACCACGACAGCCGAGGCTGCGAACGCTACAACGCAAGAATAATTTTCGGGACGAAAATTCCACTTACAAGGGGATGATGTGACATCCGAGAATTCCAAGGTTAACTTCCGTTAGACAATCTCCGATAGTTACGTTATAAGTGTTAACTTAGTAACTAATGCTTAACTAGGCCGAATACGTCCACGACCTTTGGTTGATCACCGAACTCGACCACTTGTGTTATGTGTTTATGTGTTTATTGTCATTACGTGCAATGTGATTTAAACGCATGATTTAGTACTATTAATAGCACGACAAATTGTGAATCCTTGATTTTGTGATAAACTGTCCCCTTTTGGTTTCCAGCGAAACTACCGGGCGAAACTACAGATTCGCTCGGTAGCCGGCTAAGCTGTTTGATTTGCATGTGTTCAGAGCCAGTTTCGCTTGGCCAGCGAAACTGCCAGCGAAACTAGCTCCTGATATAAAGACCATAAAACCCTAATTACTCTCCATTTGCATAAACCACACAAAACACACACACACTCTCCTGGAATTTCTGGTCAGTCGAGAAACACCACGAGCCGACGTGATCTCAGCCTCGAGACATCATCCATTCGGATCCATTCGGACCCTAGATCGAATCGTGAGTCCCAAAACCATTCTTTATGCATTTTCTATGTGTTTTCTTAAAAAGCATGCTTAGATCTTCATGTAATCACTTGATCTTCTGATATGATGTTTAGGAAGGCTAGATCTATCATAAAGTCTGTAACTTTACGTTTGAAATCAAACAATAATGAAGATTCATGCTAGTTAGGTCATTTTAGGTTTAAAATGTGTTTTTGGTGATTTGAATGTGAAAACCCATGTTTAAGGTGTTAAAACTTACTGTTTAATGTTGGTAAATGATTATGCATGCTAAATATTGAACCACATGAAGTATGAAAGCTGTTAGATTGATTTTTAGGCTGATTTGTGAGTTTTTCGCGACCAGCGACACTGTGTGTTCTCTGGGCGAAACTATATAGCGAAACTGTTTATGCATCCAACGATACTATATAGCGAAACTGTAGTGTCGCCCGCGAAACTAAGTAAACCTGCTCGAACGAAACTATCGAGCGAACCAACCTGAACGAAAGTTCAAACCAGTTTCGAGCGAAACTAGGCTAGCGAAACTGTGTCAGCAGTTTCGGGCGAAACTAGCTAACGAAACTGTGTCATCGGGTAATCCCCAGCGAAAGTGCTGCCCATGCACCTAGCGAAACTATGTAGCGACACTAAGTAGCGAAACTATGATCTGACCAAAACTCAACTTGTGCAACTTATTTGAATGTTATGCCATGACTTACATGATTATGCAATAATGAAACATATTTGATTTCTGATCTATGTGAACCCTTGTTTATGATCAACCATCGGTGTCGTGTGTCGATATGTCGTGACATAGTTCCAACGTGCTATGTTATGGGCCATAGTGACGTGAGTTAAAGATTAGACACAAAACTAATACTTAAGACCTAAACGTGTTCATTAGGTCTTCTATAAGCAAACAATATTTGGATTTCTTAGCAAGTGTAGCAGTGCAACCAAAGGTGAGTGTCACTAACCCATTTACCGTGAACCCGTTCGGGTCACACTGAATAACTTAACGAAAAAACAATGCTGACAACCTTATGAGTGCTATGCACCTCTCTGATGAACTTGAGAACCTAGGAGTGCTTGGCACCCACTTGATGAACTTGAAGTGTTTTATGGGAGACACTTGTGAAACAAGTAAACAAGTATTTCTAAAACAAAACTGAAAATGTTTTCGGGATTCATGAGAACCCAAAGTAAACCATTTTAATATGGCTAGTGTAGGTTAAAGTCTAAACCACATGATATCACATGATTTCTAAGGATTGCCTTATAACTGAAAAAGTCCTCAACTTAATTGTACCATTAATTGTAAAGCGAGGGGATGTTGGGTAGATCTACTGGAGTTTGACAAACTCCGCCTCGTGACACTGGAGGTGCACGGAGGTACAATATCAGCCTATCTGACCGTGATCCCGAGAGGACACGGGGGAGGCAAAGCCGCGATGACGTAGGTCCGCAAAACAAAATAGATGATGGCAATGCCACTACAATAATAGTCAGCTTTGGTACAAACTTCCTTAGTGCATGGAACAACGGATTAGCTACCCGCGATATCGGTTGAGCACTTTAATTATACAAAACTAGTACATACCCGATAACGTATGTTACGGACATTACTTTTACCAAACCACAATACTATGTCTATGGACATCACTAAGCATTGCTTTTCACAAATAAATATTTCATAAGTATATGTTTACACGAATATGATTATGAGACCGGGCCACTGCATGACAAGCCCGCCGTGAACTCACCAACCGTTAGGTTAACACTTGCGTGGTTTAAACCTTTGCAGATCGCTGAGGAGTATCCGGAGCGGGTTGGCATGGCACATGAAGACATTTTACTTTTGGATAGACTTACTTGAGAATTTAAAACAATGAATTTGTAAAGCACGTGGTTAGTGCTAAGATAATATTTTTCCGCTGCGTATTTTGAGACGTTAATTTATGACTTGCATTTGGACTAACTCTGATTCGTTTAGTATTTGTAACTAATGGTTGGGGTCCTGGTTTGCTCGCACCCCTTAACGGTATAAACTCCGTTAGTGGTTAATTGGGGGTGTGACATACAAGGTGTTTGCACCTGTTAAAGAGACAAAGCCTGTGGAGCCAAAACCTGAACCTACTGATGAGAATGATTATTCTGCTGAAGCAATCAGATTCAGGAAAGGAAAAATGGTGATGCCCCAGTACCAATCAGATTCTGACAAGGTGTTTGCAGCTGTTAAGAAGACAAAGCCTCCAACATTCATTCATGATCAACAGGTATCTCTCCCAGAAGATGAGGTAAACATGATAAAATAGGCACTTGCAGATGCTGAGAAAGTTGAACAAATAAAAAGGGATGGAGACATGGCCTTGGCATTCAAACTATAAGGATACATGTTGCGTTATTCAAATGATAAAGTAATAACGGGTTTGATAAATGAAATCAAGAGAAGATCTATTGATGAGAAAATGGCAACGATGGACTCTGACAAGGAGACAAGAAAAATAAGAATGGTCACAAAATCTGACAAGGAGATCAAAGCTGAACAAGAAAAGATCAGAGTGTCAGATAACCTTCAGAATGGAAAACTCCTTATGAAGTTCACAGATATTATCATAGCCAGGGGATGGGCAACTCCTGAACAAGCAAATTTAATGACTGCTAATCAGTTATGCGATATGATGTCCAGGGTTGTTCAAGAGGATGGTGAATTAAAACTGATGGAAAAGATAGATGCTGATGAAAGGCAGGAGAAGATAAAAAGGGAAGAAGAGATATAGAAAATCCTAGAAAAGCTATGACAGAGAAAGAAGAACTCAAGCTTCTCAAATGCTATTTCATTAAGATGAGGGGGGAGGACCCAAAAAAGATCAATCCTTCTGGTATTAATAGTTTGAGAATAAGATATTCAAATACCATACATGAACAGGACTAAATCTCCAAGGTTACAGGTGAACCAATACCACCAGGTGCATTTCTAGATCTGAACAGAACCCTAGCCTCACAGCAAACCCAGAAGAAACCCTCCTAGAACTAGTAGACCAGAAAAAAATCCTAGACCTGTAAAGCCTCCTATATCTGTAACATTAAAGCCTCTTCTACCAAAGTTTAGAATAGACAACTTCACACCCTTTATACCACAACCTAGAAGTGGTCATACTCTTCCATCTCCATATCCTCACCTAAACAAACCCCCAAAACCCTCATCTCCACCCAAGGCACCAGAAAACCCCCCCACCAAGAGAATGAAGTCAGTGGCTAAGAAGGGAAAAGGAAAAGTGATGAATGAGGAGGATGAATACAGAGATGTCCATGCTGAAAGGAGAAGAATCATCTCCTAGAGGTATGATGATCAAGCCAAAGTATACATGTTCATTACCAGTTCAGATGAGGTAATAAAGTTTATAGCTGAAGAAGCTATGTACAACCTCACTAACCATGAGTTGGGTGATGTTAGACAATTACGTGGTGATATGAAGGGTACGTGTTCATAAGAGGACTCCTTAATGCTGAGGATAAAGATGTATTTCGACGCTTGAAGTTAATAAGGATAGAAAGTTGGTAGTCTATAGAGTTGATGGGTCATTCACAACGCATAGTACAGTTCCAGATCTAGAATGGAGCTAGGCTGACAAAGACCGAATCCATTTAATAATGATAACTAACATGCTTCATGTGGTTAAGAGAAAACAGGTGACCAACTGGGAGTCTAAGAAAGAAACAGGCATGTATCACATTTTCACCAGTGAACATGTCGAGACAATTAGAAGCTTAGAAGATGCTCTAAATTGGCTTTCTGAAGCTGAGATACAAGATATTTTCAGGATTGGTGATACTGAGAGCATAATAGTGACACAAACCTTTCATGAAAGTCTCCTATTTCACAAGGCCAAATTTCGGTTACAAGCTATTGAAGAGGAGAACAAGATGGGAACCAGATGAACTTGGCTGGAAGAAGAGTTGATCCTTGTATTTGTGTACAATTGCATAAGTTGTTCTAGTTTGTATGTTAGCATGATAGTTGTTACAGTTTTATTCATACACTTTTCATCTATAATAACATACACATTTTCAATGAATCATAGCAGACCTCCATTTCACTCATAAGTGTGATCTTACATAAAGTATATATTCATATTCTATGTTAGTATATGTTGACATTTTGATATGGTGGGATGAGATGATTTATAAACAAGATAAATTTTACTTCTAATTGGAAGAAGAACAAAACCGGATGAACTACAATTCCTCAGGAAGAAGAGTTCATGAGTATTGAGAGAAGATGAACTAGAGTTCTTCAGGATAAACCGGATAAACTAGAGTTCTAAAGTTCTTCAGGATGGTTAACCAGTTCATAATAAAATCTATTTGCAACAATCAAATTTAGAATAAAATCAACTTTAATGATTGAGATAAAATCTATTTATATAATTAATGGGGTTAACTAAAACAAAACAGGAGGAAGAGTTAACAAAAACTTTAATATATATATATATATATGTATATATATATTGATCTATATACAAAGATTTTCATCATATCCTATACAAAGATCTATCTAACTAGCTAAGACCTAGCATCCAACATATAGTCTTCATCATCAAAGAAGTTGTTGCTGCTGTCATCAGGAAACAGCTTGACCAGGCGGGAATATCGGTCCCAACTCGGAGGTGTAGGTGGAATCCCTGCTCCGGATTAAATACACATCTAGCTCTCTCTCCCCCTCTGGTCCCTGGAGATGAAGTTTCATATCCCCTACAACTTCGACGATGATGAAATCAGCGTACTCAAGCCCGTATGTGATGGACAGATGTGGGATCCTCTAGTAAATGAGGAAATAGCCAATCGATGTGTGGTTTAGGTATGGCACAATTTGATTCAGATCATGACAATCAAATGTGCGAATGTCGATATAGTCGACATAATCTACCTTTCCCTTCCACACATCCTGGTCGGTGGCATTCCGGTGGAAATCGCCGCAGTGATGGATCTTGAGGGTGAACCTCCGACCACCTGTAAAAAACCCAAATGCAGAGTAGAGAGTAAGTAATTAAAAAACATAAAACCCTAAAAATAAAAACTTGCAGCCATTGTTGAGTGAAAATACACTTACGGGGAGTCTTGTCGTAGTAGGGCGCTGGTTCATTAACACCCCTAATCCTCTATTGTTTACCAAAGGCAGACATTGATCGATCAAATTTTTTTTCTTGATGATCAGGAGTTCGTACAGAAGATTTTGGTGGCGAAAAAGTGAAAATTTAAAGGCAGACAGGCCACGCTACCAGCTATGGTGGGAAGAAGTGGAAAGGTCAGGCCACGATAACCGTGTATATTTTTTACCTTTACCACGCAAATCCTGTTTTTACCGTGTCTATTTATTACCTTTAGAGCATTCACAACCCACCCCTCATAATATTGTGAGGTAAAACCCTAAAATTTGGGGTTTAGTTGTAAGTGGTTGTGAGTAAGGAGAAATAAAAAATTACTGTTCACCCCTATATTTGATGAAAAAACTGGTGATTCCTTAAAATTTGGGGTTTTGTGTGATTGAAAGAGAGAGAAAAGGTGATGATGAGGGTATAAAAAGTATTATTTAATTATGGTTGTGACTGAAAGAGAGAGAAAAAGTAATGATAAAAGTATAAATTATAGGGATGGGAATGGGGGATGGACTGTGAATGCTCAGCAACGCAAATTTTGTTGATCAATTATTGTTTATGTGATGGAAGTAATTAAATAAGTTCTGGTTAAAATATAACAATTAACACTTCTGTCTCAATGGTTCTTCTTAATCTTGTAGTGTGTTCCTTTCTTTTGACTGACCCAGGTTCAAGCCTTGTTTTTTTACTGACCCAAGTTCAAGCCTTGTTTGCTACAATTTATAATTTTTTGATTGTCTAATAGTGGATGACATGATTTATAAACTGGATAGATTTTACTTCTTCAGTAAATTGGAACAAGAACAAACTGTATGAACTAACAAGAACAAAACCGTATGAACTAGCTTTTCATACCTTAGTTGTGTGACTAAGGTATGTACTAGTGGATGACATGATTTATAAACTGCATTTTATTTCATACCTTTCGCCACGCATATAATTTCATACAGTGGCCATATGTACTAGCTTTTAGCCACATAACTAAGTAAAAACAGTGAGCATTGCTCACATTTAGCCACGCATAATATATACTTAATAGTTTTGTGTTTTTTTTAATAATTTACTAAGTAATAAAATCTACTCTTCCACCACACAACATTATTTAAGCGTGGCCATACATTCCTTTTTGGTCACATGAATAAAAAATCATAAAAATTTTGTGGCCGTTTGGTGCATTTCGCCACTCTTTAAGTGTGACAAATAAGTGTCACGTGTTTTTGTAAAACAGTCTGCACCTGATTGTTGTTGTCACATAAACAAAAAAATACGTGGCTAAAGGGTCCAAAGGCTCTATATTAGGCCACGGGTACAAAATATGTGTGGCTAAAACTAGTGTTTCTTACCTTTAGCCACGTTTTTTAAAACCGTGGCTAGGCGTTTTTGAAAAAACCGTGGCTAAAGCCACTTTTTGACGTAGTGAAGGTTTAGGTCTGCAGTGTTGCGTCTATCTGATGAAATCGAAGTTGGGCCCCTAGCTATTGCACCAGTGGTGAATAGGAGTGTTAGTCACTAACTCATAAGGGAATTCTCATTGGATCTTCATCTTGCTCCTCTTATACAAGGTTCCTCTTCGTCTTCGAGCATTGTATTTACTAAGCCTGAACAGAACCAGCACATGTTGATTCATTCTTCTTGGATCTCACTATGTCCAGAACCAGCATTATATTTATGCTGAAAGATTGGCATCGTGTCCTTCTAGATATGTCTATGTAATTGATGTAGACGAAGAGACTGAAGAGGAAGTACCTTATGTGCAACCATTATCTTCCATGACTAATGATGAGTGGGAGAAATATGAGCTTGAATCAAGATTAAACACATGCTCATTGAGTTCAACCCTCTTAATTTCATTGATCTGGACTTGATTAATGATGAAGCTGGTGATGAAATGGATTTCACTGAGGTGAAGACTGAGGTTGTGGAAATTATTCTTCACCTATTCCACTACAGATTATGATGATGCTGTTAATTAAATTCTTGATTATGAATCAATTTCCCAGAACCCTAAACATCAATTCAATCATGTAATCATCTATTACATTAAGAATTGTAAAACTTACTTGTAGTAGGGCAAACAATCTTTGATGATGAAGAAGTCATTTGTTGATTCCCGTTATGATACCTTGAATCGATGGATGATTTGGAAGAGACTGTTAGTGGTGTTCTTGAGAGAATTATGATAGTCAGTTTCTGATGATCGTAGAGAATGACGATCGCCTATGAGAATCCCTGTAATCTCTTCCTTAATAATAGGTATCTAATAGGAAATCATAATTGCCCCCTTAACTTAATAACATTTACATTTACTTCCATCAAATAAATGTAGGGGACCATTAATGTCATTTTGATATATTTAATTAGTTATAATGAAATGGTCCTAAGGCCATAATTATGTAGATAATTTCCAACATTCTCTCACTTGGCCGAGTGACCATTCATGATGAGTATTAGTAAGTTTGGCCAAGATAATACTCATAAAATTTCATGTTAAGATCTTAGCAAAAAGATACAGTCATTCGAGTTATTTTCAACACGAGGACCCCCATCAATCATACTAAAGTCTCAACATAAAACACTTAGAAAACTTTAAAACCAAAATGACAAGAATATACAACATCTATATGTATAGGTATGTCTATATATAAATAAGTGCATGCATACATTATTATAGACAATGATATTATACATTCGAGGAAATTTAAGTAAATAATTCATTAGAATATTATGATATCATACAAGATCTCTAGTAAAACCCATCTTTGTTACGAGCTCTTGAAAGACTTTGGGTGGTAGACCTTTCGTCATCGGATCCGCAAGCATATCGTGAGTGCTAATGTACTCGATACAAAGGTTATTTTCCTCTTCTCGTTCTCGTACAAACAAAAACTTTGTATCAAGATATAATCCTGCCTCGCTCGAACTGTTACTGTTCGAAAAGCTAACAGCAGCAGAATTGTCACAGTAAATCTTCAATGGTCTTGATATGGAGTTTACAACTTTAAGTCCATTTATTAGGTTCCTTAACAACATTCCATGGCAAGTTGCATTATAAACGGCAACATACTCTGCCATCATTGTTGAAGTTGTAGTTAATTGTTGTTTATGACTTCTCCATGAGATAGGCCCACCTGCTAACATAAAGATATACCCCAAAGTTGACTTTTTGTCATCTTTGCACTTGGCAAAGTCGGAATCAGAGTAGCCAATTACTTCTAAGTTATTTGTTCTTCTATAAGTTAGTTTGTAGTCCTTGGTTCCTTGAAGATATCGCCACACTTTCTTTGTTGCCTTCCAGTGATCTAGGCCGGGATTAGATTGATAACGGCCTAGCATTCCAGCAATATAAGCAATATCAGGACGGGTACAAACTTGAGCATACATTAGGCTTCCAACTACAGAAGCATAAGGTATCATTCTCATTTGTTCCTTTTCCACCTCTATTTTCGGACATTGAAAAGAACCGAAAACATCTCCTTTAACTACAGGAGCAACTGAGGGAGAGCAATGTTGCATGTTATAACGCGTAAGCAGACGATCAATATAAGCCTTTTGAGACAACCCTAATGTCCCTTTAGCTCGATCTCGGTGAATTTCAATGCCGATCACATAAGATGCTTCCCCGAGATCTTTCATGTCAAAATGATGCGAAAGTAATCGCTTTGACTCATGCAACAAATCCAAATTGTTACTTGCCAAAAGAATGTCATCTACATAAAGGACAAGTATGACAAAATTGCTCCCACTCATTTTAAGGTAGGTACATTGGTCCACTTGATTTTTAATGAAATCATTCCTTTTCATAACTTCATCAAATTTCAAATACCATTGTCGTGATGCTTGTTTTAGACCATATATGGACTTTTTCAACTTACATACTAGGTGTTCTTGACCTTCAGACTTGAAACCTTCTGGTTGGGTCATGAACACATCTTCATGTAAATCACCATTAAGGAAAGCTGTTTTGACATCCATTTGATGTAGCTCCAAATCAAAATGAGGTACTAAGGCCATAACGATCCTTAAGGAATCCTTTCGTGATACAGGAGAAAAGGTCTCCTGGTAATCAATTCCTTCCTTTTGGTTATAACCTTTGGCAACTAAACGTGCTTTATATCGTTCGATGTTTCCGTTTGGGTCCAACTTGGTTTTATAAACCCACTTGCATCCTATGGGCTTCACCCCCTTAGGTAGTTCAACCAGTTCCCAAACGTTATTTTTACTCATGGAATCAAGCTCATCAATCATAGCTTCATTCCACTTAGACGATTGGTCACTACTAATAGCTTCATTATAGGAGGTCGGATCGTTGTACTTTCCTATGTCCAGGTTTGCTTCATTAAGATAGGTTACGTAATCATCAAAATTAACAGGTCTTCTAGGCCTTGATGACCTTCTTAATGGAGCATCAGGTTCTTGGGGTTGAGTGACAATGTCAAGATTTTGTTCTTGAGAATTTGATGTGCCTTCATGTGATGGCATATTAGGAGTGATGTCATCCTCGAGAGAGACACTAGGTGGGGCAATGTCATGTACAAGAGGTGAAATAGAAGGAAAGTGTACAGTTTTCTCCCATCCTTCTTGCACTTCTTGTAGATTTAAATCTTGATGTACATTGCTCCCACTAACATTAGAGTTTTCTAGGAACTTAGCATGACGAGTTTCAACTATGCGAGTACAGTGAGAAGGGCAATAAAACCTAAATCCCTTTGATCGTTCAGGATACCCTATGAAGAAACAACTGACGGTTTTCATGTCAAGCTTTCTCTGTTGAGGGTTATAAAGCTTAGCTTCGGCAGGGCAGCCCCACACTTTCATATATCTCATACTTGGTTTCCTTCCCGTCCAAATTTCAAATGGTGTTTTAGGAACGGATTTAGAAGGAACCCTATTGAGTATATGGACTGCCGTCTTTAGTGCTTCAGTCCATAAAAATTGAGGTAGATTTGTGGTTGCTAACATACTCCTTACCATATCCATAAGGGTCCTATTTCTTCTCTCAGCAATACCATTCTGCTGAGGAGTACCCGGCATGGTAAATTGGTTCACAATCCCGTGTTCCCTACAAAACTCAAAGAAAGGACCGGGAGCTTGACCAATGTCTGTATGTCGACCATAATACTCACCTCCTCTATCTGATCTCACTACCTTTATCTTACGGTCGAGTTGATTTTCAACTTCAGCCTTAAAAATTTTAAACGTGTCAAGTGATTCAGATTTCTCTTTAATTAAATATAAGTACATATATCGTGAATGATCATCTATAAAAGTGATAAATGACTTATGTCCTGATATCCCCTCAGGAAAAGGTCCACAAATATCAGTGTGTATGAGTTCCAATAATTTGGAACTTCTTGTGGCACCTCTTTTATTTCCTTTCGCCATTTTCCCTTTAAGGCATTTTACACATGTTTCAAAATCACTAAAATCGAGATTTGGTAGTATGCCATCTTTCACTAGACGTACCATTCGATCTCGTGAGATGTGGCCCAAACGTTGATGCCACAACATAGATGATGTTTCCATTTCTCGTTTTTATTTCTTTATGTTTTCATTCATATTATATGACAACAAAGATTTTGAAAAATTGGTCATCCAAGTTCAACTTATAGAGATTCCCATCCAAATAACCATAACCAAGAACACGAGAATTTAAACTAATAGTGACTTTACCATTACCAAATGCTACATGATAACCATCATTGTCTAACTTTCGTACAGATACTAGATTTCGAGTAATTCTAGGTACATAAAGAGTATCTAATAAGTTAATACAATGACCACCTTGCATAACTAATTGCAAAGTTCCTACGGCTTCAACATTTAGGGCATCACCGCTCCCGACTTTAATTGTCCTTTGGTTTCTTTCCAGCTTCTGGATTGTAAGGAATCCCTGTAAGGTATTTGTAACATGAACCATGGAACCAGAATCAATCCACCATATGTTTATAGGAACATCAATATTAAAGGACTCATAAATCATAAGTAAATGATCACCTTTCTTTGCTAACCATTACTTGAATTTTGGGCAATCTCGTTGGCGATGCCCTTTCTTATGGCAGAATTTACAACGAATAGGACCATTAGGAGTGGTTGAGCCAGATGATGTACTTGCATTCGGTTTCTGGACCTTTGAGCTTTCTCCTTTATGGAAGTTACATTTCCTCTTCTTGGTGTTTGTGGTGGTGACATGAGCAACATCGGGTTTTTCTAGTTTTAAACGCTCTTCCTCTTGTACGCACATGGCAATGAGTTCACTCATTTGCCATTTGTCCTTTTGAGTATTGTAGTTTATCTTAAAGGCATCAAATTGTGCAGGAAGAGATGTCATTATAAAGTGTACTAGAAAACCCTCGCTAATTTCCATGTTCATACCCTTCAATTTATGGGCCATGTCGCTCATCATCATGATGTGCTCACGCACACCACTCACACCATCATACTTTGTAGTCAACATCTTCAGGATCAAAGTACTTGCATGTGCCTTGGAGGTGCCTTTGAATTGCTCCTCTACAGAGTCTAAGTAAGTTTCCACGCTTTCAGAGTCAGGGATGGCTCCGCGAATGGCAACCGAGATGGAGTTCTTTATAACCATGAGAGACATTCTGTTAGACCTTTCCCACTTTTCATACACTTGTTTCTGATCTGTAGTGCTTTCAGCAGTAAGTGCAGCGGGAGGGTCATGCCTTAAAGCATAGTCTAAATCCATCATTCCAAGAGTTAGTTTGACAGCATCTCGCCATGACGCAAAGTTAGTGCCAGTCAAAGGTTCAATTCCATAGTTAGGATTCATAGTGGTGGCTGGATTGATACAATTATAAAATATATTTTTAGAAGAACAGAAGTGAACTAAAGCATACAGGGTAATCAAATAAAATAAGTAGGATTTAGCACATTGAAGATTAAGCCTATTATAACACCAAAATAATAGACTATACTAAAGTTCTAAATGAAAGTTGGTTTCGCGTTGGCTATATCCAAAGTTCAAGTGTTATGAACATACATAAAGAGTAAGTTAAGGCATATAAATACAACATATCACATTTGGGCAGAAATGACATACCTATGCATATTAGGCCAATATTTCACTATATGTATTATCAAACAATTGGTCGTTGGGTTCATTGTTTGACAACACACATAAATACATAAAAAATGGAATCATTTAAACTTCAATGTTGAATCAAATGACATACCGTTGGGTATAATCATCTAGTTTTCCATTGAAGTTACCATTATATTGTGTATGTCAAGATTTTATTTTAAGACATACAAGCACATATATATATGCCTTGTGTTTAGAACAGAAGTGTGTCAATCATGTTCTATCACAAAATAGATTCAAGACTAAGTAAAATATTAATTCTACTATGGGCAAATGTTCTATCATATGATTATGAACAGATTTATTTGCAAAATGCGAACCACTGTGTTTGTACCGTTTACGACTTTACCGGAAAAATACTTGAATTGATATTCAAATTATTTGTTCAAAAGTGGCTTGCAAGTTTTTTTTGTTTTCTTTTGAAATAATCAAATTCATCAAAAGAAAGTTGTGTTCATAAATGGATTTGCAGAATGGATCATTGATTGTAGTCGGAAACAACAAAATGGAATTTTGATGAATTAAAATCGCAAAATTCTTCATTACAATCCTTATCTTCTAATTATATCATCACACGTCATTCAATATTAAATTGAAATTGATCACCAATTAATTGAATGGCAGCCGTGATTGTAATTAACGGCGCAACCATAAGTCGAACAATTTCATTAAGATATTCAACTAGATATCGACCGCGCGTTGCTGCGGTATCTTAGTCTAGGATAGCATAAAATATTGCTGTGCTACATCATACACATATTAACCCAATCGATGGGCTTTTTACATCTATTACTACACCATAACGACACACAACTCTTTATGTTACAAATAACTTTGCTAATCGCTGGCTCTTTTCCTTGGAACACCACATCATTTCGCTCTCTCCAGATGCTCCGACACGTCGTGTATATCACAGCTTGAACGATCTCTTTTTTTGCAGCCGCAAATCTCCCCGCATCATGGTACATGACAATCTTGTCCACCGAAGCCGCCGATAAACTCGGACCCTTAACCCATCTTGCAACCCACTACCACCCAACAATCGCAAAAGGACACCCCGTGAACAAATGCGAAACCGACTCAAAACCGTCCATACACAACCGACAACTTTCCGAATTCACACGAATGCCCCGCTTTTTAACGCATCTATCGTAGCAATCCTTCCGCGTTGCAATCTCCACATGAACGCATTCACCTTTATTGGAACCAATTTATTCCAATGACAAATATTACCTTCCATTCCAACTGACACCTCAGCCATCATGTGCTTAATGCTTTTGGAAGAGAAATCATCCCCATCCTCCCCAACCCAACTCGACTGCCCACTGTTACACAACATGTGATTTTCCAAAAAAAAACCCTTTATTCTTGATCTCCCAATTAGCGGCCAGTACATTTTTCCAAACACCGGTAATAGACAACTTGCACGGGAACATATCATTTCTTCCATGGACAACATGAATGGCCATGTTAACCCGAGCTTTTTGACGCAAATCCATGATCCTCTCGTCCTCTAAACTCAACAACGTCATTTTCTTTGACTCCCACCCCGCCATCCTAATATCATCGATTATAGCCATCTCACTGACCCCATCCATTTTACAACAAAAATCCCTCAAGTCCTCAACTTCTTTATTCTTCTTTTCTTTCTCCCCCTGACACCATGATTTAATAATAGACTTCACCCTTTTCAATTTTTTCATAAGAACCACATCAGGTGGATCCATCTCAACCCCACCCCTCCTTAACTCCGCTCTGATAAGCGAAATGGGATCCCCTTTCTTCAACCAAGACGTATAAAAACGGAACGGCGTAGGGCCAAAGTCCGGCGAAGACGATTTGAGGATAAGAGGACTATGATCGGACCACAGCCTCAGAAGAGCTTTAACCGTCACCGCCAGCCACCTGCAAAGGAACTCAGAACACACCAATGTTGATTATATCTTGATTACGGGTCAGAATCAGGGAACCCTAAATCTAATTCTCTAAATCATATTAATAAACAACAAGATTAAATAAGAAAAACTTACTTGCAAGATTAGAATGATAAAGAAGATGATGATGCAATTGATTGATTCCCGTTATGATACCTTGAATCTTGATGGATAGATTGAGAGAAGATGAATTGGTGTTCTTAGGGAATTCTCATGATCACAGAATTAATATACGTAATGTTCTGATTGAATGAATTAGAATTCCATATCTTCTCACTTATTTATAGGTATCTAAGAGGAAATCATATTTGCCCCCTTAACTTGTAATTATTTACAATTACTTCCATCAAGTAATTGGTGGGGACTAGTTATGTCATATTGGTAAGTTAAACAAATGATCCGTAAGGCCATATTAACGGGTTATTTCTAACATTCTCCCACTTGGCCGAGTGATCATTTGTAATGAGCATTCATTAAGTTTGGCCAAGTTAAACACTCATCAAGTTTCAAATTGACATCATAGTAGAAAAATACAGTCATTAAGTTATATTCAACTTAAGACCCCCATTAATCATACTACAATACCAAATCAAAAATTAAGACCAAAATGACTTATATAATCCCTTGCCAGGGTTCTTGTCTATATTGCATAAGCGTACGCATATATTTAGATAGACAATAAGTTGAGGAAATAGTAAGATAATGAGGTACACCATGCAATCATATCATGTCTCTAATTTCAATATAAGTTTTTTGAAAGTTTGGGCGAGAGACTTATAGTTATTGGATCCGTAAGCATATTATTAGTACCGAGTGACATTGATACAAACTTAGTTCCTCTATCGTGCACATACGAATAATTATGTTTGTATCAACATATAATTCAGCTACAATCGAACAATTATTCTAACACATTATGGTAGCTTTATCATTATAGTTATTCTTCAATGTCATGATATGGAGGTTACATTAGTGAGCCCATCGTTCAGATTTCTTATCAACATAATATGACAAGTCACATTATGTCATCATTATTTGTTATCTGAATTTGTAATCCTCCGTTAAGGATATGATTGATCACTAAGTTGATTTCTTATCCTCTTTGTATTAAGTAAGGATAGAATTAAAATAATCAATCAATTCAGGTTTTCACTTCTTTGTATGTTAATTTATAATTTTGAATCTACTGACAATATCGTAGTGCTTTCAATGCTGGTAATTCGTGATCGAGACCAAATTTATAATGATGGTCTAGAATTTCAGCAATAAACACGATATATGAACAAGTATAGATTTAAACATTCATTAAGCTCCCACTAGAGATGTGTATGGTGTCAATCTTGTGTTGCATATTATAACGTGTGAGGGCACACTTAGTATACGCCTTTCGAGACAAACTTAATGCCCATTGGCTTGATCTTGGTATATTTTGATGTCTATTAGGGGAGGAGGTATGGTGGTGGCATGGCTTGGTGGAAGCCACCCGGCTCCCTTTGGAACCGGGTGCCGGCTCCTCAATGATACCGCCTCCCCTTACATAACAGACCTCTCCAAGATGTTAATGTCAAAAATTATGCGAGAGTAATGGCTTTGACTTATGCAACAAATCTTTAGTTTTATTATCCTTAAGAATATAATCCATATGAGGATAATTATGGTAAAGTTGCTCCCACCGATTTTAAGGTAGGTGCACTAATCCACTCCGTTCTTGATGAAATCTCAATTTCTTTATGACTTCATTAAATTCTAAGTACCACTGGCGTAATTAAGTTTTACCCTCAAATGGAGTTAATCTCCTTACGAGTTAAGAGTTCTTGACCTTTAAGTAACAACCATGTAGGTTAGATCATGAACATATGTTTGTGTAAGCCATTATCAAGGAAAATGAATGTCTATCCAATGTAGTTCTAAGTAGTAATGAACTACTAAGGTTATGACAATCCTTGAGAATCATTTTGTGAAACAAATGGAAAGGATTCTTTCTTAATCAATTTCATCCGTAAGTATTGTCATTTGTAATCAATCATTCGACATTCTTTGTTTTGGATCTAACATGGTTTTATACCTTTGGGCAATTCAACCAAATCCATAACATTATTTCTATACATAGAAACGAGCTTATAGCTTTATTCCATGCATGAGATTGATTTATACTGCTGACTTTATTATAGGATGTTAGAATCATTACACTTTCCAATTAACCATATCAGTTTTATTAAGGAAGGTTTACATAATCATCAGAATTACTAGTCCGTTTAGACTTTGATGACCTTCTGAACTGTCTTTAAGGGTTAAAATTTTATAAGTCAATTCATGGAGTTTATCTTGTGTATTCAGAGAATTGTTATCTATGATTCAAGGTGTGGAGCATAGTCATGTACAAGAAATGTAATACGAGGTAATGATGGAGAATATCGAGTCGTTTCTCCCCCTTTCTTGTATTTCAATGATTTTTAAGGCTCCCACTGATCTTTATGTTCTCATGATGAGTTTCCACTATACGAGTTATATGTGAAGGTATTCAAATTTATATTCCCTTAAAACATACGAGGGAACAAATAAAGAAATATAACTGACGACTTTTATGTCAAGTATTTTCTTTTAGAGTTTATAAAGCTTTAAATTAGGATAACTTCATAAGTATAGTTTCCTTACTGTTCAATAATGAATGAACATTATTTAGAACATGAACTTTTATCCTTTAGTCCGTATGTATGATACAAATGTTTATAACCTGAGTAATCATCTTATGATAAGTGAATTATGTCCTGTTATTCTATTTGAATAAGAAAAATATCAATATGTTAGAGTTATAGTGAACTATAGTCTATAACTATGATTGACACTTTTCATAATTCCTTTAGTCTACATGTTTCAAAATCAAAGAAAACAATATTTATTGACACCTCATTCCACACGAGTCTTGACATTCTGACTTGTGAGACATGGCTACAATATTAGTCCACAATACGGATGAGATATCTAAATCTTGTTTTCTTTAGTTAGGTTATCATTATCATTTAGATGATAACAAAGATTTTGAGAATTAATCATGTGAGAATTAGAATAATAATCTTAGAGGACTCAAATATCGTGAAAGATGATATCATTACTCATCTAACCACTCCTTATAAATAAACATTCTTATTGCTTCTGCTCCTTGTTATGAGAGAATTTGCAATAAGATTGACGTAAGGAGAAATAATAGTTAGAAGATGCATTTGAATTGATTTTACGGACTTAAACGCTTTTACACTCTACATAGAAGTTTCCCTTCCTTTTAGATGCGTTAGTGGTGATAATGTGAGCAACATCTGATTTTCTTAGTTTCATATCGCCTCCTTATTTGCACATATTGCTTTCAACTCACTCATTTATATATTTATTGAGTGTTATATGTGATATTAATAGCATTTAATTGTGCTAGGAGAGAAGTTTTAATGAACTCATGGGAAAACCATTGGTAAACTTCATGAATAAGCTCTAGAGTTTATGAGCCATGTCGTTTATCATAACGATGTGTTCACATATATTAGTTATCACATCATCGTCTTGAAACATAAGATATGTTCTATGATTTGGATATTAATTCCTTGATGGAAATTTTAGATGACATTCTTGTTAACCATGATATGTGACTTTTGTTTGACATTTCTCATTATTCATGCTATAACCTTTATTCGTCCTAAAGAGCATGGAGAATGTCAAGTCTCATGGTTTA
The DNA here is from genome assembly GCA_039602395.1 of Deinandra increscens subsp. villosa. Classification (NCBI taxonomy): domain Eukaryota; kingdom Viridiplantae; phylum Streptophyta; class Magnoliopsida; order Asterales; family Asteraceae; genus Deinandra; species Deinandra increscens. The sequence goes on from JBCNJP010000008.1 coordinate 54,446,924, forward strand.
AGCAAGATCCAATATGCCAAGAGTAAATTTGAAGATATCTCTCCATGAAGCGAAATAAGCGCCAGTGAGTAGTTCGGTAATTAGATAAATGAGTGGAAGCGGTGCTAGATTGACACAAGTGAGAAATAAAAATTTAGAAGTGAAGTGATATGAAAGTATGGAGTAATTCATTGAAGAAAGTTTAAGTCTATCATAACACCAGAATGATAGACTAGAGTAAAGTTCTACTTGAATTTTGGTTTCGCGTTGGCTATGACCAGTCCTCAAGTGTTACGAACAAAGTTAAAGTAAGATATTGCTTGAACGTTAGCTTTGCGTTAGCTATGACTAACGCTCAAACAATATGAAAAGATTAGAGTAATGTCTTACTTAAATATTGGTTTCGCGTTGGCTATGACCATTATTCAAGTGTTATGGACAAATTAGAGTAGTGTCATACTTGAATATTAGGTTCGCTTTGGCTATGACTAACATTCAAGTATAAAGGATAAAGTACGACTCATAAATAAAACATATCTCCTTTGGGTAGCTATGTAATATTTATGTAAATTTAGCCTAATAATTCATCATACACATTATCAAACAATTAGCCTTTGGGTTCATTGTATGACAAGTGTGTATAATTAGATAATGTGGTAACAAATGAATTTCAATGTTAAATTAGATGATTTCCTTTGGGTTAACCATCTAAGTCTAAATTGAAATTTACCACTAAAATTCATGAGTAGTACCCATCAAATTATGATGTGATCATTCCCAACGATTGCCGAGTACTTTGGTACGAATGAATAAATTGATCATGGACAAATGATTTATCTCATGGTAAAAATAAGTAAATAACTGGAACAATGTCCAAGTTCAAACGTTCTGGCTACAGATCTTCAGAATAAGTTCGAAGGGTTCAAGTTTGGATATGATTCAGTTAGGTAAACTAAGATTAAGATATCAATGAATCCTTTCAAAAATGAACCAAATCACCAATGGGCGAACCAGTTAGGTACCAATGAGAATTAATGAAATATTTTGGTACATATGGATTAGTAATTTCCATGAATCATAAGATCAATTTTATATAAGCAGAATCACGGATGGAAGCAACAAAGACTGCAAATATTAACATTAAACTGTGGTGCCACCAATTGAATTTATGTGGGCAAACCAAAACCAAATTAGGCGCATACAAACATGCACGGTAAATTAGCAATTCATGCCAACAAAACATGTAAAAGTTATCATATTAATGTCAGTCCACTAAAATCTCAATGTAAATTATGTATTCTGCATTACCAAAAGGTTAATCCAAAAAAAATAAGGGATTTAGTATGTCTCAATATAAAATTGATAATTAGTTTTTCATGGATATGAATCATGTGTCAAATCAATTTGGTGTTTATCCATGTTGACGGACGACGGTGAAATCAATAAAATCACTTTTGATAATTCATAACTTCCACAACATCAAAAAACTTTCTTTGTGGCATTCAAATACACTGTTCGTAATGAGTTTTAACGTTCAATATGGGAATAAAACCATCTACAGAGAAATTATAGTGGACTAATTCATCAATTATCAATGAGAAAATTAGATTTGATGATTAAACTAATATAATCAACATCGCTCTGATACCACATGTTGATTATATCTTGATTACGGGTCAGAATCAGGGAACCCTAAATCTAATTCTCTAAATCATATTAATAAACAACAAGATTAAATAAGAAAAACTTACTTGCAAGATTAGAATGATAAAGAAGATGATGATGCAATTGATTGATTCCCGTTATGATACCTTGAATCTTGATGGATAGATTGAGAGAAGATGAATTGGTGTTCTTAGGGAATTCTCATGATCACAGAATTAATATACGTAATGTTCTGATTGAATGAATTAGAATTCCATATCTTCTCACTTATTTATAGGTATCTAAGAGGAAATCATATTTGCCCCCTTAACTTGTAATTATTTACAATTACTTCCATCAAGTAATTGGTGGGGACTAGTTATGTCATATTGGTAAGTTAAACAAATGATCCGTAAGGCCATATTAACGGGTTATTTCTAACAACCAACACTCTGTCCATTTACTAAAGTTATTTCCCTTCACATACAAATATGTGAACTTCGCTCCCCCCCATTCGATATTCCTGCAGCCCGCCCGCCTCAGTGAACTCCTTAAACGCATCGGCACCCCGGGCATTGAACGACGAAAAACGCCGCTCCTCCGGCGATCTCACCTCATTGAAATCGCCAATCAACATGTCCCCCAGTACCACACGCATCATGATTATTCTCCGGGTTCAAGGAACCTTGAATCGCACCTTCCTCGATCTCGATATGGATTTCTAATCTCACCTTGAATCTCACCTTCAAAATTCTTTCGATTTGGATTTTTGTTTCTGTTGGATTGTTTTTTGGATGTTCAATTAAGAGGAGCAAAAAAAAACTGACGACCTAAAGATCCGAACCCCGGCCCAACAGAAATGTTACGTAAAAAAAAAGGTCATGCAAAGGGATCCAACCCGGGTTGATATGGTTGTGATTCCAAACACAAACCACCTGAGCAAAAGCACATTTGATAAATTGTTTGTAAAATATATATATATATATATATAACATGTTTTGAGCTGAAAAAAAAAGAAAAACGCGGAATCATATGCAAACTTCTCTATTGTATATATATATACAATTAACCATGAAACACTTTGACTTTTCTTTTCATGACTCTGAATTTTCCTATCATTCCAAAATCCCGAATTCAAGGTTTGCAATCATTATCCACCGATTTTAATTACTGTAATCAATTATTCCTTTCGGTGGCAAAACGATTTGTTCATCAAATATCAAGGAATCAAAAAACGATTTTTACAGATTGAACAGATATCATCAACGTGGCTCTGATGCCACATGTTAATTAAATTCTTGATTATGAATCAATTTCCCAGAACCCTAAACATCAACTCAATCATGTAATCATCTATTACATCAAGAATTGTAAAACTTACTTGTAGTAGGGCAAACAATCTTTGATGATGAAGAAGTCATTTGTTGATTCCCGTTATGATACCTTGAATCGATGGATGATTTGGAAGAGATTGTTAGTGGTGTTCTTGAGAGAATTGTGATAGTCAGTTTCTGATGATCGTAGAGAATGACGATCGCCTATGAGAATCCCTGTAATCTCTTCCTTAATAATAGGTATCTAATAGGAAATCATAATTGCCCCCTTAACTTAATAACATTTACATTTACTTCCATCAAATAAATGTAGGGGACCATTAATGTCATTTTAATATATTTAATTAGTTATAATGAAATGGTCCTAAGGCCATAATTATGTAGATAATTTCCAACAGATACCCATCTGAGATTCAACATGATTCATCTTCACATGCAACTTATTTTGAATCTGTAGCTCTTCTTTGAGTACGAATTTACAAGTCTTGATTTGCTAAGTATTCATTTGTTGCTTTTCTAATCTGTCATCGGTTTAGTTTGACAAACAAATATTTCATCTCTAGGGTCATTTAATCTTTTTCTAAATTTAAATAAATAAAAATCATATGCATTCCGATGCACATCCGTCACTAATTTCCCGTAGGTACAAGTCTAGTTGTCTAGTAGAGTTAAGATGTATATTGTGCGGTTCACGAATACGATTTGAAACTTGAAATTAGGGATGCAAATTTTACCCGTGAAAGCGGATACCCGTGGGTACCCGACCCGAATGGGGTGGGTATTACCCGTCTTAACGGGTAATGGGGCGGGGATGGGTATTATTTTTAAAACCCGAAGCGGGGACGGGTCGGGTACGGGTATGATACTACCCGCCCCGTTTAAAACCCGAATATATATAATTTATATATGTCATTTATATATATTTTTTTTGCTAGGTGCACATTCAAATAAAGAAAAACATTTTGCAAAGTTCGAAGTTATAAAAGACGATGAAGCGGGTCCGAGCTTCGTGAATTTTGATATTTAGTTTTTTTGATTTTTTTAACGAACTTGAGAACGTGGTGATTGTCTTTTTTGCTATTATTATTGTGGGATTGAATTATGAAACTTAAATGTTTTACTTATTATACTTATATTTTTCTGAATTTTTAAAAAATTGAACTTTTTTTTCTTAAATGGGTACCCGTCGGGTTCCCCGTATCCGTCGGGTTTTTTTTTTACCCGTACCCGTCGGGTATTAGGCGGGGCGGGGGCGGGGATGGGTTTGGGGATTTAATTCGGGTACGGGTACGGGTAATGAAGTCCCCGCTATTACCCGCACCCGTTTGCATCACTACTTGAAATCCGTCGTATTAGGTAGCCAAAAACACATTTATTATTTACCTTTTTTTTATTCTATACACACTTATGCATATATCTATGTTTACCACTTATAAAAGTATAATACAAAAGAAATATTTTGAAAATACAAAAAATTAAATACAATAAGGCAGGGTTGTTTATGTTAGAATAAATTACACCAAAGGTCCCTGATGTTTGTTCAAATAATGAAAATAATGAAAGAGGTCCTTAGGTTATTAAAATTCTAAAAAAAGGTCCTTAACGTTTATATTAGTGTAACAAGATGAGTCCCTCCATTATGTTTTGTGGTTAACTTGCTGTTAAGGGAAGGGCATATTAATAATTTCCCTTCCCTTTAATAAAAATCAGGAATAAAGCACCTCCCCCCACCCCCTGCGTATTTCATTTTCCCTTTTCTTTGAGGCCATCGCGCATAAAAGACCAAAATCCCTAAATATGGTGGTTTGCTCATATGGAAGAAATGCTAGAATTCACACCTCATTGACCGAATTTAACCCAGGAAGAAGGTTCTACTACCGTCCAACTCCGGTAAGCTCTATAATTTGCTAATGAAAAACTTCCCCCTACCCCCTGTGTTTTTTTTTTCTTAAGGCTTTATTCAATGGAAAACCTCCCCCTACCCCCTGTGTGTTTTTTTCTTAAGGCTTTATACAAATAAACCAAAGAATACAAACTAAAATAATATTTGCAGGAGCACTAAAACACTAGTAGTATGAATTTTGAACTGGTCCATAAAAGAATCAACATTTTCAACCTAGGAAGCAATCTACCAAAAAGAATGTTTTGGTTTTGACTTTGACTTCCACACGATCTCTATGATTCCACATGGAAGGCATCGAGTAAGAAGGCTTCTTCCTTGAAGGATTGTGTTGAGTTTAGGGTTGGCGAGTTTAGGGTATGTTTGCGAGTGCTTATTTGAGTGTAAAAGTGCTTTTGGTAAAAGTGCTTATTAACTTATGACTTTTTGAAAATGGGTTTTTTTAAAAAATGTTTGGATTAGCTTTTATAATGAGATTACTTATTTTATATGTAAAATGACTAAAATGGGGTTATGTTGTTATAAGGTTAGATGAATATAAGGTTAAATAAGGGTATATTAGTAATTTTTTCAAAAAGCCAAATAGAGTTTCAAAAGCCAAGATTTCTTAGCTTTTGGGTTAATAAAGAAATCTCTTTCTCCAAAAGTTGTTTTAAAAACTGATTTTGCACTATCCAAACAAATTTTTTTTTAACTTATTGGCTTTTTGAAAAGCCAATAAGTCAATCTAAGTCAATAAATTGGTTTATAATGGTTAGCCAAACATACACTTAGAACCTCCCTGGTGATTTTTTTGATTTTTTTTTGTTCGATCAATAGTCCCTCTGTATGCGTATAACACATAATTTAGGTTTGGGATTTGTTTATTGAGTGTAATTACAAAACTACCCATCTTGTTACACTAATACCCCATTTTTACTAAATGGAAGGGAAATTACTTATATGTCCTTCCCTTTAACAAGTTAACCACAAAACCTAACGGAGGGACCCATCTTGTTACACTAATACAAACTACCCATCTTTCGTATTTGGACTTTGAGGGTTATCCTTATAAACTAGAAGAACTTTTGTTCCCCCACCAATGTGGGATAGGATACACCACATTCCTAAACTTGAACAAAAAAATTCTTTGAGATTAACATCTCATTCACACACTTTTTCCAACAATCCCCCACATGAATGGAGGTTGATCTCAGAAGCAACAGATTCCGATTAAGTTTCAACAGTTGAATCTTGCATACGATAGGTAGGTGCTACCCTTTGAACCTACGCTCATGAAACACACTTAGTCTACTGGCTCTGAGTAGGCGGTGATGCCTTTGAACTCGTCTGCCGTTTGTGTAGGCGACAATGTGCTTCACACAAGACTCTCCTTGATTATGACAATAAGTTAATAAAGAATTCTCTTTTCTCCAATAGTTGTTTTAAAAAGTGATTTTGCACTATCAAAACATTTTTTTTAACTTATTGGCTTTTTTGAAAAGCCAATAAGTCAATATAAGTCAATAAATTGGTTTATAACGGTTAGCCAAACATACACTTAGAACCTCCCTGGTGATGTTTTTGATTTTTTTTAAGTGCTTATTAACTTACGCATTGGTGTCTGGCGTGAAATTCAGAAGAAATAATTAGGTGTCACATAGTGGTTGGATAGGCTATTTTTTGTAAATGAGTAGGTTAAAGACTATTTAGGAAAACAAGCCAACAAGGTGTGGTCAAAGATCACTTGAGTGATTTTCCACTAATTTTGCAAGTTACACCTTAAAGTACACTTGTGATCATTGTATAATTTTAGGTCTTGATGTACGCTTTTGAGTTCAAGTTTTTTAACATTAATTCTTAGATTTCTTTTTTAAGTATAAATACTATCATACTTACATCTCATCGGATTAACATTATCAACTCACATCTTGCGGGATCTAAACCCCTAACTTCTTGGTTATAGAGTATACATTTTGATCCTTAGGATATCTCCTTAATAACATAAAGAGTAAATTACACCAGAGGTTCTTGGAGTTTGTCCAAATACGAAAGAGGTTCCTAGGTTATTAAAATTCTAATAAAGGTCCCTAACGTTTGTACTAGTATAACAAGATGGGCCCCTCCGTTAGGTTTTGTGGTTAACTTGTTAAAGGGAAGGACATATAAGTAATTTCCCTTCCATTTAGTAAAAATGGGGTATTAGTGTAACAAGATGGGTAGTTTTGTAATTACACTCAATAAACAAACCCAAACCTAAATTATGTGTTATACGCATACAGAGGGACTATTGATCGAACAAAAAAATCAAAAAAAATCACCAGGGAGGTTCTAAGTATATGTTTGGCTAACCATTATAAACCAATTTATTGACTTATATTGACTTATTGGCTTTTCAAAAAGACAATAAGTTAAAAAAAATGTTTGGATAGTGCAAAATCACTTTTTAAAACAACTTTTGGAGAAAGAGATCTCTTTGTTAACTTATTGTCATAATCAAGGAGAGTCTTGTGTGAAGCACATTGTCGCCTACACAAACGGCAAACGAGTTCAAAGGCATCACCGCCTACTCAGAGCCAGTAGACTAAGTGTGTTTCATGAGTGAAGATTCAAAGGGTAACACCTACCTATCGTATGCAAGATTCAACTGTTGAAACTTAATCGGAAAACGGTTGCTTCTGAGATCAACCTCCATTCATGTGGGGGATTGTTGGAAAAAGTGTGTGAATGAGATGTTAATCTCAAATAATTTTTTGGTTCAAGTTTAGGAATGTGGTGTATCCTATCCCACATTGGTGGGGGTACAAAAGTTCTTCTAGTTTATAAGGATAACCCTCAAAGCCTTGAATAACTCATGTGTCATGTTTTACTCCCCCTTATACCCTCGTGCAGGGGGGTGCGAATCTTGGCTAATTGGGTCGAAATTATGAACTCGTGCCCGCGCGACCTGCGGACACGAATGCAACTCCGAAATGTGTGTCCGTGTGAGACACGTTTTTACTAATTTTCGAGCCACTTTTTGAGTAGATTCTAGAAGTTGTTTTTTGGTTTGTCAAACCGAAAACCTTTTTGCATTCCAAATTGATTAGTCATTATAATGGATTAATGACTTACTAATGACCGTGGTGTAATGACTGATTAATATGAATTAATGGGTCAGTTATGGTCATTAATCGTATGGTTATTTGCGTGTATAAATACACGGGTTTGGGAGCAAATGAAGGATATACGATAACACACTAAGATCCACAAACACATTTTCACGAATTTGTCTGCAGCAGATTCGTTTCATTCATATCAGCAGCTATCATCCGACTTCGTTTCAGGCAGATCATCTTGTCCGGCAGTACACGCTGCTTTGAACCAGTGTACCCTGGGAACAGACGGCGAATCTGTTTAAGGGAATTGTGTCAAACACAAGCCCGGTTCCTTCATTTTCTTGTCCTCTACTTTCAGGGATCGTTCCAGCCATCAGTTTATCATCCGGCTCACTGCGTCATCGATTTGGTTAGATCGTAAATTTATTTTGTATTATTATATTATGCTTCTGTTTCTGAATTTTCTTAGCACGTTCCTCTCCAATCGGACTTTAAATATGAAGATCTGAAACTAGCGCCAAGTCTAATGGAGTGAAGGGGTTTAGGCTGTAAAGCACCAAAAAATGGCGAGTGGCCAGTCGAGCTATAAGTAGACCTGTTATAAGCAAACTCGGCTTATGCCAAAGACAAGTCCCATTGTTTGGGATGTTTCCCGACAAGGCTACGTAACAAATTCCCTAAACTTCTATTTGTAACCTCCGCCTGGCCATCAGTCTGCGGGTGATATGAACTACTATAAATTAACTTAGAGCCCAGCCGCTTCCAAAGAGTACGACAAAATGGCTCACGAACTTAACATCCCGATCCGAAACAATAGTTTTAGGAACCCTGTGTAAACGAACAATTTCATTAAAATAAAGATGAGTAATCTGGGATGCGTCAAACGTTTTAGCGCAAGGAACGAAATGAGCCATCTTGAAGAACCGATCAACCACCACCAATATCGAGTCCTTTGCCCGCTGTATTTTTAGCAAGCCTAACACAAAATCTAGGCTAACATCATCCCATGGCTAAGGAATCGGTAGAGGTGTATAAAGGCCTTGGTTTGTGTCATGAGTTTTGGCTATGTGACATACTCGGCAACGCTTTACTACCATCAATACATCAGATTCAATGCGGGGCCAAAAAAACGTTCGCGGACTAATGCGACTGTTTTGGTTCGGCCAAAGTGACCTACTAGAGCCCCTCAGGTTTAGTTTAGCTTGACCATTAATGAAACGAAGGGCCTGATGATCGGAATAGAGAAGGAACTCGTTGGAGAGGAGATAGTGGCGCCAATGCTTAAGACACCTTACGATAGCATAAAACTCTTTGTCATACTAAACCGCCTTCTCGTCTCGTTGAAATTTTTCACAAAAAATAAGCCACCGACCTGTTTTTCTGGCTCAAAACACTGCCGATGTCAATACCTGATGCATCACACTCAACCTGAAAAAGTTCACAAAAATTAGGAAGTGCAAGGACCGGTGCCCGAGTGACGTGCGCTTTAAGTGTTTCGAACGCCCATTGTGCCTTTTTGTTCCACGAGAATTTCTTCCCTTTTTAACATTTTGTAATAGGTCCGGTGACTCCGCCTTCTCGTCTCGTTGAGTTTTTTCACCAAAATACGCCACCGACCTGTTTTCCTGGCTCAAAACACTACCGATGCCTCGTTGGAGGGGAGATAGTGGCGCCAATGCTCAAGACACCTTACGATAGCATAAAACTCTTTGTCATACTAAACCGCCTTCTCGTCTTGTTGAGTTTTTTCACAAAAATACGCCACCGACCTGTTTTTCTGGCTCAAAACACTGTGGATGTCGATACCTATAACTGTTCCACCCATTTAGCATGTCTCGGGTTTAGTTTACCTTGACCATTAATGAAACGAAGGGCAGATGATCGAAATAGAGAAGGAACTCGTTGGAGAGGAGATAGTGGCGCCAATGCTCAAGACACCTTACGATAGCATAAAACTCTTTGTCATACTAAACCGCCTTCTCGTCTCGTTGAAATTTTTCACAAAAATAAGCCACCGACCTGTTTTTCTGGCTCAAAACACTGCCGATGTCAATACCTGATGCATCACACTCAACCTGAAAAAGTTCACAAAAATTAGGAAGTGCAAGGACCGGTGCCCGAGTGACGTGCGCTTTAAGTGTTTCAAACGCCCATTGTGCCTCTTTGTTCCACGAGAATTTCTTTCCTTTTAAACATTTTGTAATAGGGTCGACGACTATGCTAAAATTACGAATAAACCAACGATAAAAAGATGCCAAACCATGAAAGTTACGGACGTCCTGGAGGGACGTAGGGATCGCCCACGTGGTAATCGCTTCGACTTTGGAGTTATCCATTCTTATTCCTCCTCCTGAAACAATGTAGCCCAAAAATTTTACTTCATTAGTAAGAAAATGACACTTACATAAATTGGCAAACATACTTTGTTTCTTGAGCACCATAAAGATATCACGTAAATGGCGCAAGTGGTCATGAGCATTCTTACTAAAACCAAGATATCATCGAAGTAAACGAAAACACATCGCTCGATAAAAGGCTTGAAGATGTGGTTCATTAAGCGCATTAAAGTGCTAGGGGCGTTTGACAACCCGAAAGGCATCACCATCCACTCGTATAAGCCATCACGCGTCTTAAACGCAGTTTTCCATTCGTCGTTGGTTCGCATGCGGATTTTGTGATACCCGCTACGGAGGTCAATCTTGGAAAAAATAGTAGCTCCATGTAATTGGTCTAATAAGTCTTCGAATCGTGGAATTGGGAAACGGTACTTAACAGTGATTTTGTTTACCGCGCGACTATCAATGCACATATGGTAAGCTCCTCCGGGTTTAGGAACTAATAATGTAGGTAATGCACACGGGCTCATACTCTCCCAAATGAGTCCCTTATCTAACAGCTCGGTAACCTGACGGTGTAATTCTCCAAATTCCTTAGTGTTCATGCAGTATGCGGGTTTATTCAAAATGCTCGCACCGGGTAAGAAATCAATGCAATATTGTATTTCCCGCAAACAAGTGGTAACCCCGACGGAATATCGGTCGGAAACGCATCCTCAAACTCGTCTAAGAGGAGTCGAAGTTCATCAGGGATAGGTGGTCCTGGTGGGTTTTCTCCAGCAACAATCAACCCAAACATAATTGGTGGTTGGGTGGTTTGGGTGTAATCCAAAAAGTCAGATTTTGCAAGAATCATAGCTTGTGTGTGTGTCACATGGATCGAGTGGTGCCAAGGTGATGTTGATCCCATCCTTTTTAATAGTATATGTGTTCCTGAATCGTCATGTTTAACTCGTTGATCATATTGCCATGGGCGTCCAAGAAGAATGTGGCATGCATCCATCAGAATAACCTCGCACACAATTCACCAGTATATTTGTTACTGATAGAGAATTGGACGAGACACCGGTGTGTAACTTTGACCAAATTGCCTTTTTTTAACCAAGTCATTTGATACAGGTCTGGGTGTACCTGTGTTTTTAGCCCGAGTTTTTCGACCATAGAAGTTGCAACCATATTTTCGCAGCTACCCCCGTCCACAATAACCGTACATACCTTGCCTTTTGTCGTACACCGGGTGCAAAATATGTTGTTACGCAACCATAGAGTTTTGTCATTGGGGTTGTTGATGGTGGTGCTATGTCACACCCCAAACGACGGCGGAATACGTCAGGGCATGATGATTGTCCATAAGCACATGACACTAATTTAAAATTTCATAATTCATTTATACCAAATTCCAATGACAAACAATAAATTCAAATAAACAAAAAAACAAATGAAAATAATTCTTGATTTATTTAACTAGGTCCGATGGCATCCTATGTGTAACATTAAACATGTAAGCTTGATTCTCGATAACCTGAAAAACACGCAAAAGGGGTCAACTATCTACATAGTTGGTGAGTCATTGGTTTAATAGAAAACATTTTGAGAAAAATATTTGATAAGTGTTTCGCAGAGTCATACCGTTAAACGAATAAACAAGTATAAATCTAATTACACATATTCGTCACTTAAAGTGTATGTGTTTGTTTAAAGACTTTCAAACCAACAAATAACATGAAACCAACAAATAGTATGAATATTTGTCCGCGTGTTCAATTCCTCTCAAGGAATCTCAGCGTTGGGACCAAATAGCACAAACATTGTCCGCGTGTTCAATTCCTCTAAAAGGAATCTCGGCGTTGGGACCAGATAGCATGAAAGATTGTCCGCGTGTTCACTTCCTCTCAAAGGAATCTCAGCGTTGGGACCAGATAGCATACAAGTTTCACAATAGCATACAATGATAAGCATGGAATTTAGGTAGCACAAAATCTCACAAAAGCATACAATGATAAGCATGACAAGGTATACGTTAATATGGTATAACCCAGATAATACAAGTAAATCTATTTAACAGTACTTGACTTTACGTAATGAAAATAAGTTGGTTGATTGATTAAAGTTTCACAATGATCCGTGAGGATAAGAATGATTAAGTAGATGGTTTGCTTGAAAATAAAGAAATAAGGATGAATAAAGTTTATGCGTGTTTTCCACCACAAAGTGGTTTGGAAATAAATAGAATAAGGGGCGCTATGAACTCACCTTAGGTAGTTGATTACTAGCTTGACGAAATGAAGATGGTTCAAGTACAAGAATGTCCTAAATGAATAATGGATTTTGATTAGCCTAAAGTTACAAGCACGAATAAATGATTTCTAGACATCTAGGTTTCGGTGATGTTGATGAATTTTGGGGAAGATGGAAATTAATTTGATCGAGTCTTTCAATAAGTAAACATTGATTTTGTTTATTAAATACTAGAGGGTTTAAAGTAACTATTTAAGGTGTAAAGTAATTTAAAAATCTGGGAAAGTGTAACCGACTAGTAAATATTTCTAAGCGTGGGGCGGTATGCTCGCCGATCACTCGGCATGGGCTGCGGCATATGCCATGCCGAAATCGGCATGCATACCTTGTTCATCGGCATCTTCGGCATCGGCAACTTTTGAAGGATTTTCGGCAATTAAATGCCGAGTGATACCGAAGGAGGACCGTTCAACAACAGTCATTTTTTCGACCGTTGGATTTTTTTTTTATAATTCAAACACTATATATATCTCTCTATACACTATATATATATTCTAAAAAAACCTCTAGTTTCTTTCTCTCAAAAAACATGAATCGCCCTCGCCCACGCTATAAAATCCCACCCGAGCTTATGACTTCTTCTAGTAGTTCGAGCGATTCGGACAATGACGGGATGACTTTCATGAATCTGTGTTATCGTGCTGTTTTAGACGAAGAATTTCGAGAGAAGAGCACAAGGACGAGTATTTATCGAGATCGTAGAGCAAGCCATGATCGTTTGATTGAGCTATATTTCGCCGACGAGCCACGTTTCCACGAAGGTATTTTTAGTGATAGATTTCGAATGTCTAAGAGATTGTTTAATCGTATCTTGCATGATATTGAGAGTAACTTCGAGTGGTTTACGACTCGTTTCGACGGGAGGGGGCGTCCAAGTTTCACTGCTTTACAGAAATGTACGGTAGCTATTCGTCAATTGGCAATCGGTAACGTGCCTGACGAATACGATGAGTTTTTAGAAATGTCCGAAAGAACATCACGTGAATGCTTACACTACTTTTGTGATGCTATAATTAGACTTTATAGAGATGAGTTTTTACGTTCACCGACTAGCCATGATCTTGCTCGTTTATATGAGGCCCATTTAGAAAGACATGGCCTCCCTGGCATGATCGGTAGCATCGATTGTATGCATTGGGAATGGAGAAGCTGTCCAACAAAATATAGAGGACAATATCATCGCGGTGATCATCCAAAACCAACGGTAATACTCGAGGCAGTTGCGTCTCAAGAAATGTGGTTTTGGCATGCTTTCTTTGGTGTCGCAGGTTCAAACAATGACATAAATGTGCTAAATCAGTCAACATTGTTCACAGACGAGTTGAAAGGTATTGCTCCGAAAGCTCCTTTTGTTGTTAACGGTCGGGAATACAAACGGGGCTACTACCTTGCCGATGGTATATATCCCACTTGGTCTACTTTTGTAAAAGCGTATACACATCCATACGCAATCAAGGAGAAGAAAATGAAGAAGGTGCAAGAGGGTGCAAGAAAAGACGTCGAAAGAGCGTTTCGGAGGTTGAAATCTAAGTGGGCGATAGTAGATCGAAAAGCACGACCAACAGACACAGCTTTGATGGAGAATATCATGTACGCGTGCATGATACTTCACAACATGACATTGAAAGACGAGGGCGCGGCTATTTCACCGGTACACATTCGCGATCCTCCAGTCCCACCGACCGACACTGAGGATGTTTATATGGAGATACGCGACACCGAGACACACTTTCAGCTACGATTCGACATCACTGAGCATATCGCCAACAACTTGGAAGTTGTGCTAACTGAAGAAGAGCTGAATGCAAATCCTCCACCACCCTAGATTTGGTTTTTTTTTTTTTGGAATTCGGTAATTTTTTTTTATTTTTAGGACTTTGTAATTTTTTTTAATCTAATGAATTGTTTTATGTTTTTATTTTATATTAAATGTGTTAGTTTAATTTTATTTGTTTTAGATTAAAAAGAAAATGAAAAAAAAAATTTAATCCATGCCTAAACCATGACTAAATGAGCATACCCCCTACAAAATCATCATTCTACATCAATTCTACATCAATTTTCTCTCTCCTGTTGGCATCATCCTATTGGTCCAATTTGATGCCTAACCCATGCCTTAGGCAAGCATACCTCCCACCCTAAGCAACTTTTAATGATATAAAAATTATAGAAAAAAAATGACATTCCGTTTCATAAATAGTCTTAACTTAACAGTATCAGTGAATTCATATAAACCGAGTGCTTAGAAAATGATTGGGTGAACTTTTTTTGTATAAAACACATATTGACCATTTTTTTTAGAATAATTACACATCGTAATATGAGTATTTTTTTTTTGTTAAAAAAATATTGCTTGTAAAAGTTCTAAAACATGATATGGGTGCTTTTTAAGATTTACGAGAGTTTAGAAAAAAATTATAAATTAATCTTGTAATTTTCTGGAATATAGGACATTTATAAAGGTTTTTATTGATTAAAATAATAATATATCGAAAAAAGAATGAAAATGGGTCTCCTGTGTCTCGAACACGAGACCTTCCGGTGACATGAACATCATCCAAACCGCTAGGCAAATTAACTGATTTGGTTTAAAATCGGTTTGAAAGTTTTATAACCAGTGAATCGCAGGGTCATCTTCCCTATACAAAACCCTAGTCACCCGTCCGCCATAACCACCCCATACAGAGCTCTCAGAAGCAAATTTGACACTGGAACAAAAATACGAAATAATGTATGCACTTAAGTTCCAGTTTGTACCTATGATCGAAACGAAAGTAGAGACTCGATGGATGGCGATGATCTTTGCGTACGGCTCCAATCCGAGTTAGGAAATAATTGGTTTAAATTTGGATTAAATTTGGTGAGTGCATTCATAACCAATATGAATGAATTCAAAATACAATCAATATTGTTTTGAGATGTAGTCAACTAAATTGACACTCAACAACCCATTACACAAGCGATGTATCATTCCTTGTTTTCTAGAACTATATGTTTTAGGATACTCTCCCAAATGAAGACCAAGTCTTCTAATAGTTCAACAACATTGAGGTGGTAGACGCATCTACTTGACCTTCATAAATTTCTACAAATTTATAAATTACAATATCATATATTGTAATCCATAATAACATATCTTGCATTCATACGTCACAATTCACACTTGTGCATCCGTAATATGTTGAGCACATCAACACTACGAGATATACCATGTCCGTGCATTTTAATACACTTTATCATCGACCATTGTGTGGGGTGTTTCATATATGATTTACATGTTTAATTTAAACTCACAAGTTATACATGTGCATCTGACTTCTAGTGTTATCCTATTAAAAATAATTTGAATAAACATTTGCATTGTAAAGACCAAATATCAAAGCAAACATAACCATTTTATTAAAATAATTTCAAACCACAAACACACTTATTCCAAAACATGACAAAGTCTTATATAAACCAATTATTTCGTAACGAAATAAAGTCTTATTTAATTAAAACATAAAATCATATAGTGTTGCTATCCCCAATACTCTCGTCATCTGATATCTCGATGACCTCTTTAACATCACTCCAAAGAGTTAAGCGATGTAGTCGACCTACAACAGTTCCTACCGCATGGAACATAACTGAATTCTGATGACGAAACATTCTCCACGAACTCGTTGATGCAAATAATATCGAGTAACCATCGATATTCAACTTTCTCACAGAGATAACATTCTTCTTGATACTAGGCACATGGAAAAATCTTCAAAGGTAAGGGTACATCCTGTAGACACTTTTAATTCTACAGTCCCGATCCCAATCGCCTTGTGTTTAGTGCCATCTAGCATCATTATGCGATTTTTGACAGCACGATATTCCTTAAAGGAATAACGATTAGAGCATGCATGAATTGTTGCTCTAGACATTATGAACCACCCTCGGCAGGCAATCACTCGAGTTATTCCTGACATTGAAGGAGTGAATGCTAAGATATATCCGTGAGTCCTATCTTGAGGTACTCCCTCAGTGGAACTCCACGTACTTATATCTTCATGTCCTCGTTTCATTTTGAATAATTATGCTCAAAGCAACAACACCAAGTCATTATACATCTATATTTTATATAGATATACTTTAACTTAATAAATTTGAAAACAACACCAAGTTGTTATTCACAATTGCTATTTCTCACAAGATTAGCAATGAGATTCAACGAATTTTAACACCTTGTTAAATTCTTTTGATGACCCGTTACAAGGGTTGTAAACATAGTAGACCAAAAACCCTTTATTAATAAATAATAATAACATATTAAATTATCAATGGTCATCACTATCACATCAAGACACGTTCTTAATTATAACATCAAGAAATGGTTTAAATACAACTTTACATAAAGTTCGGTTTTTTA
This sequence comes from Deinandra increscens subsp. villosa, assembly GCA_039602395.1. Taxonomy (NCBI): domain Eukaryota; kingdom Viridiplantae; phylum Streptophyta; class Magnoliopsida; order Asterales; family Asteraceae; genus Deinandra; species Deinandra increscens. The sequence goes on from JBCNJP010000008.1 coordinate 54,463,891, forward strand.
AAACTTCGTCATTTGTAGCACTCATGTTGGACAAATAACATTATAAATCATTTATACATTTGGTATAAAACATCTAGTTGTAACACGCATGTTAGAACCAACAACTAGATACAACACACGGAGATTAAAACTGTTTTACTACAATTATTTTGTATCACCATAATATGTGAATTTAAAACATTCTCCAATTTAGAGGACCAACAAAGAGTGCTTACCAAAATTATGTATATATCAAGAAATCAGAGATTGTTTCACAATCTAAGACTCTGTTTAAGTTTGTTGGAATTTAAACGTAAAACAATTATGACAATCGTTACACAAACAGAAGCATAATATAATAATACAAAATAAAATTTACGATCTAACCAAATCGAAGACGTAGTGAACCGGATGATAAACTGATGGCTGGAACGATCCCTGAAAGTAGAAGACAAGAAAATGAAGGAATCGGGCTTGTGTTTGACACAATTCCCTTATACAGGTTCGCCGTCTGTTCCCAGGGTACACCGGTTCAAAGCAGCGTGTACTGCCGGACAAGATGATCTGCCTGAAACGAAGTCGGATGATAGCTGCTGAGATGAATGAAACGAATCTGCTGTAGACAAATTTATGAAAATGTGTTTGTGGATCTTAGTGTGTTATCGTATATACTTCATTTGCTCCCAAACCCGTGTATATATACACGCAAATAACCATACGATTAATGATCATAACTCACCCATTAATTCATATTAATCAGTCATTACACCATGGTCATTAGTAAGTCATTAATCCATTATAATGACTAATCAATTTGGAATGCAAAAAGGTTTTCGGTTTGACAAACCAAAAAACCACTTCTAGAATCTACTCAAAAAGTGGCTTGAAAATTAGTAAAAACGTGTCTCGCACGGACACACATTTCGGAGCTGCATTCGTGTCCGCAGGTCGCGCAGGCACGAGTTCATAATTTCGACCCAATTAGCCAAGATTCGCACCCCCCCCCCCCTGCGCGAGGGTATAAGCCGGAGTAAAACATGACACATGAGTTATTCAAGGCTTTGAGGATTATCCTTATAATCTAGAAGAACTTTTGTTCCCCCACCAATGTGGGATAGGATACACCACATTCCTAAACTTGAACAAAAAAATTCTTTGAGATTAACATCTCATTCACACACTTTTTCCAACAAAAAAAAAGACGAAATAATGTACGCACTTAAGTTCCAGTTTGTACCTATGATCGAAACGAAAGTAGAGACTCGATGAATGGCGATGATCTTTGCGTACGGCTCCAATCCGACACTCGTGATTAATCTGTACGCACTTAAGTTCCAGCCACCAATAACGAGCTTCGCCGGGACTAATCGCCTGGACCCGGTTCTTCATTCGGACTCCATCCCGGGTTAATGTCACGGTCCATATCAATAATGTTTTACTTTTTAAAAAATGTATACAATTTCTTTTATGATATCTTTTAAACTTTTATCTTTAATATTTAACTTTTAATAAAATACAACTTCTTTATAACTTTTAGTGTTAACTTTTAACTTTTATTTTTTTAGTTTCTTTTTAATTTTATAAATTTAAATTTTAAGGGTTTAAAAATATATAATTCAATTTCTTTTTAACTTTTTATAAAAAAAATTAATAAGTTTTAACGTATAATTTTTTTTATTTTTAGTCAACATTTTTCACCTATAATTATTGTCTCCCTCACCATCTTTCTTCATATAATATTCATCTATAAATTCAAGTGTTACGGGAGTTGAAGATTAGAAAAAAGCTTAACTTTTTTTTGAATATGATATATTCGAACGGTACACAATGTTTTCTTCAAGTAAACGTCATATTTTAATTTTATAACGATGAAATTAGATTCTTTAGAAATATAATTATAATAATTGTAAAATTTGTGTTTATAACCCGAAAAGGTATTTTTATAAATAAAAACCTTACCATAAATTATAAGTTTAAATACTCTTACAAGCCAACGACTATTTTACTAACTCACACTTTTCAAAAATTTCACAATCACTTACGAGACTTATATGTTTAAACAATCGGTTATGAGACTTACATGTATTTTCAAAAAGAACTCCGTTTTTAATAAAACTTAAGTCAAAATGTTCAGAAAAAAAATCATAAACGACTGTGTATTTAGATTTTTTTAAAAGATCACTAAAATATAAGTTATTAACGCAAAACACATTGAGGTGCTTAGTTAATTAAGATGAATAAAAATTTAAAAAAAATGAAATAAAAAGTGAATTACACTCATTCTCTCGCCGAAATTAATTTCGCGCTCTCTTTTCACGCTAGTTTAGTGGGTCAATGACTATATTGGAAAATTGATGAATCAAAGGTCATTTGAATGATTAATGGTTGGTCAAAGATGATTTTCCCAAAATTAGATAATAAAGGGTAAGGATAAATGTAGAGTTAATTACGGTTTTCATCCCTGTGGTTTGCTATCTTTTGTCACCTGAGTCCAAAATTTCAAAAATTTCCATCTCACACCATGTGGTTTGCATTTCTTTGCGATTTGAGTCCTTTTGTCTAACGGTGTTAAAGTTTTCTGTTAAGTGAAGGGGTATTTCAGTCAATTTACCCATTAGGGACTAATTATATGTTTAAAACCATGAGGACTAATTGTGTAATTTTCTTTAAATAAAAACAAATCCCAACTTCTCTCATTGTACGCACAGTACAGGTACCACCACTCCTATAAAAGCTTGAGAGGCCGCTCGATCTCCGGCCACGATTCCGGCGACCATCCAACTGAGAGTCGCGACTACGGTGGATGTTAGGGTTTCCCCCCTAACACCAGACCTTCTCCCCATACAACCACACAATCTCCACCCCCACCATTTCCTCCTTCCCTGCCACCATCCACCCCTGCCCCACCCTTAGCTTCTCCGTCGCTACCTCCAACCACACCCACACCAACACCCGTCACCCACTACCACCCCCACTCCGAATCTGACGGAGAAGGCGATGATATACCTCTGCTTCTTCATCTAGCTTTCGGATTGGATTTTATCCATAACAATGCCGGTTTCAAGATCAATTTAGTATATAAATATATGAAATCGAGTAGCTTAATTGTTACGGAACCGTCGTTCAACGCTCAGATCTATCACTTCAGCACGACGGAGTTGTGCGGCGAGACGGTTATCAAGCAAAAGGCATTTGAGAGGCGGAGACGAGATCGTTGCGCTTATCTCGCTGGAATCCTCTCCGACAAAGAAATTGACAAGATCGAACCGTGGAGCGATGCGGTTTGAAGGTACGAAAGGTTACATGGCGGGAACACGGTGGTGGCGATGCGTTCATACCGTGCTCAACATCGAGTTTTTTAAACCATAACAAACATGTCAATCCATATCTCTATAGACTCGGTTTGGGATTTCGCACATAATAGTGGTTTTAATTGAATTTGGATCTAGATTGAAGAAGATACGACTGATTAAAACTCTGTTTCTTTTGAGTTTCATAACGTAACGAAGAAGAAGGAGTTTCTCTTTCATACTTATTTATGACGTCGGAGAAATTCTTTTAACCCTAATTTTCTTTTAAAGAGGGTATAATGGTAAATTAATAGCTACTTAACATATTTTTCTAACGGCAGTTTGTTGGGTCCCTTGAAGGGCTCTTTAACAATGTTGGCACAATTTGATTTAAACAAGATAAATAAGTTGCGGAAAGTAAATCAAATTGGAAGACAACAATTCATAAAAGGGTTATTATGTATATCTCAAATGTAAATAATGGTTTACACGAGTTTATAGTATGACTATGTAGCAAAAGAAATAACTTTTCTATGCGTGTAATGTTGAAATTGCTTTGAGAAGATATTGAATTGTATGCTTGATGTCTTGCTTTGTTTGGTGAAGTCAGCTTGCTATTTATAGACAGATACAACAAGTTGTATTTGGATAAGGTGGTTGAGGACAGTTGATGTTGGAGTGTGTCAGAGTATATAGAGATAAATTGAACGTATTCAATTTATCTCTTTTTCAACTGTCTTCAACTGCCTTCTTGATTAATGCCAAGATGACATTCATTTTGCTTGTTCTCCACTTAAAGATAGAATTTGTTCTTCTCGTAATATTTATCTTCTGATAATCAAGAACTCATTCTGGACTCTTCTTTGAAGACTTTTGATGCTTCCCATTAGAAGCTATCTACAGAAATGAGGATTTCTGTAGATTTTAGTCTGTACATAACTACTTCGGAATTTCCGAAGTAGTTCTGTATGAATACAGAAATCATGCAGAAATCTGTAATTCATACAGACTTTCGTATCCTTTCTCTTTTAAAGATGTGTCTTATCTTTTCTTCTTATACTTGACTGTTTTGTGTTACAATTACATTATGTTCTAACACAGTTAGTTACAAGGACTCAAATCACAAAAGAAATGCAAACCACAAGGTGTGAGATGGAAATTTTTAAACTTTTGGACTCATTCCAAACAAATTTGCAAACCACAGGGAGGCATTCCATAATTAACTCATAAATGTACCAAGTTATTTTGATAAATATACCAACTTTAGTCAAATGGGTTTAATAAAGAAAAAATTATTATATTTTCTTGAAGTCTCATTTCTCACTCTTATTTTTATTGGCTAGATGTTTTTCTTTTTATTATATTTTTTTACAAAACGCTTTTTATAAATATTATCTATTTTTTAATAGCAATTTATTGAAAAACTCTAGCAAGTTCTTTTTATTATTATTTTTATAAAATGTTTTTTTTAAAATATTATCCATTTTTTTAACAACAATTTATTGAAAATTTCTTTTTGTTATACTTTTTTACAAAAGGTCTTTTTATTAATATTATCTAATTCTTTTGTAAATGTTTTCCTTTAATTTTTTAATTTGCTTTTTTCTAACATGCTCGACAAAAAATTACTCTTAGTTAATTATTTTATTATACTGATTTTACCCACTAGAATATATATTATAACGAACCTATTTTAACTACATAAATGTTTTATTTTTATTACGAAACATTTCTCACACATTTTTAATGAGTTTCGATTTTTTAAAATATACACTCAGCTCTCACATTATCATGACGGAAGTTCAATTCGACGATGTAAGCTATTAACTGATCACTTACACCCTAAACATTTTAGACATGAAGCCATGAAAGATGTCAATATTGTACATAGTGCGTACTTTACATCTTTTTAACACATTTTCTTACATGACTTTTTATATTAAAATTTTATTTCCCAACATAGGTGATTTGAAAAATATTTATCAAAATGAGTTTTTTTTTAAATACACTTTCTTACTCCACTCTTATTGGTTAAATAACTTTTTACCTAGAAAAAAAGTTTTAAAATAAAATTAAATAAATATTATTTAGAAGTGATTGATATTTTAAAATAAAGAATTGAGTGTTTTATAAATTTTATATAAAGTTTTTTATTTTTCTAAAAATCTGTTATTTATTAAGGGTAAATAAAAATAAAATAATATAAAAAAGACATGTAATCAATCATTAGTTCATTATTACATGATTGATACATTTAATAAAGCATTAAAACTAAAAAAGAACAAATTCTAAGAAATTTTGGTCAACATCTTGGTACATTTAATAGAAAGCACAAGACCATCCACATCAGTGATCCAATCCAACCCAATCTCTTATTATAAAATATAGTTTATCTCTACTCCACCTACACAATTCACTCTAACCTATTTTTTCACTCAAACTCACAATCCAACCCAATCCAACTCTTTATTCATAAAAAAGAATCTAACGAACATTTAGTATATTGACACGTGGCAGATAAAATAAACAACTAATTTTATATATTTATTCTATATTTAAAACGTGTTTTTTTGAAACATCTTCGTTTTTAATAAATTTTATACCATAATGTTCATAAAAAAAAAACTAAACAAGACTGTGCTTTTAGGTTTTTCAAAAAAGTTAAATATTACAAGTTATATAAGAAAAATGAGATTATATGTTAAATGAATTATACATGAAATAAAAATGAAAAAGAAATTAATTTTTTTTTAAACTGCGATTTCTCAGTCGAACCTGGTGTTCCGCCCACCACGATGACTCAGTGTCTCTGAGAGTGTCTCAAGTCTGCGGATGCGAGCGAGTCAGGACACCACCTCCTTGCCCCAGTTCGAGGGGAAACCGGACATGCGAGCAACCACCAGTAAAACCCTTCTCCTCGAAGATTCAAACCTGGGTTGCTAAAAGCTTACCAAGCCCAAAAAGCTTTGAGGGAGTCCTTGCAACAAAGCCGCGTTGGTGAAAAAGAAATTAAATACGAACCAACCATGGTGTTACACGTGGAAGTTGAGATTAACAAAAGGAATCGTGATTCGGTTCGGTGGAGCGAGCCGTTCGTCAACTTGAAAAGATTTTCATTTTCTTTTAATTAATGTGGCCCACCATAAATAAGCAATCGATCACCAATAAGGATGGTCTAAGACTACTCACACTGGTGATCAGTTCGTGAGATTGGTGGGACCAAATTAAAAAGAAAAAAAAACCAAGAAACCAGATCACGATCCAAAAATAACATATCAACTTTACACGTGGAGCTTCTTTAGTGGCTTTATATTTATTTTATTTTTTTCTTTTTATTTCATACTAATTCATTTAATATATAATATCTTATTTCTTAAATAACTTGTAATATTTCATTTTTTTTAAAATCTAAACACATATTGTTATTTAGGTTTTTTTTTTGTGAACATCCCGGTATAAATATTATTAAAAACAGAGATGTTTCAAAAAAACATATTTTTAATATTAAATAAATCTATAAAAACTAATTGTTTATCTTATCATCCACGTGACACTATCGTATAGGTCCTTGGATTTTTTTTATAAAAGTTATCCATAAGATCTAACATTATCTGATATAAAAAATGATAAAATATATCAAAATCATGAATTTTTCATTTAAAAAACGATCTAATCGAGCATGTGTGGCAAAACCGTTCTATTGATGATGAATAATTGCAATTGTAACTTGGTTTATCTATTTTATTAAGTATGATTGTAATGTAAAATATTTTTTTTATCATTTTAATATTTTTTATCTTTTATTTATGTATTTATATATTTTTATAACTAATTTATTTATTTTGAAATAAAATTATTATATAATATATTAAAATAATCATAAATCATTTTTTATATAATATAAAGTAAGATTGGATTGGATTGGATTGAGTGTGAGTGAAAAAATAGGTTTTTCATCCGGCCGCTTGTGGAGATGGTTTTTCCTGGAACTGGTTGACTGATGGGCTTGGGCGTCGATGGTGGCCTTTTGCCATTGAGCTTTCCGGTTCAAGTTCAGGTCTCATTTAGTTGGCCGTTCAGAAAAAAGATTGGATTGTTTAGGTAGATGAGAGAGAAATTATTAATTTAATGAAAGATTGGATTGTGAAGATTGGGTAGTTAAGAAATTGATTTTCAAAAACACACACAAAATCTTTAGAATTTCTGTTTAAAGAAAAAAAAAATTAAGAAAATGTAACTCATTATTCGTATTCTTAGCAAACATTTATATTAAGCATTGTAAAAAAATTAAAAATAAATATAATAGTAATAATAAGTACCATACAAAATGATTATCAAGAAAACATAAATAAGTAATATAATATGACTACATTTATTATTTTCAAAAATCTAATATAACCTAATAATTTTAGGAAAATCACAAAATAACCTAGACGTCCAACTTTCTTTTGACAGTCAAGTCGACCTAATCAGCTTGAATGGTTTGATTTGCCTTTCCTGAAACTGTACTCAGGATCTTAGAACTTTTGTCAAAAACGTCTTAATGAAATCATAATCATAATTAAGAAATATATGTCGAATTAAAAATCAATCATAAAGCTTTAGTACAACGATAATAAAAAAATAAAATTCATCACAATTGTAATCCTCCTCTTTTTGTTTTCTATTTAGTACTTTACTTTTAGCTTTCTGTTATCTTTATATTTTTGTTATTGCTCTATGTAACGTTCTTCAATTTCACACCAAAACCATGCATTTTATCTATAAAATATTCTCCAACATATTTCTTCCATCTTCATTTTTTCATTAATAGTTTTCATTCCATTAAGTTTCCAAACAAAGAAACATGCCGGAGAATATTTTGCAGATAAAATTCATGGTTTGGTGTTTACCGGTCTTTAGATGTATGATGAAGCTTCGATTAAAAAGGGTTTGGAGTGTATTGGCGAATAACTCTCATATAATTTTAATATACTCATAAGATTCTCTCAAAAGCTTAATAGAAAAATGCCTACCAAGCTTGGTATTTATAAGGTTAGCCGACTTGTTCCCCAAGACAACTAAATAATAAACAAATATAAACTTATTTGATTAAGCCTCTAAGTAAACTTAAACCTGTTTGTTAAGTTTAGTCCTTTCAACTTAGCTCGTGGTCGGGTTATAAGAACCAAGTCCAACAATAATTACTTTAAGAAACCAAACAACCAATCGGGTCATATGAATAACAGAAAAAGAAATATTCAAATCTGAAATTGATTTGATCTCACAATGGAATTAATAGAAAAAAAGAAAACTTTTATCAAAGTTTAAAAACTCTCTAACTAATTTAATGACAAGAAAAAGTAGAACTTGAATTACGATAACAACTACATGATATGTAATTTAGGGGTGAGCAAAAAACCAAAAAACCAAACCGGAACCGAAAAAACTAATAAAATCGAACCGAAAAAAAACCGAACCGAAAGGAAAACCGAACCGAAAAAAACCGAACCGAAAGTAACGGTTCGGTTTCGGTTTCATGTAGAATAAAAACCGTACCGAACCGAAAAACCGAACCGATAAAAAAACCGAACCGAACCGAGCGCCTATGTGTAAATTAGTATTATAGGAATGTCATTTTAAACTTTAAACCGTAGTTTCATTCTAAACTAGTTTCATTTTTCAAGAACACCAAACGTCCAAATGAAGTCACGACACTAATGATGATATCAGTTAGCATCGTCCATTCATCTGAAGTCGCGACACTATCTGTTGAATTTAAAACCACTTTATTTTGTATGGTTACGTGTATCATGTGCGACTTTTGTTTTTTGAATTTATGTTATGCTTGTAGTTGCTTGTTACTATTATATAATTATATTTTTAAACTAGACATTTAAAGTTGAAAAGTATATTAACCACATACTATAAAAAAACCGAAACCAAACCGAAACCGAACAGAAACCGGAAAAAAACCGAACCGAAAAAAATCGAAACCGAATGGTTTTTTCTAGGAACCGAAACATTCGGTTTCGGTTCGGTTCGAGCCAAAAACCGAACCGAACCATGCTCACCCCTAAATTATGTATATATGGGTAAGGTTCACTTAAAAACCTCTCTTATCCTAAAAACCTAAAAACCCCTTAAGTGAGGTTAATTAAATAATTTAATATTTAATTTTAATATTATCACTACCAAACACACACCTCATGTTTCATATATTTACAACAACACCCCTACTCTTTCAACTCCCCTCCCCCCAACCCTCCCACCCCCACCCACCCACCCCCCACTCCGTGTTGCATATATGCAACATAATTACATTTCATAACTACAACCCCCAACCCGCACCCCCCCCCCCCCCCCCGTGTTGCATATATGCAACATAATTATTTTTTATATATACAACCCCCAACCTGCACCTCCGTAGCCTCGCCCACCCCTGTCGTCCCCCCCCCCCCCTGGTGATGCATATATTCAACATAATTACATTTCATAACTACAACCCGCACCCTTGCCACCCCCACCCCCGCGTGTTGCATATATGCAACATAATTACATTTCATAACTACAACCCGCACCCCTGCCACCTCCACCCTTCTCTCCCCCCATCCCCCCCCCCCCAACGTGTTGCGCATATATGCAATATAATTACATTGTATATATACAAACCCGCACACCCGCAACCCCACCCACCCCCCCCCCCCACCCCCACCCCCACCCCCGCGTGTTGCATATATGCAACATAATTTTTTTCACAGTTCACATTCTTCGCGAAGCTCATCCATGGTGGATTTTTAATAACTCAACAATAGAAATAAAACCTAGCTTCATTCTGTTGGTATTTGAAGTACAAATCTATTGGTGTAATCGGTTTTAAGTTTCGTTCAAGCTTGAATAACTTCGCAAACCAAATTTCATTTGTGTTCATCATCCTCATTACTATATTTATCTCAAGCCATCAAAACAACACCAAATTGCGTCAAGTTCGTCGGGTTTGAATGTGAGATGGAGAGAAGTTTGAGGGTTATGAGGTCGCCGGTGAAGCAAGTTCGTGAAATAAATGAACGAATGTAAAATGTAGAATACTACATATATGCAACATAGTATATTGCATTAGTATATCATAATATTTGAAACTATAAACACAGACATGTTGCATATGTGCAACATAAGCATAAATATAGTTTATTTGATGTTGCATATATGCACTATATAGAATATTGCATATATGCAACATTGTATATTGCATTAAAACATCATGACGTGTAAAACTATAATAAAGGACATGTTGCATATATGCATCATATACATGTTGCATATGTGCAACATAAGCGGAAACATGGTTTTATTTGATGTTGCATATATGCATTATATAATATTGGAGGAGTGGGGGTTATATATTGCAACACAAGGGTAACACAAGGGTGTTGCATATATGCAACACGGGGGGTTGGGGGTGTGGTGGGTGGGGAGTGAGGTTGTATATATGAAACACAAGGGTGTTGCATATATGTAACATGGGGGGGGGGGGGGTAAGTGGGGGTTGTATTATGCAATACAACTGTGTTGCACATATGCAACATGCGGGGGGGGGGGGGGTACAGTTTGGGGGGTTGTATATACATGCAACACACTTGTGCTGGGGAAGGGGGGGGGGGGGTTGCGGGGGTGTGGGTTGGAGGTTGTATATATGCAATATAAACTATGTTGCATATATGCAACACATGGGTGGGTAGGGGTGGGGGTGGGTGGGGGTATGGGGTGGCAGGGGTGCGGGTAAGTAGGGGTTGTATATGTGCAACACACTTGTGTTGCATATATGCAACACGGGTGGGGTGGGGTGGGGTGGGGGTGAGGGGGTGGGTGGGGTAGGCGGGGGCTAGGGATGGCAGGGGTGCGGGTTGTATATATGAAATGTAATTATGTTGCATATATACAACACGGGGGGGTGGGGGTGGGTGGGTGGGTGAGGGGTGGGGGGTCAAGGTGGGTGGGGGTGGGGCTGGAAGTGGGGTTGGGGGTTGTATATATGCAACATGAGGGGGTGGTGGTGGGGTGGGGGTGGGGGTGGGGGGGGTGGGGTGGGGTGGGGGGGGGTGTGGAGTGGGAAAAGGAATGGTGGTGTTGTAAATATATGAAACATAAGGGTGTGTGTGGTATTGATAATATTAAAAATTAGATATTAAATTACTTTATTACCCTTAATTTAAGTGGTTTTTAGGTTTTTAGGCTAAGGAGGGGTTTTCACATGATCTTTACCCATATATATATATATATATATATATATATATATATATTAAAATAATCTAATGTTTTATATATATTTAATTAATCAAATGGTTTTCTATATTTAATTAATCAAACAAATTAAATAATTTTTATTATTTTTATTAAATGATATTATGATCAGTCCAATGGTTTTGTGTGCTAGCGTTATCCCAGCGACAACCTCCATTGATTACCAACAATTTATATTATGCTTGCATATTACAAATGCATTATTCACGTTGTCGGAGCGGTAACCTCCATTGCAATGGTTTTGTGTGTTCGCATTATCTCAGCTGTAACCTCCATTTAGATTATTTAATTTTATAATTTTTTTTACAATTTATGTTTTTGTTTTGGTTGTGTAATACGTAAACTTTTAAATGGTAAATATGATTTGATTATAATTTTTATAAGTGATTTTGGTCATTCAATGTTTTCTTTTTTCATTTTCTTCCACGTATCCATAAATGGTTTTTGTTGGAACATCCAAGATAAGTGAAGATGAAGACATTCAATGTATTTTTTCCAAATGGGTCAAAATGGGTCAAGTCTCTGAAACGTGAAGATTTCAAGGATTTACGTATTTACCGAGTTTGAAGTTAATGACGAGACGAGAAAATCATCTTCAAGGTGGAACTGAAACTCCTTCTTAGAGGACTTGAAGAATTTTGGAGATTTTGGATTTCAAGTTCTCTAAGAACAAAGTTAGAAGACTTGTCTATTTGCTCTTAGCGAACTTGTTTGTTTGCTCTTAGCGAACTTGTTTGTTTGCTCTTAGCGAACTTGTTTGTTTGCTCTTAGCGAACTTGTTTGTTTGCTCTTAGCGAAGTTGTCTCTTTTGCTCTTAGCGAACTTGTCTGTTTTGCTCTTAGCGAACTTGTCTGTTTTGCTCTTAGCGAACTTGACTGTTTTGCTCTTAGCGAACTTGACTGTTTTTCTCTTAGCGAACTTGTTTGTTTTGTTCTTAGAAGACTTGTTTTGTTCTTAGAGAACTTGTTTTGTTCTTAGAGGACTTGTTTTGTTCTTAGAGAACTTGTTTGTTCTTAGAGGACTTGTTTTGTTCTTAGAGAACTTGTTTGTTCTTAAAGGACTTGTTTTGTTCTTAGAGAACTTGTTTGTTCTTAGAGGACTTGTTTTGTTCTTAGAGAACTTTTTTGTTCTTAGAGGACTTGCTTTGTTTTTAGAGAACTTGTTTGTTCTTAGAGGACTTGTTTTGTTGTTAGAGAACTTGTTTGTTCTTAGAGGACTTGTTTGTTTTTAGAGAACTTGTTTCGAGATTGTCACAAAGATTATTTCCGTCACCAACATCAACTTCAAGAAACTCAAGACGACACGTGGGTCGAGATTTAGCCGAGCCGACTCAGCGGGTTGTTTACCTCAAACGCAGCTTATTTTATTTAACTTTGTTTCACTCTTTGTTGTTGCTATATATAAAGCACTTAGATTATTTGAGAGATAATATGAGATAGTGGTGAGGTGCTAAGTGTGTGTTTTTCATGATGTAATCTCATATTCTCTCTAAACTCTTGTAATCCATTGTGAACTTGAATATAGCAATAAACATTCAGAATTTAAAGATTGTTCTTCGTGTTCTTCATTGATTGTGTGATTGAGCTTCTTGATCGACCCGGATTCCGCACCCGGTTGGTCTCGTACTTGTGAGATTCTCGGATCTAAGAGGACCTAACAGTTTTGTGTGTTTGTGTTATCCCCACGTTAACCTCCATTGATCACCAATAATTATGTTGTTAGTGTTGTAGCAGTTTAACTATTTTTCTACCCGTGTTATCCGAACGATTAAAACAGCAAGAACATAACCAAACGAGACCACGTTGAGATGAACGAAGTTATGATCTTTTGTGTAGCCCACTCTATGTAAAACAAACAACAAGCTAAGCTAATAGAACTAACGTAACAACGTTGCAATTTTGATAACATCATGATGTTATTCTTGAACACCTCCGCGCAACACACAGAGGGTTAAAATCTAGTGCTTATAAAAGTCTGATACAAACGAAATATTTTGAAAATACAAAAATATAAATTAATTATAAGGTCTAGTTGTTTATCTTCATAAGGGACCAACAAGGTGGTAAGCAGCTAAAATTATACAATGATCACAATCGTAATTTAAGGTGTAACTTGCGAAATTAGATAAGAAAATCGACTTCCAAACAAACACACACGAAATCTTCAAAATTTCTGTTAATCAAGAAAAAATAATTTATTATTCATGTTTTTAGCGAACACTTATATAAAGCATCGGAAAAAGAAAAACAACAATAACAATAATAATAATAATAATAATAATAATAATAATAATAATAATAATAATAATAATAATAATAATAATAATATAATAATTATTATTATATTATTATTATATAAAAAAGTTTATCAAGAATACATTGACACGTCATATATTATAACTATATTTATAATATTTTAAAATCTTATACAAACTAACAATCTTAAGAAGTTACAGAACGGGACAGTGAAGGCTCGTGAAGTAGACATCAAGAGCTTTTCAACCCCCAATTCAAGCTTTCCTGAAACTATACTTACCATTAAACTAAGAGCTTTTGTCAAAACGTCTTAGTCAAATCATTAAGAATATACAGCGAAGGCTTGCGAAGTAGAAATCAAGAGCTTTTCAGCCCCCAATTCAAGCTTTCCTGAAACTATACTTGCCATTAAACTAAGACCTTTTGTCAAAACGTCTTAATCAAATCATAAAGAATATACGTCAAATAAAAAATCAGTCATAAAAACTAGTACATCAACGATAAAAATAAAAAATAATCACAATTGTAACCCTCCTCTTTTTGCTTCCGGGTTGGTATGGTACTTCACTTTGAGCTTTCAATCATCTTTATATTTTTACTATTGCTTTATGTAGTGGTCTTTAATATCACATCAAAACTATGCGTTTTGTCTAAGAATATTCTCCGGCCTATATCTTCCATCTTTATTTTTACATTAATAGTTTTCATTCCATTAAGTTTACATATAGAGATAACTGTCGGAGAATATTTTGCAGACAAAATGCATGGTTTGATGTTTACTCGCCTTTAGAGTTTAGACATATGAGATGTTTAATTAGATTAAGAAGGGTTTTCTAAATTGGTGTACACGATATTTGAGAATAACTCTCACATAGTTTAATTATAATCAGAAAACTCTCTAAAATAACTAAATACATATAATTCTTATCATAGCTCGGTATTTATAGGTTAGCCGACTTACTACCTAAGACATCTAAATAATAAACAAATAAAAACATATTTGATTAGGACTCTAAATAACCTTTAACTTACTCGATAAGTTTTATTTTTTTCGAAGTCTCTTGACCGGCTTATGATAATTAAGTACAACAAAATATACTTTCAAAAATCAAACGCCCAATCGGGCCATTGGAATAACAGAAAAGAAATATTCAAATATGAAATTGATTAGATATCCTCATATATTTTAATACATAATGGAGGTAATAGAAAAAAAAAGGTTTTATTTTGATGTTCATTTTTTTGGTGTATTCATACAAATCTTTATAAAGAGATAATATAATAAAAAAATAATTATCAAAGTATAAAAAGTCTCTAACTAAATACAATGACAAGAAAAAATAGAATAGATAACTCGGATTATCATAGCAATTATCATAACAACGGTATGTGTAAAAATATAATCTATATCTATATACCTATTTATCTTCTATATCTAACTATATCTATATTTATATCTATATCTATATATCTATATTCTATATATATTATATATATAAAAAGATGGATGCCTACGTGGCATCACCACAAAGATCCTTATATACATTTTCCCGCTTAAATCATATACCGTATCAACTAAAAACCCTAATACCCTCATTCCCCTCATTCACGCACAAGCAGAGGCGATTTCATCTCCTACTTCCTCTCTAAACGACGCAACATGACGTTGCAGATGAAGTAGATCACGCCTCCGCATCAATCGATGATTATGTTCCGCCAAAGGCTGCAGACGACGAATCATCACAGAAACCATGGGATCTACGGTCACGCAGGTTGTCGGTGAGCCACAAGCAATCTACCGGAGGATATCAATTTCCGACGATCGGAACGTCATGATTGGACGAGAACAAAACTCACTGCGACATCAATAGCAACAAACCGTTATCAGACCCCAATAATTACTATAAGTTCTATAACAGCGATACAAAGACGACGGAATTTCCAAAAATTTCATTCGCACTTTATCACGGTGAGATTGAAGAGGATGTA
The DNA here is from genome assembly GCA_039602395.1 of Deinandra increscens subsp. villosa. Classification (NCBI taxonomy): domain Eukaryota; kingdom Viridiplantae; phylum Streptophyta; class Magnoliopsida; order Asterales; family Asteraceae; genus Deinandra; species Deinandra increscens. The sequence continues at coordinate 54,479,684 of JBCNJP010000008.1, forward strand.
TCGTTTCTGACCGGATGAAAGTCGTCCAGGAGGCCAAAGAAGAGGCCGAGAGCGATTCAGAAACAACTTGATGTTAGTCGGTTTCAAATTTTAGTGAATTGTAATTTGCATTTCCCCAATTGGAGATTCCAAATTTGTTTTTTGACAAATTTATTTGTTGAAGTGATTGGATATGGCTGATATATGATTATGATTTCTTCAATTTGTGCATAATCTGTTTCCTGGTTTATGGCTTGATTCAGTTACTGTTGATTCATACAAAGTACATGAAACTCCTTCAAAGGTATGCTCTCATATGGTGGTGTTTTATGTTTATTGTTTTTGTAGTAACATGTTGTTGTGCACATTGAAGATATGAAGTGAAATTCTACTTTTGCAGGGATGAATTGAATTTAACTGATAGCAGATGAAGTGTTATAAAATTTTCTTCTTTTAGTTGAATATCAAGGTACAATAAAACCTAAATTTGATTAGATTAGTGATTGTACATATAACATTATGTGATTTGGGGTAAATCCTGATAGAGTTGAAATCTTTCATTTGTGCTTTTTTACAACTTTACCTTTGTATTTAGTTGCTGACTTGGGCCTTTTTTGGATATTTAACGATTTCGGTGTGTAGTGACAGAGCACAATGGGTATACATTTCTTTGTGTTTCTTTTACACTGAGTTTAACCACCTAGAGAGTGTTCCCTTATTTTTCAAATAGACCATTCGTACATCATGAAGTGTGGGCTAAATTTTTAGTTCGTAAGGTCATCTAAACATCTCTTCAACACCTCTAATGGCCATCTGGCTGTGAGTAATAAGTGGTGGAATATGTGAAGGATGTTTGACTAGCCTAAGTGAGTGTTTCTTATTCATTTTTTTATCATGCTAATGAATTTGTACATATGGCTTTGCAATATGTTTCTGTAAGAAGTGGTTTTTTGGTGATGATTGCTGAATCTATCTTTACATGCTGTCAATTAGTTTCTTATGACTTTATCATTGATATTTTTTGAGCTAATATGGCTTGCTAATGTGTCTCTGTAACAAGGGTTGAATCTTATTTACAAGTTATTGATAACATGTGCATTGGTCCAAAAGTTGTTAGGCCTTTGGCTTCTATTTCATATTGCTATGGAATGAGCTTTAAATGGTATGAAACAGATTGTATATTAGAATCTGATCAATTACATGATGGGGTGAGAACCCCTATTTATACAACTCAAGATACAAAATATCTATGTATAATAAATGTATATCTACCAACTACCAACTACCTATAAGAAAAATCTAGATAGAAAGATCTAGATATTATATTATTTAACACTCCTCCTCAAGTTGGAGCATAGATGTTAATCATGCCCAACTTGTTGCAAATAAAATCAATCTGGGTCTTCCGAAGGGGTTTAGTAAGAATGTCTGCAAGTTGAAACTCTGTTTTAATATGTATTGGTTGAATCGATGGAGGATCAACTTTTGTCCCTACTACTCGATCTCTGATTAAGTGACAATCAACCTCAATATGCTTCGTCCTTTCATGAAATACTTGATTCTTGGCAATATGAATAGCTGATTGATTGTCACAATATAGTCGCATCAGATCATCAGAAATAACCCCGAGTTCTCTAAGGAGGCAGCGAACCCATATCATTTCTGATGTGACATCTGCCATGGCTCTGTATTCCGATTCAGTGCTTGATCGAGATACCGTGTGCTGCTTTTTACTCTTCCAAGATACAAGGTTTCCACCGACAAACACACAATAACCAGTAATGGATCGTCTTGAGATAGGACATCCTGCCCAATCTGCATCAGAGAATCCTGATATCCGTCCATCTCCCTCCTCTGTAAAGGCACCCACACGACAGTGACCCTGATCAGAATATAAGATTCCAAGACCTGGTGTGTTTTTGAGATACCTTAAAACACGAAGGGCGGCATCCCAATGTCCAGTATGTGGTGTGGCCATGAATTGACTCAAGACACTAACTGCAAATGAGATATCAGGACGGGTAACAGTCAAATAATTAAGTTGTCCAACCAATCGTCTCTACCGTTCTGGATCCTTCATCGGGTTCCCATCCTCTGGAAGAAGCTTCCCAGTAGGAAGCATTGGGCTATCAACCGGCTTACAGCCCAGTAAACCACACTCAGATAACATATCAAGGACATACTTCGCTGAGATAGAAGTATTCCTTGTGAAGAACGGGATACTTCAATGCCAAGGAAATACCGGAGTCGACCTAAGTCACTGATCTGGAACTGAGACTGAAGAAACTGTTTCAGCTCAGAAATACCGGTTTCGTCATCCCCCGTGATTATGATATCATCCACATACACAACCAAAATGATCATTTGGCCTTGGCGGTGTCTGAAGAATACAGAGTGATCATAGGCACTTCGAACCATTCCAAATTCTTCCATAACACCAGAGAATCTGCCAAACCATGCTCTAGGAGACTGCTTTAGGCCATATAGCGATCTTCGTAACCTGCATACCTTCGAGGCCTCCTCCTTAATCACAAATCCAGGTGGCTGCTCCATATAAACCTCCTCCTCAAGAACACCATGAAGAAAGGCGTTCTTGACATCAAGCTGATGGAGTGGCCAATGATGAGAAATACAAATACGAACAGATGGCATTTTGGCAACCGGAGAGAACGTCTCGTCATAATCAATGCCATAAGCCTGAGAATAACCCTTAGCAACTAGCCGGGCCTTCAAGAGATGTAGGGAGCCATCGGGATTAAGCTTAAAAGTGCACAACCACGACAACCATTAACACGCTTCCCTGGAGGAAGTGGCTCAAGATCCCATGTATTATTTGCTCGAAGGGCCTCTATCTCGTCTTCCATAGCCTTTCGCCATCCTGGGTGAGCAAGAGCTGTGATCACATCCCTGGGAACCGGGTAAGAATCAATAGCAGTGGTGTATGCACGGGATTCCGCTGAGAGATGTGCATAGGAGACATGATGTTGAATAGGATAACGGGTGGATCGTTGTCTAGTCTCTTTGCGGAAAGCTATGGGTATATCAGAATATGGTGCTCCAGGTGGATCATAAACGGGTGTAGCCTGGGTTAGTATCTGGCAAGGGTGAAGGATCTGGCAAGGGTGTAGTAGGAGTAGTCATGGAAAGCGGAACTGAGGGCATACCAGAGTCATGGGCTGGTTGTGAATCATGTGTTTTTATCGTTGTGTCCTTATGCCTTCGAGCATATATGAAGAGAAGAGGCTGGGGTACTATCGGTAGGCCATCTGTAACAGGAGCATGATCTGTAGTGTCGGAGACCTGGGGGACAGACGAACCAATGGAGACAGGAATGGTGGGAATATTGATAGACTCAGGTGTAAAATGATCAGAATCATCAGGAAACATGTCAGGGACAGGAGGGGAAGACATAGGAAAGTAAAGACATGACTCATGAAAAGTGACATCAACACTTGTAAAGTATTGATGAAGAGTAGGACTGTAACATCGATACCCTTTCTGGACACGTGAGTAACCAAGAAAGACACAACGAATGGCTCGAGGTTCAAGTTTGTAAGGATCAAACTAACCCTCGCGCGATATCTAGACTAGTGAAACCGTGCGGAATCCGGTTTAACTAGTTGATTCAAGACAAACAATGAAGGATGATAATCGAAAAGTATAAATATAAGAAGTAACAAACCGATTTGAGGAATAAACTTTGATTAAACACTGATTGCTTGCTACACCTTGGATCGAAATTCTCTAGGGAGAATTTCGATTACACCACAATTCACCAAAACGACTAGCAACCTAATAATGAGGGGAGGGTTTTCTTTAAATAGAGATTCTCCAACTTGGAGAACAAGCCACTCTCAAAACCCTAAAATCCCTCTAATTCCCGTATTTGACCTCATAGGCCCACTAAACTCCCCCTAAACACTTTCTAAATGAGCCCAAACACATCTAAAATGGCCCAGTGACCTAATATACCCATAACCCATCTAATTTTCACTTATTCTAACACAGAGGTCTTCAAAATAATCCGCCAAAGGATAATTTAATACACAAGCCACAAATTATTCCCTTACAATCTTCCCCTTGGCTTGTGATATTAAATATCTTCTTCTTTCAATCTTTAGACTTGCAGTCTTCTCCTTGGCTTGATCATGGGTTGATGGAGATTCTTTTGTGTTACAATCTTCAATGGGCAGCAACGGTCGAGTTCTGGGAGTTTTCTCTCAATCAGCATCAGCTTGGACTTCAAATGACAAACAAGTAATGAGAGGAGGATTCTCAAGTACTTGCTCCTTCTTGAAACATGTCGAGTCCTTGCTGGATCATCAGTAACTGTCTTGACCAGCATGTAACTTCAGAGGGTAAAAAAGTTGAAAACCCCTGTCTTGACATTCTTGAATTTCTTTGAACTGACGGCATTTAGCTTCCCCTCAACTCGTGAACAGTGTCTTTTGAGTCTTTGGAAGCTTTTCTTGAACAACCAACAAACTTCCCCTAAGCATAAGGTAAGTCCTTTTCCGGCTGGTTCTTCAACACGAACAGTAACAGCATCAGTGCATCGGTCAACTGAGTCCTTGACCATCTTGTCCATGAGTTTTCTTTTTCTGACTTATCCTGTCAAGCACAACATGAAACAGACACTAACCAGACATGATGACTGGTTATCGGGTTAGAATTATTTTACCAAATACTTCCCCTGAACCCGAGGACTCTTCACATTATCTCCCCCTGAGATTCTGGAGGGGTGATACTTTCTTGCATAAAACCCATAAAAAAATTTATTTTAAACTTCTCAAATCAACCTGGCCATGGTTGTAAAACAAAATAAACAATAAAAACTTAAGATAACACAAAAGAAAAATAAAAATAAAAAAACAAACATACCAAATTTCTAAACAAGAAGGTTTTATTTTGGGATCAAACCGTATGAATCTGGCTGAGGAACCCTTTTCAGCTTCTGTTACTCGAACACGTCCAGGTGATTGCCAATTTACTGATCCACTTTAAACTCAAACCCTTTTCTTATCCAGGCTGTTTGTCACTTTATTATCTTTTAAGGTGTATTAATTATGAACAGCAAGTGGGTTTCAACAAATCCTAGGTACATGTTATTGCACACTATCAAGCATATAAATTCCCTACCACATATTTTCACAACCTGATCCAGAAGTTTGAAACTGAGCTCGAGACTTGGTTGAGAAGAAAAAGAATAGATCACATAGATTTTTGGGTATAATATACAAGTCAACTGAGTTTTTGAAACATTTTTGATAATGCTCTCATCAGTGACAAAGGCTGAGGGTTTTGGACACTTGAGGGTCTCTTTTGATGTGCTCTTTGGCATCTTTTGGGTGTATATTATTTTTTTTTTTTATTTTAGATGATCTAGAAGTACGTATGTATGGACAACTCCAGGTCATTGCTCACGCAAAGCAGAGGAGAGCCTTACATACATGTGAAGCATCCCCAGGTCATTGCTCACGCAAAGCAGAGGGGACACCGACTTTTTGAGCTCAATTTCACACTCTTGGAGACAAGCGTGTGTATCGGGAATTTGAACATGCAGTCAAATAGAAATGCAATTAACCTAAGTGTTGTTACCCAACAAACTGCCATACGTTATCTTTAAGTGTGTAACGCATACCTTTTCAGATTTTAGAGCCGAGCCTACCAGCATATCACCATGGATCATGTCTTTCACATCTGCCTTACGCGTGTCAGCCATCTCCAAAACGGAAATTTATTTCACTTCCCACCTTCTCAAGCACACAAACAAAAGATTAAAATTAAAAAGCACAATATTTTTGAGGGGTCTACTATTTCATCTTTTCTATTCTTCCCCTTGCTTTTTGATTTTTAAGAACAACACACCAACTAAAACTAAAACTCTATTTTTGTAGTTTTAGATTTTTTTTATTTTTTTAATTTTATTTTATTTTATTTTTTTTTGAATACACTAACACATCACTAAATAATTACTAAAACTGGCCAAGCTAACCTTCAAAGTTTTTCTTTTGAACATTTTTCAGAACTGAGTTTTGTTTTATGCAGAACCATACTTCTCATCAGATTTGCCAAGAAACAAACAATTAAGACAGTACCTTGCTGATTTTGCTAGATTTACCTCTTACCAGAAGAACATCCCTACAAATGAGAATCTGCATGTCATGTAGTTGAGAGATGTCTTCTATCCTGTGCCTGGAACAATCACTTTCAAAAACAAATAAGTTAATGGAAGTCCTCCTTAACTGTTCCTGCACAAGGTGAGAGATTAGTTAGCCATAAGTACCCAGGCCATTGTTGTTCTGGGTATACCTACAGAGTCATTGAAAGTTATTTCTTTTAAGCACATTCTCTCTGAAAGATTGATACTTGGGGTTGTAGGTGCCTTTGATTTGGGTTTCTTGGTGTTATTTTTGGTGGACTTTGGTGTGGGCTTTGTGGGTTCATTAGAATTCACACGACCATCATTGGAAATGACATTCGTGGGCTGATTGTTTTCTTTCCCTTTACCCTGTAGCCTTTTAGGTGGAATTTGATAAATGTTTGATTTATCATTTTTAACTTCATCAAATTGTTTGGAGTGCTTCTTATACACCCCTTTAGGTAGGTAACACTGATTTACCACCTTTTTCACATTCCACCTCTCTTGATTATTCCCAAAAAGACCACCATGTTTGGGAACCCAAATAGGTTTTAAAGCAACAACTGATTTGTTAACAGAATCATTCAATTTATGACTTTTGAAATCAGTTTTGGTTGGATGTTGAGGTGACTTAGGCTTTTGGTTAACTTTCTGTACCTTTGGTTGCAGGGGTACAGACTTCTGCACCTTAGGGATTGAAGGTGCAGGCTTTTTGGTCACCTTGTGCACCTTTAGTTGTGAAGGTACATGTCTCTGCACCTTAGGGTGTGAAGGTGCAGATTCTTTGGTCACTTTAGATACCTTTGGGCCTGTAGGTACCTTTGGCTGAGAATTTACCTTTCTGTGGCCAGGTTTGTGGTTTGTGCCACCATATGATTGCCCTTGGTAGTTTTGCAAATGAGTTTTAGGGTAGTAGGGTTCATATGGCCTACATAAACAATTTCTTGCCACATGTCCAGGATTCCCACACATATGGCAGGACTGCTTCTTTGGGTATGCGGGAGCTTGGGAATGTTTCTTCCCTGTGGATACCCAAGATGGTTTGGAATTTTTGTGGATCCACACAACTTTGCCATTGGGCCTAGTTGTTAGCACATACTCCCGCTGTACTGGCACAAATTGGTCATACACAGAATTTACCTCAGGATATGGGATAAAGTCATGTGGTCTGGCCTCCTGCACATTCTGCACATTCTGCACGTTCTGCACATTCTGCATATTACTAGCATTATCACAAACATTAGCACACACATTCACACAATCATTCAAACCAACCAAATTGGGATCGGTAGGCTTAGGACCAGCAACCTGTGGTCCCTTATTCTTTCTCAAAATCCTGACTTTCCTCAAAGGTTTGGAAAGTTTAGGATCACAAACACCGAAATTAAAAGTACCACAAACAGAAGTTTTGTCAAAAACATCAGACTTAGCAAAGCTCAATTCAGACTCACACTTATTTGACACAAAACTTTTAGTTTTAAAATCAGGAAATTTTATACTCTCAACACCAACACTTTCTCCCTCAGAACCTGCTTCTTTATTTTTTGTATCTGCACAAGAAGTAGTAGAGTTAGAAATAGGAGTAGTAATTTTAATAGGACATTCAGAAAGTCTTTTGTCAATGTCAGCTAAAGAATCTATTGTCCCCTTTGACGGTATATGTTCAGAAATCATTTCATGCATGTGGGGCATGGGGACAATGTGAGTTGATGTTTCTTCTTTGATATCATCCCCAAAACCTAAACCTGAATTTTGTTGAACATACTTCATCCTAACATCAGAGTTATAGAAAAGAGATCTTGCTTCCAGCATTTTTGATTGAATCTTATTATTAGAATCTATTTTACTTTGAGATTTAGCAAGTTGACCTCTCAATTCTTCTACCTCTTTTGTTAGTTTTTCAACTTTTGTGTTAGCAACTCTTAACCTAACTCTAGTGTCACTTAATTGATTGTCAAGGTTTGTCACATCAAGCTTAGCTGCTTCATACTTTTCCCTATTTACTTTAGCCATATCTTTGAAATTATTTGACTCTCTAGTGGCACGTTCACAGTTTAGGGATTCATAATAAAATTTAGATTCATATTCTTTGTAAGCATTAAATACCTCCACACAATGAGAACAAGAACAATTACATACCTCAAGGTTGCTGGTAGATACAGAATTACCTGGTAGAAGGGGTGCCATGATTTTCTTTGAATTGGACCGGAAAGACTCGATCGGATAGAAAAGGATTTTCGATCGGAAAGGTAGGTCGAAAAGGTTGATCGAAAAGAGGGTTTTCGGTCGGACAGGGCTGATCGAAAAGTACTTTCCGGTTGCACAAGGTTTGGATCGAAAAGGGGTTTCCGATCAAGCAAGGTTGGATCGAAAAGGGTTTTGATCGAAAAGTCTCAAATGGGACTTTCCGATTGCGAATTGCCGACGATCGAAAAGTCACTGGGTACTTTTCGATAGAGACTTTTGATCGAGAAGTCACAAGATGGGACTTCTCGATTATGATCAGCCGATCGAAAAATCTCAATTTGGCACTTTTCGACTGAGGGACTACTGATCGAAAAGACACTAAGGGTCTTTCTCGATCAAAGGTGAGCAGCAGATGAGGGTTTTCGATCAGAGTGTCTGATCGAAAAGTCTTGAATGGATCGAACAGTCTTCTATGCAGGTACACAGGGTCTCGAAAGCTTCTGTTTTTGATTCTAGACCTGCGAAAAAACTTCTGACTTCTGCTAACTTGAAAATCACAAAAGCACTCAAACTGTTAGTTGCCAAAAACCTGAATCCGATATCGCGAGAGCCTCGAAACTTGCATTTCTTGGCTCTGATACCAATTGTAAGGATCAAACTAACCCTCGCGCGATATCTAGACTAGTGAAACCGTGCGGAATCCGGTTTAACTAGTTGATTCAAGACAAACAATGAAGGATGATAATCGAAAAGTATAAATATAAGAAGTAACAAACCGATTTGAGGAATAAACTTTGATTAAACACTGATTGCTTGCTACACCTTGGATCGAAATTCTCTAGGGAGAATTTCGATTACACCACAATTCACCAAAACGACTAGCAACCTAATAATGAGGGGAGGGTTTTCTTTAAATGGAGATTCTCCAACTTGGAGAACAAGCCACTCTCAAAACCCTAAAATCCCTCTAATTCCCGTATTTGACCTCATAGGCCCACTAAACTCCCCCTAAACACTTTCTAAATGAGCCCAAACACATCTAAAATGGCCCAGTGACCTAATATACCCATAACCCATCTAATTTTCACTTATTCTAACACAGAGGTCTTCAAAATAATCCGCCAAAGGATAATTTAATACACAAGCCACAAATTATTCCCTTACAAAGTTTAGTAACACCTGGCCGATGATCATGGACGTATGCAACACACCCAAAGATTTTGGGTGGGAGATGAAAGGGAGTTCCTTTACAGAACAAAATAGAAAACGGAGTTTGACCATTAAGGACAGAGGAAGGCATACGATTTATCAGGTAAGCAGCAGTTAGTACAGCATCCCCCCAGAATCGATGCGGGACATGAGAATGAAACATAATTGAGCGTGCAACATCCAACAAGTGGCGATTCTTGCGTTCAGCAACGCCATTTTGTTGAGGTGTGTACACGCATGAAGACTCGTGAATAATACCATGTGTTTTCAAGTAAGAAGAGAATTCAGTGGACAAATACTCTTTTTCATTGTCGGTGCGTAGAGTTTTGATGGATGTGTTGAACTGATTTTGAACATAGGAATGAAACTCGCGAAAAATGGAACTGACTTCACTACGAGACTTGAGTAAATAAACCCAAGTAGCACGGGAATAATCATCGATAAAGGAAACAAAATACTGAAAACCCAAGGGAGTTTTAGTAGGACAAGGACCCCATATATCAGAGTGTACTAGTTCAAACAGTGTATTGGCTCGACTAGATACTTTGGGAGGATAAGGGCGTCGAGTATGTTTACCGAGTTGACATGACTCGCAGTGAAAATCAGAGGGAACAGAAATGTCAGGTCTCATTTTCCTAAGAGCTGCTGCAGATGGATGACCCAACCGACAATGAGCCTCCCGAACACTAGAGTCACATATGTTTGCCACGGGGCGTGGCAACATGGACAAACGATAAAGACCATTTGATTCAACACCTGTGCCAATTACCCGGTTTATCCCTAGTTCCTGAAAGACACAATGAGTGGGATAAAAGGTTACGGAACGATTATTCTGTTTTGTGATTTGACTTACTGAACAAAGGCTATCAGGGAATTTAGAGACAAACAAAACCGAAGACATGTTTAGGTTTGTCGAATTACTAATGGATCCGATTCCACGAACGGGGCATGAGGATCCATCAGCAAGTCGAACGGGCGAATGAGAAGTATCATGTAGGCTAGAAAGAATACCTCGATTCCCAGTCATGTGATGTGTGGCTCCAGAATCAATCACCCACGATGAGTTGGGTTTAGAAGACGTACCTGAGTTTGCCGAGTGGGTTTGCGGAGAGTTAACCAATTGTTGGATCCTAACCAACTCATCCGGGCTAAGTGAGTAAGCATGAGCGGTAGCAACCTCAACATTCTTTCCATTCTTCATTGTAATATTAGCTTTCTGGAATAAGAACTATGAAAAAGAAACAAACAGACGTGAATAGTATCCCGACGTGAACAAATGATTTCCGGAAAATTTACGGCGATGAAAAGTACTCCGACAATGAACAGTACTCCGGCATTGGTCCCAACTAAACACACCTTATTGGGCCATAATTGGTCGTAAACACAACTTATTGGTCATATACACACCTTACTGGGACTCATTGGTCCCAACTGACCTTCATTGCCCCTAAACACACCTTATTGGGCCATCATTGGTCCCATACAAAACTTATTGCATATATACATGAACAGTACTCTGGCGATGAACAGTACTCCCGGCGATGAACAGTACTCCGCGCGATGAACAGTGATCCGATTGTGAAAACAGTGAAAATCCAGCTGTAAACAGAGATTTTCGGCTGTGAACAGTGATTTTCCGGGCAGTGAACAGTGATTTCCGGCGTGCGAACAGTGTTCCAGCAGTGAACAGTCGCGGGTGAACAGGGGGCAGGAGGCAGGAATCTGGAATAGGCTTGAACAAGAGCACGAACACGAGCAGAGCAGGAGCTAAACCTTTAGCTCTGATACCATGAAACAGATTGTATATTAGAATCTGATCAATTAGATGAGGGGGTGAGAACCCCTATTTATACAACTCAAGATACAAAATATCTATGTATAATAAATGTATATCTACCAACTACCAACTACCTATAAGAAAAATCTAGATAGAAAGATCTAGATATTATATTATTTAACATGGTTAAACATAACTAACTTATTTGCAGTGCTTGCTTATTCTTTATATCTCTTCATATTATATCAATTAGACGTTCATGAGTTTATTCCTTATATTTTGCAACTAATTTTATATTTTTTTGTTATGCAGTTGTTTTTCTCAAGTAAAATGGTTGTTCCATTGCTATGTGGGTAGAAAGGTAACTATTCAATCTTCCAACATCCATTGTTTGTAAGGTTGCTGCTCTTATTGATCTTTTTACCTCATTCTTTTTATTAGTTTTCTGATTGACTTGCTTTGCAAAACTTGGTTCTCTCATTCATTAAGCTCAATATTAGGTTTGAATAAGTTTTTTATGGTTAAATTTGGTTAGCTGTGGTTGAAAGCTTATCAAGGTCAATATAGTAGCCCATTCCGGACTTGCTCAAAACAATTTTATAACCAACAAGTTTTACTAACAAAGAAGCTACTTAAGAAGTTTTTTCTAACTTGAACCATGTCTTTGGCAAAAACTCCCTTTCTGTGTTGGCTTTTTTAAGTTGACAAAAACTCCTTTTTCTTTAGTTAATTTTTTATTTTAACTTAGCAAAAACCTCCATTTGATCTGTACAGCGACTTACAAAATGGACAAGAAACACAAGTACATCGAGGCAAATAAAATGCCCAAGCCAATAGGAAGACCATCAGAGCAATTAATGGTTTGCCAACTCAACAGTGCAGAACGAAGTAGCGATGGCAATGTGAAATTTCCTGATCAATCACATCTTTAAAGAAGAAAAAAGCAACAAAAGGCATTTCGAAGCCTCTTCAAGCACAACGCACCCAGCAACAAAAAGGGCTACTATATTAGCCCTTTGGACACCCTCAACAACAATTGAAAGTTCAGAAATAAGCAACACTAACACTAAAACATCACCCCTGATAGAAGGAGTTCACCCATCCAATCATTGAGAGGATGTAATTAAGCTAATATGGTCAACTACATAGAGAGGAGTTCACTACATAGAGAGGCTGCAGTAAAACCAACTATGCAGCAATAATAGTGGTAAAAGGAAACCCTATGTAATTAAGCCACATGAACCATACAAAACAAACACTGCTCTTTTGATATCTAACAACCACTGTGATGCCTCTTATTTTGTAGATGCAATTGATTTTGTATATTTTGAAACAAATATTGCTTAATGGAAAATGATAGCCTCTTACTGCCAAGCACAAATTCATTAAATAGTGCATTCTTTCAAGGTATTAAGATATTTACCATAACTATCTTTAGTAACAAATCCAAAATAGCAAACCAACATGACAACCAACAGGTGAAGGATAGCCAGTCCGACTGCTTCCGTAGTTATATTTTGGATTCATTTTTTTAAAATTCACCCATGTGTCGCACGGGTATAAAAAACTAGTATAAAATATATAGATAACTTGATTACGATAACAACTATATGATATATAATAATAGGAGATATTATATATATTGTTAATGTTAGAATACTCCCACAAGGGACCATTAGACTAATTTTAATATCTTTATCATACTTTTTCAATCTTATATTTTTTTTCCGGTCAACTCAAAATATATCATTAGTTTTTACTTTCACAGTCGTTGAGGTCAAAATGATTGGTTACTCGAGCATTCAAAGCACCTGTACAATAAACGTATGACTTAAATGTCTTCCTAAGGATTGACTCCCTCCATCGAATTTGTTAATGTGTCTCCACTTAATTAGGACAATTATTCTACCACCTTCCAGCATCTAATAGACTAAAATTGAGCCATCTTTTACCAAACATAATGGGTGTTGTGTGAACTTCAAAATATTCAAAACATTTTGATCACTACATCATTGGTTGACAAGGTTGTTGTAAATATAGTTGAACTTGACGATCTTTGCATTTAATCTTTAAATTTTGAAGTAAGTTGATAGTTCGTACAGAAGTCGGCGTTAGGATACTTCATTACTTTGTGCCATTTTGTTGTAATCATGTCCAAAAATCACTAAAGGTTCGGGTGTTTCCTAAAAAGAAATATTATTATAAATACTTAAAAATATTATATAGAAAATATAACACGTCATTATAAAAATAGTCCTCCGAAACGTCAACCCATCAACGAACTAAAGCCACTTCCTCTTCAGGTTGCAATGGTTTTGGAGTGTCGAACCACTAGCTGTAGGGTTTTATGGGGATTAGCTAAAATCCTTTTGAATTTCTTTTTGGTTTTGTATTGCGGGTTGATTCGAGTTCAGTTTTATGACCCACATACTTTACGAACAAGACTTACGCCTGACACGGTTCCATTTGAATGCGAGGGAAAAAATGTAAAAGATCTTTCATACTACAAAAAAGAGTATGAACAAGCCATGCAACGAAAGAAAGCACTCATGGCAGACGTAGAAAACTAAGATTCTGACTCTTCATATGAAGAAGGTGACTGAACCAACACCAAATGATGCTTAGAGCTTTTGGTAGCCTTTAGATTGAGAATGAGTTTGTGTTCTCGAATATGAGAGAGTATGGTGATTTTTAAGTGGGTTTTTGTGTTTTTTTAGTTGTAATCTTCCAAACACATCTAATCTAATAACTATATATACTAACATAGAGACGCAAAAAATTTCAAAGAATTTGAAGTTCAATGGCTAAAAATTCAAAATACAAAAAACAAAAAAAAAACAAAAAAAAGTCAGAAACAAAACCAAAGTGGATATAATGTCATTAACAAACGTTCAAATCAGGCCAATATTCATAAACTGGGAATTCAGTTCGTTTCTAGTCCGCTTTGGATCAAAGGGCGGTTTCAATCTGGTTCGCAACTCATATATGGATGCTGTTCAACAACCCACGGCTTTTTCTACGCTTGGATTGGTTTGAGTGGCCACTAGTAAAAACCGATTCATGTACAGTTTGAGTCATTGGTTCAGTTCACCAAACAAATTTTTTCATCTCTAGGGTCATTTAATATTGAGTAAATTACACAAAAGGTCATTTATGTTTTACTTGGACTTTGCATTAGGTCCTTTAAGTAAAGTTGTTACACCCGACATCTTTTATGTTTTAAACATATTTTATAGAAGGTCATTTATCACTAACAGGGTTAAAAACTATTGTTAAGTCAGGGGCAGTTTAGTCATTCTAAAAAAACTTTTAATAAAAACATAAAAATAAAAAATTCCCATTTAATATTAAAAGATTTTGTTTTCTAGTTTGTATTTGAAACCACCGAGTGACCGTGTAAATTTCAGATCTACTCTTTCTTCCTCCACGTGAACTAATACCGGAAACGACTTAACTACCTCTCTATCAAGACCGGAGGGGAGTCTTAATCGTCGCCGGTGATTATTAACAATCGAAAGTTACCGACGAGTTTTGGGCGGAAAGTTTTCTAAGCTGCCGGAGAATATTAAAAGACTTTAATATTAAATGGGAGGTTAATATTAAATGGGAATTTTCAATTTTCATGTTTTTATTAAAAGATTTTGTAAAATGACTAAACTACTCCTGAATTAACAATGGTTTTTAACCCAGTTAGTGATAAAGGACCTTCTATGAAACATGTTTAAAATATAAAGGATGTCAGGTGTAGCAACTTTACTTAAAAAACCTAAACCGAAATTTGAATAAAACATAAATGACCTTCTGTGTAATTTAGGGAGAGGTTCAAATGAGAAGTTTGTTTTGGGTAAGAAGGATAAGAAGGATTTTCAGCCATTGGATCTTGATCTAATAAAAAAGGAAGGAGGGGTATTTTAGTCTTAGCAACTTTTGTTGACTTTTTATCTACTTCCCCCATTTTCTTTAAACATTCATAACTTTCACATACGACATTATTTTTTTAAAAAAATTACACCATAAAAACGAGCATTTTTTTTATCTTTAAAACGCATATAGTGTTGCTATATAAAAAATGAAAAAAAAATTACTCTTTTGATTTTTGACACAGGTCATTGTGTCATTGTGTCAAAATGTTCAGATCATTATGTCATTGTGTCGTCGTGTCAAAAGTATATATAGTGTTGCTATATATAAAATTAAATACTCTTTCGGTTTTTGGCACAATATAAAACAATGATCTGAACATTTTGACACATCATTATGTCATTGTGTCAAAATTTTCAGATCATTGTGTCATTGTGTCGTCGTGTCAAAAGTATATATAGTGTTGCTATATATAAAATTAATTACTCTTTCGGTTTTTGTCATCATATAAAACAATAATCTGAACATTTTGACACATCATTATGTCATTGTGTCAAAATGTTCAGATCATTGTGTCATTGTGTCGTCGTGTCAAAAGTATATATATTGCTGCTATATATAAAATTAAAATAAATTACTCTTTTGGTTTTTAACACCATATGACACAATGATCTGAACATTTTGACACAATATGAGACAATGATCTGAATATTTTGACACAATGACACAACGACACAATGACACAATGATTTGAACATTTTAATACAATCGAAAGAGTAAATTTTGTTTAATTTTTATATAGCAACACTATACGCGTTTTAAAGATAAAAACGCTCGTTTTTATGGTGTAATTTTTTTTTAAAAATAATGTCGTATCTAAAAGTTATGAAGGTTTAAAAAATGGGGGGAATTTGATAAAAAATCAAAAATACCCTTCTATGTTTGATTTTCATTAGTTTTTCTCTCTAATTTACCCAGGAAAATTTTAAGCCATAGATCTTCATTTAATTAAAGATCTAATGGCTATGATTCCTTCTTATCCTTCTTATCCAAACTAAACTTCTCACAATAACCTCACTCTTAAAACTAAAACTCACGTACGTTGCACGTTAAAACCCTATTCCACCAGCCGTTTCCTCTTCCCACCATCGACGTTCACGAACAGCTTTGAAGATACCCACCAAAGATCGATTCCCACTTGCGTACGATTTCATATTTGTGATGATATTCAAATTCTGGTGCGTTCACGTTGCTGAAGATCATTCGTTTGATCCATACGAGGCTTACGGTAAGGAGGTTCTTAATGTTTTATACCCTTACTCAAAATATTTATTTGTTTGGTTGATTTATAATGTTTTATACCCGTATTTTAAAATTTTATTTTCTTTTGTTGAATCTGTTTCTTAGCTAATGAACCAAAAATATTTCCACTCAAAGTCTTTCATGTATGTCTAAAACATTGAAACAATTCTCGTTTAGAACATTTGGATGATTAATTTCAGTCTTTTGGTTAAGTCTTGTGCGGGAGGTTAAAAATTTGCAGCTTGCAGCTATTGTATCAGTTGGTTTAAGTGTTGGAATATATTTATCTAACATATATATATATAAATATATTATATGGCCTTAATCATTTATCTTAATTGATCAATTACCTAATTAACCCTATCAGGCATTTATTTGATGGACGTAATTGCCCTTAATGATAGAATTAGGGTTTCCCCTTGGGTGTATAAATATAGAGCTTATATCAGATGTTAAAGGGTTAATCACCACCTAATAATTTCGATCTCCTCTGCTCTCTCTCTAATTTCGTAACCTTCATCACCATCCTTATCATACACCCTAAACGGGAACCCAGTCAAGAACATGATGGATAATCTAACTGTTGCTGATCTCAACCAGATAACTACAGGTAATATTTATATTGTTATCTGTCTATTTCATCTAACGATTCAGGATTCGATCAACATGTGGCATCAGAGCATTATGTTGCTGAATCGAATCATAATTCTGATTTCGTTCATATCCTTGACTGCCATGATTTCGAAAATCGGGTCTAATCTACAAACTGATGATTTTCGGATCTGACCTCTAAATCTGAAACGTTTCTAAAATCGTTTTCTTAACAATCATAACGATGGTCAGATCTGTTATTCGAAATCATACGAAAAACATCGAGTTTTTTCGTCCAAAATCAGTATTTTCGACCCAAAATTACGAATTTTCGTACCATATTTTTGTTTTCGTACCATATTTTTGTGTTTTCGGACTGGGCCGAACCGAGATCACAGGCGAAAGCACTGAGCCGAACCAATATCACAGGCGAAAACACTAAGCCGAACCGAGATCACAGGCGAAAACACTGGGCCGAACCGAGAACACAGTCGAAAACACTCAGGCCGAACCGAAATCTCGGTCGAACCGAGAACTCAGGCCGAACCGAGAACTATGGCCGAACCGAAATCTCGGCCGAACCGAGAACTCTGGCCAAAGCGAAATCTCTGGCCGAACCGAAAATTCTGGCCGAATCGAAAACTCTGGCCGAACCGGAAACTCGGGCCGAGAACTCCTCATCCGAACCGAAAACTCGTCGGGCGAACCAAAAACTCTTTGTACGGACAGAAAACTCCCTAATTCGGACCGAAAACTCTCTTTTCGACCGGATACCCCTCAGAAACTTTTTCCAGGGCTCCCGTCCCGAACCCTAGTGAACTCACCGGGGAGATCGATCCGCGGTTGCAGATAGGGGGTTTAATATTAAATTTAGGGCTTAATATTAGATTTGTTTTGTATAAAACCTTATATGTTTATGTTTTACAAAACTTATATAATAAATTAGATTAGTTACTTAACTTGTATTAGTTGTTGACATGTAGTAATTCTGGCCAACGCTGATTTGCTACCTTAGTTAATGCCACCGTCTTTTCTAATACTAGTTAACTTAATTTTAAATAAAACTAATCTATTTGCTTAAATTGATAGCATCTTTAAAACCTCGATTCTGGCCAACGCTGATTCATTGTTTTTACAATGATTATCAACTCAGAATTAAGCATTCGCCTTTCTTATACAAGTGCTTCTCTTCTGGCCAACGTTGATGAGTTCCACATGTATTTAGCGAACCTAATTTATACATAAAGCTTAGATGTATCATTTCTGGCCAATGCTGATGTGATATGTCGCTCTATGTACATACCTTTATCTAGTTCATAATGCTTAGATTATAGGCAAGTAACCAACGCGAAAGTTGACTCATTTAAGTAGAACCTTAATTTCGTCTATTAATTTTGGTGATTGTAATAGACTATTATCACAACTTCGTTGCTTCATAACTATGGTCCTTATCTATGCCTGCTTATTAATATTATTATTATTAATGTCATATTATTATTATTATTATTATTATTATTATTATTATTATTATTATTAATATTAATATCCAGTTAATCACTATAACATTCTTTACTAAGTATCTTACTATTCTCTCTTTCGTCCACTCTAAGCCTTAACTTTCGGAGTTGAAACCTTAACTGGAACAAATTTTGCTTCTTGGAAGGATTCTGTGAATTTGGTTCTCGGCATCTTAGGTTTTTATCATGCACTAGTAAATGATGCCCCTGCTGATCTCACTAATTCGAGCACTACTGAAGAGAAGACTGCTCATGAGAAATAGCTCAAGTGCAACAAGATGTGCCTTTTGATCATTAAGAAATCCATTGACATTGCCATCCGGGGGGCCATACCAGATTCTGACAATGCCAAAACTTACCTGGGGTCCGTGGAGGAGTACTACAAAGGAACCTCAAAAGTGCATGCTGGTAACTTCATTCTCAAGTTGCTGACTACTAAGTACGATGGAAAAGGCAGTATTCGTAAGCACCTGATGATGATGAACGACATCGCTAACAAGCTTAAAGCTTTAGATATGCCGATCGGTGAGACTTTCCTGGTTCACTTCATTATGACATCTCTTCTCGCGTCCTTTGAAACCTTCAAGGTCAACTATAATGCTCAGAAGGATAAATGGAATATGAGCGAGTTGATTGAGATGTGCTTACCTCATGACTACTAATGCCAACAGGAGAAAGGGAAAGTTTCCACAAAGGGAGTATCCTAAGGTTCAGAAGAAGGATGCAGGTGCTTCATCCAGCTCTAACAACTCCAAAGACAAGCTTCACTGCAAGTTCTGTCGCAAAAATGGACACAATCAAAAGGACTGCAAAGCTTTCAAGGAGTGGCTGGCTAAGAAAGGGATTCCATACAATCCAGAAGCTGGAAAGAAACCAAAGAACGCTTAAGCTTGGGAATGGAAAAGATCTAGCCGTTAAAGCCGTGGGAACCTTAAATTTAGTAATGAAAGACGGTTTATGCATTAAACTTTATGATACCTTATATATTCCTGAGATTACTCGGAATCTTGTATCAGGACCAAAGTTAGACATGGACGGTTTTGATGTTTCTCATGGTCATGGCAAACTTACTATCTATTATAATTCTCAAGTGTTTGGTTTTGGTTATCTGGATGGTGGTCTTTATAGATTAGAACTCGATGATGTTTTCTCTAATTCTTTGTTGTCATATAATATTGATGAATCATCAACAAAGAGAAAACCCAAAAGAGACTTAGAAACTTCATCTATGTTATGGCATCAACATTTAGGCCATATCTCACGTGATCGTTTATCGAGACTCGTGAAAGATGAAATTTTACCATCTCTTGACTTCAATGATTTTGGAACATGCGTCAAATGCCTTAAAGGCAAAATGACATCAGCTAATAAGAAGGGTGCCACTAGAAGTACTAAATTGTTAGAAATTATTCATACTGACATTACTGGCCCCTACGCTACCACTGGAATTACAGGACATAACTCATTTATCACTTTCTGTTGATACATGGTCCTTGATCGTCATGTGAAGTATCGAATACAAGACGAATCATACAAGATCCGAACTCCCAGCGAACCTGGAGTTCGGACAGCTCCGAGCTTGTGGCCGAACCTGAGGTTCGGCCAGTCGTAGTTCAGCCTTATAAATAGTCGCGTCTTGTGTTGTATCCAGGAACGATCTAAGCTTCCGTGTCATATTCTCTAAGTGTACTCTGTGGTTTACTCTGTGATTAATACAAGTCATTTGTATTTACTCTTTGTGTTTTACACGTTTACATTGATTTCATCACGACTAAGTAGAAGATCCATACGCTTACGCACTTTCACTTTCATAGATGATTATTCTCGTTATATGTACTTGTATCTCATTAAAGAAAAATCTGAATCACTAACAACTTTTAAAGACTACAAAATTGAAGTTGAAAAACAGTGTGGTCTTCAAATAAAAGTTGTCAGGTCAAATAGAGGAGGTGAGTATTATGGTAGACTTACAGATTTGGGTCAGGCCCCTGGTCCATTTTATGAGTTTTGCAAAAGCCAGGGGATCGTGAACCAATATACCATGCCTGGTACTTCTCAACAAAATGGTGTTGCTGAAAGGAGAAACAGAACCCTAATGAACATGGTGTTGGGTTATATAACTATTTATCAAAATACAAGTACGCAGCGGAAAGAATCCTATGAATTAATCTAACTAACCGGTTTTAGAACGTGTACCTTTTTAGCTCGGCAAGACTTGATCTCTTGGAGGATTTGATACAAATCCCTCTACGATCGCACACACGACACACCAATGCTATGTGCTAGCACTTGATCACGAACTCCTCTTGATGAAGTAGCTTGGTCGAACCACACAAGAAATCGAAACCCCTAGGGTTTTTCTTGTTGCCGAAAATTAGAGAGAAAGGAGAGAGGTTTTAGGGTTTGCACCTTTATCAGATAAATGCAGTAATTAAACCTTAAACCCAGAGGGTCCTTTTATAGGTTTAAAAGACTTGATAAACAAGTTAGGGATTTGGGATAGGGCTTTACGATTTTCGGCCCTAAGGCCTATCCCAATCCTTTTCTCAATTGTAATCCAATTACAACTCTCTCTAATTACAACTAACACCCCTGTTAACAATTAACTGTCAGTTTTTAACGAAACCTCGTTAAATGTTCGTGATAAACATTAATTAACCATTAATTAATATTAATACATTTGGTGTCGAGACGTGTGACCCCGTAGGCTTAAATAATTTCCGGACATACGCTTACTATTACATGATCATATCCCTACAGCTCCCACTTGAGCTTGCAATAGTAAAGGTAATAACATTGGTTAGCGTCTAGCAACACGCCAATGCTCCCAGAAATATTTAAGTACAGCTTCTCAAAGTGTATTTAAATGGTACAGTCATTTACTATCCCTTTGTTACCGATACCGTGTTAAATATGGATATGGATCAAAGTCATTCCATACTTTAACGATTCTGTTTCTCATTCTCACAACTAACTTAAGATTACCAAATTGCAAATCGAGACATCTCTAGATTTCATTTGGGCACGGCCATGCAAACATCTTAATTAGTCCAATGAGGGGCCCAGTGGTATCTTCTTCAGCACAAAGCTGAAGGAACAAATCCTCTTGACTACACGTGTCAAGTCACATACTTCACTACACTCACTGAAAATAGCCCTTTTGTACTACCTTATTCAGGATAGTTAGACCTATATCAAGTAGGTGCAATCCATACATGCATGACCTGCTTGTATCTCAAGTCTAAGGATAAATAAAGCAACCATTTACGAATTTAACTTAATGACGCCGATCCATAAAGTGACAATTCGTTAGTGGGTCAGTCCAGTATGCATCCAATGAATACCATGTGAGTTTGGTGGGACCATCCTAACCAATCACTCAGATTTTGTCTTAGTTTAACCATATTCCCATACAGTTAATTGACAATGGACAATTTAGAATACTTGACAAGTACTCAAGGATTAAACATGCAAATATAGGACACAATTTACTATTAAATGAAATCAAACATATCAAGTACTTTATTTCATTATATAAATAGAAATTGTTTAACATCCCTTATCCAAATACTGAACATCAGACATACATGATTTAACTAGCTAATCTAAGTCCCATGCCCTCGGCATGCCTTTCAAGCTTCGGCCTCGATAAAGCTTTCGTGAAAGGATCAGCTAAGTTAATATCTGTGTGAACTTTGAGTAATTTGATTTCACCTAGTTCGATCTGCTCACGAACATAGTGATATCTCCTGGCATAGTGTCTGGCGCCCTTCTGAACTCCGGGTTCTTTGGCGATGATTAATGCACCCGAGTTATCGCAGTACATGTCGATAGGCAAGTTACTTGTGGGGACAATGTCAAGCCCACTAATAAACTTCCTTATCCAGACAGCCTCCATTGCAGCCTCTGACGCAGCAATGTACTCAGACTCTGTTGCAGACATAGCAACTGTGGTTTGTTTCTTGCTCTTCCAATCCACAGCGCCTCCATTCAGAACGAAGACGTACCCAGACTGAGACTTCGTGTCATCTCTATCAGTCTGAAATCCAGCATCACAGTATCCGGTCACTTTGAGCTCTTGATCTGGATTTCCCCCATATACCAAAAACAAATCTCTAGTAGCCCGTAGGTACTTGAGAATGGTCTTAACAGCAGTCCAGTGACTTTCACCTGGATTCTGTTGAAATCGGCTAACGATATTTTGCGCAAACGCTATATCAGGTCTAGTGCATCTCACCGCATACATTATAGAGCCTACAGCCGAAGCATAAGGGACTCTCTGCATACGCTTCACCTCATCAGGTGTAGAAGCACCTTGTTTGACCGATAGACCAAGTCCTTCCTGCATAGGTACATTACCACGCTTGGAATTCTCCATCTTGAATCGCTTCAAGATCTTATCAATATAAGCACTTTGACTTAGTCCAATCAACCGCTTAGTTCTATCTCTATAGATCTTGATTCCAAGAATGAATGCTGCTTCTCCCAAGTCTTTCATGGCAAAACACTTTCCAAGATGGGATTTTACATCTTGCAACATTGGAATGTGTTTTCCTATAATCAATATGTCATCTACATACAAGACAAGGAAAGTAACATTACTCCCACTAGCTTTACGATATACACATGGCTCATCGGGATTCTGAACGAAACCAAACTTTTTGATTTCTTCATCAAACCGTTTATTCCAACTCCTTGATGCTTGCTTTAGTCCATAAATGGACCTTTGAAGCTTGCATACTCGGTTGGGATGTTGTGGATCAATGAACCCTTCAGGTTGATCCATATAGACTTCTTCATCCAAGTAACCATTTAAGAAAGCAGTCTTAACATCCATTTGCCATATCTCAAAGTCATAGTACGCTGCTATGGCTAAGAGAATCCTAATAGCTCTAATGTCAGCAACTGGTGAAAAGGTCTCTTCATAATCAACGCCAAAACGTTGAGTATACCCTTTCGCCACGAGACGAGCTTTATAGGTGTGTACATTTCCATCCATGTCGGTCTTCTTCTTGAAGAGCCATTTACTCCCAACGGTTCTCGCGTTAGGAGGAAGATCAACCAGGGTCCAAACGTGGTTATCTTGCATGGATTTCATTTCCACATTCGCAGCTTCAAGCCATTTGTCAGATTCTGGATCTGATAATGCAGCTTTGAAATTGGGAGGCTCATCGAGATCTCCTGATACGTTATCCTCGGATTCGACTAGACCAATCCATCTATCCGGGTTGCGTACGATCCTTTCGGATCTACGAAGTGGAATCGCAATATCATCGACTTGAGGTTCATCACTTTGAACATTTCCCCCCCCCCCAAGTTGATGATTGCTAGTTGTTTCAGAAGGTGAAACATCTTCCAATAGTTCTACAATTCTCCCACTGTTCTCTTGAGCTATAAAATTCTTCTCAAAGAATTCAGCATATCGAGCAACACGAACAGTGTTTTCGGAAGGATTGTAAAAATAGTAACCCATTGTTTCCTTTGGGTATCCTACGAAGATGCACTTAGTAGTCCTGGGTTGTAGTTTGTCAGGCGTATCACGCTTCACAAGTGCCTCACATCCCCAGACTCTTAAGTAAGACAACACAGGGACTTCTCCATGCCACAATTGATGCGGTGTCTTTTCAACCTTCTTGGTTGGAACCATATTTAGAATGCGCACAGCGGTTTCTAGAGCAAAATCCCAAAATGATAATGGGAGAGTTGTAAGGTTCATCATCGACCTCACCATTTCTAGTAGGGTTCGATTCCTCCTCTCAGACACTCCATTATGCTGAGGAGTGTAAGGAGGAGTAAGCTGTTGGACAATTCCACACGCTTTAAGATAATCCTTAAACTCCTGGCTTAAGTATTCTCCACCACGATCCGATCGAAGAATCTTGATGGTCTTACCGAGTTGATTTTCAACTTCATTCTTAAACTCTTTGAATGTTTCAAATACCTCATGTTTATGTTTAAGCAAGTAAACATAACCATAACGGCTGAAATCATCCGTGAAAGTCACGAAGTAGCTAGCACCTTTTCTTGACACATGTCTAAATGGGCCACATACATCGGTATGGATGAGTCCAAGTAGTTCTTTAGCCCTTTGCGGCTTGTTCGGAAAGGGTTTTCTAGTCATCTTTCCTGAGATACAGGAAACGCATTTATCAAATGATTCATCATTTGATTGTAAGATCCCTTCACGTTGAAGTCTTTCAATGCGGTTTTTGCCAACATGGGCAAGACGACAGTGCCAAAGATAGGTAGAGTCCAAACTAGTTTTGGCTCGTTTGCTAACGGTGAACATTGAATTATTTGAAACACAACCACGCATATCAATTTCATAAATGCCATCACAAGGAATAGCATCAAAATAATGAACATTATTTTTAGAAACTGAAATACCGATATTATTAAAAACATTAATATATCCTTGGTTTTTCAACAATGAAACTGAAATAACACCTCTAGTAATAGAAGGTGCATAATGACAATTGTTTAAAACAATAATTAACCCAGAAGGAAGAACTAAATGAAATTCTCCTATAGCTTCCACAGCTGCTGGCAAACCATTTCCAACGAACAGCTGCAAAGCTCCAGGCTTCAGTTTCCTCCTGTTTCTAAGACCCTGCAACGTATTACAGATATGAGTTCCACAGCCGGTGTCATACACCCATGAATCACTCTTAGAAAAGGAAAATAATTCAATTGTGAAGATACCTGAAGTGCTAGTCCCACTAGTACTCTTTCTCTTCTTCATCAACTCAGCTAGATAGGTAGGACAGTTCCTCTTCCAGTGTCCAACCTCACCACAGTGGTGGCAGATCTGGTCTTTAGCCGGATGCTCTTTTGCGGCCGGAGGGGTTTGCTTGGTTTTAGGAACAAGCACAACTGCCTTGCCTTTTCCTTTACCATCATTCTTGCCCTTCGCCTTTTGCGGTCGTTTAGCCTTTTGGATCTTACCCCCTTTGATCATTAGAACTTGGGGTGTTTCAGTGGCTTTCTTTGGAATCGTCTTTTCATACTCGACTAGCATAGCATGAAGCTCAGGTATAGTTTTAGTCATACTATGCATGTTGTAGTTGCGCACAAAACCCTCATAATCCTTCGTAAGAGACTTGAGAATCATGCCAACTGCAACAGCCCGATTATACCCATAATTGAGCGATTCCAATTTGTCAAAGTAGCTCTTCATCTTGAGTACATGACTACTGACCGATTTACCAGATTCAAGCTTCAAGTCGTGGAGTTCCACAACAAGGTCGAACAATTCAACACCAGCTTGTTTTTCATACATCTTTTTCAGCTCTTTGATCATATCACAAGGTGTATGAAGCTCGTATTGCTTCTGAAGATCAGGAGTCATACTCGAGAGCATCATGCAAGCAACCTCATCGTACCTGCTATACTCAGCATTATAGAACGCTTTCTCTTGCTCAGTAGCATTAGCAGCTGGCTCGGTCGGCCAATGATTTTCAAGGACATCGGTTCTCCGTTCAACTCTAAGGACAATCCTCAGTTGACGGTACCAGTCATTGAAGTTAGATCCATTCAGCTTTTCTCTTTCAAACATTTGACGAAAAGCATGACCAATGGTGTTGTTTTGGGTGGTGTTTGATGTTGCCATCTACAAAACAGATTTAAAGTTCAAAAATCAGTATTTTCGATAATTAAGTCCTTAATAATTTAATTACCCAATGTTTAAATTATCTTTAAACAATTAAGCTTATTAAGGCTAGGATCCAATTGACATGCCATCATTTCATCAGTTGATCTGCTAGAATTGATGCATTCAAAAGGTAAGTGACGATCACTAATTGTATTCCAAATACAATTCCTAGATTTTATGGGACCTACAACTTGCACCAAGTGATTTGTAGTCATGTTTCATCCCATCTTTTGCCACGGGCTAAGGGTCTCACCGCCTAGCTCGCTTTAAGTCGTCCAACCAAGAACTCACAAATTGTCCACCATTGTGTACCAATGAGTGGGAATTTGTCTTGCAGATGTTAATCTACCATTGTGTACCAATGAGTAGAGTAACACCCACAAGTGTTCTTTACAAGTTGGGTGGCAAAGACTTAAGTTGATTGGGTCAAAAACAATTTGATGTGATCAAAAGGTTATGTGTGAAGATTCATGCACATCTTCACCACATAATATGTTTATAAAATGCTTAGTTTTGTCTTCCAAGTCAAAGGAGCTCGGTAGCTCCATTCGCAACACACAAAGAAGCGTAGGGGTGAGGTTTGCACATTGCAATTAAAAACCTACCCCTTTAGGGAAGCAGAGCGACCCGACTTATACCTCTCTTAGAGTATGTTCGAATGGGTGAGCCGGTGTTTCTTTTGAACTTGTAGGACACAAATTTTATTTTATAAACAAATCATATTTCGATAGTTAGTAAGCAAATTTCAATTTTCATAAAACAATTTGCGATTTAAAACCTTTTTATTATGTCTCAATTATCACATAATTACACATAATCTTAGGGTTTCTAATTATCTTACATAATTTTAATTTTTAATTCTCTCGTTTTAAGTAATAACCATGATCGTTTTGCATGAAACTTCATGGTTTTTACTTCTTTTTAACTCATTAAAATTAAAAAGGTACAACATGTTGGTTTCTAACAATTAACAAAAACTTGGGTTCTTAATTTTAGATCACAAGAATCGTATTTTAGACCTAAAATTAGGGTTCCCGATTCGGCTAGAGGTTTTCGATCCAATGTAAAGATTACGATCGGAATTAGGGTTTCCGATCGGTATTAACATTTTCGATCACAATTAGGGTTTACGATCGGAATTAAGGTTTACGATCTTGCATCAAACATGTCGTGAACTAAGGTTTACGATCGGAAACATAGGGTTTCCGATCGGAAACAGCCGCCGACCTAGGGTTTACGATTTTGCATTAAACATGTCGTAAACAAAGGTTTACGATCGGAAACTTAGGGTTTCCGATCGGAAACAGACGGCAGATCGTAAACTTTTTACGATCGATTAGGGTTTGCGATTTTTACCAATTTGCGAAATCCAATTTTGCCAATTGTAAAAAACGATTTTTAAGTTGATCGAAAAGCTAGAATCTTGATTACCCCCCTTCAAGTTTTTATTCCCGGTAATTAATTAAAATCATAGGTGGCTCGTGATACCACTGTTAGGTTATATAACTATTTATCAATTAAATACGAGTACGCAGCGGAAAGAATCCTATGAATTAATCTAACTAACCGGTTTTAGAACGTGTACCTTTTTAGCTCGGCAAGACTTGATCTCTTGGAGGATTTGATACAAATCCCTCTACGATCGCACACACGACACACCAATGCTATGTGCTAGCACTTGATCACGAACTCCTCTTGATGAAGTAGCTTGGTCGAACCACACAAGAAATCGAAACCCCTAGGGTTTTTCTTGTTGCCGAAAATTAGAGAGAAAGGAGAGAGGTTTTAGGGTTTGCACCTTTATCAGATAAATGCAGTAATTAAACCTTAAACCCAGAGGGTCCTTTTATAGGTTTAAAAGACTTGATAAACAAGTTAGGGATTTGGGATAGGGCTTTACGATTTTCGGCCCTAAGGCCTATCCCAATCCTTTTCTCAATTGTAATCCAATTACAACTCTCTCTAATTACAACTAACACCCCTGTTAACAATTAACTGTCAGTTTTTAACGAAACCTCGTTAAATGTTCGTGTAGAGGCTAGATTATGAGGCTTGTAATATTAAATAAGTTGGGTTGGGCTTAGAGGGTTTAATTAGGATCATAGGCTAGTTTGATTATTGTATTTAGGCTAGTTTATGATTGGGCTTGGGTTTACTATTGGGTTTATGATCCACAAGGGGGCCAATAGTAAACCCATTGGGGTGCCTATATAAACCCCTTGAGACCTCCTCATTTGCATGCTTGAGTTTACGATTTCTGGAGTTGCCTTTGGTGTTTACGATCATAAACTCGATAGAGAGGAGATTACGATTACAAGACTTTGTACCCGACAAGTTCTCTTGTGTGCAATATCTGGTTTTGATTGTTTAATCATCGTTTTCTTGTGTTCTCTTCATCTTTCTTCTTGAATCAATCACCTACGAGGATTCCGCACTCGTTTGTGATAGAATATCGTGATTAGTTGTTGATCTCGGACCTACAATTGGTATCAGAGCCAAGAATCACTGATTCGAGGTTCTCACGGTATTGGATTCAAGTTTTTGCTGGAAAAAGTTCGGATTTTTGAAGGTTTTGGAGCTGTTCTTCGAGTTTACGATCCTGTAGCTGCTGTTCTTGAGGTTTACAATCAAGATTTCTGGGTTTTTTGAGTGTTTACGACTGCATTTGTTTGAAGATTTGAATCGTAATCGAGTTTACGAGTTCAAGACTCCATTTTTATCGTGTTTACGATTGTACTTTCATCGGAATCGTCGTTTACGACTTTGCAGGATCGGCAACGGTGTTTGCGACAATATCTGATCGGAAACAGGAGTTTACGACTTTCGGGATCGTAATCAGGCTATCGTAATCGCGTTTACGATTCCTTGAGGCGGCTTAAGTGTTTACGATTTTGGGATTGATCGGAAACAGAGTTATCGATCGTAATCAGCCATTTACGATCGTAATCAAGGGTTGGTTATCGTAATCTCAGTTTTTGGGCGTTTGGACTTTAGATTTAGGTTCCCTAAGCTTTCGTAATGGATTCGGTTGAAGAAAAGAATATATTTGAGGACGAAGATGCTGAGATATGCCCCAATCCTACTTGTGCTCGGATAATTCCTGAACTTAGACAAATGTGTAAAAATCTTCAGTCAGAATTGTTTGAGACAAAATGCGAGAAGAGTTCCTTTAAGGGTAGATGGCAAAAGAATGAAGAGAAGGTAAAAGCTCAGAAATTAGACATAGTGAAATATAAGAACCTTGCAACTGAGAACGCTTATCTGTATGACAACGCTAAGTTAGAAATAGCTGAGCTTAGTAAGCAGATAGATGACCTCAAGCATAAAAACAATGAGTTGCAAGTGAAGCTTGATATGAATCAAATGAGAAGCAAAAGAATGCTCGATGCAGGAAAGGAATTGTCACATGCCGTTGTGACCGGCCAAGTTGGGAAAGATAAAACTGGGTGTGGGTCAGAAATGTCTGATAAATCTCTGTCTGCAAACAGCATTATTCCTCCACCGATTCCCAGAGACATTATAGGAATGCTCCTTAGTGAGGATCAAGTTGAACGAACCAAGTCTGATTATAAAGAA
Organism: Deinandra increscens subsp. villosa; assembly: GCA_039602395.1. NCBI lineage: Eukaryota > Viridiplantae > Streptophyta > Magnoliopsida > Asterales > Asteraceae > Deinandra > Deinandra increscens. Next base: position 54,509,476 of record JBCNJP010000008.1, read on the forward strand.
GCTGCTCCTCCTATTGATAGTGTCTTGGTTGGAACCACACCATTGACTCAAGAGGAAATAGACAACGAGGCACACATGACTTATGGTGAAGGGAGAGTAAAAGATATATCAGACAATGATGCTGAGTGTAAGAAATATGACAGGTGTCACAACTCTAAGTCTGATGAAGCTGGGATAGAGTTGAAACCATACCCTAAAATTGAAACCCCATGCTTCAAGGTTGTTGACGAAGTCAAAAGGGAAAATGTGATCTTGACGACAAGGCCTGAGGGGAAGATCTTTATGACATCTGGATCAATGTTTGACCAAGAACCAGATGTAGGTTATGAATTACCATCCTTCTCCTCCAAGTTCAAGGGAATAACTGATGGAGTGATCGGTGAAGCTAAAGTTGAGAAGCCAAAGATCACCATCAAGCATCCGAGCGTGAAGCCAACAACTGCGGTGAAGAATCAAAAGCTCAAGGGAGTAGCTGTGTCTCCCATTTCTTCAGTTGGATCATGCTGTTGCCATTGTAATTGCAAGAATGGTTCTTCAACGTCAAAGAATCCAGAGAGCACAAAGACAGTAAAGACAGGTTCAACACAGGCTTCGAGGAACCAGCCAAGAGTCAATCTTGGATCAGCAAATGGACCAAAGAAGCAGACACAGAGCAAACCAGCTCCATATCAGGCACCAAAGTCAAATGGGTACACGTCTGACTTCTATCTAAAGAAGCAGACTTGCTTTAATTGTGGCATCACTGGTCATATTGCTAGAAACTGTCTTTATCGCCCCTATGAACCCTATTATCCGAACACTCAAAGGGTTTCATCTCAGGAGTCTGTGAAGTCTAAGCCGATGATGGTGCAAAAACCTAAGGCAATGAAGACTGTTACTCCTAAAGTTAAACCCTCTGATCAACATTGGGGTGCTGCCAAAGCTGAAAGAAAATATTTGAATCAAAACAACAGCTTTCCAAGTTACCGAAATTTCCAAAAACATGTGAAGAAACCATTTTCAAAACAACCAAAGCTTGAGAAGCCCAAAGTTACCCCTCCCAAGGTAACTAAAACTGTTTTAAAAATGATGCTAAAACGAAGAAGGTTGAAGTACCTAAAGTCACAACTCAAAAGGTGACTAAAACAAAAACTGTTTTGAAAAGTGAATCTAAAACAAAGAAGGTTGAAATACCTAAAGTCACAACTCCAAAAGTGACTAAAACAAATGTTAAATCACCTGGAACTTGGAAACCAAAAATCAAAGCAGCTCCATCCCAAATTCCTGATTTCTCAAAGGGGATGTTCTTACAAGAAGTATCTTTTATTGATTCTTCAGGTGTACCCAGAAAATCAATGGCCTGGGTACCAATGGCTAACTAATCTCTCATTATGTGCAGGAACAGTCAAGGAGGATTATCACTAACATTTTTATTATTAATCTGTTTGTTGATAAGTGATTGTTCCAGGCACATTTTAGGGGACGTATCTTCAAATCTTCACAAGTAAGTTATACATTGGAGGATATGTCTCTTTGAGAGGTAAAAGGTAAAATTCAGCATGAAAGGTACTGTTCTTAATTTGGTTGTTTGAATGATGAGGCATCAAAGGGTCTTTTGAGTCAAACCTATTACATTAAAGTTTCAATTAAGCTGTTGATTGATTATGTGTTTGACTTCAAATGAAATGAAGTGTGCATGTCATGAAACCCAATTTTCTAAAATTTTCAAATCAATACTTTGAAAGTTAGCTTGGTCAGATATCTTCAAAAATTTTGTGTTTTGTTCTTATTAAGTGTGTTAGTGTGTTTTATTTTTTCTTGATTAAAAAAAAAAAAAACTGAAAAATGATGTTCACAAGATTGTGACATTAAAAATCAAAAAGCAAGGGGAAGAAATGTAAAGAATATGAAAATGTTGACCCCTCAAAAATAGTGTGTTTTTTCAATTTTTAATTGTTTGTGTTTAATTGTTTGTGTCTTGTTTTTGAGAAGTTTAGGGGAAGTAAAATGAATGACCGGGTTGGAGATGGCTGACACGCGTAAGGCGGAAGTGAAAGGCAAGCTCCACGGTGATATGCTCGGTAGGCTCGACCTAAACTTATGACCTCCAATGAAAGTGCAGTGAACTTAAAAGATATATATGTTTAGTTTCCATCCCAGGTTGCATGGTTTAAAAAACTGAGTCCCGGCAAAAATGGGTTGAGAGTGGTAATTATACCTAGTATTCACTCTCTCACACGCCATGTCTCTGCTGTAATGACTACACCACATAATAAAAAGAAAAAGATATGAAAAAGAAATGAAAAAGAAAAGAAAAAGAAAAAGAAAAGAAAATGAAAAATAATCACTCAATTGGTCTTCTTTGCGTGCTTAGCGGCCGACCTGATCACCAACTGATGGTTAATGAAAATAAGTGGTAGTCTTAGCCGTAGTGCATGGTTCCTCAAGTTGGGGGTTTGTGAATCCTCAATAAACTCTGAGGTTGGGTAGGTTTTGCTATGTACGCCTAGGTGTGGGGACAATTAAACATGATGGTAATATTGTACTATATTAAACATGACGCATTCGGTTGGGATTAAACGGGTTTGAGTTTAAAGCGGACAAACATACCGGCAATCACCTGGACTAGTTGAGTAACTGAAGCTGAAAAGGGTTCCTCAGTCAGATTCATACGGTTTGATCCCTTGTAAACTTTCTCATGTTTGGTTTGTTAAGTAGTTGTTTAGTTTATATCTTTCGTGTGTGAGTCGTTAAGTTCCTTTTTATGTGTTTTCGTCTTGGCCAGGTTGATTTGAGAAGTCAAAATGTGTTTTTCATGGGTTTCAATGCATGACAATATGCCCCCGACAGATCTTGCAAAATTTTTAGGGGAAGGAGTATGGGATAATAAGTATTATCCGAAGGGAACTCGAGGATGATACTTATTATCTAAAGGAAAAGAATTCCTCCGTCAGATCTTGACAAATTTTTAGGGGAAGGAGGGAGGATAATAAGTATTATCCGAAGGGAACTCGAGGATGATACTTATTATCTGAAAATACTTCCATAATACATAGTATCTGAAGGGAACTCGAAGATAATATGTATTATCTCAGGGGAAGTCCTTAGCTGAGGGGAAGTAATCAGCTAAGGGGAAGTCTTTAGAGGTCTTGGGTTCAGGGGAAGTTTTATAGAAAACCCGTAATCTATATTAGGGTTTTTGGTTAAAATATTGTTAATTTGAATCAACTGAACAGATGATAATTACCTCCTAACCCAAAGACCAATCATCACATGTCTGGTAGTGTATATTTTTTCAAATGTGTGTCAGACAGGTTGATGATAGAAAGATGTTGCTGCTGCTCAAGTTAAAGAACCAGCCGGACAAGACTTCCATCTGAATAAGCAACTGTTCAGGGGAAGTTGTTGGTGTCTTTTCAAGTTTTCAAAAGCTTCAAAAGTTTTTCAAAGAAAATGCTCACAAGTTTAGGGGAAGCTGAAGATTTCAAGTCAAATCTTTGAACCAATTCTTTCAAGAGAAGCAAGTCAATGAGAATCCTCCTCTCATTAACTTTTTCATTTCAAGAAGTTCAAGCTGATGCTGATCGAGAGGAAGTCCCAAGTGCCCGTTATGAAACCCAATGAAGATTTCTGCGGAAAGAATCTTCATCAACATCTATGCCAGCCAGTCAAGAAGAAGAATTTCAAAGATTGAAGACATTTAATATCACAAGCCTAGGGGAAGATTGTAGAGGCTAGATTATGAGGCTTGTAATATTAAATAAGTTGGGTTGGGCTTAGAGGGTTTAATTAGGATCATAGGCTAGTTTGATTATTGTATTTAGGCTAGTTTATGATTGGGCTTGGGTTTACTATTGGGTTTATGATCCACAAGGGGCCCAATAGTAAACCCATTGGGGTGCCTATATAAACCCCTTGAGACCTCCTCATTTGCATGCTTGAGTTTACGATTTCTGGAGTTGCCTTTGGTGTTTACGATCATAAACTCGATAAAGAGGAGATTACGATTACAAGACTTTGTACCCGACAAGTTCTCTTGTGTGCAATATCTGGTTTTGATTGTTTAATCATCGTTTTCTTGTGTTCTCTTCATCTATCTTCTTGAATCAATCACCTACGAGGATTCCGCACTCGTTTGTGATAGAATATCGAGTTGTTGATCTCGGACCTACAGTTCGTGATAAACATTAATTAACCATTAATTAATATTAATACATTTGGTGTCGAGACGTGTGACCCCGTAGGCTTAAATAATTTCCGGACATACGCTTACTATTACATGATCATATCCCTACACATGGTACGAAGTATGTTAGCCAACTCAGGATTACCTCTATTTCTCTGGACCGATGCCTTAAAAGCAGCCGTTCATATACTCAATAGAGTTCCCTCAAAATCTATCCCTAAAACTCCTTATGAACTCTGGATAGGAAGGAAACCGAGTCTATAACATATGAAAGTATGGGGTTGTCTTGCCGAGGCCAAACTCTATAATCCCTTCTTAAAGAAACTTGATATGAAAACCATAACCTGTAACTTCATCGGTTATCCCGAACACTCAAAGGGTCATCGGTTTTATTGTCCTTCCCATGTCACTCGTATAGTAGAAACAAGAAATGTCGTGTTCCTTGAAGATCATAACATCAGTGGGAGCAGTGAAAATTCTTTTGACGATTTGCGAGAAGTACAAGACGCGGGGGGGGGGGTGGGAGGGACTCGTCGCTTACCATAACTCCGATTACTCCTCTTGTACACACCTCCGTTGCTGACACTGCACCCACACAACTTCCCACACCACCTTCCTCACCAGGAAATGAAGACACTTCAAACGAACAACCACAAAACAATGTTGAACCCGCAGAACCCGTCGTTCAACCCAGGGGGTCATTTAGGGTCAGAAAGCCTACTAACTTTGATGATTATGAAACTTACCTGGCTGAAGTTGAATCAGTTGGTGGAAAGTTTGTTGATCCTACCTCTTATAAAGAAGCCATGAACAGTGATCAGCCTTCTGAATGGAATAAAGCTATGCTCGACGAGCTTGAATCCATGAAGAAAAATGACGTTTGGGATTTAGTTGAATTACCCAACGGTGCAAAACCCGTAGGATGTAAATGGGTCTTCAAAACTAAACTGGATCCTCAAGGAACGTTGAACTCTAAAAAGCGAGATTGGTTGCAAAATGCTACGCTCAAAAAGAGGGAATTGACTATCAAGAGACCTTTTCCCCTGTCTCTCGAAAGGATTCCTTTAGGATCGTTGCGGCCCTAGTAGCTCACTTTGATTTAGAGCTACATCAAATGGACGTTAAAACTGCTTTCCTGAACGGTGACTTGTATGAAGAAGTGTTCATGACGCAACCTGATACACTTAGTCTGTAAGCTAAAGAAATCTATATATGGGTTGAAACAAGCATCGCGTCAGTGGTATCTAAAGTTTGATGAAGTCATGAAGAAACAAGGTTTCCTGAAGAATCAAGTGGACCAATGCACCTTTCTTAAGATGAGTGGAAGCAGTTTTACTATACTTGTCCTGTACGTAGATGACATCCTATTGGCAAGTAATAGTTTAGATATGTTGCATGAGTCAAAGTGGTTACTTTCGCAAAACTTTGACATGAAGGATTGTCACACCCCCCTCCTCCGCACCCTGCCAGGTGTGGGGGAGGGCGTTGGACCGGCTGTCCGTATCATTACCCGAGATTACCAACGCTTCTAACAACAAACACATACACATACAACGGACATCCAGCCCACACATAAGAAAATGTTAGACCGACTCATGAGCGAGGATGCACTGCCCTCTTATTCGATCTAACAGAATCAATAGCCACCGGATATGGCCTGGAACTGAATAAGGATACATTATAACGAAGGAAACATAATATCAAGGAAACATAGTCATAATCATGTCTTCATAGTTCATTCATAGTTCATGGTTCATATTTCATAGTTCATACATGCCCATATTCATAATAACAACAACAACCCAGCAACGTTCCAAGTTCATAATAGGTTCATTCCTACACTTGCTTACCTGCAACATAAGTCATTCATAACATGGTCAACAACAATGTTGTTGGTGAGTCTTAACTACTATCATATCATTAACAGTTTTCAAACACATGCTGGTTATGAAATTATCAAGTCACACCAAAGGTCAAACTTTATGTACTCTACGGTACGTCGCAATCAGCCGTAACCATCAACGAGTAATTATTCATATTCAACATATAAGGACATATTCCCCCTAGTTTCTTAATCCTAGAGGATCCGGATGAACATGGATAAATCAACTATAATGGCCGTTATAATCCCTTATATGCCTAGTGGCTCAACCTTAATGACCAGAAAGTATATGATAACCCACGCAGGGCATCTCCAAACTAACAGTGTTTGACAAGATAAGTTCATAACAGATATAACAAATACATCAAACAAAATTGTGATCTTAAACAGTTAATTTCATGAGAGAAGTCAGAGGACTCACACAAAGAAGTCAGAAACGGTGGCTAGACAGAAGATCCGAGAAAGTATTCTCTCTTAGATTCCTAGCGACCTATCATCGTTATCATATTCATATACGTCATAAGTAAGGCTAATCATGTCCCATATCAATCTCAGGTTGAAAATATCATAAATTACAGTCACTGAATCAGTCTTGTTAATTTTTGGTTCATCAAAAATTGATCAAACATTCTGTCATTTTCCTTCATAGGCGTACCGCCTGGAAGTTTACATTTCTGGACGGTACGCTTCAAATGGTCGATTGATTTCCAGATTTCAAGTCCGGGCGTACCGCGCCGATTCATAAGTTTCTGGGCGGTACGCTGGAATCTGAGATTTCGGTTCCTGTTTTTCATTTCCGGGCGTACTGTGACAACCCGACTTTTCAGGTCATTTTCTGGCATTAACTGAACGTAAAACGTATTAAATGTTGTGTGAACATTTATGTGCATATATGCATTGACCTTAGCAATTAGGGTTTTGTGTAATCATCACTATACGAGCATACACCGAAAGTTTAAACGATTGAAATTCTATGATTGACGTTTTATGATTTTATGTGATATTCATATACATTTACATAAATAATCTTATGATTTCATGAGCATTTAAGATGAGTAAATATGAGTTATTATATATAGATAAGTTATGATTTTATGTGAATTTAGAAAAATAATTGTGGAATTATAATTCTATGATTTCATGTGGATAAAGCGAGGTTTATACATTTTATAAACGTTACACGATTTGTATATTCTGACGTTCCTCGTTTATTCGTCGTTTAATTGTTCCTTCGTTAACCTCCGTTAGAGCCGTTAGCTTTTATAAAACTTCGAGGGCTTATCTTGTAATTATTGAACATGTTTTATTTACTCAAAACCTTGAGGGGCTGTTTTATAATTACCTCAAACTTGTTTCCTATGTTGTAAGTATGGGAGGGACTATAATTGTCATTATCCTTTAGTTGATTTTAAATGATAATTACGTGAATTGAAGAGAGTCGACGATCGGTTTTAAACCGATCATCATCATCGTCCCGTCGGTTACTATAGTCCGCAATCAATTGAGCAATTCAATTGCATCAAATGATAACCATCCACCCTTATTCACTCTCACGCTCATTCCTGTATCCCTCTCTCGTTCTCTTTTTAGTTTTCCGGCAATCCATCAATAAACCTCTAGATCACCACCATTCGACCACCATTCGATTACCACAGTGATCGCGAGTTCCCAACGAGCGTCCAGGAGCAATCCGATTCAAGTTTCGTGACGACGCTCGGTGTTCGTGTTCGAGGTTCGAGAATCGTTTAGGAGTCAAAAATCCGCCAATCTTCATCTCAGGTTCAAGGTAATTGTTATTTTATGCTAGTCGCACGTTTTTGGGTCTCTGTTATGTTTTTTTCGGTTTTCCGGCGACCGGAAAATACCTCCGGCGAGACTAGGGTTTGTGGGGAAGAAGAAGATAACAGGCGGGTATGGGTTAAATGTATTGTGGGCCGGGTATGTTACCAGACGCCAAACTGGCACAACTGGTAACGACGTGGTGTTTGTACGCTGGAGGTGCGGGTTCGAGTCCCGGCCTCACCATTTTTAATCCTCTATTTTCCTGGACTTGGTTTCTGGTCACTGTTGATACATAAAAGACATTCAATCGCGATTTGAACATAACTGGGCTGCTGGCCGAATGGCTAAATCGTTGCTGTTCGTCCGGGAGGTCACGGGTTCGAACCCAGTGACCTCCATATTTTTTTATTTTTGGTTATTTTGTGTTGTTGTGAGCCTATGTTCACTAGATTTTGTACCAAAGTCATCCCATTGCACACCTAAAACCCGTAAAAATTATATTTGAGACATTTACACCTCGTAAATCATATTTAACATTGTCATTTTACATTAAAAATATAGTTTTAATATCTATAAATATATATATGTTGATAATAAACTTTGGGTTTATCTAAAAAGAAGAAATATATAAATGTATATTCATTGTGTAAACTATTATATGTATATATATATATACACAAGACGTTGGCTTGAAACAAAATAATATTTTGTGTAAACATTAAAATGTTTTAGGAAACTATTAAATAGTGTCGTTTTGACTAGAAACACGAAATACTCGGTTTTGGATTATGACTCACCATAAATTGTTGCTTCTTTCCAAAATATATATTTAAATCATTGGATTTAACATATTTATCCATATATATATTTATAACTTGTAGAAACCTTAATATTAGCGTCACTTGAACATTTAGTTGAATATATATATTATACATGTATTTATTTTTGATATCCTTAAACTTAGAAAATATATATTAAGATATATATTGGATTTTCTCACATTATTTCGATAATCGCTCGGATTTGGCACACGTGCCATCCTCGACTTGTTTCGGATTCCACGATCATTCGTTTTTATCGATTACGTTAGACTTATAGTTTATAGAACACACACTTATACTCGTATGCTCGTTAGGTGATTGATTGTTTGCACAAGACTCGTTCTTGCTACCTGCTTAACTGTTTATCTGGAAACTTTTGCTGTGCAACCTAAGGTGAGTTTCACGGCCCCATTTACTGTTTTAATCCTTTTGGGGGAGATTAACATGCATGAACTATACAACTGAGATAATTAGACTTTTATATATCACTTGAAGTACTTGTAGCACACTATACAACAAAGTCCTTCCTATGGTACCGTTAGTATTAATGACGATAGCGGGAAATATATTGTAGTACTACTGGGTCTGACAAACCCCACCCGGGTCAGTCGCGCTGACTCGATTGGATATCGAACGGGTGTTATATTCGTCCTAAACACAACAAGGCAAACTGCACAAACTGTAAACAACTGTTAGCTTCGGTGACCATCAACGTGCGAAGTTTCATGTATATAGCCTAGCTAGCTATTTGATATATATTAGTGATTATGCTCTTACAACTTGACTGTTATTGAACAGTCAATCTTAAACTCAACTTGACTATTGTTGAATAGTCAATCATAAACTCAACTTGATTGTTGTTGAACAATCGATCTTAAACTGAACTTGAACTATATTTCAACTGATAAACCTGTGAACTCACCAACCTTTGTGTTGACACTTTTTAGCATGTTATTCTCAGGTTGCAGATGTTCGAGTATCACGAGTACGCATGCATGAGACTTCGAAACCCTTTTATTGTCTTTGAACAAGCCACGTCACCTTGGGTGGCGGTGTTTTTACAATAAATACTTTCAGCATATCACGCTTCCGCATTTGTAAAACTCTGTATTTATATATTAATAAAATATACAACCTTTTATTAATTATTGGTCATTTGGTGTAACTAATGGACAACGATCCTGGTTTGTCACGCTCCCTGCGGGGCGTTATCGCGCGTGGGATTTTTGGGGGTGTGACACGTACCGCTCTGCATGCAGAGTTTATGGGCGGTACGCCCCCATCTGTGAAGAGGGGCCCGACTATTTTGTCTTTTAGTGCCATTTTTCCATTTTGATGTTTTAAGTCCAGAATTTATACCCGATCAGTTTCATAATATTCCGAGGGGTCAATTTTGGGTTCATTTGCAATCTAGAACCTTAACCAAGCACAACCCCAATTCCCGAGCTTTCCAAATATGGTAATTGTCATTGTTTCGACCCCCGTTTCTCACAGATTTTACTAGGGACAGAGTCCCTATGTCCCAATGACTCATTTCTTGATTAGATACATTGATCCACTCTGGATTTAAGGGATCTAAGTTTGCAAAGTTTCCATTTATGGAAAGAAATCAACATGCATGCATGGAAGAGTTGTACCTTGTGCAGAGATCCTTGTACAACAGAGATTTTCTGATCTTCTAGTACTCCTCAGTCCCCAATCCAATTTCCAGAAGTGATTCTAAACATGCATGTATGATCCATGACCATTTCATGAGTGTGTGATCTTTAAAGAACTTAAATCACTTTGCTAAACCAAAAACCAAAATGTTCTTACCTTGATTGTCCTTGATTCTGGTTTTCCACCCTCCTTAGCCTTCTCCAAGTGATTCAATATCACTGATTTGATGAGAACATAAGTAGTGTGTGAGGGTTACATTAAGCTTTACATGATTTTGGTATGAAAATGATGATTAAACACTTACCTATGAAGCTTTAATCCTTCCCAATGCTCCAATGGCTTGAAATTGGTGGTGGCAGAGCTCTGGGACAGTCAAGGAGGTGCTCTGGCCGAGAGTGAGGAAAACTCACAAGTGTGGAAGGCTATAAAGGCCAAAGATTCTTGTTTGTATCGACCTGTAATCGAGGCGTACCGCCCCAAAATGCATAATTTGGGGCGTACCGCCCGGATTTCCATATTCGGGTAACCGAGGATCCGGTGGGTGCCGCAACCCGACCCGCTTATCAAATGGGTGGCGTACCGCCTAGGATTTCTTTATCCTAGGCGTACCGCCTCAATTTGTAATTCAGAAACTTATGAGAGTTTCTCATTTGAAAATTCCACCTCGGATCATCGTTTTATTCACAAAGGTTACATTCTCTCCCCCTTAAAGGAATTCCGTCCCGGAATTCGTTAGTCATTAACTAAAGAGCTGGGGGTATCTTCTTCTCATGTCGGCTTCGGATTCCCACGTATATTCGGGACCGCGTCTAGCGTCCCATTTAACTTTTACCATTGGAATTTTTTTCTTGCGGAGTTTCTTCGTGATTCGTTCCATTATCTCGATGGGTTGTTCGGTGAAGTTCAACTTTTTATCAATTTTAATTTCTTTCAACGGAACCGCGAGAGCTTCATCGACCATGCATTTCCGTAGATTAGATACATGAAACACGTCATGCACTCCGCTAAGTTCCTCAGGTAGTTCTAGCTGATAAGCCACTTCTCCGACTCTTGATATTACCTTGAAAGGTCCGATGTATCGTGGACTTAATTTCCCTCTTTTGCCAAATCGGATTATACCTTTCCAGGGTGATATTTTCAACATCACCATGTCTCCTTCTTTAAACTCGAGTGGTCTCCTACGCCGATCTGCGTAGCTCTTTTGTCGGTCTTGAGCGGTTTTAAGTCTTTTACGAATCTCCCTAACTTTCTCAGTGGTTTCCATTATCAGTTCAGGTCCTGTAAGTTGACCTTCTCCCACTTCAGACCAACATACTGGGGTTCGGCATTTTCTGCCATACAATGCTTCAAACGGTGCCATTTGAATGCTGGTGTGATAACTATTATTGTATGAGAATTCTGCTAGGGGAAGATGATCATCCCAGCTACCACCAAATTCTATGACACATGCTCTCAACATGTCTTCTAGCGTTTGAATGGTTCTCTCGCTCTGGCCATCTGTTTGGGGATGATAAGCTGTACTAAATTTCAGTTTAGTACCCATCGCTTCTTGAAAGCTTTGCCAAAAATGAGAAGTGAATCTAGTATCTCGGTCGGAAATTATAGACTTCGGCACTCCGTGCTTTGATATGATTTCGTCTACAAACAGTTTTGCAAGCTGCTTCCCATTGTACGTTTCTGCCATTGGTAGAAAATGAGCAGACTTTGTCAAACGGTCCACGACTACCCAAATGGCATCATGTCCACTTCTAGTCCTGGGTAGCTTTGTCACAAAATCCATGGTAATTTCTTCCCATTTCCACTCAGGGAGTTCTATTCTCTGAAGACATCCAGCAGGTCTCTGATGTTCAGCCTTTACTTGCAAACAAATTGGGCATTTTTCAACATAGGCCGCAATTGCCTTTTTCATTCCTGGCCACCAATAGTTCGCTCTCAAATTCTGGTACATTTTGTCGCCTCCTGGATGGAGCATGTACTTGGATTTGTGAGCCTCCCGGAGAATTACCTCACGTAATCCTCCTTCTTTAGGCACCCATATGCGTTTGCCTAGCCTTAGGATGCCATCCGTTTCTCTTGTTAGTTTCCTTACAATAGTCATCATCTCATCCCGGTCAACATTTGAGTCGGCCATTTGTTTCTTTTGTGCTTCGATGATTTTTCCAATTAGATCTATACTTACGTTCAATCTCAAGGCTCGAACTCGGAGTGGCTTGATTCTTTCCTTTCTGCTTAATGCATCTGCCACTACATTGGCCTTGCCTGGGTGATACTTGATCTCGCAATCATAATCACTCAGTACTTCCATCCATCGTCTTTGTCGCATATTCAACTCCTTTTGACTGAACAAGTGTTGTAGACTTTTGTGATCGGATTATACTACAAATTTGGCTCCGTATAAGTAGTGTCTCCAAATTTTAAGAGCAAAGACGATTGCTCCTAACTCTAAATCATGTGTAGTGTAGTTCTTCTCGTGCTTTTTAAGTTGTCTGGATGCATAAGCAATTACTTTATCTTTTTGCATCAAAACGCATCCTAGTCCATTGGTAGAGGCATCGCAGTATACCACAAAATTTTCAGTACCCTCAGGTAATGAAAGTATAGGAGCTGAGCTTAATTTCTGTTTAAGCAATTCGAAAGCATTTGTATGTTTAGGCTTCCAATCAAACTTCACATTCTTCTGAGTAAGAGAAGTTAACGGTGTGGCAATCTTGGAGAAATCCTGAATAAATCTCCGATAATAACCAGCTAGTCCTAAGAATCGCCGGATTTCGGTAGGACTCTTTGGTTGTTCCCATTTAGCAATTGCTTCTACCTTTGTTGGGTCTACCTGTATACCAGACTCACTGACAATATGACCCAGAAATTGCACTTCTCTTAGCCAAAAATCACATTTAGAGAACTTTGCATAAAGCTTCTCAGATCGCAATAACTCCAATATCTTTCTCAAATGTTTGCCGTGCTCTTCTCGAGTGCGAGAGTAGATCAAGATGTCGTCAATAAATACGATTACAAACTTGTCGAGATATGGCTTGCACACCCGATTCATTAGGTCCATGAATATTGCTGGCGCATTAGTTAATCCGAAAGGCATAACTGTAAATTCATAGTGACCATATCTGGTTCTGAAGGCTGTTCTTGGGACGTCTTCTTCACGGACTCTGACTTGATGATACCCTGATCTCAAATCGATTTTCGAGAAATAACTAGCTCCTTGTAATTGATCGAACAAGTCATCAATCCTAGGCAATGGGTACTTGTTTTTGATGGTTACTCGATTGAGATCACGGTAATCGATGCACATCCGCATCGAGCCATCATTCTTTTTCACAAAAAGTACCGGTGCTCCCCAGGGTGATGAACTGGGTCTGATGAAACCCTTATCTAGAAGTTCCTGGAGTTGATTCCTTAGTTCTTGCATCTCGGACGGTGCAAGTCGGTATGGAGCTTTTGCTATCGGAGACGTTCCAGGTGCCAGTTCGATTTGAAACTCCACTTGTCGTTTTGGGGGCAATCCGGGTAGCTCATCAGGAAACACGTCTGGATATTCTGAGACAATCGGTACATCTTCCAATTTCTTTTCTTGAGGTGTCTCAACTAGATTTGCTATGTAAGCTTGATCACCTTTCCGGATACATTTTCCCGCTTTCAATCTGGAGATTATTCTCATCGGTTTCGTTTTTCTATCTCCAATGATCGTGTGAATCTTGTCGTCTGCAGACTTTAATTCTAACATCTTATCGGCACAACGAATCTTTGCCTGATGTCGTGTGAGCCAATCCATTCCAAGGACGATGTCGAATTCACTTAATTCCATAGGGAGGAGTTCAAGATCAAAGGTAGTATTCTCATGTTCTAAGTGACAATCCCTAACTATGTTGGAGATACTAATCTTATGGCCATTAGCAGTTTCTACAACATAAGGTATATCTAACTTATGTGTAGTACATTTAAGTCTAGGGATACAGGCAGAGGATACAAAACTCCTATTAGCACCAGAATCAAATAAAATGCTAACTATCATATTATTGACAGAAAACATACCAGAGATCACATCATCATTCATACGTGCCTCTTCGGTGGTCATGATATAGAGTCGGGGTGTACCTTTTGAAGTTCCCACGCCTTTGTTTTGTTCATCCTTTTTCTTCTTCCCTTGCGGACACTCCCAACTCCTATGCCCTTTCTCCTTGCAGTAGAAGCAAACTACTGGTGATTTACATTGTTGGTGCGCGTGCCCTGCTTTCCCACAGTTTCTACAAGTTTCAACCTTCGTTTCTTTAAAATCCCTCCCATTATTCCTTCTGCCTTGGTCATTTCCTCCAAATCTACCCCTCTTAGAGTCATGACCTCTATCACCACCTCTTCTTTTATTCCCGGAGGTGTTTGCTTTGATTCCCGCCGTCCGGATCCACTCATCTGCCAAGGTACCGGTCAGACTTATCGCAGATGCCAAGGTGTTAGGACGAGCGGATCTCACATTCGCTCTTATCTCGGGACTTAATCCCCAAACGAACCTCCTGACTTTAAAAGTCTCTGTGTCTGCCATGTGAGGTACTAAGTTCAATAGTTCATTATACCTATTGATATAGGCCATATATTCGGATCCATTCATTCTTAAGTTGATGAACTCATTTTCCAATCTCTCAGCCTCATTCTCTGGAATAAACTTTTCCATAACTCTTTCCCGAAACTCTCTCCAGCTCATACGGTATGCTCTATCTTTCCCAATCCGATTCATTTCCACCTTCCACCAATTTAATGCCGCCCCTTTGAAAGATTGGGACGCAAACTTCACCTTGTCCCTGGTAGCACAGTTGCTAATATCCAAGGCTGCCTCAATTTCTTCTAACCAATTCAGGGCATCAGTAGCCCCTTTGCCCCCCTTGAAAATACCTGGCTTGCAGGCCATGTAAGTCTTATAAGAACATCCTCTTCTCTCCTCCCTTTCAGGCTTGCGTTCCCTGCTCCTTGACCTTCTTCTGATACGTTTTGGGCGATCTTCATAATCAGGGCTAGGGCTCCGACGGTTTCGGATTCTGCTATGAGCTGATGAGTCAGTTTGGGATTCAGCTATTGGGGATCGAGATCTTGCAAAGTTCCTGAGTCTAGAAACATCAGTTTTGCTTCTTTGCGGTTCGCTGGTTCTTTCTGAACCAACGTGTGTCTTTCCTTGTCTCCTCTCTTTAGCGACCAATGAAGGAAACGCTCTAGAGATCCCTTGAGCTATAAGCTCCTGAAGTCTTTCCTCATGTTCTCTCTGTCTCACTTGCTCGGGCGTGAGAGGTTCTTCCCTTCTGCTATGAACGGAGTGATCATCGTGATCATTATCTCCGTCATGGTCATCCTGACGAGTCCCGCTCGTTCCTACTTTCGACATTTTGCTGAAAGTAATACCAAATTGACAGATTATCATACATTTGACTTAGTTGACAGGTATTCATAATTCATAATTCATATTCCTTTGCATATAACAATGCCATAGGATAATGTTCATATCAGGGTTGTTGTGTTATTTTGGACTTTCCGGATCACCACTACGTGGTTACCGACATAGTTACCATGAAATGACTATGTTTCAGAAAGAGTTCGCACACACATGAGTACTTAGGGGTGATCTAGTGATCCAAGCCTCCTAGAAGCACTATGTATCAAAACTTATCATAACTATTATAATACTCTATTCTTTAATGCAAAATGATAAATGGTTTTTTATTCCGTGACGATAAGGAGGTTCACACAGCGGTCCAACCGCTTACAATCATAAAAACACACAAACATCAACATGTTCAAACAAAGCTTCACGAAAATGAAATACATAACATGATAAAACACAAACAACATCCCAGTCTTCACCATTCATGCCAATCGTCATGTCTCTAATCCATGCGCCTTCCAAAAGATGTCAAGTGTTTGAGATGGGACGACGCCTTCTTTGCTTCCTCAGCCAACCTCTTCTCCTTCTTTAACTGCTTTTCCAACCTTTTCGCCAGCGCCTTGTTTTCCTCTCGGAGAGCGTCGATGACAGGAGAGGTAGGTCCGGAGTGATCTGCATATGGAGTTGG
Source organism: Deinandra increscens subsp. villosa (assembly GCA_039602395.1). Classification (NCBI taxonomy): domain Eukaryota; kingdom Viridiplantae; phylum Streptophyta; class Magnoliopsida; order Asterales; family Asteraceae; genus Deinandra; species Deinandra increscens. Next base: position 54,525,847 of record JBCNJP010000008.1, read on the forward strand.
GGCGAAAATTGGGCCAGGTCCTGAGTAGGATGACCTGGGTAGGTCCTGGTAGGGCCCGTAAGGTGCATAGGGATAGGCAGCTGGTGGATAAGGCATGTAAGACTGCTGCATGGGTGGGGAAGTGGAATACTGGTATGGTGGTGGCGGGTAAAATGATGACGGTGGGGGATAGAAAGGCATGCCCGTGGCATAGGGATCCTGAACAGGTGTCTGGTACATTACAGGCTGCTGGTAGGATGATGGCTGCTGATATCCAGGTGGTGGCTGATATGAGGAATTCTGCTGGTATGCAGATGGCTGCTGGTAGGAAGATGGGGGTTGACTGTTGGACCTCAGCAATTGGGGAAAGCTATAACGGTCGGATACTGGTTGGTTGCTTTGGCCCTGCATCATAGCGGCTACATATGGATCCCTAATGTCATGAGCTAGAGCTGCGATAGGGTCCTGGATTGGAACATCAACTAGATTTCCCAATGGAGGGAAAGCTGCCATAGGGTCCTGCTGCATAGGAACCGATTCCTCGGGTCCTTCCTCCACGTCTGCTGCGTAAGCTGGGGAAGCATACACATGCTGAGAATGATGCTCGGAATGATAACTCACTGTGTGCCCTGCAGACACCGCAATCACCACCTGTTGCACCGGGATAGTCTCGTCTTCTTCTTCTTCGGGTTCCTCTTCTGGGTCTTCATGATCCGTTCCGGCATCACGAGCGTTCCAGTCAGATGGAGCAATGTGGATAGTGTGGCTCGGACGCACCGACATCCTAGGTTTCGTGCTTCTCTTCTTGGGAGGTTTCGGCATCTCCGTAGTCGACGATGTGAGCGACGGAGTCTTCCTTTGAGTCGGCACAGTGAAATACCCCGAAAGATCAGGGCTCATAGGTGGTGCCGGTTGGCTAGGACCGCCTTCTTCCTTCTTACCCTTACTCCCCTTGCTACTTCCACTGTTCTTGCTACCGGATTTTGAAGATTTAGTAAAACTCCACATGTTTGCGATGGTACCTGTGGATATAAGTTCAATATACAATAATAATGTATATATAATATCAAATTTCTCAACTTATATCATGCTAAGTTCCATCATTTGAGTTCACTAGAGTACACATACAATAACCATCAGTATCCACGTATATATTAGACTTGTCATATCATGAGATACCTGTGGGTAACAATGACAGAGTGCACTTTCTGCAATTATTACCGACCTTACATCATGCTATGAGAAATCTAATATACCAATTTCAACTTAGGTTAACATTTTTCATAGGAAACCATTAGCATCAATGTGTCTGTTAGAAGTCACCGAGTCTTAGTGCACCTGTGGGTAGGAATGGCAGTTTGCAAGGCTGTAACTACTACCGACCTTACACTAAACCTCGATTACTCCTAACATACAAATTTCAGCCTAGATCATAATTTGGTTCATATAATATCTTAGGGGTCAAACTAGGTTCAAGCTTAGGGCTCTAAGAATGCCTAATTTGCTGGAACCTTTGGCTCTGATACCAACCTGTCACACCCCCCTCCTCCGCACCCTGCCAGGTGTGGGGGGGCGTTGGACCGGCTGTCCGTATCATTACCCGAGATTACCAACGCTTCTAACAACAAACACATACACATACAACGGACATCCAGCCCACACATAAGAAAATGTTAGACCGACTCATGAGCGAGGATGCACTGCCCTCTTATTCGATCTAACAGAATCAATAGCCACCGGATATGGCCTGGAACTGAATAAGGATACATTATAACGAAGGAAACATAATATCAAGGAAACATAGTCATAATCATGTCTTCATAGTTCATTCATAGTTCATGGTTCATATTTCATAGTTCATACATGCCCATATTCATAATAACAACAACAACCCAGCAACGTTCCAAGTTCATAATAGGTTCATTCCTACACTTGCTTACCTGCAACATAAGTCATTCATAACATGGTCAACAACAATGTTGTTGGTGAGTCTTAACTACTATCATATCATTAACAGTTTTCAAACACATGCTGGTTATGAAATTATCAAGTCACACCAAAGGTCAAACTTTATGTACTCTACGGTACGTCGCAATCAGCCGTAACCATCAACGAGTAATTATTCATATTCAACATATAAGGACATATTCCCCCTAGTTTCTTAATCCTAGAGGATCCGGATGAACATGGATAAATCAACTATAATGGCCGTTATAATCCCTTATATGCCTAGTGGCTCAACCTTAATGACCAGAAAGTATATGATAACCCACGCAGGGCATCTCCGAACTAACAGTGTTTGACAAGATAAGTTCATAACAGATATAACAAATACATCAAACAGAATTGTGATCTTAAACAGTTAATTTCATGAGAGAAGTCAGAGGACTCACACAAAGAAGTCAGAAACGGTGGCTAGACAGAAGATCCGAGAAAGTATTCTCTCTTAGATTCCTAGCGACCTATCATCGTTATCATATTCATATACGTCATAAGTAAGGCTAATCATGTCCCATATCAATCTCAGGTTGAAAATATCATAAATTACAGTCACTGAATCAGTCTTGTTAATTTTTGGTTCATCAAAAATTGATCAAACATTCTGTCATTTTCCTTCATAGGCGTACCGCCTGGAAGTTTACATTTCTGGGCGGTACGCTTCAAATGGTCGATTGATTTCCAGATTTCAAGTCCGGGCGTACCGCGCCGATTCATAAGTTTCTGGGCGGTACGCTGGAATCTGAGATTCCGGTTCCTGTTTTTCATTTCCGGGCGTACCGCTCTGCATGCAGAGTTTATGGGCGGTACGCCCCCATCTGTGAACAGGGGCCCGACTATTTTGTCTTTTAGTGCCATTTTTCCATTTTGATGTTTTAAGTCCAGAATTTATACCCGATCAGTTTCATAATATTCCGAGGGGTCAATTTTGGGTTCATTTGCAATCTAGAACCTTAACCAAGCACAACCCCAATTCCCGAGCTTTCCAAATATGGTAATTGTCATTGTTTCGACCCCCGTTTCTCACAGATTTTACTAGGGACAGAGTCCCTATGTCCCAATGACTCATTTCTTGATTAGATACACCGATCCACTCTGGATTCAAGGGATCTAAGTTTGCAAAGTTTCCATTTATGGAAAGAAATCAACATGCATGCATGGAAGAGTTGTACCTTGTGCAGAGATCCTTGTACAACCGAGATTTTCTGATCTTCTAGTACTCCTCAGTCCCCAATCCAATTTCCAGAAGTGATTCTAAACATGCATGTATGATCCATGACCATTTCATGAGTGTGTGATCTTTAAAGAACTTAAATCACTTTGCTAAACCAAAAACCAAAATGTTCTTACCTTGATTGTCCTTGATTCTGGTTTTCCACCCTCCTTAGCCTTCTCCAAGTGATTCAATATCACTGATTTGATGAGAACATAAGTAGTGTGTGAGGGTTACATTAAGCTTCACATGATTTTGGTATGAAAATGATGATTAAACACTTACCTATGAAGCTTTAATCCTTCCCAATGCTCCAATGGCTTGAAATTGGTGGTGGCAGAGCTCTGGGACAGTCAAGGAGGTGCTCTGGCCGAGAGTGAGGAAAACTCACAAGTGTGGAAGGCTATAAAGGCCAAAGATTCTTGTTTGTATCGACCTGTAATCGAGGCGTACCGCCCCAAAATGCATAATTTGGGGCGTACCGCCCGGATTTCCAGATTCGGGTAACCGAGGATCCGGTGGGTGCCGCAACCCGACCCGCTTATCAAATGGGTGGCGTACCGCCTAGGATTTCTTTATCCTAGGCGTACCGCCTCAATTTGTAATTCAGAAACTTATGAGAGTTTCTCATTTGAAAATTCCACCTCGGATCATCGTTTTATTCACAAAGGTTACAAGAATCTCGGAGAAACTTCTTACGCTATTGGCATCGAAATACACCGAGATAGAGCTAAAGGGATCTTAGGTTTGTCTCAAAAGGCCTACATTGAGCGTGTCCTCACGCGATATAATATGCAACATAGTTCCCCTTCTAAAGCTCCTGTAGTTAAAGGAGATGTTTTCGGCTCTTTCTAATTGTGACAACCGGACCAAAAATAGGTCAAACCTCTCTTCGTTGACTTTTAATTTCGTGATAATTATGTGAATTACCGCTTTAATACATGATTAACTGTGATAGTTATATGATTAACCAACTTTAAATTCCGCGTTTATACTAGAACATATACGTACGTAAAGTAATGCGTCCTTCGTATATTAACGGTGGAATTTCAATAATAAGAAAAGTAAATATAAAATGGAACTTTTTATATTTTATCAAACCAATTCAAACTATTAAGTCATTTCATGAACTTAAAACGAATACAAAACGCTACGTTGTCAAGACTTAACCACCTTTCCAAACGTTTAGCCTATTGGGCCCGGTAAGCCCAATAAGCCCAAAAATGTCCGGATTAACCCGAAAACTTAACCGAAGGTTCGTCTCGACTAACCGAGTAAAATTCCCAACCCGGAAGCCCGACCCGCGGCCCGATACGCATTGGGCCAAACCGGCCCAAGTCCCTTCTTTTCTCCTTCGCGGCCCGCATCCACAAACCCGACCCAAGCCGAGAACCCGGCCCGACCGAGAACCCGGCCCGACCCGGTTACGGTCCAACCCGACTGGGCTTCGGCCCAGCCCCTCTCCAAATCGAATGGGCTTCGGCCCATTCTCTTTTCTTTTATTCCGATTGGGCTTCGGCCCAATTAAAAACAAAATAATAATTTTGTTTTAAAGCCCACTAAGTGTATAAATTTTATAAACTAACTCAACTCTTTAACCCATTAATATTTTTATAAAACTTGGGTTAACAACATTTATAAAAATGAAAATCATCATTCAATTGGATAAAATACACTTGGAGTATATTTTAAAAAGTTGTGATTTTTATAAACTCCTAACCACTAAATGTTTTATAAAAGAGTTGAATCATTTTAAAACTCTTGCAAGATTTATAAAAATAATTAACCAACTCTTGGATTAAGCTAGAAGGCATGAGGAGGTGACAACACATTAAAAACCAATGGATTATAACCTCACTTTAGGTTATAAAAGGAGGATTAAGGCTCCCATGTCCCCCACACCTCCAACCACCCTTCCTCTTGTCCCCTCCCTTCCAACCGGTCACCACCACCGAGACCAGCCCCACCGCCGGCTGCCGCCACCGGCTCCGCCTGCTGCCACCGTCCGGCCACCGTCCCGCCGCCAAGAACCGCCACCGAAACCGTCGCCACCCTCCCTCCTTCTCACGGTTTCTAGCTCACATCTTTGTGAGTCCTCTCAAACCATTTCTTCTATGTTTTCTATCATTATTCACTACCCAAATGAACCACAAAGTCTTGACAACTAACCACCATGATCACAACCTTTAATCTTTCATGTTGAATGCTTGGTTTGCAAAAAGACTAACTCAAACTCTCTTCTTAATCTCCATTTCTAGTCAAGATCATTTGTGAAACACTTAGTGAACCCTTATGGATAGTAGCTTAAGTGCACCATGATCTTAAGGAAATCCATGGATTTCTTAGTTAGTTGTTTGCAAACCCAAGCCTCTTCATATTTATAATCTAAATGACTAACTAATACATGTTTATATTTATGCATTTTGGTCCTAACACATGCATTAGTGTTAGTTGATTGTTTATGTTTATTTGCCCTAACGTGAAAATGTTAGTTGATTGTTTACATTTAAATGTCCTAACACCAATGTGTTAGTTGATTGTCTATTTACAATTATAAAGTCCTAACACCAATGTGTTAGTTGATTGTTATTTATGTTTATATATGTTACATGTTAAAACAATATTAAGACAAGATGAAATGATTAAACAAATGTTACATAAGTAACCTATGACTAAAACAAAAGGAATGTTACTTGTTTTAGTAAAAGTAACACATTAAATGTGTTATA
>JBCNJP010000008.1:54532265-54575200 GCA_039602395.1 Deinandra increscens subsp. villosa
CTTCTTCGTCTTCATCAACGTTCGATTCTGATGACGACGCGACTATGTTTGTTGCCGAGACGATGTTTGTTGCCGCACAGGAGGAGGGCCAAAGTTCTAAACCGTATTATACACGAAAGACGATCAAAAGACGACAAAAGGCACATAAACGACTTGTCAATGACTACTTCTCCGAAGATGCACTTTTTAAAGATAAGTTTCGTCGTTGATTCCTTATGCATAAATCTCTTTTTTACGCATTGTTAGGAAATGTATTTTTTTAATTTTAGGAAAATGTATTTTTTTTAATTCTAGGAAATGTAATTTTTTTTATTTTATGAAATGTATTTTTATCTAAATATTAAAAAAAATTATGTTTTATTTGTATTGAGTAAAATAATATTAAAATAAAAGTGAGGGGTTGGATAGGTGAGGGGAATGTATTGTGAGTAAAAGTAAGGGGAGTGAAAGGTGGTGATGTGACGCTGTATTGACAAAAAGGTAAGTGAGGGTAGTGAAAGATGACAGAAAGATATTGTGTTTAGCCTTATAATCTAGTGTGCGTACTAAAGAAGAAAGTCGCCTTGAGCCTTGAGGCCTAATAGGAGATGAACATCGATGGATCTTCTTTTCTTAGGCTATGTGTAATGGTTAAAGCCCCATAAAGCCCCACAAGGGGCATTATGCGCCATGTGGACGCTGACTGGGCAATGGGCTTTATGGGGCTTTATGGTGTAGTGGATAAAGCCCCCCATAACGCCCCATAATCATTTCACTTCTCCCCTCTCTCGGCGTTACCTGGCTAACGCCCAAGAAATTTTTTTCGTCCATAACGCCCCATAACGCCTAAGCGTAGTGGGGCGGGGCGTTATAAGGGGCGTTATAGGGCGTTAAAGGGCCCAGTAACGCCCCATTACGAATAGCCTTATCTGATCTTTTAAAGTTTTTTAAATATTACATGGAATTTTTTATTTTAATGTTTATTTTAAAGTTTTTGTAAAATGATTACAATGTTCCCGACTTAATGATTGTTTTAACACCGTTAATGATAAATGACCTTCTATAAAACAAGTTGAAAACATATAGGATATCGGGTATAACAAGTTTACCTAAAGGACCTAGTTCGCAATTGAAATAAAACATAAAAGACTTTCTATGTAATTTTACTATTATTACTATTATTATTATTATTATTATTAAAAAGGAAAAAAAAATGCCTACCATGTGAGTTTGTATAGATTATCTATTTGTATTTTGGCGTTTTCTACAATTCTACTTGGCCCAAAATTAACTTCCATTCTTAGTTTATCTATTGCCTATTTCCTAACAAAGTAGGCTTATGTCTTCGGTTTTTATGGGATTGTGACAAGGGTAACGGTATATCCGTGTGATTTTGTCTGTATAATTTTATCACACTGGCAATAAATCGATCACATAGGAATTTTATACGGAAGTGGTATACCTGTGATTTTTGTTTTGTGGTTGTATTATTCTAGAGATATTTTTTAAATAAAATTCAAACATAATATTTTAAGTATTAAACATAAATAAACCATTACAGCACTAAAAATACTAAATTAAAAAAATAAATAATAATCTTCTACGATAATAAAAATTTATCAAAAAGTGCTCATGAGATAAAAATGTACATTTTAGAAAACTAGTTCATTTTCGTTCAAACTTATATCGATGTGTTCAAAAAATAAAAATAAAGAAGACTTCGATTTTTTAAAGTTAACATACAAAAGTTATTTGAGAAAATAAATTCCAGCCTAAATAAATATTTAGATTTAATATATTAAAAAATTGTGTGACGTGTCAACATTTGAATGGATGTGAATATGATGTGCCAGAATTCACGCAGGAATTCATACGTGAAGTTGTTCGCGTATAAAAACCATGCAGGACTTCTAGATAGGTGGGGGTGGTATTCATAGTGTGATTTTACACCACCTAAACCACGTAATAGTTTCACGGGGAGTATATCGCGTTGAAGTATATCGCATGGACTAAGTCAACAAGTCAAAAGGCCCTTTCACACTCCTGAAAGCCTCAAACTTATGGGCACTTTAAGGTTAAACATAGTGTGCGTTATACCCACTAGTGACGTTCTTCATAACGTCCCAACACTGCCTCGTGGGAGGCTGTGAGGTCAAAATCTGGTTGCCTCGTTATGGCTATAGCGTCTTGTTTGATTCAAATTTAAAATTTATCTCTTGAAAAACGATAAATTTTGATTTTTTTTTTCTTTCTTTTTCCCTTTTCTTCTCAATGAAACCCACCATTTTATACATTTAACCACATAAACTCAAAATTTATTCTACTCCTCTCTAAATCTTTTAAACTTTCTATCGTTAAGGATGTTAAGGAGGAGATGGGGGTGCTTGATCCAAATGGTCCCGAAGGTGATGTTTACTTGGATGGTGTAAAAGAATTGTATGACGAGAGACGATTAAAAAAATTAATATATGACGAGGAGTGGGGTTTCGCGATGACCCCATTTCACCCAACCGTACATTGGATGAGCTAAAAGAGAAATTGAGGAGATTAGTCCCGGTTCTTACAAGGTTTCACGTTATATTCACAAGACCGATGAACTTGTTGGGAGAACATGTTTGGCTACCAATAACCAAACATGTTACCACGAGCATATTGTGTATCTTGAAGGTAGGGCTGTTCAAGAGCCGCACTGAACCGAGGGAATGTCTGCTTGAACCCAGCTCAGTTTAAAACCGAGCGGCTTGGCTCGGATTGAATCTACAAAATCGAACGTATAATTAATGCTCGAACTCGGCTAGCTTTATAACCGAGCGCTCGGTTTGGCTCGGTTTTGCTCAGTTTTTATATTTTCAGTCATTTTATCATATTTTTAGCCAAAAGAAACATACTTTTATAAAGCCTTAATACATGATAACAAACATTCATTTAACCACGAAAACATGAGCAATAAAGTTTGAAACAACATGATAGCATCATATCTTTACAAAGTCTTAAAACATGATAACAAACAATTATTCAAGACACGTTAATAAAATCTTGAGAAGAAAATGAGAGAAAAATAAATCAAAATGGGTTTTTTTTCTGGTTGAAGCCATGGATGTTTGATGGAGAGGAAAGTCAGAGAAATAGAAAAAGATCGAGAAGACAATAAGGAAAGTTGGAGAAATAGATGTTATACAATCTCCCCATATACTACTTACTAGGTTTGTAACCCGTGTATTACACGGGGTTGTCGTACAACCAATTGAACATAAAACTAACATAATAAATCTTAACGATATACTTTTAAAATAATTTTTAATATTTATCAAGTATTATAGAAGATGAAAACAATATGTGACCCGTAATATAGAAACATAGGTGCGAACAATGAATTTTATCAACCAAAAGAATCCTTTGTTAATCACAATCATATATGTTGGTGTATCAGCAATTCGATTCTATTATTTACTCCTATATAATCCCTTAGGCATTTGAATATCAAGAAGTAAACATGTTTTGTGCAATTTTGGGTTCGAAGATATGTGTAGACATTAAAATATATGATACAGATGGATTTGTGGAGATAAATTAGATGTAATGAATGAAGATAATGGTAACTGACACAAAATGTTAGTATGTAAACAAAGTAAAATTGCATGGGTCAAACCACATGTAACCCAGACACCATCTGTTTTGAAACCTGAGAAATTGCCTGTTTTGACCTATTACCACAGCCATTTTCAAACTCCGTTTCTTTATATTTTCTTAAATGCCTGTATACCATCTTTTCACTTCATGCTACACATCAACAATCTCATGGCAAATGATGAGCATGACATTTAGCTTTAACATAATAAGCTCTTTGCCATGGGGGTAAATGCACTCCTTTCTTCTTCAAGCTCTGTTTTGCTGCATCAGAAACTATGTTGACGATCTTCTGGAGACGATCATATTTCCCTATAAATATGAGGAGGCATCTAAAAAAGTGCTTTGTAGCTTTTGGTTGATCTTGCTATTTCAGATTCTGATCTGAAATGTATGTCGAATAAACATGATTAACATTTATAAAAGCATAATACCTATTGGAATGGCATTTGGTTATCAATCCAGACCCTCATTTATCCTGCACAAATGCTTCTAAATAATCATAAGAAAATGCTATTCATTTTGCCAAAATAAAATGTTTTGTTAACTCCTAGAATCATATGCCCTAAACTAAACAAACATGAAAAAAAAAATCATAGCTGTTGTAGCAAATGTGGGTTAGTTCTACATATTTGTAGCCACTCCCTTCACTTCAGAATGTGCCTATATATATATACCCACTGCTTTTAACACAACAAAGTAGGAAAATAAATTGGACTTCAAATTCTTTAATCATGTTTTTATCTTTAAGAGCCTATAACTTAATAGCTAAATAAAAGATCAGTGGACCAAACAAACAAAATTATACCTTTGTAAATGCACATACAACTTTAACTATATTCTGAATTTGCAACAGGACAGAAAAGAACCACACCTAGCACCAAAGATGAACAATTTGTAGCAGTAATATGAACACGAAAAAAAAAGAAATAGCTAATGATAATTTGCCATCAACTCAAACACATATATGTAAAGCAGACACATTGTAATTATAATTTCATTGCAACAGGTACTAACCAAAAATCAAATGGTAATTGCAAGTTTGCAACCTAATATTCAAGTCATAACATGTAAGTAAATCAATTTTGTTAATAAGGAGCCTCCAGTATGTGACGTTGGTCAGTACTATCCATTTTCTTTCATCTCTGATTTTATTTCTTCGTTGGATTAGATTTGTTTTCTCTTGTCTCAGTTGATCCTCATTGTGATGACATAGGAGGGAGTTAATGAAATGTTGATGTTGTTGGAGTAGATGAAAGCAAATAGTTGATTTGTGTTTAATCAACATAACTTTATTACCTTCTTTTCTTTGGCTTTTGATAGTGGATTGATTAACATTTTGGATGTTAATTACCTGATTACGGAAAATGTCATATGTGCTTACAGATCCTATGTTTGTGCATCACGGTATTGGTATTTATCCTTTGAGGTTCTGTCCACAAAGGTGAGTAGCTCATTTTATGAAATTGAGTCTAGGAGTAAACTATTAGCATCTCTTACCTCGTTCTCAGAAAGATATCCTCTTAATCAAAACGTATGCTACTCGCAGTTATACTGACCATATTAAGACTAATGTTATTTCAGTTGCAATTATATAATCAGAACACACTCAGGTACCAAAATTGCTCCACCAACAGAAAACCACACTTTGTACATTTTAATCCTCATCCATGAGGACTTAAACACACTGCCTATTAACTCTTAATCTGTCTAACAGAGAAACACACTTTGTACATTTTAATCCTCATCCATGAGGAACACATTAGAAATGCTCATAAACCACTTCTAACTTAAGTTTGCAAAAACACAAAGGAAAAAATAATCATACCTAAAACAGAGACAGAAAAAACCCAAATAAGTAGTTATAAACTAACAACATAAAGTACAGAGGTCAACCCAATCTCACATAGGAGTTGTACACAGAAGAAGAGAAGCAGGAAAACACGACAAAAAAGCCGGTCATAAGTGTGTAAAGGAACATAAAATTTATTTATACATAATATTTGCCTATAGCTCTGGATGTTCATACATAATATTTATTTTGACCTCCACATGTATATGCAACATAATACCTGACTTGGCCCTATTCTTTTTATAGTTTTTACATTTGGGACAAATTATAGTTTTTGTAGATTTGTGCCACTTCAAGTAAGAAATAAGAATTAAATGTGAAAGGAAATTTGATCAGCCCTATATGACCTGCCAGTGGTATACTGGTGGCCCCTTGATTTGTTCAACGCGTAGACGGTGTACAGATAGTCACAATCATTTATTTTTTAGTGCAACTATTCTTCTATTATCTGGCAGCATTGTAAGGTGCTTGCTAATATGTTGGAGGGATGTTCCTGTTTCCATGACCTATGATTATTAATTATGCTGAGACCTGCTCCTCTTAGAAAATCTATATGGTCTATTATGGCTACTTTATTTTGTTTATAAGGAGTGATATAATAGATTCTTTGGAAGAGATGAATGGCCCACGAAGGATTCAATAGCTCTGATTATGGATAATGTATAGCATAGGCTTTTGGGTGCCATCAGAATATAATCATACATACCAAATCTATAATCTAGGTGATTAACAAAAAAAACTAACAAAATGGATTTGGCTTGATGACAACATTAAACTACAAAAAACGCAACAGTTAATGGATGATTTGTAAGGTGATTAATTACGTGTTTCTTGATTGATTTAGCAAATCAGAAGAAGTTAGAATACAACCTGTCATGAAATCATGAATCCAAAAAATAGATAGATTGCAATCGCTAACTACTAAAACAATCAATAGTATTGATCAGAGATTAGAAACCAAACTAACTTAATTCGCATCTAAATCAAACGCAAATTTCAAATCTTCAAACAAAATCAAAAGATATATAAAGAGATACTGGGGCCTAATTACAACATTGGACAAAGGATAAGGAAAAGATAATTTTGATTTCAAAAACAACTAAAATCGGAAAAACAAAAGGGATTGACATACCTGAGGTCGAACGGCAAAGAGAGAGGTAGAAAAATTTGCAGAGTCGGGCGATGAGGAAGGGAGCAATGAAGGCTATGAATGGAGATTACGGCGCTTTATAGGAGGATGATTTAGGAAGCACCAACGAAACGTCCGCCGCTTCACATCTTCATTCGAAGACATTGATCAAGCGATTCAATTAGGAAAATGAAACACTCAGTGCCGGTTAGGGTTAGGGAGAAGGGGAATCTTGCGTTTCCAGTTCTGAGAATGGAGACATTGAATGCGCTTAGGTTTAGGAAGAACGATGGGAAACGCGTGTGGGAGGGATGCGCGGCAAATGAAGATCAGAGATGTATTGAGAGAGAGACACGTGGCAATAAAAATCTTTACTTATTAAAGTAGTAGAAGTAGATTGTTGTATAGATAGACTTACTGTAGAGGTATGCAAAAAACCGAATTAAATGAACCGGAATTGAGTTAACCGATAAAACCAAACATAAAAAACAAAACGGAATAAAAATCCAAAAATAATGAAACCAAAAAACAAAAACCGACATTTTCGGTTCGGTTTCGGTTATTAATTTTGATAAAACCAAACATAAAAAAAACAAAACGGAATAAAAAACCAAAAATAATGAAAACCAAAAAACCAAAACCGATATATTCGGTTAGGTTTCAGTTATTAATTTTCCAATACCCGAATCGAACGGATTTTATATATAACGAGGAATCAACCGCGCGTTGCAGCGGTTGTGTGTTTGAATATTTCAGATGTGCAGAGAGGTTAGCACCCATATATTATACATCAAAATTGGGTGGCTACATATGTACATGTAATATTTGAAACATCTGAGTGTAATGTTTACAAAACAGTTAACGATCGGTTCTGGAGATGAAGTGATGTTCTCTAAGCATGTGGTGGCCTGTCATGTAAAGATGTGCCTAAAAATAAACAATATGTTGTTGGTTAAGTTAGTGGGCGGAAATTTAGTTGGTTATAGTCCTTTGTAGTGTCTTGTGATTAAAGTTGTGTATTGGGTTACCAATATCTGCGGAAAGTGATCTTTTAACTCCGGTTGTAAAACATCGATAAATCTTACACATAAAGCCTGATTTTAGTAAACAGATTGTAAGCAAAGTACACAACATAAAGGGCTAAAATCCTACCACATATCAAAAAGCAAGACAACAATAAACTATTTGGATCTATGATCATCCCACGACCTGAAATTATATGTCCTAAATATTCCAATAAAGAGTTTGCCAAAAAACACTTTGGTTACTTAACAGAGACAGATCTCCTTTAGTATTAATTATCAAATGATTCAAATGTTGATCAAAATACTTATTGTGAAATAATATGTGATCATAGAAAACCAACAAAATGATGAATGGTAATATCCATTAAAGATTAAAAAGTAGCTTAGACATTGGTTAATCTAAAAGGCATAACCACAATCTCATAACGTCTTCGGTGAGTCCTTAAAGCAGTTCTCTACACATCCTAATCTAATAATAACCTTATCTCAGGTTCAGCCTAGAAAGTACCACAAATCCTTGTAAATCATCAATAATTCTTGAATAAAAAAATAAAAGATAACTGTTTTTAATGGTAGCCTCATTCAACCTTCTATAATCAATACAAAGGTGCCAAGTTCTATCCTTATTTTTACCTAAAACCATTGTTACAGCTAATGGGCTAAAGCTACTCCTAATGATTCATGAACCCAACATCTCTTTAACTGATTGTTCAATCACATCTGTTTGAAATAATTTATATCTATAAGGTTTCTAACTATTGATCATAGATTTATCTTGCAATTAATTCTTATGATAAAACTCCCTGAACGTAGGTAACCGAGTAAAAACTTAAAAATACCAATTTTTTCCTACATGAGCAATTTCTTCCAACAATTATTTGAATACCTCATCTGGTGATTATTAAATGCTATAATCTTATGACATACAATAAAGTAAAGTTAATTGTAGAGATAATAAAATCATATCCAAAAATTCGTAATGTTTATGTTTAATATGACTATCTAGGCTAGATCAGGTTACATTTCTAAACAAAAAAGAACACTGTCCAAATTTAGTAAAGAAGTGGATGTTTACAAACAAAGCCATAAAAAATAAATCCCAAACCATAACAGCTGTAAAACATAATTATAATATGATTTGTGAACACCAAATAAACACCAAACCTTCAAACCAATAAACTCAGGAAAATTGGATTTAAATAATCCCATGTTTTGCCTATTGGCAAATAATAATCCGTCTTTTAACATTGGCAACTAGCAGTCCCACATTTACACTTATTTCTTTTCACTGGTCCCTCCGTTAAAAAAGTTAACTCCGTTAACTTTTTCACCAAACTTTTCTCAACCCCAATTTTTGATCCACCATAACTTCTTCAATTCTTGACGAAAATTCAATTCGTAAGTTGCTATGAACTCGTGACGAAAAACCGAACAAGACTAGATCCATATTGCCTAGGTTTTAAATAGGTTATGATGATGAACAAAAGCATCAAAGTTATGACTTTTTCATGACTTTGAATAAAAATTTGAGCATCGAATCCATTGTGTTTGTGATATTGATCGATTCCAGCAGATTTGACATGTTCTCACGAGTCTATAGCAAGTTACAAAATTTATTTTCATGGAGTTTTGATCGGATTTCAAATTTCACAACTTCATGGTTTTCATGAAGCTTCAACAATGGTAGATTGATCAATTCTCAATGGTTTTCAATGATTCTTGTTGCTATAGATTCGGTTTATGATCACAAATGTGTTAGTGAAATCAATTTTGAAAACCATTGATAATTGATCAACCCACAATTGTTGAAGCTTCATGAAGAACATGTTCATAATTATAATCTATTTAAAACCTAGGCAATATGGATCTAGTTTTGTTCGGTTTTTCGTCACTAGTTCATAACAACTTACGGATTGAATTTTCATCATGAATTGAAAAAGTTATGGTGGATCAAAGACTGGGGTTGAAAAAAGCTAGATGAAAAAGTTAACGGAGTTAACTTTTTTAACGGAGGGACTAGTGAAAACAAATAAGTGTAAATGTGGGACTGCTAGTTGCCAATGTTAAAAGACGAATTATTATTTGCCAATAGACAAAACATGGGATTATTTAAATCCAATTTTTCATAAACTCATTATAATCTTATCACCAAATAAAGGCCAAACCATGAAACTAACAAATTCATTATAAGCTTATCATACAACATAAAGCAATCCAAGAACTTACGACAAAAAGAATTTATAAAATTAGGTTAACAATGGTCTAAAAGCGAAAGGGTAGATTAAAAAAAAAGAAACCATAACCCATAAAAGCACATAACCACCAATAAACAATGGGAAGAAGCAGAACTTACCGGCGCAATTAGTATCGACTTTCAGAGCAATTTTCAGTGAGCAAAGGAAGAAGATAGAACATAAAAGATTTACCCCTGACAGATTCAACCCTAAAATCATACATACGGCTTACGAAATTGAAATTGGAAATAATGACATCGCTACCAGGCACAACATCAGAGGCTGTAATTTTCCAAAAAAAAAGCACGAAAGACAAACCTTCGACAAAGGGTTGTTGCAGGTAGACCGTGGTAGACAAAGGACTATAGGCGTTGACGAAATTTAATCTGAAAACAACAATATCATAAACAGATGCAGCACTTGAAGGTTTAATTTTAAAAAAATTGCTTCACAAACAAACCTTGTGTAGAAGATGAAAGCAGGTGCAGCCTAACGAAAGAGATAGGTACGTTTGCGCGGTCGAAGAAGATTAAGGATAGAAGTGATGAATCAAAAGGGGTACGAAGGCTAGGAGAAAGATTGATGCACACGTCCTCAAAAAGGTAGCCACGTCTGCAGGCACGTGGCACTGTACCAAAAAAGGGGCAAATAGAAAAGACTCAACAAAAAAACCGTAGAGGGATGAGTATCGAACCCGAGTATTAACACGGAGAAACCTAAGATCAAACCGCTAGAGCAGATTACCGATGATTATATTTTTGATAAACAACGTATATATATCAAACATCTTTTGTGTAAAAAAGTCAATGAATGTCAAATAAAGTTGTCTAATGTGTTTATATAAGAATAAGAATCATTTAAAAGATATACTAGGCTACAAAAATCAAGCATGCAACTTTTGAAGATTATTATTGTATGAAAAAACATTCCATCCTAAGGCTTATAAAAAACATAAACAAATCAATTTCATCATATATTAATCTTAATAAAGCAATAAAATTTATGCCACATGTCTCATTTATAAATGGTCCACATCACCACCGCCACATGTAAAGCTCACATTGAATTACCTATTTAGTAAATCATCAATTAAGATTAATTATCAATTTTGTCAAAACTAAATTTTTATTTTAAAAGTTTGATAAAATTAATGTAAATTTGATTAATTACTTAATATTTTTAGTCTTCTGTGAAAAAAAATCAACAACTTCTCAAACATAATAAGTTTCTTAAATGTATTAAATTATTATTTAATATATTATAAGAATTTTATATCAATCATAATTTTCAAATTTATTAATCATTTATGTATCTAATATCATAAATCCATATTCAGCCCGTGTAGTACACGGGTTACTAACCTAGTACTGAACAAAGAATAAAAATAAGGTCAAATGGTTGATTACTTGAATACTTGATGGACATGATTTACCAACTATGTCTACAAATATCATCTTGCTTTAAAAAAATATATGGAGCCCTCGTCTTGCTTTATTTCATCATCTTCCTTTAAATAAATATATGGAATACCATTTTAAATATTGCTACAAATTAGTTTTAGTTTCTTTCTTTGGACTAAATTTGTTAAGTTCTGTCACTTTCTTTATCTTGTAACATAGTATTAATGTTGCTTATCAGAAAGATTTGTTGTGTTTTAACAAATTATGAAGTGTATATATTACGGAACCATAAGAAAACAATCCGTGAAGGTGTGCAAGAGAGAGAAACTGTTGAAAATATAAGCAATATAGCTTGTGTTTTGTATTTTCAGTTTTATTGTTTTAAAAGATTAATGCTTTGGTGTGTTTTTGTAGTTGTCCATGGGCCAGTGGGCTCATGGGCCGGTTGCTGCTGTGTTGGGCTTTCCTAAGGAGAAAAGCAGCTGGGCTGTAGCTGATTCGGGTGTGGAGCTCCTGGAGTATAAATGTTGTTGTTTGGGAGATTAGGGTTCAGTTAGAAAACCCTCGCCTCTTTTCTCTCTCGAAAGTTCTCTGATACTTGAGTTCGTAAACTATCGCTGATCTTAATTCTGGTGATTCATCCGTTCTTGATGAATCACATCTTTCTATAGATCGTAGCGTTTGTCTGTGTTTGCGTTGAGTACTCTTTTGATCATCGTGTTGATAATTTTTGTAGATTTGAGATCAGATCTATAGATTGTTATAGATCTGACTTGTTGTTCGAATCTAGTGTAATACTTGAATATTTGTATCTGATTACCATATTTTGACATGGTATCAGAGCTAGATTGCTCTTGATCCGTTGCATCTCTTCGTTTTTCACTCGATTAGGGTTTCGGTCTAATTCCGTTCAAGTTAGCGTCACCGGCGTTCTTGCCTGGTGACCTCTCTGTGTCTCCAACGTTGGCTCGAGTCGTTGGTCTTTCGGTTTTGCATCCTTGTGTTTTTGCAGTAGTTTCTACTCTGGTAACGGTGTCTTGACTCCATAGAGTACATAAACCCCCTTTTAGTCACTGGTGCTCGTGGTTGTAGTCGAGTCCCCGTCACTATGATTCAGATCTGCTGCAATAGGTGCATTCTTTGTGCCGCTGGCTCTCGGAGTAATTCGTGGAGGAGCACAGATTGAAGACCAAGGAAACCCTAACGGGTGTGGCTGAAGGATCTTGAACCTGTCTGTTGCTGCGCTGGTCGCTGGCTTGTAACCCTAAGTGAAGGTTACCAGTCGCGATTTGGAAACCCTAACTTGGGCTATATCTGGGTGAGATCTTTCCTTGTCTGTTGTATTCTATATGTTTGTAGATAAATACAGTAGTGGTCTGTTGACTCCACTGCAGTGGCAGACTGGTGATACCGCTTGCATGCTGTACAAGGGGAGACATCCCTTGTCTTTTGTGCTATTTGCATAATCTGATTCTGTTATTGTTGTTTGTTCATTCTTTGTGAGTGCCTGTATTCCAGCTATCTGTTTGTGTGATTCATCTGTGTTATTGATTGTTGTTTGTCATCATGACTGATGAGGGTGATAAGCCCTCTTCTTCTGCAACCTTGGTTAGTAAATTGGATGCTAGTGATCCTTTATATCTTCATGCTAGTGATTCAAGTCACCTCACTATTATTAACATAAAGTTGAAAGGGTCTGAGAATTATACACTTTGGGCTAATGCTATGAAACTAGCTTTACAAGTTAAAAACAAATATGGGTTCATAGATGGTTCATGTAAGAAATCTACTGATGATGAGGTTTTACAAAGGCAGTGGGACAGGTGTAATTCAATTGTGTTAACTTGGATTCTCAATTCTGTGAGTGATGAACTTTACTTAGGACATGTCTATTCTGATTTGGCTTCTGATGTGTGGAAAGAATTAAAAGAAACCTATGATAAAATTGATGGTTCCGTGGTGTTTGACTTATATCAGAAAATAGATTTGTTTACTCAAAGTTGCTTGTCTGTGATTGAATATTATCATAAACTTAATATGGTGTGGAAACAACTTGATCAGATACTTCAAATACCTACTTGTACTTGTGATGCCTCAAAGAAATTCAATGATTTCACACACTTAATCAAAGTAATGCAGTTTTTTATGGGACTAGATGATAGTTATAATTCAGTCAGGACTAATCTTTTGATTCAAACTGAATTGCCTTCAGTTAAGGAGGCTTTTTCTGTTTTGTCTAGAGAGGAATCCCATAGGAATTGTGGCAATTCTAAAAACCAGACTAAATCTATGGGATTTGTTTCTAAAGCTAATACTCCTTTTGAAAATAAGAAGAAGGGAGAATTGCATATTTCCCCCTATTATGATCCTTAATTGCATATTTACCCAACCCATTACATCAATTGCATATTTACCCTTCTTTTATAAATTTTGCCTTAATGACAAATATACCCTTATAGAAAAACACGTTGGATTCAATTCTTAATTAGGTTTTGATTCTATTTACCCTTTCTTCGATCGGACTGTCAAAACATAAAAAGGAAGGATACACAGATCGTCATCTTCAAGCCTTCAACTGATTACATATATCTTCTTCTTCAATCTATTGTTTGTTTTAGTTTCTTCTGTAAATTTTAGATCTAGTTTCGCTTATTGTGTCGAAAATATGTGAGTTTGAGAACCTTAGGGACGAGTGTGCGATCTGTTCAATTGAAAATCTGTTGTTTCATCAAGCGGAATGAAGGTTGTAGCTGCGTATTTGTTGGCTCTGTTGCGTGGTAACACATCTTCATTGACCGATGATATGAAGAAAATTCTTGGTTCAGGTATGGTTTATATGCATCGGGTGATGTGTGTCAATATTCGAGTTTTATCGTTATTGTCCGTTTATCAAGTTGCATAGTGTTACAGTATGAAACTCTATTTTTTGTCGATTAAAGTATTGAATTTTGCTTAAAAAGCTTGAAAATTATAGGTTCAGCTTAGTCTTTTTTTGCTTCATCTATACACATGTTTTTTTTGGTTTTTTCCAAATACAAGCATCAGAATGAACATGTATCTGATTAAAATCACAATTAACATAATATATGATTTATAGCATGATCTCATCTTTTTATGGTTTATCGTTAATGGTTGTTCTTTAGTATCCATTCAGCATCTTGAGATAACATGAGTTCTGTTGACCAAGAGGCAAGAAGTGGGAGTCAATTTTTATCTCTATGCACTTGAAATGAATAATTTTTTTATAAATGAGGATATGATTGTAGGCTGTGTTGATTAATTAGAAGAAATGAGCAGGTTGGTTCAAACTTTTCTACATATAGACATCTATACCATATATAACCTTTCATATTGTATTTGATGTAATGTAATTAATGAGATTTGAGTAATGAAGGGTATATATGCAATTTCTAAAGTTTACAAGGGGATATATGCAATTGAATTTTTAGGTTGGGTATATATGCAAATTTTAAAATTTACAGGAGGATATATGCAATTGCCCCTAAGAAAAAACCTGCTAGGACTCCAAATCCTAATCTCAAGTGCACTCACTGTAATAAGGTGGGGCACACTGTTGATAAGTATTTTGAAATCATTGGATATCCACCATGGATGAAGCCTAGGGGTGGACAAATAAGGAGAGCTAATACTTGTAGTGTTAATACTGTTTCTGAATCTATTGATAGTTCTGTTTTGAATCATGTTAGTATTTTTACAACTGAACAAATGGCCAAACTTTTGAGTCTTCTTTCTGATAATAACATTGATGGACCTTCAAATAGTCATGTTTCAGGTAGAAGTTTTTGTTCCACTTGTTTGTGTTCTAGAGTTTACTATTTTTCAAGTAAATTCACATTAAAGGGTAACAATGGGTGGATTATAGATTCTGGGGCTAATCAGCATATGACTATGTCTGATAAAGGCATGACAAATGTTATGGACATTTCTGAATACAATGTTATTGTAAAACATCCTAATGGCACATTTGCTACTGTGTCTAAAATTGGTGACATAAAACTTAATGATAAAGTTACTCTTTATGATGTCTTTTTCATGCCAGAATATTGTGTCAATTTATTCTCTGTGTATAAACTTGCTAAGGATAGTAGGTTGACTGTTAAATTTGATGAAACCTTCTGTTATGCTCAGGATTTGTTAACCAAGAATGTCTAGGTGACTGGTAGACAATGTGATGGACTGTATATGTGTGGTGAGAATATTGTGGATTCTAGTGTTATATGTAATAATAGTAGTCATGTAAATTTATGGCATTCTAGGATGGGGCATCCATCTGATATATGGCTTTAAAGGTGCTAAAACTTCATTACAAATTAGGAAACATAGATCATACTGGTCCTTGTGATGTGTGTCATAGAGCCAAGCAGCACAGGGAACCATTTCCCTTAAGTGATCATAAAATCAAACACTTGGAGGAACTGGTTCATCTCGATGTCTGGGGGGCCTATCGAACACAAAGTAGAGAGGGGTACAAATTCTTTTTAACTGTGGTTGATGACTTTACAAGAGCTGTTTGGATCTTTCTTTTAAAACATAAAGATGAAGTTTTTTCCAATCTTAAAATCTTTTGTAGTTTAATTGAAACTCAGTTTAATAAAAAGATAAAAAAATTTAGGAGTGATAATGGAACAAAATTTGTTAACAGGTCACCAACTGAGTTTTTCAAACTAAAGGAATTGTTCATCAAACAACTTGTGCCTATACTCCGTAACAAAATGGCATTGTTGAGAGAAAGCATAGGCACTTGCTAAATGTTGCTAGAGCCTTGTTGTTTCAAAGCCGACTGCCCCTTAGATTTTGGTCTGATTGTGTGTTGACTGATGCGTATCTCATTAACCGAACTCCTTCTTCTGTTTTAGGTGGCAAGACTCCTTATGAATGTGTATTTGGCTTTAAACCTTCACTTAGTCATCTTAGAGTTTTTGGCTGTATATGTTTTAGTACAATCTTGAGTAATTTAAACAAGTTTGGTTCTCATGCTGAAAAATGTGTTTTGATTGGCTATTCTAATACCAAAAAGGGCTATAAATTGTGGAGCCTTGATAACAAAACAATTGTTTTTTCACGTGATGTCATATTTTATGAATCATTTTTTCTTTTCAAACAACCTGTGAGTCCAAAGTTTCTGATGAATCTGTTGTCACTGAGTCTGACAATTTTTTTTTTACCTATATGATATAAATGGTTTTCAAAACTCTAAGGGTGATGGTGGTCCAAATGATGAGACTCAACCTTCTAATATTGATTCTCCTCATCATGAGCCTCAGTCACCGAGTGTGACTCCTGAGTCTACTGTAGGGGGTAGATAATGGTAATAATACTCAACCCAGTAGCTCAGGATCACCCTCTGGTAGGGCTGGGGGTGGTGATGGTTATGAAACTACTGAAAATGTGAATACTGTGCCAGAAAGCATAGTAGTAGAGTCTGAGGGATGTGAAAGTTCACAAACACCTGCCACCCTTAGAAGATCTACTAGGGTTTCTGTTTTACCAAAAAACCTTAATGATTTTGTTATTGAGGGTAAAGTAATATATGGTCTTGAAAAGATTGTAATTACTCAAATTTGTCTGCTGAACATAAATGCTTTGTCACTAGTTTAAACAAAAGCATAGAACCTAGACATTATTATGAGGCAGTTAAGGATCCCAACTGGATTGCTGCCATGAATGATGAAATTGAAGCTCTTCATAGAAATAATACCTGGACTTTAGTTGATTTACCTAGTGACAGAAAGCCTATAGGCTGTATGTGACAACCCGTCAAAAATCTAAGGTCAAACCTATACTTTAACCGTATATATATACGAATATACATGTAAATAACTTAATTTAATAGTATTATTAGTAAACACTATGCACGTAAACGTCCAACCTTGACAATTCCACGTTTGTAATGGATAAACATACCCATAACTAAAAGGAAATTCAACCATGTGATTTGATGGAATTTTAATAATAAGAAAAATAAAATATAAATGACTTTTATATTTTTCTTAAAACGGTGTCGTAAGACATCATATCGACACCCGACGAACACTTTAAGAGAATATTTTATTTAAAACTTTAGTTAGTTTTGACTACGAAAAATATTTGAGCTTAAAACAATTTAAATAAATTATTTATTTTCTGGACGCGGTACGCGAGCAAATAAAATAAATAAAAGGCGAAACTCCTAAAATAATTAAATTACGACCAAACAAAATTGTTTATCAATATATGAGTCTCGTAATTAATTTAGAAACCCATTCCAATCAAAACGCCAGAACGATTCGTGTGATTCTATGACGAATTGGGCCCAGTCCGGCCCAACACCGCGAAATAAATGAACCGAGCCCAAAAATAAAGCCCAACGGGTCACCTGACACTTTTAAGCTCAAAGATAATACTCCCGGCTAATTTTAGTAAATAATGAATCGAACCGCGCAAAAATCGAAGAAGGCCTCGCATACCGGCCTGATACGAATTGTACCGGCCCGACACCCGTTTCCACATTTTCGGTCTATTTAAAGTTTCCATCAACTTTGAATTAATTATTTTATTATGACTCTACATTTATATTAGTAGATTTTATAAAATAATTAGAGAAAGTGTTAATTTTTATAAAAATTAACACCACCTAAACATCCTAACCACACCACCTAAACTATGGTTACCCTCTAACCTAACTAGAGTTAGAAAATTTAGCACATGTTGAAATCTTCTACACTCAACCTCTCTGCACACTCCATCAACACCACTCCCTCATCCTCACTTCAACACTCAACCTCCACCTTAAAACCCCACCTCAAACACAAGAGCAAACACCACCCCATCTCCTCCCTTCTCCCTCTCGGCCGGCGACCGACCACACACCACCACCACCAAACTCCACCGCCATCATCATCATCGCCAACCTCCACCACCTTCGTCATCATTATCCGATGCCATCACCACCATCACCATCGTGATCATCATCGTCAACCGTCACCATCATCGTCGTCAACCACCACCATCACCGCGATCATCAACCACCACCACCGTGACCTTCACCGACCATCCCAACTCTTTCTCATTTCTCTTTATCTATCAACCGAACCTCTCGGACCAAAGCATATATATATATATATATATATATATATATATATATATATATATATATATATGAAAGAAAGGAAAAAAAAAGAAAACCAAACTGTCCCGTCGCGATCTCAGAGTGATCAGAACATAAATTTTTTTTTCCAGCAAAACAACCCCAACGCCATCTTTAGACCGTCGTTTCTCCACCGTCAGACCACCGCAGTACCACCCTTTCACCACCAACGGCTAGTCCACCCGGCCACCTCCTAAACGGCCTCAACGTTTGCCCCTAACGATCACCGTAAACCACCAAAAACTAGGCCGCAAAAGGCCACTTTACCTTTCGAGACAAACTTTAAAAACTCGATATTTTTCGATCGGGTCTACGGAGATACTCTCACCTATTTCGGTTCATCACCTAGCCTAGTGCTAGAGGTAAAAGTCTAAACTTCTCAATTTAATAATTTTCGTTGTTCGTTTTTGATATTTATAATCACCCAAAACGAGTCTTGACACCACCCACTAAATATATATAAATGAACAAACCGTCTTAAATATTAAACTAACGTTAATATTTAAGCACTTGTGTCACAATATATTTTTGACAATCGTTGTGAGGACTAAAAATATTATAGAACAAGCGGTATAAAAACTGACTCGGAGACCGTCAAAGTGACACATTGGATTAAAAATATATAAGCGAATATATTTTAGACATAAAATATAGATAATATATTATTGGCTATGTTGATTATAATGTGTTTATTTTTATAAAACATATATATTTTAAAATACCGAGCGTTTGGACTTATAATTAATAACTAAGTGCTCATATTTCAGATCTCATTTTCTTTAATAACTTGAAATATTTATTTAAAGTTATTACAACTCGGTAATATTTAATGACTTAAATATTTGTTTTCATATCATATTACCTAACGGACGACTTATATAATATACAAATTCCAGGCGTTGGACCTAAATATATACAGTGTTATATTTTGAACTTACTCAACGTGAAACTTATATATTGTTACAAATATATTTTCCTAAAAGTGTTAAAAACACATCAGATATCTCATATTAATATTTTATTATTTTCTAAATATAATTTAGAAAAACTATTTAAGATAACATAAACATAATAATATTTACGGGGTTAAATATTAATTGTCATAACGATCATTTGTCAGATACTTGTATCGTATAGCGGCGAAGCCAACAACTAAATTTCTAAAAATATAAGGACTTATATTTTTCTAAAATCTTGAGAATATTGAAACGTATATCATTTCTATAAGTTATATATATTTATTTGCATAAATATTTCTATGACTTATATATAATTATTGTGTAAAATTTTGAACTCAAGCTTAAAATATATAACGTGAACTACAAATAATAAAATACTTTATTATTTGTTTCGATGTTCAAAACTTGATCTAAATATATATTCTCATAACTTTAAATAATTATTTAATTTATAATTATTTCTACAAGTTATATATATTTATTCAACCATAAATATATTCATTAACCTAAATATTTATTTGAATAATAAATATTCCAAACGGGCTTTCCAAACAATACAAACGGGAATGTTATGTCAAGACTCGACCAGGATCATTTGGGTAACTGGACATTATCCAACCGAAACAGTACCTTAAACTGTCTTATTAATTATTATTAGGACATTGTTTACTTGCTACGTCCAGCGTGATACAACTTTCATCATCACCTCGATCAAGTGAGTTTCACGGCCCCTTTTCCTTTACTGTTTTTTTATAAATAGGGGAGAAATACATGAAACATCAAACTTTATACAATCTTTTGATCGTATACAAAGCTTTTCCTTTAAACTATTTTAAATACTTTTGGAAAGAATCATGAAACAGACAAACACACTTTAAATAATTATTGGAACTATAATTATTTCTACCAATCCTATATTTATTAGACAATAAATATGACCGTCCATCCAAACATCTGATTGATAATATGGTACAACTGTTACGCCTTATTGATTATCTGTTCTTTCATACCCCTTCATAGTAATTTGTTATACAACATATTGCTACAAATCCCACCAACAATTGATTTCAATTAGTTCCTGTAACGAAACGATAACTAGTGAATAGATCTATTTGGGTTGACAACCCTGCCCTATCTGGTCGCTCCAATTCTGACACACGCGTAACAAGTCTGGGGGTACATGTCAGTTATTCTTTGCCATTGGTATTTCTTAGGGGAAGTTACCATAGGTGGGTAAATCTGTTAGTGTTTGAAATCAAGGTACAGGTAGATCAATGCAAAGATGGGTAAACCATTATTATATCATGTATATCATCAACTGTTTTACAAATGCATTTTGTAGAATCCTAAACCTGTGAACTCACCAACATTATGTTGACCTTTTAAACTCATATATTTCTCAGGTAACCAAGTCAGACCGTATGCAAATGGGACGTCAAACCTTAGGGCCTGCATTATGGAGTCATAGTCTCATTCATGATCATCATGAAATAACTTATGAAACACTTGCCTTTTAAATCCTTGGTCGAAGCGATTTCAAGACTTAACTATTTATCATGTATCCTATCTTAACATTTCTGAAACAATTTCTATTTCAGTATTGTAAAACAATGTCTTAACATATTTTTCGCTGCAACTTTGATGACATCCTTGGTTTTTCAAACGTATATTAATCTGATAGAGGTCGTTCTGTGTATCCACGACTATGATCCATGACGTCACATGCCTCCGTATCCGAAAGTTCAGGGTGTGACACTGTAAATGGATTTATAAAATTAAATACAAATCACAGGGGAAATAGAAAGATATAAAGCTAGGCTTGTTGCTAAGGGGTATAGTCAAATGGAGGGTATTGATTTTGAAGAGACTTTCTCACCGGTTGATAAGATGATAATTGTTAGGTGTGTTTTAACTGTTGTTGTTCAGCATAAGTGGCCTCTTTATCAACTTGATATAAATAATGCATTTTTGTATGGGGACTTAAATGAAGATGTATATATGAATTTGCCTCAAGGTTATTATTCTAAGGATGAAAAAAAGGTTTGCAAATTAAATAGATCTCTGTATGGGCTGAAACAGGCCCCTAGGATGTGGTATGAAAAGTTAATAAGTGTTCCTTATGATCTTCATTTTGTTCAAAGTAAATGTGATCATTCTCTATTCATAATGTCATCCAAGAACATATTTGTTGTACTATTAATTTATGTGGATGTTATAGTTATAACTGGTAATGATGTAAAAATGATAGAGAAGGTTAAACTTGCTGTGCAAGCAATGTTTAAGATTAAAGACCTTGGTAACTTAAAATATTTCTTAGGAATCGAGGTCATTAATACTCTGGGAGGTTTGTGTTTATCAAAGAGAAAATACTGTCTTGAATTACTTGCTGAATATGGTCTAACAGGTTGTAAACCTGTAAATTGTCCTATTGAACAAAATTAAGTGTTGACTAGTCTATGTGCCAAGAATAATTTCCCACTGAAAAATGTAACTGGATATCAAAAGTTGATTGGGAAATTAATCTATTTGTCTCATACTAGATCTGATATTTCATATTCTGTGCATTTTCTGAGTCAGTTTATGCATGAACCAACCAATGGCTATCTTCAAATAGCTTTGAGGCTGCTTAGGTATCTAAAAAGATCTCATGGAATGGGAATTCTCATTAGTTCTGGTTCTTTATCTGATATTAAAGTATATGTTGATGCTGATTGGGCTAAGTGTTTAAAAACAAGAAAATATGTAACAGGTTTTTGTGGTTTTCTTGGAAATTCTTTAATTGCTTGGAAAAGTTAAAAACAAACCACTATTTCTAGGTCTACAGCTGAAGTTGAGTATAGGGCCATGTGTGCAAGAACTTGTGAAATAATGTGGCTTGTAAATTTACTTAGTGAATTGAAAATTTCTGCTAATCTGCCTGTTCCTGTTTATTGTGATAATTCTGCTGCAATTTCTATTTCTTCTAATCCAGTTTTTCATGATCGAACAAAACATTTTAAACTTGATTTGTTTTTCTTGCGTGATCAAATTATGAAAGGTTGTATTAAAACTGTTAGTGTAAAATCTGATTTACAGTTGGCAGACCTGTTTACAAAAGGTCTTCTTGTGAATCAGCATAGTAGTATTTGCAAGCAGCTTAATATGACTGATGTTTTTGTCAATAAAACTGAGAGGGGGGGGGGGTGGTGAAAATATAAGCAATATAGCTTGTGTTTTATACTTTCAGTTTTATTGTTTAAAAGATTAATGCTTTGGTGTGTTTTTGTAGTTGTCCATGGGCCAGTGGGCTCATGGGCCGGTTGCTGCTGTGCAGGGCTTTCCTAAGGAGAAAGTGTTGGTCCGTGAAGCTGGGCTGTAGCTGATTCGGGTGCGGAGCTCCTGGGGTATAAATGTTGCTGTTTGGGAGATTAGGGTTCAGTTAGAAAACACTCGCCTCTTTTCTCTCTTGAAAGATCTCTGATACTCGAGTTCGTAAACTCTCGCTGATCTTGATTTTGGTGATTCATCCGTTCTTGATGAATCACATCTTTCTGTAGATCGCAACGTTTGTCTGTGTTTGCGTTGAGTACTCTTTTGATCATCGTGTTGATGATTTTTGTAGATTTGAGATCAGATCTATAGATTGTTATAGATCTGACTTGTTCGAATCTGGTGTAATACTTGAATATTTGTATCTGATTACCATATTTTGACAGAAACAAACTGTAATGTGACTTGGTCTTTTGAAGGTGCTTCGCATTCACCATCAATCCCACTTCGGCCTCTTAAAGAAGATTAAAAAGAAACTTCACTTATAAAATGAGTTAAAGAGGCTCACATAATCACATTGGACGAGCTTAAGGGCTTTAGTTTATTTTTACGTATGGCCCATGGGCTAAAAGACTAAAATGATTGCACAGTTTGACATTTATTATAAGTTAAAAATTTTAGCCGGTTTTTTGTTATATTAAGCATAACCGACCCATAACCAATGGTTACCCAAACCATCCATAACCGACTATCGGTTTTGGTTATAAAATTATGATTAACCGAAAAAATGGATATGGTCACAGTTAAGGGTCAAAAGCGATCCATGCTCACACCTAGTTCATAGCACCAAAAATATCATTAAGAAACTAAAGAAAACTCGTAAGAGATTCTTATAGGGTGATGGCTTTGGTTGGCAAAAGATTCGTTTGGTTAAATGGCTAAACGTTGGGGGGGGGGGGGGTTGGTTGTTAGGGGTTAGAACAAGGTGCTAATTTTGAGATACTATCTAAATGGATTTGGAGATTTATTCATGAGCAACATGGGTTATGGAGAAACTGTTGGGTTTTACACTGACATTCATTCATGTTATTCGTTATTTACACAATAGTTTTACCTAACCAGATTTAATTAATAGTTTTAGCAAACCAGTGTTAATGTAGCGGAACAAAACAACGCGAATACCAGTTATTAAAGACCACGCAACATGATCATTAATTACTATACGTGCAAATAAAAATTTATTATAAATAAGCATTCATGATTCGTATACCTTAGCAACATTGGATCAAATGTTCGAGACACTGAGTTACAACGAACAGTTTCTATAGAAAACAGAACATGTGACCGAGAACTAAACTTTCTGTTTCCATGATTCGTTGCGTATCGCGATGGGATTCGGATCTTGCATCGCATGTCGCTAGGCGGCTAGGTTCGTAAGATTCAAATGTGTTCGCTACAATAATCGTCAGATGATATTTTGGTTTCAGTGGCCAGGACACGACAATGGTGTACAGTAACTTGGCAGCCAAGTGGTGTGACGGGTGGGTTGCAATCGGACGATTAAGGGTCTATCACAGTAGAGGGGCGACGACGTTTGATCGTGAGGAGGTGGCTGACAACGACTATAGGTGGCCGGTTGCGAGAGAGAGAACCAGGGGGCAAAATTTTTACAAAAAGTTAGAGAGACTAGGGTTTGTGACAAAATGTGGTATTCATAATGATCACAATGGTTACCTAATAACCATCCTAATATCTATCGGGTCCCTTTCGAATTCTGTAGTCTAAATCCATATCCACGAGCCCAATATTAAATTTAGATTAATTAGAGATCATCTAAATTTGGCCACCAATTATTATTAATCAAATTAATCATAATAATAATAATAATTAATTATCAATTATTTATAACTATTTATAAATAATCTAAATAATTAATATATTTCTATCTATTTACCGGTTAACCATTTAAGAGGGCTTGATATTCGTTGTACCCAATGTAACTCTTACTCGTAACTGGGCCAGGTTCATGATTTGTCGGGTCTAGACATACCTAATCCAATAGAAACGTGATCACAACCATTCACTCACATCAACGGCTGCACATTGTTGGGCCAATTCCAATTAAGGTGGGACAAGCTTGGGTACGGAAAGCAATCGCTAAGGTAAGGTGGCAAACTCACTCAGGGTCGTCAATATAAACATGAACTTGTTCTTGGAAAATGCTTTGGAATTTGAAACAAAAATGGTAAGAAATGATCTGGAAGAAACCAAAGATCGAGAGTAAGAGACTAAATTCTCAAGGAACAACTGGATCCCTATCGTGCTTAATATTTTCATGTGGTGTGCATCCATTGAAAGACTACCAACTCGGGTCGAGTTACAAAAAGGGGAGTTCCGGTACCATCCACACTATGCTTAATTTGTTCGGAAACTAGTGAAACATAAGAACACTTCTTCACGTCATGCAACTTATGGCATTCTGTCACACCCCCAATTAACCACTAACGGGGTTTATACCGTTAAGGGGTGCGAGCAAACCAGGACCACAACCATTAGTTACAAATACTAAACGAATCAGAGTAATGTCCAAACATTCGTAGTAAAACAGTTTAAAAGTTCGCAGCGGAAATAAAACATGAGTATCTTAGCACTAACCACGTGCTTAAATTACAAAACATAAGTTGTTATTCAATTCCCAAATTTAAGTTCAATTAAAATAAGTAACTTCAGTGCCATGCCAACCTCCAGTTGATACTCCTCAGCGATCTGCAAAAGTGAAAACCACACAAGTGTCAACCTAACGGTTGGTGAGTTCACGGTGGGCATGTCATGCAGCGGCCCGGTCTCATAAGCGTATGTATCGACATATAAATAAGTAATAGTTTTGCAAAACAATTGCCAAGTGTTGAATTATCGAATATGCACTAGTTAAGTAAAAAGTTAAAGCGGTCAACCGATATCGCGGGTAGCTAATCCAGTTTCCATGCACTAAGGAAGTTCGTACCAAAGCTGACGTAACAGAGTTCGGCATTTGCCGATGGTTTGTGCCTCCAGTTGTGTTCCTCATGGGACCCACAACTAAAATAGGCTGATATTGAACTCCGTTCGGCCTCCAACCGGTTGGCTACACATTTGTGTACCGCGGAGCAGGGTTATCAACCCTCAATAGATCTACCCAACATCCCCTCGCTTCACAAATTAATGGTACTAAATTGTTGAGGACTTTTAAGTTTCAAGGCATCCTTAGAAATCATGTGATATCATTTGGTTTAGACTTTAACCTACACTAGTCATATTAAAATCGTTTATCCTGGATTTCCTTTGAAATCCCAAAAAGAGTTTAAGTGTCAAAATGGTTGGTTGCGGATTTCATTTGAAATCCCAAGGATGGACAGTTGCAAGTGCTTCCCATAAAACACTCCAACTCCCATAACAGATATCCCATTTGGCGATACCTCAAAATGTCAGCGTTGTTTTTCGTTTAGTAATTTCGTTGTGACCCAAACGGGCTCATAATTAAAGGGTTAGTGAAACTCACCTTAGGTTGCTCAGCTACACTGGTTAAATAACCCACGTATTTGTTTGCTTAATGAAGACCTAGAACCACGTTTAGGTCTCAAGTATTAGTTTTGTGTCTAATCTTTAACTTAACGTCACTATGGCCCATAACATAGCACGTTGGAACTATGACACGACATACCGACACACGACACCGATGGTTGATCATAAACAAGGGTTCACATAAATCAGAAATCAAAGCGTGTTTCATTATTGCAAAATCATGTAAGTTATAGCATATCATTCAAACAAGTTGTACAAGTTTGGGTTTTGGTCTGGTCTCAGTTTCGCTAACAGTTTCGCTATAGTTTCGCTATGCAGTTTCGCTGCACAGTTTCGTTGTGTGCACGGGCAGCATTTTCGCTGGGTAATACCCGATGACACAGTTTCGCTAGCTAGTTCCGCTCGAAACTGATGACACAGTTTCGCTAGCCTAGCTTCGCTCGAAACTGGTTTGAACTTTCGTTCAGGTTGGTTCGCTCGGTAGTTTCGTTCGAGCAGGTCTACTTAGTTTCGCGGGCGACACTACAGTTTCGCTACATAGTATCGCTGGATGCATAAACAGTTTCGCCGTATAGTTTCGCCCAGAGAACACACAGTGTCGCTGGTCGCGAAAAACTTACAAATCAGCCTAAAAATCAACCTAACAGCTTCCATACTTCATGTGATTCAATATTTAGCATGCATAATCATTTACCAACATAAAACAGTAAGCTTTAACACTTTAAACATGGATTTTCACATTCAAATCACCAAAAACACATTTTAAACCTAAAATGACCTAACTAGCATGAATCTTCATTATGGTTTGATTTCAAACGTAAAGTTACAGACTTTATGATAGATCTAGCCTTCCTAAGCATCATATCAGAAGATCAAGTGATTACATGAAGAGCTAAGCATGCTTTTTAAGAAAACACATAGAAAATGCATAAAGAGTGGTTTTGGGACTCACGATTCGATCTAGAGTCCGAATGGATGATGTCTCGAGGCTGAGATCACGTTGGCTCGTGGTGCTTCTCAACTGACCAGAAACTCCAGGAGAGTGTGTGTGTGTTTAGTGTGGAGTATGCAAAATGATGAAGATTAGGGTTCTATGGTCTTTATATCAGGAGCTAGTTTCGCTGGCAGTTTCGCTGGCCAAGCAAAACTGGCTCTGAACACATGTGAGTCAAACAGTTTAGCCGGCTACCGGGCGAATCTGTAGTTTCGCCCGGTAGTTTCGCTGGAAACCAAAAGTGACCAATTTACATTCTATTATCAATACTAAATCATGCGTTTAAATCACATTGCACATAATGACAATAAATAAATAAACACATAACACATATGGACGGGTTCGGTGATCAACCAAAGGTCGTGGACGTATTCGGCCTAGTTAAGCATTAGTTACTAAGTTAACACTTTTAACGTAACTAACGGAGATTGTCTAACGGAAGTTAACCTTGGAATTCTCGGATGTCACACATTCGATCTCTTGCTGGTTTAAAAACTCCCGTTTTCGCTTTTACAACCAATGACCTATTGCTATTTAATAAAACGACTCACGACAGATGCAAAATAAAAAAGTTCAATTAAGTGATCATATCAATTACATGTTAGTGCATTTGGTGGGCTAGGAAGGACTTCGTACATAACCAAAAGAGAATTTTCGTGGACACGATCTTTCAAGAAGTTAAGTCCATCTCGCAGTTACGCATATCAAATAGGGCCTAACATTTGAGGATTACATGGGAGGCATGGTGTAATTTTCCAATCATAATATAATCTCTTTTATGTTTTTTTATGGTTGATGCAAAATGTATTTTATTACATGGTGATTGTTGGTGCTAGCTGCCCTCATTAATAATATTTTCCGTTAAAAAGAAACTTATATGCTGTTCAGGATATGAGAAGAACCGGGCATTACATACACGAGCAGATCTAGTACACTAGCACTGGGTTCACGATAACCCACCGAGTTTTATAAGTTTTTAAAATTATATAGAAAAAAAATGGAGTGAACCCACATATACTATTAGAAGTGAATTTTATACCGTAGAGTTACGCAAATCGGTTAACCGGTTAAAGAAAACCGGTCGTTTATTGGTCAATATTAAAAAAAACCGGTTTGTTGACTTAACCAATTAGGTTAAAACTGGTTTTAGCATGGATGAAACTGAACTCTATCAAATTGGTTTCGGTTTGTAACCGGACCGCTTAACTGAAAAACCGGTTTTAAATTGACACTTTTTTTTGGCAAAAACCAATATAAAACTCAACAAAATATATTATTTTATTTAGATAAAAATATAAAAACAAACTAACAAGTTACATATTTTTTAAAAAACAAATAAGATACATTATAACAAATACTAAAACTAGGATTCGTGACTTGTGAGCGTCGTCGACCACCAGGAACTTTGTAGATTAGTCTGATGTTCATTTCGTACTTGGAACCAAATTATCGTATTTCATTTCTTCGTCGGAAACTAGTTGTGAACTGTTTTCATGATATTCAACATGATATATAACACCCTCAACTTTGATTTTTGTCTTAAGATTGCTCGTGTCTTGAATTTTTTCTATTGCGTCCAAGTGGTCCTTCAAGCAGATGCACATCTCCAATGACTTTTCAGTAAGCCTCATTCTTCGACTCGATAAAACCCTGCAACTAAGAGAAAAAGTGGACTTAAAAGCTACCGTATAAGCTTGAACGCTAGGTAAATCATGGGGTCATGGCGGCTAGAATGGGAAATTGAGATTCCCTTTCTCTCCACCAAGGCAAGACGTCAAAACCATACCATTGCTCAGGTGGGATACCAAAATCAGTTCCCATATAGCGCCAAAGTTCACTAGGGGTATTACCATGAGCCTGTTTGGTATCATTACTGCTAATAGTGTGGTAAAAAGCCATACTCAGGTTTGCAATACTACTACTTGACATTTGGACGTGTGCTTGGTGTACAAATATTATTGAACCATATCTTGCTAAATCCATGTCAAATATTTGTGTAAAATATATGTTAAAATTACCTTTTAAACTTGAAGCAATATTTCGGTCTTTGACATCTAATGACAAAACACCAACTATTATTTCAAGTGCTGTCTCAACATCGGACACATTGAAACAGGGGTTTAGTATTGTGTCATAAGAAAAAATGGTCAGCATTTCTTCAAAATATTTTCTAAGTTTCATTTTCATGGGATTCAACATTATTGTAGTAATGTTGGACTCCGATTCATATGAGTTTATTTTTAAAACACATTAAATACGATTGGTGAAGAACGAAGTTACATGTGACATAATAATCCCCAGACAAAATAGCAGTTGCGTTTTTAAAAGTTTCAAACACATTGGTCCAAGCGTTTATAAAGTCCCAAATTCTTGGGCTTAAAGGCTCCTCTACCTCCCCCGTATCGACACGATTATTATGAAAAACTTCTAAAGTTGTCATTTGTCGTAAAGCGCTTTGGTACATTTCACAAATGGAATTCCACCTTGTTGGAACGTCCCAAAATGGTCCCAAATATTGCTAATTTGTTTGTTTGCAAAACTTCTTTTGTTTTTTATGCCTTCTACTAACTTGTAAAATTTCTCTTAACATTTATTTAAGGAAAATTGGATTTTAATAATATGAGTTTTAACTCATTGGCGAATAATAATACGAGTTTTAATGTTGGCGGATAATAATACCAATTAATGAGGTGGGTGTCAATAATGAAATGCCGTTAGTTGAACCCTAACGGTGTTATTACCAATTTGAAACTCATTATTCGCCAATGAGTTAAAACTCATATTATTAAAATCCAATTTTCCTTATATATAATAGTACCACGTCAGCAAGATTCTAACACCGTTAGTTAAAAACTAACGGTGTATCATTCTAGACACCCACCTTATTAATTGGTATTATTATCCGCCAACATTGAAACTCGTATTATTATTCGCCAATGAGTTAAAACTCATATTATTAAAATCCAATATTCCTTTATTTAAATCCGCCCTTTAACTCCTCCATTTGAGGAAGCCCAATCCTGTTTTGCACAACAAATTATCGATGTGTGCAACACATCTAGTATGAAAAAAACACCGTTACAAATCGGATTATATTTAATTTTTAAACTTTGAATTGTGCTTGTATTATTAGAGGCATTATCAAAAGATATTAAAAAAATTCTTGGTTTGTAAATTATACGTTAGAATAACTTTATTTATACATTTAAACAAATTTGCACCGCTTTGAGGATAGTCAAAATTTTTGAAAGCAAGGACACATTTCATCATTCGCCACGTCTTTGGATCAATCCAATGCGTGGTAACACAAAGATACGATGTCAACCAAACATCGCTTGTTATACTAACACTGGTATTTAATTCAAAACCAAAAATTAATTGTTTTTTTTTTTGCTTCGATCCATCTTTTCATACAATCGTACTAATAGTAGAACGACTTACCTGGTGATAGCGAGGTTAAAGCGACTCCTGCATTATCCTCGTCAAGTGCGGGTTTTTGAAATGATTAAACGGCGAATCTTCTTGAATAATCAAATTACTCATCATCTCACGATCCATGCCGAGATTGAAATTCCAAACACCGCATGCTGTCTTCATCGATGCTTGACCTTGATCCGGGTTAGTATTGTTCGTCTTGCAATGCTTGCTTATGTGGCTTCTCAAAGTAGAGTTGGAATTAGCGTTGAGAAAGCCACCACAATTCTTGCATCGAGCCTTATTGAGATCGAACGACATCTCACAAAGATTGTATCTCAACCAAATCTTGGGGTTCCTCGTTGTTGGCTTGATACGAAACACTTGTGCCTTGCTTGAGGAAGCCCCAATAGAAGAATAAGATTCAATGGAATTGTTTAAATACAAGATTGTTTTTTGAGTGTTTTTTAATAGCCTATAAATGAACCGAACGAACATAAACATTACATTCTTGTGTTCGTTCATATAACTTTAAGCGAACACGAACACTAGTCGAACAAAAAATTTCTTGTTCGTGTTTGTTCATTAAAGAAATGGGCATCTTTGTGTTTGTTTGTGTTTGTTCGTTAAGGACTAAACGAACGGGTCATTAACATAAATGAACATAATTTTAAATGGACACAAATTTAAAGAACATAAACAAGCACATCTTGTTTCCAACAATGTCATAATAAAAAAAAGAGATAAATGAATGATTATTATATCAATAAAATTAAAAGAACGTAAATGAACATAAACGAACATATTCAAACAAAAACGAACACACATACACGAACTTAAACGAACGTTCACGACCATAAATGAATAAACGAGACATTTGTTCATGTTCGTTCATATAATTAAATGAACAAAAAATTATGTTTGTGTTCGTTCATTTATTAAATAAACGAACATAAGCGACCTTCCCGCCGAACAATTCACGAACCGTTCACTGAAAGTTCGGTTCGTTTACATGCATATTTTTGAAGTATTAGAGAGCAAGAGAAGTTGAGTGATTGATCCTTTGCAACCACTATTTATTTATAGTGTTAAAATGGCTCAGAAAAAGTAAAATAACCCTCCCAACATTCATAAAGCCGTTGCTAACGACTATAACAGTAAAAAAAACTCCTAACGACATTAACCAGTTAATAACCGGGACAAAAAAATCGGTTCCTAACAGAAAAGTCCTAACCGGTTCATATGGCTTCTTAACCGGTTCTTCAATTACTGGTTCGGTTATCGGTTATTTAACCGGTTCGAGCCGGTTAGCCTTTTTTTTTGTGCACCTCTACAATACCGCATAATGGCATAGTCTAGTTAGTTAAGGGCTAACCTTATGACTAGAGATACATTATTCGAATCCCTTCCGTGTCCGTTTTATCAACTTTATTTGTTTTTTTTTTGTTTTTCTATAATTGGTATTAAACAAATAACTAGGGCTTCATTATGCGCAAACCCTCTCAACTCTCCTAGTCTCCTCCGACTTCCGTCATTCTGCGCCGCCGCTTCCGTCATTCTGCGCCGCCGCTTCCGTCATTCTGCGCCGCCGCTTCCGTCCTCCCACCAGCAGTCCAGCCACCGCCGCTCTCCTCTCAGGCGTATCAGTCTCTCTCCGGTCTCGGGCTCTTAATTCAGGTATGACTTATGAGTTTATTTGATTTAGGTTTTGTTTAGGTATGACTTATTAGTTAAATCAGATTGCTTCAATTTAAGAACAATTTCATAAACCTTAAGCAACAATTTAGCAAAATTGAGGCTCTTAATGTGAAAATTGAACGGAAAACAACAGAAAACTAGTAGAATGTAGGTTAATTACTCTTCAAATAGCCAAAGATCATAACTTTTAGGGTTTTAGGTTAACTTTGTTAGTTTGTTAGATTAGTTCAGTCTTTACCACAAAATACCAGTTGAGTTAAAAGCCGACATTCACAGAAGACCTGTACATTGATTTCAGCAAGTGTAATACTTTGAAACTATTGCTTCATAAATGGGGATGTAGTCCAGAAGCTTCATTTCAGAGATCTTAACCTTTATACTTAAAATTTCTCTGATTCTTAAATCTTGATCTTAAAATTTTGAAATTTGTTATTGATTTTGGTGTAATGTGTTTGGGGAAATAAATTTTACATAAGATGGCCATTGTTTATATTTTTCAAGATAACAATGTCAAACTGAAAGTTCGTATTGTTAATTTGTTATGTGCGATCAACCTTACTCGACCTGAACTAACTATTCAGAAAATTTTAACATTTAGTTGTTAGAATTTCGACCATAAAAAAAAGTGAACCTACATGAAAAAAGTCCTGGGTCCGCCCCTGCCGAAAACAGAATCATGTTCGAATTAGGTCTATTGTGTCGAAACCAAATTCTAGTTCGGATTTCGGTTCGGTTTTGAACATGCTGAATTCGATTCAATTCGCTTTCGACCGAAATAAACTCGAAACCGGAAACAAAAAACTAGACCGATGAACACCCCTAGTTAGCATAGTTGTCGAAGGCATATCATGCTCTCAAGGTGCAGCCTTGGGCTTAGGTGCAATGCGCATTAAAAGCAAGGGCTTTCTTAAGCTATGTATTTAGTGTAATATTACAATTTTTAGTGGTTTTAGACATATTTTAGGCTACTTTAGGTTGATTTTGGGATATTTTAGGTCCAGTGTGATTGACCCATAGTCTTGAGTTTCTTTTCACAGGGAACAAAATGCCTGAAGATAAGAAAAGGATTGGTCTGTCATGGGAACCACAACTACCTTCTTTTTCATTTGGTACAAAAAGCGGGTCCAAAGACAAGTCTAAAAGTGTATCCGAAAGTAGTATGGTATATAAACCCAACTCAGAGCTCATCGATGGGCTGTTTGTTCCTTCTAATGACCCCAAAAAGGTGAATAAGTTACGGAAGAAACAAGTCAAAGACACAACAGGAAAAAGTTGGTATGTTAACATTATAATGATTTGATTTTGTACTTGAATTATTAATTTATTATCAAAGTTTTGTGGGTTTCATTTGAAGTTTGATTTTAGCATGTTTGATATGTATGTAGGTTTGATATGCCTGCACCTACTCTCACCCCTGAGTTGAAGAAAGATCTTCAGCTGTTAAAGGTACTCCGACTTCTCTTAATACTTCAGAATATTTTCATCCTCATTATTCCCATCCATTCACCATGTTTCTTGGCCAATCTGATGCATCATAAATTTTGAGTGTTATAGTAATCGTTTTTATTTCTTCTTGTGTATGAAAATGTAGATATGTTGTCTTCCCTCTTCCGTTTTCTGAGAATATCGGGAATGTTGTCAATTTCAGAAGTACAACCAAGTTTATTACCACATTTTTCATAAGTTAAACAATTGTGTTTTCTGGATTTTCTGTAAGCAAACTGTTTTGAATCTTCCTTTGACATGCTTTCATGTTTGCATAGCTACATCATTGATTTACTTTTCTTTGTGATACAATTCTTGATTTTCTTGATTTCTAAGGAGCATCCATAACAAGTTGACGTAAAAAAACTCAAAAACGTGTCTTTTCAGCTGCCACATCATAAAATCACTCAAAACTCATGGGATAAAAGAACCCAAAAAAACTAAAAACTTTGGCACATCGTCACCCCTATTTTTATTTTTAACCTTTCATTTTTTTCTCTCTATATATTTTATACAAAAAAAGTACATGGACCGACATCCACGTCGTTCTTGGCCAAGAACGAACCCTCAAAAAGGCCTCAAAACAACTTTTTCACAATAAGTAAAAATTAAGAAACGCCATGTAGGCCAAAAACTACCATCAAAACGACTATTGTGAATGTGGATGGCGTAACTATAATGCCTGATGTATCTTTTGATGTCTCTTTCCAATTAGAAGGACAAATGGTTTCATTTTTCTGTTTGCAGCTGCGAAATGTGATTGATCCGAAACGGCACTACAAGAAGGGTGACTCCAAATTAAACACATTCCCCAAGTATTTCCAGGTATTGTAGGTCCATCTCAGTAAAGTAATCAGAGTAATTTGTTTTCTTAAACAGAAATATTAATATTTGAAAACGTCAGGTTGGGACGGTTGTGGAGCCGATATCGGAATATTTCACCAGCAGAATTACAAAGAAAGAAAGGAAACCAACTCTTGCTGATGAGTTACTGTCTGATCAATCACTTAAGGATTACAGGTAAAATTTTGACCATTATACCCTTTTCTGTCTCTTCACACTCCAAACTCTCATATCCTAATGCAAGTTTTAAAGGGTATAAATGCCATAAATTTGAAAATGGGTACTTTTTGATATTATGGTTTATTATGCCAAGTCTTATGGGCTTCCTTTTATCGCGACTTTAAGAGATAAAAAAACGAATAGAAAATTTGAAAATGGGTATTTTTTGACCATTATACCCTTTTCTGTTTCTTCACACTCCAAACTCTCATATCCTAATGCAAGTTTTAAGCGAAGGGTATAAATGTCTTAAATTTGAAAATGGGTATTTTTTGATATTATGCGTTTATTATGCCCAGTTTTTTGGGTTTCCTTTTATCACGCCTTTTAAGAGATGAAAAAACGAACAGAAAATTTGAACGGTGTTTGCATTTACAGGAAGCGCAAGGTTCGGGAGATTGAAGCGAAGAACCAGCCAGGCGGGATTGATAAATGGAAGATAAAAGGTAAAACTTCCTGGAAACGCGCAAAACAAAGGAGGCACTGATGAGTTTGTCATCTGCGAATTATGTGGCGAGTCTGTCTAATGCCTTAAAGTATTGATCTAGTAATTGTGGAATTTGGGCAAAGGTTTAGGAATAGATGATGCTAAGTATTATCCTCAGTTTTGATTTGTGATGAAAAAAATGAAGTTTGACACCAGAGTGACTGTTGCTACAACAAATTGTGTATAATCTTTTTGCTGTTTAACTATTTGATACCGGGGGAGGGATCCTTTAATAATGTGGGTTAAAAAATTCAACTCGAATTAATCCCCAATACAAAACCAAAAAGAAAGATTTAAATGCAAAGATTGTCAAGTTCAACGGTATTTACAATAACCTTGTCAAACAACACCCATTATGTTTGATAAAAGATGGCTCAATTGTCAATTTTAGTCAATTAGTTGCTTAGGAGGTGGTAAAAAATTGTCCCAGGTGGAGACACATTAACGAATTCGATGGAGGGAGTCAATCCTTAAAACAAACAAAGACATCTTATAAGTCACACGTTTATAGTACAAGTGTCTTGAATGCTCGAGTAACCGACCATTTTGACCTCAACGAACATCTAAGTCACACGTTTATAGTACAAGTGCTTAGAATGCTCTAGCAATCGACCATTTTGACCTCAACGACTGGTGAAAGTAAAAAGTGATAATATGACGTTAAGATAACAGAAAATAATATAAGATTAAAAAAGTATGATGAAAATATTACACTTAGCATAATAGTCCCTTGTGTGAGTATTTTAACATTAACAATTATAAAATATTTTATATAAATACATACGAAGGATTGTAGTTGAGTTGACTACGACGCCATCCTTCAAACTGGGTAGCCCCAGGTTTGAACCTTGCATACCTCGTTTTTTTTTTCCTTTTTGCTTTCTCTCTCTCTCTCTCTTTAATTTCTCCCTCTATCATTTTTTTTTTCCTTTTATAATTTCTTTTTTCGTTCTTATAATTTTTTTCAGTATAATTTTTATAATCCGAGTAAATATTTGCGTAACTTTTTTTTCGTTCTTTTGACATTTGCTAATTTTATCTGTCTTTCGTTATAAATTATATAAAAAATCAAGCGTTTGGACATAAATTTATACAATTATTTTAATTTGTCTTCCTCTTATATGTTGTTGAAAAAATCAAATCGTGTCGATATTTTTTATTTCTTGTTATGATGTACATATGAGGTCTCAACAATCAGTACAAATTTTATAATCCGAGTCAATATTTTGTGTTAAATTTTGTTTTCGTGTATTTGATATTTGCTATTTGCTATTTTAATCAGTATTTCACAGTTTGTTACGTACCTCCTATATACATATTTATACATTCTTAAGGACACCATAACGCAAGCTTTTTACTTGCTTGTTATTATATATCATATAGTTCTCGAAATTCAAGTTATCTATTTATTTTATATTATATTATATTTTTATATATACCGTTGTTATGATAACCCGAGTTATCTATTTCTATTTTTTCTTGTCATTGCATTAGTTAGAGACTTTTTAGACTTTGATAATTATTCTTTTATTATATTATCTGTATATAATGTTTTTTATGTGTTATGAATGGACACAAAAACATAAAAATTAAAATAAAATTTTCTTTTTTCTATTAGTTTCATTATGATATAAGAGGATCAAATCAATTTCATATTTGAATATTTCTTTTCTGTTATTCCAATGGCCCGATTGGGCGTTTGATTTTTGAAAGTATATTTTGTTGCACTTAATTATCATAAGCTAGTCAAGAGTTAATATGGAAATACTAAAATAAGCGAGTAAGTTAAAGTTTACTTAGGGGCTGTTTGATAATTCATGATTGGGTAAGAGAGGATTGGTTAAGAGCTAATTGAGTAAGAGCTGACTGGGTAAGAAGCTCTAACTCAAACTTGAGTGTTTGATAGTGGCTGACTGGGTAAGAGCTGAATGAAACTTGAGTGTTTGATAGTTGCTGACTGGGTAAGAACTGACTGGGTAAGAGCTGAATGAGAAATGCATATTATAGCTTTTTAAAATTAATAATCACCATTGCATAATTATTTATAAAAAATTAAAAAACGATAAAATAAAATATGATGAATCAACAAATATCTTAAACATAATATCTTAAAATTCAAATATCTTAAACATAATATCTTAAAATTCAAATTTTCATACAAAATTCAAATCAAACAGAAATCATACAAATCTAACT
The DNA here is from genome assembly GCA_039602395.1 of Deinandra increscens subsp. villosa. NCBI lineage: Eukaryota > Viridiplantae > Streptophyta > Magnoliopsida > Asterales > Asteraceae > Deinandra > Deinandra increscens. The sequence continues at coordinate 54,569,764 of JBCNJP010000008.1, forward strand.
TGAAGTAGTTGAAAATAGTTGATTGGCAATCTGGTTACGCAAAGTAGTCATGTATTCAGTGCCTTCTAAACCCCACTCTATGCTCTCACTTCCTCCACCTTGCACATTATGAGTAACCATATTCATCTCTTCAAAGCCCATAAACAATTCATCTTGAATATTGTATTTTCTTATAAAATTATGGACTGCAAAACAAGCAATGACAACGTCTCGCTGCACTGGAAAAGGATAAGGAGCCATTTGTTTTAAGATTGGAAATCTCGCCTTCAGTACACCATAAGCACGCTCAATAACATTTCTGAGTTGCGCATGAGCATGATTGAATCTTTCTTCCTTAGATATCGGCCGTCTTCTTCGAAAATCCGCTAACCAATACCTCGTATTGCGGTAAGGAGTCAAAAATCCACGAGTGTTGGTATATGCAGCATCACAAAGATAATATTTATCTATAAACGTCAGTGTAACATCTATTATTTAAAGAATAAATACAATAATATATTTAACAATAAAAGTTTTAGTTAAAAAACAAACCTGGTGGAGGGAATGGAAATCCAGAAGTCGGATTAGATGCAACTTCTTTCAGAACTCGTGAATCATGTGCTATGCCTTCCCATCCAGCCCATACAAAGGTGAAAATCATATCAAAATCGCATATTCCGAGCACATTTTGATAACATACACCCTTTCCTCTTCCCCTATAACAATTCTGTTGATTAGTAGGCACAACTGCATGTACAAGAGTACCATCTAACGCACCAATTGCTCCGGGAAATATGGCTTTTAACCTTTGATGTCGTTCCGATATATTTGTAGTTTCATCGGAAGATGTTGGCACTATAATTTCCCTTGCAAAAGACATCATTGCAACCAAAACCTCGTGAAAACACTGATGAACTGTTTGAGTAGAATGTTGAAATCGCCGTTTAACCACTCGAAAACGTTCATTATGCCCTATAATATGTAAGAACATAGCCATCTTCTCTTCCATGCTTATTGTTCTACTAGCTTGCAACCAATTCCGTTGTCTAAAATGGTTGCATAATAATACAAAAGCCTCGCGTGAAACCCCATCATTTCATGGCATTGTATAGACGATCCATGTAACAATTCTTGTGTATACGCATACCCGGTTAATGCAGAATCGTTATCTCTTATTCTTTCAATACCTCTCTTCCTTTTCCGAGCCAACATCAACCAATACCACGAAAGTAAAATGAAAGCTACAATTTCACCTTTTGTATACATTTGTGACCTGTTAAATGTCATATAAAAGTCAAAATATAATATAAATGTCATCCACATTTAACATAACAATCATCCAAATATAATATAAATGCCATCCATATTTAACATAACAATCATCCAAATATAATATAAATGCCATCCATATTTAACATAACAATCATCCAAATCCAAATATAACCAAAGTCTCAAAAACACCGAAGTCATACCAAAGTCATAAAATAAACAAAAAACACAAGAAATTCATACGACAAAACATCTAAACATAAAATAATCATCGAAACAAACCGAACTTCCTTCCAGCATTTCGCACCCACGACTCGCAACTTGGCACCTTAAGATGTAACCAAACTTTCCTAAGATCGGCACTTTCACCAAATAGCAAAAGAGCCGTGTCGTATCTTGGATCTCCTTCCCCCCACCCCATTTTCTCCAATTTCTCCATACATGCTCCCACATCATTTTCTTTCTCTTTTTCCTTCTCTCTTTCCAAGCGTTCAATTTCTCTCTCTCTACTCAAACGTTCATTTTCCACGAGCATTTTTGCAACATTCACAATTTCCTTCCCAACCTCCCTAAAGTCATCATCAAGTGTGTTTTTACGCGCCCTTTTGCTATTTCCTTGACGTTCATTATGTTTCGACCGGCTGCTTGATTCATCACTTTCATGTGGGGCCTCCGTTTCCATCTGAGTGAAATTAACAGCATCCATATCATCCGTGGAAAATTCATCTGCGGGGTTAGGGAGTGTAGAAGATGGCCCCCAAGCATGAGCGCCGGTCGAGGTCACCCCTTCAAACAATTGCACACAAAGTTCCGGAAAAATGAGGGGTGCATTTTTCACTTTCTCTACGTATGGGTCCAACTGTTCGAAGATTATATAAATATAATTAAAATAGTAAAACATAATAAGCCTAGTTAAAAAAAATACTCATAAATATAAAAAAAAATACCTTTATCTCCGCCGCCCATTCTTCCTCACTCATAGTGAAAGTATTTGTTATGGGATTATAGATATTCCCTGTTTTGTTTCTTAATCTCACCCAAGCACAAAACTTTTTTCTTATGTAGTCATAACGATTTTTCATTTGTCCTCGGTTGACAATGAAATTATGCTCATTTTTCAGTTTTTCTCCAACTACTTTCCATGAGGATCCTTTCAAACTAGTACCCTCCCGACCGTTGATTGTTATTTCGTGCAGACATGTTTCAAGAAAAGTTTTGTCCACACTTTCAGACTTCCAATTGGCTCTAGGTTTAGTAGTGGCCATGTCTACATACATATGAGAATTTAAAATAAATGATAAACACATAACAAAACAATTCCTAATTCTTACACACACATTCTAAATCCACACAATCATCAAGAATAAATATTAAAATCTATAACACAAATGGAAAAGCAATCCCACAAGACCATGCTAACTGATCACACTTTGTTTTTTCATGGACTTACACCTTTCTTTTATCTCACCATAAAGCCAAGAATATTTCACATCCTAAAGTGATTCAACTTGAAATATTGATTTGCTGAAATTCTTTTTATTTCTCAAAATTTCCAGAGGAAAATGTGACAAAGGATCTTGTTTAGGGGACCCTGGATATGTGAAATTCAATCAGCCCACTTCTATTTGTGATGACAGAAAAGTGTATTGTTTGTTTTAGCAACTTTTCATGTAATATTTTGTAGTTCTGCTTTTGAAATTTTGGCCTATGCTCACCAGGGTTTGCCTTTTTTAGATGACACAAAACAAACCATGAAAAGATGAAGCATCAATGTTCACAAATTCTAAGCATCAATGTTCACAAATTCTAAGCTTAAGGCATCACTTAAGCATCAAAATCATATTTAATTCAATCACCATTTGCATCAATTAAACACCATAGTTGCATCTTTTCACACCATTTGCATCTATCATAAACAGAACATGTTCATATATAAAAAACAAACAGAGTGTACGGTCTCATTTTTAGGACTGATGGGTCGGTCCTAAAAATATCCATGAAGATAGATTCACAATTGCTAATCACAACCCATGAAGATAGATTCACAATTTTATAACCAGAAGAGTGTACGGTCGAATCGAGTTTATGTGTACCTTTCTAGAATTCGGAAGAGTCGAGCGTCGTCGGAGGAACAATTGAGCGTCGTCGGTTGTTGCGACTTGCGAGGGATGGAGCGGCGGAGGAACAGTGAGCGTCGGAGGAACAATCGCCGCGGAGGAGGGCTGCGAGGATGGAGGAGGAGCGGCGGAGGAGCGTGTTCTCTGTTTGGAGCGGCGTTTTAGGGTTGAGGGTTATGAATTCGGTCAGAGATGAAAATACACTGAATTCGGTCAGAGCACTCGGACTCGGTCCGAGCAAACTAGTAAGCATATCAAACACTCGGACTGCTGACCGAGTCCGCAGTCAGCCCTTAATGGGCCGGGTCAGAGCATATCAAACAGGCCCTTAGAGTCTTAATCAATCAATATGTTTATATTTGTTTATTATTTAGATATCTTGGGGAGTAAGCCGGCTAACACTATAAATACCGAGCTATGATAGGAATTATTTTCATTTAGTTTTTTAGAGAGTTTTTTGATATATATACACTCCAAACCCTTCTTAATCTAATTATCTCATATGTCTAGAGGCGAGTAAACACCAAACCATGCATTTTGTCTGCAAAATATTCTCCGGCAAGTATCTCTATATGTAAACTTAATGGAATGAAATCTATTAATGTGAAAATGAAGATGGAAGAAATAGGCCGGAGAATATTTTAAGACAAAACGCATAGTTTTGGTGTGAGATTGAAGAACACTACATTAAGCAATAATAAAAATATAAAGATGCTCGAAAGCTCAAAATAAAGTACCAAATAAGAAGCAAAAAGAGGAGGGTTACAATTGTGATTATATTTATTTTTATCGTTGATGTATTAGTTTTATGATTGATTTTTTTTATTTAATGTATATTCTTTATAACAATTGTGATTATATTTATTTTTATCGTTGATGTATTAGTTTTATGACTGATTTTTTTATTTGACGTATATTCTTTATGATTTATAATTTGATTAAGATGTTTTGTCAAAGCTCTAAGCTTAATTGGTAAGTATGGTTTTGGAAAGCCAAACAAAACTAGTTGAGTTTGTTAGGTCGACTCTACCGTTCAAAATGAGGCTTTGACTATGGTAGAGAGAAGTTCACGTAAGAAGTTTATGCAAAATAAGAAAGATAAGAAGGAGTGCAAATCTGGAAACATGCAAATTTTTCACTTCCCCCCCCCCCAATTATTAAAACGTTTATAACTTTTACATACAATATTATTTTTTTATAAAAATTTCACCATAAAAACAAGCGTTTTTTTATCTTTAAAACCCATACAATATTGCTATATATATATAAAAAAAAATTGTGAATGAGCTAAACATATAACACAACGACCTGAACATATGACACAATAACACAACGACTTGAACATATGACACAATGATACAATGACCTGAACATTGTTCAGATCATTGTGTCATTGTGTCATATGTTCAGGTCATTGTGTCATTGTGTTATATGTTCAGGTCAATTGTGTCATATGTTCAGGTCGTTGTATTATATGTTCACGTCATTGACATAATTTTTTTATTTTATTTTTTATATAGCAATATGGTATGGGTTTTAAAGATAAAAAAACACTTGTTTTTATGGTGTAATTTTTATAAAAAGATAATATCGTATGAAAAAGTTATGAAGGTTTTAATAATTGGGGGGAAAGAGAAAAATGAGCAATTTGACCAAATTGCCCCTCCGTGTACCTGACAATTTATTTTTGAGTTTTAATTAAGGGATTAAATCTGGGCCATTGATCATCAGATCTAACGGATGAGAAGGCTTCTTATCCTTCTTATTTTCATCTAACTTCTCATTATAACATCACTCGACTAGGGTATATTATGATTTTCTTAAAATTGTTAGTTTGTATTAGATTTTTAAAATAACAAATATAGTTATAATATATGACGTATCTATGTTTTCTTGATAATCATTTTTGTATGATACTTATTATTATTTTTATATTTATTGTTTTATTTTTCCCAATGCTTTATACAAGTGTTTGCTAAAAACATAAATAATAGAGTTAATTTCCTTTTGAGTCCCTTTGGTTTACTCATTATAACTACTTGTGTTGAAACTTTTATTTTTTATCAATTGAT
>JBCNJP010000008.1:54575700-54606172 GCA_039602395.1 Deinandra increscens subsp. villosa
AGTTGGTGAGGTCCACAGGTTTAAGACTCTATGTTTAAAGTTGGCAAAACAGTTTTCAGGATACTTAAATATCACATTGGTTTACCGTTGTGGTTGTATGAACTCACCTGAACCTTGATTTTAAATACTAACGGTTTACCCACCCATAGTATCTCGCCCTAGAGATAATGAACAGAGCAGAATAACTGACGTGTACCCCCAGACAATCCGGAGTCAGAACTGGAGCTACCAGTTAGGGCAGGGTTGTCAACCCAAATAGATCTATTCACTAGCTATCGTTTCGTACAAAACTAATTGAAATCAATTAATGGTGGGATGGAGTTGTACAAACGTTTATAACGATAATGTACCATAATTGGGTAATCAGTAAGAGAACAAGCAGTCATACGCCTAACAGATAAACCATAATATTAAGTAAAAAGCATTTATCAGTTTTCATGATTTCTCCCCCAAGAGTATAAAACAGTTAAAAGAAAAGGGGCCGTGAAACTCATTGGATCAGCAGGTATGATGAATAAACAGTGCAGGAGTGGTAGCAAGTAATGTTCTAAATAATAAGGCATTTGCATAAGGTCTACAATCAATTGAGTAACATAAGTCACCCAAGTGATACCGGTCAAGTCTTGACGTTTTAATCCCATTTGTATTCGTTTGAAAACCCGTTAGTTTGTATTTATTAAATAAATACTTTCGTAATGATTTATATTTATGTTCAATAAATATAATACAAGAATAATCATTTAATAATTAAAGCAAGTATTGAACATCGAATTAAAATAATAACGTTTACTATTTTATGTGTTCGATCGATTAATTATGCAAGTTATAATTATTTTTAATTAAATAATTATGTCTAACAATTCTTAGTGAATAAAACATGGTTTAAAACTTTTGTAAATAATTATTAGTCAAAGAATAATTATTTGAAGTTTATTTTTTAATTTTAAAACAAGAGTCATTTGAAGGATACGTTTTAAGTCACGACAGTTAGAAATTTTGAAATCGTTTAATATTTCTTTTGCATGAAATATTCATTTCTTTCTAAAACGTTGTTTTAAAACATTACATGGCGACACATGGATTTATAAAAGTTTATTTATTATAAACTTTTGGATTGTTTTAATAAAACATGATAAGAGGTTTGGTTTAAGATTTCAAACATTTACGTTTTCGCGTATATCGCCGTATGGTCCCGGTTTTATTACTACGCAACGTATTCTCATTTTGATTACTTTGATTTTATCAAAGTAACAATAAGAGTTCATAAAAATATTTAAAGTCAATTGCTTGCCTTTTGATGATTTTTATAAAAACCTTTGATAAAAATATTTATTCTACAAGTGTCTTTTTATAGAAAATCCTCCATTTTAATAACATGTCTTTAAATGTCTAAAACTTGTAATAAATCCAAGAATTTATGTCAAATTAATCATTTGACATAAATTTTATTTTGCCATTTTTAGCAACAAAATCATGTAACATTCTTTTTGTTTTGAAAATTTTTATAACACTTTAAATGTGTTAGGTTTTTACCAAAAACAAGAAATTTTTCACTATGTGAACATTTTAGTCATTTAATCTTATTAAAAGATCCATTTGTTTAATCAACATAATCTTAATATGTGACATGTCCAATCTAGCATTATAACATAATCCATGATTGAATCAACTAACACATATAGTGTTAGGACCAATTTAGACTATAAACATGAAATGTAAATTTATCAACTAACACTTAAGGTGTTAGGACAATTAATCATAAACATCTACTAACACTTAGTGTTAGGACATTTTAATTAAATAGACAATCAACTAACACTTTTGTGTTAGGACAAATTAAATAAATATAACACCCATTTTATATGTTTCATCTCATATACTTGGTTTTTCTTGTTAGGTTATTTAATCTACTAACACTTTCAAGTGTTAGGACCATTAAATTCAAACAAAATTATTATTCAAGAACATCTAACTCATTTTATGAGTTTTATGGATAATATCCATTTAAGGTTTTGTTCTTGATCAACAAAATACATGTAAATGCATAATAATAAAGATGATCTTTAGGTGCACATGGATACTTTCTCTTGATTTCTCCATGTGTTTCACCCATTCCCTTGGTTACTTTAATTTCCTTAGAACACCAAAGAGAATTTTAAGATCAAAGAAGAAAGAGGTAGAGAAGAGAGATTGATTAAACCAAAATGTAGTTGTTTTTAGTGTTGTTTTCAGGACTTGGGTATTATTGGGTGTTAAACATGAAAGGAAAACATATGGGAAATGGGTTTAGAAAAGTCACAATGGAGTGAGGAGGGGAAACCGAGAGAAGAGGAGGAATCGATGGAGGTCTCCGGCGGGCTGGGGTGGCTCCGGCGGCGACGACGGCAGTCGGCAGGTGGTGGCAGCTCAGCGGCGGTGGTGGTTGTTGTGGGTGGTTTCGGCCGAAAAGGGTGAAAGGAGAGGGAGAGAGTGAGTTGTGTTGTGTTGGTTTGAGGTGAATGGATGGTGAGGTGAGGGCTTATACTTATATGATGGTTTGTGGTTAATGACCATTGCTCATTGTCCCTAATCCTCTCTAGACTAGGCTTGTTGTCAAGTTATTATTCATCCAATTTATCCATGTGTAGGTGACTAAGTTTTTATAAACTTGCTTAAGTTTAATAAACAAAGGGAAGGTTTTATAAAATATGTAGTGGTTAGTGGTGATTAAAAATCACAACTTTTAAAATATAAACCAAGTATATTTAAACTACAAAGGTGGTGGTTTTTAATAAATTTTTGGGCCAAAATTTTATAAAAATCTTTGTGGGCTAATCTTATAAAAACTCATGGGCCAAACAATTTAATTAAATTGTGTGTGGTTGGGCCGAAGCCCAAAAGAGACGAGAAAGAGAGTGGGCCGAAGCCCAAGTGGGAACCGGGTGGTTGGGCCGGGTTTCCCCGGTTTGGGCCGAGAGGGAAAGCGGGCCGGACTCGGGCCGTTTCTCGAGTGGGCCGCGACTGGAAGGCCAGGTTCGGCCCAGGCCGGTTGGGCCATGGGTCGGGCCTCCGGGTTGGTTCGGATGATCGGTTGGTCGGGTCGAGTCGTCGGATTAAGTTTCGGGTTCGTTTGGGTTGTTTTGGGCTTATTGGGCCTAATTGGGCCCGAACGGGTCATCGGTTTTTCTTTTGGCTAAGTCTTGACAACGGAACCATTTTTATCTCATTTTAAGTTCGTAAAACGTTTAAGGTAAGTCAGATTATATCAGTCTTTGGTAAAAACATAAAAAGTCCATTTTTATATTTTCATTTTTATTATTGAAGTTCCATACTTAAAATATGAAAACTTTCAGATTTTACGGGTTTAGTACAAACGCGGGATTTATTACGTCATTGGTTATCGGTTATCAGTTTATTTCAGGAATTTAGTAGTTTAATCACATAAATAACACGTATGAATATTAAATTAAAAAGTCAAAGGAGGGAGGTTTGACCTGGTTTTGGACGAGGTGTCACAGATACAGTTTTAAGCTTCTTATAACTAGTGTAATGAGAATTGATTAATCAACTATAAATGTCTGAATAAAAAAGGATTTATAGCAATGAGATTTAAAAAGGGCTCCAGGATTTTTAATTCGATTTCGAACACCAAAGTAGTTGAGCCGCCCCTGGTAGCACTGGTCGAAAACTTAAAGGCAAAGTCGCCAGTTGTATTTCATCTTCATTAAGAACATGCCAGCTGTATTCCATCTACCTTTATTTATGAAATAGTTCATTCTCTCTCCTTTAAGTTAAAGAAACTCTCTCTTTCTCTTCAAAGGTAACGAACAGCCCCCACTTTAGGGTTTTCGTTGATGTCTCTCTGGGGTTTTCGCCGTCCCTATCTCTCTACACCCCGGTGCATGACGGTTGGTTGGTGGTCACGTTTAACCGGAGGCTGTCGTTAAGGCGTCGCTCCATTGAATCGGCGGCGATCTACTTTGCTGTTGTGAATCTTTTGTTTATGGATTCTGGTCATCGGAATTGCTTGGTTATTATATTTTCACGGCGATGATGGACTTTGCGGTTGTGGCGCGTTCTTATCGCATACACTGTCAAGCCTAGCCGTTCACCGGAATTGCTTCACTATGACTTTCTGAAGGCGATGATGGATTTTCCTGCAGTGCCGCAGACTTATCGCCGCTGTCCTTAAGCCTACCCCTCTTTTATTTTTTTATTTATTTGTCAAACATCACATTTTTATTAGGTGCACATGGATACTTTCTCTTGATTTCTCCATGTGTTTCACCCATTCTCTTGGCTACCTTAATTTCCTTAGAACACCAAAAAGAATTTTAAGATCAAAGAAGAAAGAGGTAGAGAAGAGAGATTGATTAAACCAAAATGTAGTTGTTTTTAGTGTTGTTTTCAGGACTTGGGTATTATTGGGTGTTAAACATAAAAGGAAAACATATGGGAAATGGGTTTAGAAAAGTCACAATGGAGTGAGGAGGGGAAACCGAGAGAAGAGGAGGAATCGATGGAGGTCTCCGGCGGGCTGGGGTGGTCCGGCGAGGCTTCCGGCGGTGACGGCAGTCGGCAGGTGGTGGCAGCTCAGCGGCGGTGGTGGTTGTTGTGGGTGGTTTCGGCCGAAAAGGGTGAAGGGAGAGGGAGAGAGTGAGTTGTGTTGTCTTGGTTTGAGGTGAATGGATGGTGAGGTGAGGGCTTGTACTTATATGATGGTTTGTGGTTAATGACCATTGCTCATTGTCCCTAATCCTCTCTAGACTAGGCTTGTTGTCAAGTTATTATTCATCCAATTTATCCATGTGTAGGTGACTAAGTTTTTATAAACTTGCTTAAGTTTAATAAACAAAGGGAAGGTTTTATAAAATATGTAGTGGTTAGTGGTGATTAAAAATCACAACTTTTAAAATATAAACCAAGTATATTTAAACTACAAAGGTGGTGGTTTTTAATAAATTTTTGGGCCAAAATTTTATAAAAATCTTTGTGGGCTAATCTTATAAAAACTCATGGGCCAAACAATTTAATTAAATTGTGTGTGGTTGGGCCGAAGCCCAAAAGAGACGAGAAAGAGAGTGGGCCGAAGCCCAAGTGGGAACCGGGTGGTTGGGCCGGGTTTTCCCGGTTTGGGCCGAGAGGGAAAGGGGGCCGGACTCGGGCCGTTTCTCTGAGTGGGCCGCGACTGGAAGGCCAGGTTCGGCCCAGGCCGGTTGGGCCATGGGTCGGGCCTCCGGGTTGGTTCGGATGATCGGTTGGTCGGGTCGAGTCGTCGGATTAAGTTTCGGGTTCGTTTGGGTTGTTTTGGGCTTATTGGGCCTAATTGGGCCCGAACGGGTCATCGGTTTTTCTTTTGGCTAAGTCTTGACAACGGAACCATTTTTATCTCATTTTAAGTTCGTAAAACGTTTAAGGTAAGTCAGATTATATCAGCTTTGGTAAAAACATAAAAAGTCCATTTTTATATTTTCATTTTTATTATTGAAGTTCCATACTTAAAATATGAAAACTTTCAGATTTTACGGGTTTAGTACAAACGCGGGATTTATTACGTCATTGGTTATCGGTTATCAGTTTATTTTATGGAATTTAGTAGTTTAATCACATAAATAACACGTATGAATATTAAATTAAAAAGTCAAAGGAGGGAGGTTTGACCTGGTTTTGGACGAGGTGTCACAGATACAGTTTTAAGCTTCTTATAACTAGTGTAATGAGAATTGATTAATCAACTATAAATGTCTGAATAAAAAAGGATTTATAGCAATGAGATTTAAAAAGGCTCGAGGATTTTTAATTCGATTTCGGACGCCAAAGTAGTTGAGCCGCCCCTGGTAGCACTGGTCGAAAACTTAAAGGCAAAGTCGAAACTTCCTCGACAATTTTAAAGTTAAGAGGATTTGAATCAAAGGAGGAACAAACTCAACACTCCTCCTCAACGCCTGATTTGAGACCGAAAAATAAAAGGTGTGCTGCCAAAAATATAACGAGAGAGAGATAGAGAGAGAGAGAGAGAGAGAGAGAGAGAGGTATTGGATAGTTAAGGGCTAAAAAAAGAAGTAAGTGAAGGGCTGCAAATTTAAATGTGAACTTTTGTTGTTGGTAGGCTTTTAAATGAACCGAACGTTCAGTGAACAGTTCGTGAACCGTTCGTGAACCGTTCGGCAAGAAGCTCGTTTATGTTCATTTATTTAATAAATGAACGAACAGAACATAACTTTTTATTCATTTAATTAAATGAACGAACATGAACAAATGTTTCGTTCATTCATTTATGTTCGTGAACGTTCGTTTATGTTCGTTTGTTTATGTTCTGTGTATATGTGTTCGTTTATGTTCATTTACATTCGTTTAATCTTATTAATATAATAATATAAATAATTTTACTAATAAAATACTTAATAAAGATTAATTAAGAATGTTGGATGAGTCTTGATGGATTTTCGAATGAGCTATGAACATTTCACCCATTCATTTAGATGATTTTCTTGATTATTGACATTGCCATAAACAATATGTGTTTTTTTTTTTGCTTAAATTTGTGTTTGTTTATGTTCGTTTAAAATTATGCTCGTTTATGTTCATGAACCGTTCGTTTAGTCCTTAACGAATAAACATAAACGAATACGAACATGTCCATTTCCTTAATAAACGAACACGAACAAGAGAATGTTTGCGTGACTAATGTTCGTGTTCGCTTAAGGTTAAATGAACGAACACGAACATGCCCAAGTTCATGTTCGTTCGGTTCATTTGCAGGCCTACTTGTTAGTCTTTCAAGGGGTTGATACAAAACTATTTACCAATATGGTGTTTTTAAAAGATTGTGTGCATCTTCTCACTCCAACTCTCATTTAATAAATTTAAATCTATATGAAAAAAAAGATTATTCTATAAAATTTAAAGAAAAGTTTCTAGAAAAATAAATTTTGTTTGATATATCCTATTTTTTATAAAAACTTTATTTCTATGTTTTGTGAATCTTTTCAAATATTTTAATTTTAACTTTTAGTATCAATTAAAATGTTTCTTCTATAGATTTTTTAATTGAACTTCTAGTTATATATTATTTTATCAAACGTTTTGTACAGGTTTTTTTTAAAAGTTTAAAAGTTATTTATATATATGTTTTCAAAACGTTATTTAATCGTTTAAAAAGTAATAGGAACTTTTTAAAAACACAAATTCAAAAAAGTTTTTAAAAAGTATTAAATGGTTAGTTTAGAAAATGTTTTTAACAATATTTTTTTTCTATTTTTACATATTTAAAAAAAATAATTATTAAACATGATTTGTACTTTTTAAAATTATTTTTAAACACTTTTAAACGTAATAAAAAGGGTTCGTAAAAGTTTTATTTTAAAAAAAAAGTTCATTGTTGTTTTTTAACCTTTTACAATATTGTCTTTATAAAGAAATTACAAAAGGGGTTTTATTAGATTTCTAAAATGGTTTAAAAATAATATATAACTAAACTTTAAAAAAATCTTTTGTAAGAAACTTTTTAATATAAAATATATAAATATATTCTTTAAAACCAAAACATTATATATTTAATAAAGAAAATACTTTTGGTAGAATCACAAAACATAAAAAAAAGTTTTTATAAATTAAAAAGTCAAGATACAATAAGAAACAACTTTATTTTTTTCTAGAAACTTTTTTGTAAATTTTATTGAAAATTAATTTTAAATATAAACAAGATGGTGACCCGCCCGTGCTTCGCGGCGGGCCACCCATTTTCTGAAACGCCGTGGCCAAAGTCGAAAACTCTAAAAGTGATTAAAAAGTTGACCACTTGCGCTTAAGTCTGAAAAATTACCACATGTACATGACACGCGGTCTAACACCCATTTTTTAAAACGCTGTGAGCAAAGTCAAAAACTCTAAAAGTGGTCTAAAAGTTGACCACATGCGCTTAAGTCTGAAAAAAATATCACCTGTACATAACACGTGGCCTAACACGTAACCACGTGTCGCAAAAACATTGGCCTAACACGTGCCCACACGTATCGCCATACGTGACCTAACACTTGACCACGCATGTCTTAGCAAAAGCATTCGGCGCTTACCACCTAGTGACACGTATCAGGCCTAATACATGTCTCACGTGTCGACCACATGGCCTAACACGTGGTTACGTGTCAGGCCACGTAGTGACCTAGATATAAATAGTGATTATGTGTCACAACCAGTAAAATTTTAAAAAGCCACTACGACACGTGCCAATCTATTATTGGTTGAACATGACACGTGTCATATTATTAGTGGTGAAACATGACACGTGTCATGATCCTATAGGTGAGCATATGAATAGTCAAAGTTGTGTGTATGACACTCATTTATTAATGTAATATAACAAGATGGTGACCCGCCCGCGCTTCGCGGCGGGCCACCATTTTCCGAAACGCCGTGGTCAAAGTCGAAAACTCTAAAAGTGATTTAAAAGTTGACCACCTGCGCTTAAATTTGAAAAAAAAATACCACATGTACATGACACGGTGGCCTAACACCCATTTTTCAGAACGTTGTGACCAAAGTCAAAACCTCTAAAAGTTATCTACCTGCGCTTAAGTCTTAAAAAAATACCACATGTATATAACACGTGGTCTAACACGTGACCACGTGACCTAACACGTGACCACGATTGTTGATTGAACATGATACGTGTCATGTTATTAGTGATGGAATATGACACGTGTCATGTTCCTATTAGTCAACATATGAATAGTGTTTTATGAGTGTGGACCACCCAGTTATTTTTGTAATATATATAAATATATATAAATATAAATTTATCTGATGGGAGTTTAAAGTGAAAAAATGAAAAAAAATGTAAACTTCTAGAATACTTTTTTATAAGTGAAGGGCTGCAAATTTGAACGTGGACTTTTGTTGTTTGTCTTTCAAGGTGGGCTGAACAAAGTCTTGGGTGGATCTGATCTACTTTCCAAATTTCAACAAAACAAACAAAAAAATTAGTTTTAAATTTTTACAATTTCGGTCCTTTATCTTTCATATTTTTATATTTCAAGCTCTAGCTCTCTCCACGTTTTACTTGCCCGGAAATATTAGACCATGACATTTAAAATAGTGTATGGACTAGAATATATTTGGTGGTCTTAAGGTGAGTATGGTTCGGTCCGGTTTGGTTTTTGGCTTAAAGGGAATCGAAAAATTAATGGTTCGGTTTTTAGAAAAAAACCATTCGGTTTTGGTTTTTTCTTCGGTTCGGTTTTTTTTCGGTTTCGGTTCAGTTCGGTTCGGATTCGGTTTTTTTTATAGATGTGGTTAAAATAGTTTTAAAGTTTAAAGGTCTAGTCTTAGAAAATAAATTATCAATAGTAATAAACAACTATCGTTATAACCATCAAATTAAAAAAAAAACAAAAGCACGTGTAACATACAAAATAAAAATTGGTTTTAAATTTTAAAATTTTAACACTAAAGATCTTGACCCCAATCTTCATTGTCCTCGATGGTAAGAAGAAGAAAGAAAAGGAGTTGCTGCTTAAAAATGAAATAACCGATTGAGAGGGAACTCAAACTTGAGGAATTTTGATGGTTTGCAAAGGTAAGTATAAACTGATTTATATAAGAATTGTAAATAACTGTAATTAAGTTCCTTAAAGCGAAAATGTCACAGAAACATAACCAACTTTCAGTTTTTTTCAATTAAGTCACTCAAACTTTTTTTTTGTTCCAATCAGGTAACTTAACTTTAAAATATGTTCTAATCCTAGATAAATGACCTGATTAACATGTAACCTAATCAATTTTATTATAAAAAAACTGTTTTTTTTTAATATTTTTTTTATAAACGATTTTTTAAATCGAATTTTTAATAAAAACGAATTTTAAATAAAATTCGAAATTTATAAAAAAACATTTTTTTTAATTTCGAATTTTTATAAAAAAATCGTTTTTATTAAAAATTCGATTTTAAAAAATTCATTTTTATAAAAAAAAATCCGTTTTTTATAAAAAAAATCAGTTTTTATAAAAAAATTGATTAGGTTACTTGCTAATCAAATTTATCTAGGATTAGAACATATTTTAAAATTAAGTTACCTGATTGGAACAAAAAAAATTTGAGTGACCTAATTGGAACAAAATTGAGAGTTGGTTATGTTTCTACAAAGTTACCCCTTCATTAAAACACAATTACATATCTATATAAACTTAAAAACTTATATACATTATTCACTCGGTTCGGTTCAGTTTTTTACGGTTTTTTCTTAATCTTGAACCGAAACCGAACCACAAGTTTCGGTTCGATTTTTTCGATTTTTACTTCAATTCGGGTTTTTTCGGTTCGGTTTTTGTGATTTTTTCGATTTCAGTTCGGTTTTTTACTCACCTCTAGACTGATCTACATTAACCCACCTCTAAATGTAACCCAAAACACAACTTTTACAATGCAAATAACAATTACTTAAATTAATTATACCTAAGTAACTCATAAATATATTATACCAAAAGACATTTGGTTTAATTGCATCGGGATGATGATTAAACCTTGTGAACTTTGAGATCTCAAGTTTAAACCTAACTCAAGGGGTTTTTTTTCACGTGGTGGGCTTTCTTCTTGATGTTGTTCCTGGGTGAGTCAACCTGGAATGTCAAATCCAGTATGGACAATTGCAATCCCGTCTCAGAAAGACTCACTCAGATATTGAAGATTTGAGGATAGTTCCAAACACTCTTAAAAAAATGCTCATAAATATATTCTATCTACACTAATGAAAGTAATAAATGCGTTGTTACGTGTCTACCATCCAAAGCCTGAGCGATAATATATCTTCTACGTTGCTCATTTTAATTCCTTAGTCTAACAATATCTCTTAAGGTTTTATAACACCCTCCCTAAAAGTCGAGCCCATTGGCGAAGCTTTGAAGGTACGCAAAGGGATGACCACCCTTCCGGGTTTTCGTCCAGAAAGATCTATTTTTATGATTTTATGTACAAAAAATTATATGTATTAAACATCGCCCCCTAGGATGTATTGTGTACCGTCCTTCGGTAGAATTTTTGAGTCCCGCCCCCTCAGGTTTACTATCAAGCTTCGTCATTGGTCGAGCTTTAAACCGACGAACTCTTAAAAAATAAAATATAATCACACTCTTATGCCGTTGAATTCCCCTCATCCAACAAATTGTCAACATTTTTTTTATAATGCGGTAAGTGAGTGGTACAAAGGTTTACTATGAAGTTTCGTCATTGGTCGAGCTTTAAACCGACAAACTCTTAAAAAAATAAAATAAAATCACACTCTTATACCGTTGAATTCCCCTCATCCAACAAATTGTCAACATTTTTTTTAGAATGCAATTGATGAGTGATACAAAGATTTACTATCAAACTTCGTCATTGGTCGAGCTTTAAACCGACGAATTCTTTAAAAAAAAATTATTAAAATAAAATCATATTGTCATACCGTTGAATTCCCCTCATTCAAAACAATTTTTTTTTGTAATGCGGTAGGTGAGTCGTACAAGCACAAAAGGTTGGAATAGACCTTTCTTTAAAACCCGATAATCATCATCGAATCTAAACACAAATCTCACTATCCCTCTTTCTCTTTTGCTCGCTTTCAAATTCAATCCAATGGCTACTTCCGAGCTCAAGAAAATTCAGATTCAAAGAGAAGACATCGTAAGTTTTCCCCTCTATATTTCAACGCTCGTTGATCTAACATCTTGATCATAAGTTTAGTAGTAGTAGTAGTAACTAGTAACCTATTGACTGTATATTATTCATTTCTGTTTGTATTTCGTATCGATTTGCTGTTGATTTTATAACCTAGAATCCTAGATGCTAAGACTATGTGCTGGAATCAATACTGAGGGATTCGATGTTTGATTTGTGTAAAACAGGGGTGAATTATCGAATTTGATAGATGTGATGATTTCTATGGTCTAATTACGCGTGATTTAATATGAATTCGAGCTCAATTATCGAATTTCATGGAGTTGAAATTGGATGCTTATTTGTATGTATGATTTAGTTGTTCTGAAGAAGTTATGTATATATGTATGTATTCATGGCAGACATTTGATGCATATGTGGTTGGCAAAGATGATGCTCCTGGAATTGTAGTTATTCAGGAGTGGTGGGGAGTTGATTTTGAGATCAAGAACCATGCCATTAAAATTTCGCAACTCGAGCCAGGCTACAAAGCACTTATTCCCGAGTAATATGTTTACATGAATTGGTCATAAACTTGATCTATACTGAATTTGCCCTTTGTTATTATTAATTAATAGATCGTTTCCTTTTATGATTTCAGTTTGTACCGTGGAAAGCTTGGTCTTGATGCTGAAGAAGCACGGCATTTGATGAGTGGTCTTGACTGGCCAGGTGCTGTGAAGGATATCCAGGCTTCGGTTAACTGGCTCAAGGCCAATGGCTCGCAGAAGGTCTGTAGTATCATTTTGTTTACATCAATACTCATATTAGTTTTAGTCAAAGTATTTAGGTCGTTTGGTTTTTCGCCACAAGATGTGGAAAAACTATTTGTTCCTTCGCTTGATGACAATTCGTTAGGGGTGTAAACGAGAGCTCTTGTTTCGAGCTCTGTTTTTAAAGCTCGAGCTTCACTTATGAGTAGTTTTTCAAGCTTGAGCACTGCTCGGGTTTGGCTCGTTTGTTACTTGTTAATTATAATATTTATACACACTTTTTATATATATTTCTAGTTATAATTTTGATACATGACATAATAAGATATAAATTAATTATATCTATCATAATTTTATATATAGTAATTATTTTTTATAAATACTAGGCTCGTTTAGGCTCCCGGGCATAGTCAAGCTTGGGCACAGGCTCGTTTATTTAATGAGCTCCAGCATAGGATCGAGCTAAGATTTGAGCTTATAGCATTCCGATCTCAATTAGCTCATTAACATCTAGGCTATTTTACACCCCTAACTGTTCTCTAGAGAAAGTGTTCCTATAGCCCCCGTTTAGAGTTTTATCAGCCTGCAACTCTGCAAGTCTTCAACAGTATAGACTTGTGTAATTGTTGTTTTTTCTTGTTAACCATTCTCGTGATTCTTGAAAAAATGGTTGACTTTTGCTTTCAACCGCTGGTTAACTTGATGTTAATGTGCTGATATAGGTTGGTGTGACCGGGTATTGCATGGGTGGCGCTCTTACTATTGCAAGTTCTGTTTTAGTCTCCGGAATTGATGCTGCTGTAGCCTTTTATGGAGTTCCTCCTCCACAGCTTGCAGATCCTGCTGAAACTAAAGTACCTATACAAGCTCATTTTGGAGAACTTGACAATATGGTTGGGTTTTCAGATGTTAAGGTATAAACTTGTCCACAGAGAGTAAAATCTTTGATTTTTTATTCAACAATTATAGTTATGAATTGAAGTATAATGTAATCTGAGCTGTTCTTCACATGAGCTTGAGCTTAAATGTCAAAGTTCAAAGATCTCAAAGATCCCCAACAGAATTTCAAGCTGAACTAGTCTCGAAAAGGGCCATTTTTTTTTAGTTATATGATGTAAAGATATGTCATTATACGAGTATTAATAGCAGAGGTGAAAATGGGCGGGTCAGCTACTCGGGTTACATGTTTAAACCGGGTTTGGGTCAAAATGGGTCATTTGGAATAATTTGTCAACTTTTTAAAGTTGTCTATGAATATCATGAAAATTATATTACCAGTTTACTTCCATAATAATAACATAAATTCAGAAGAAAACAATTTAGGAGGTTCTATGCACCAAATTACACTTTTGGGCAAATTCCAGCCCATTTTCTTTTCAGCTAATTTGTTCTACTTTTACCTATCTGACTCTCTAGTTGTAAAACATAGGAAACCAGTTTATTATAGAATGACTGAAGTTTGGGGCTAATTTTGTAGGCTGCTAAATCTTTGGAGGAAAAACTGAAGGCATCAGGGAAGCCACACGAGGTACATGTGTACCCTGGAGTGACACACGCGTTTATGAACACTTCCCCAGAAGGCATTGAGAGGAGAAAGGGTATGGGAATGGCAGATGAAAACAAGGCTGCTGCTGACCTGGCATGGTCTCGTTTCCAGGCCTGGATGAACTGTTATCTATCAGCCTAAAGCTGAATCGCAACAAGGTATGCAACTATAAAAAGTTACTAGTATACAGGTTATAATAAACTGAAAAAGAACTCGAGTGATCCAAGATTTGGTGAATTTGGTCTTAAACATGGTGCGTGAATCGTCTGTAAAATAATCGTTTTTTTGTGCTTCACCTTGGTGAAGTTGGTTGGTAATGTTGAGATTTGCTTTCTTGTATCTGACTTGCACTACTCATGATATTTGTATCTGAACTAGATTTCGCAGTCCGCTCGTTGTCGGTGGGATAATACGAGCATAAAAAACCGTTGCATTGCTATAACACTACGTAAAGAAAATGAAAAAAAAAACATTTAACGACCAAAATGCTTAAAAATTACTATGTTACACGACTGTAACTAAGAAAATCTGTATGTATCTATTACACCATCAACAAAACATAAACTCATATGTTAAACTCAAACGACTATATCAATTATACAACCAAATCATGTATTAAATTAGTTTCATTTAGATAAAAGAAAGGAAAATTAGCGCTAGCCATGTGGCGTCCCCGGATGTTGCCACGTGACATGAGGCAATGCAAGATTCTTTTAAATGGAAAAGTACATAGTAGAACTCGTTTGATGTTTTGATAGATTGTACCTTGTGCAATAAACTTGTACAAAAAGCAATATAACTTGTACAATAAAGTTGGTAATTATATTGTAGCTATAATATATATACTAGATTTGCAGCTTGTGTATTATGGTGTGATAATACGAGTACATAAAATAATTGCATTGTTATAACTATACGTGAAGAAAACTGAAATAAAAAATACTACATAACGACCCAAAAACTATGTTACAAATCATATGTGAAACGGTCAAAGTCCTGAGCCTAGAACCTAAATGTTGTATTAAATAACGGTACCTTTCACACAATCAACCCATTTGCTAATTGTGACATTTTGTAAAAAATAATAATTTAGTTGTCATACGACGATATTACTATTCATAGAAGTTCTAAAATGTATATAGATTAAATAATAAATAATATAATGCATGACGAGTGGACATGATTCTAACGACACGGGTCAGGTTATAACATTTAGTATTTCTAGTCGCGAATAATCTCTAGATCCATACGAGTTTGGCGTGTTTTGATACATGGCCCGAAATTGATATTCTCTAGATCCATACGAGTTTGGCGTGTTTCGATAGATGGCCCGTGTTTCGATAGATGGCCCGGAATTGATCATTTTATTTTTTGGAACGACAATTATATTAAACACGAACACCGTCTAGCAAGAAACTAGACGAGCCGGGTAACAAAATATTACAAAGCAAAAGAAATCCAATCCTCCCAAGATAGGGATTGGAGGGTACATCGATTCACATACCCTAAAAAGCTCCAATTTTTAATTTCAAGAATCACCCGGTGAATAGATGGTTCTCGATCTTTGAAAATTGTCATGTTCTTTTCCAACCATAAGCACCAACATCCCATGAGGACAATAACGTTCACAACCTTCGGTTTCCTCGGAGAAAGGGCCTTATCCTCGTGCAACTTGACAAGATCCAAAAAGGAGAAGGCGAAAACCGGAGAAGTCTTGCATCATTGGGCCACCACTTGCCAAACCGAATTAGAAAAATGGCAGCTTGTGAAAATATGCTCCGCAGACTCCGAGCTTTCCCCGCATAATCTACAAATCGCTGAGATCGTCGGGATGTTTCTACGACGAAGATTCTGCGCCGTAAAAAACCGATCCACGATCGCTCTCCAGGCCAACAAATTGACCTTAAGAGGCACCTCCCTGCTCCATTAAAAGCTGAAATCCTGAACAGGAGAATTGGAAACAGGGATTAGCCTCTGAAGATATCTTACCGAAAAAATCCCGGAGCTATCCTCCGACCACACAGTCACGCCATTATTGTCGACCATATACACCTCCAACTTCAGCCCCATACGCTCGAGATCGACGATATTCTTGTGAATGGCTTTCCACGCGCCACTAAAAGACCGATTGATCGGAATGCATCAGTTCTTATAGTTTTTGCGATGAAGACAACACACTACACGACGCCATAAACGTTCAAGTTCAGACCTATACCTCCAAGCCCACTTTGCGATAAGGCATTGATTACTAGTAGCCAACGCCACCAGACCGAGACCTCCAGCCGATTTAGGCTTTAAGATACTTTTTCGGGCAACCCAGTGAATTTTTTTGATGTTATCAGTCTGTCCAAAATTGTACCAGATTTTTTTTCTAAATATCGATCACCTTCTTCGGAGCGCAGTATAAGAAAAAATAATAGGTCATTATACAATCGAGAACTGACTTAATTAACACCAAACGACCACCCATATATAGGTTTCTCGCCTTCCACCTCGACAACCGATTATTAAAAGTTTTGATAACTTTACTCCAATTCCTTTTCAAATTCATATTGGCCCCGACTCTTAGGCCTAGGTAATCAAACGGAAAGGATCATGTTTGACACCCAAGCATCGCCGCTTTATCAATAATCTCTTACTCCCCTACGTTGATACCCGTAAGCCAGCATTTATTAAGGTTGACCCGAAGACCCGTGGCGAGAATAAAGCACCAAAGGAGACGTCTCATGTTCATGAAAATTGTTGATACACCATTGGCCCAAAATCATGATGTCATCCGCGAAAAGGTGGGAAATGTTCAGACCATTATGAGGAAGCTCAATCTCGTGGAATAATCCCAACAAACACGCCTCTCCATCATCCAATGGAAAGCTTCCATCGCGACAATAAAAAGGTAAGGAGAGAGGGGGTCGCCTTGACGCACCCCCTTAAAGCACTCGAATTCATTGGCAGGTGAACCGTTGACAAGAACCGAAGAACGAGATGCCGACAAAATCCCCCGCACCCACATCCTCCAAGTACTTAGGAAATTCGTTTGCTCTAAAATAGAATCCAAAAAATCCCACTCGAGGGAGTCGTACGCCTTATTAAAGTCTATTTTAAAAAACATAGCTTGTTGCTTGGATCGTTTAAGGCAAGATAAAATTTCGTTGATAATTAACGGCCCATCAACTATGTTTCTATTGGCTAGGAAAGCCATTTGGGTCTCCAACACAATTGAATCGAGAACAATTATCATACGGTTAGCAAGCACTTTTGAGATTACTTTAGCCATGCAACCCATTAAACAAATTGGCTAAAAGTCATCGAAATTTTGTTGGTCCAACACTTTGGGTAAGAGGCAAATGAAAGAAGACGCATGTAACACCTGTGTCCGACCCAATTATAAAACCTGACCCAAATTTGAACTTGTCATGCAAATCGAGTTTTGATTTAATTAACAATTATCCAAAGAATTTGTCTAAAATATACAATTAAAATTATGTTCAGGATATTCTATAATCATTTTTGAAAACAAATAATAAATTTGCAAAGTTTTAGGTTAAACGATTTGCTTAAAACAAATTTAAAGCGATTTTCGGTTCTTATGTGATTTCGGTATCCGATTTATCATTTACCGGGAACCTCAAGATTTTTATCTCAAAATATATATATATTTTGAAATATCCTACAATCATTTTATAACATCAAAAACCAATTGGTTGAATTTTGGATCGGTTTTATTAATTAAAACGCAAATAATTGAATTTACTGTTTTTCGTGCAAATCCGTTACTAACCGGGAATCACGTAAATTTTAAAAATCATGTTTTTATGTTCCATAATGTTTTATAAGGTTATTATAAGTTTCTCGTAAAATTTTAGAGGTTATCGAGTTAAAACGAGCACGAACGATTAAAAAGAAAAATAAATAAATAAATCAAATATTCCTGGACCCCCCCCCCCCTCGCGTATCGCGAGGGGATACCCTTGGTTTGGCGCGATACGCGATCCAGCCATCTGCGCAGATTTTTTACCTGGTTCGATTTCAGCCCACGTATTCGTCTGTATTCTCCAAGTTTTGATCTGATTCGTGTCATTTCTTTGTGCTTAGTCACCCCCTGAGTTGTCTCCACATAATTTCGCACCAAATGGGTATAAATACCCGAGCATATCGTCCCTTAATCATCACAATTTCCTCAATCTTCTTCTTAAAAACCTTAGAAAACGCATAAACTTCCTTGAAGCAATTCTCCCAAACGGTGAAGCCTTTGAAGCTGAATTTCTGCAGTTGAGCTACCCTAGGTAAGGTCTAAAATAACCTCTTTCAGATTTGGCTAATTCGATCTCTAAGTATGTTTTCTAAAAATGTATAAAAACTAGGGTTCTTGAGCTTGTTTTGATAAAATTGGGTGATCGGGTGGGAATTAAGGTCTGAATTTTTGTAGAAAATCCTAAAATAATGTGTTTTAAGAAAGCCCTAATTTAATTTCAAGTTTTAAAAAGGTTTGGTATTTTATCTAAAAATCGGTCAAAATTAGGGTTTTCGGGTCGTTGTTCTGCCCAAATTGAGTAAACGGTATTGAATCAAGGTTTGATATTTTGAGGAATATTATACTATATCATAATGAATAAAACCCTAAATTTTTACAATTTTAAAAAATGTTTTGCTATTTATTTAATAAATACGTTAAAACTAGGGTTTTCTAGACGTTACTTTGCCAAAATTTAACAAACGGGTTAAGTTTAGGGCTAATCTTTTAAAGGTATATTATAAAATAATATTTTAAGCAAAAGCCCTAAATTTATTTCATTCAATAAAATATTTTGCTATTTATTTGATAAATATCTCAAAATTAGGGTTTTGAATATGATTATTTAATATTAAACTTAATATTAAACAAACCAGGAGGTATTGGGACTTTATTTTTGGTCTTAGATCACATTTATATATATAATAAGTATTTATGGGTTCAAAGTTGATAAAAAAAACATTATCACTAATTTTCCGATAAAGAGTAAAATGGTCTTTAATCAAATAAGACCTAACACTCCTTAAGTTCATCGTGCCCTTAGAACTATAATCATTATCATTCCCCATATTCATTTAGTATGTTCGTTTCATTAGGATAATCTCCAGATTGTTGTCTCTCATGATTAGTTTTATCTCTCGTTTCCGATCTACTTATCAGGTGAGTATTCCTAAACCCCCTCTTTAAATATTAGGGATTGTGCCTTAATGATCAACTCGTATAATCATTCAAATGGTGATTCACTAGAATGATAATCCGTGTTGTGAGTAACCACTAAACCCCCCTCTTTTAATATTATGGGATGTGATGCGATATTAACTATTGTTATCATTAGAAGGGCGATTCCTTCAAATGATGATTTGAGTAGTGAGTATTCACAAACCTCTTCTTTTAAACATTTTGGTGTGTAACATGTATCTTTATTCAAAATCGTTTCTCTAAAACGCAAACGCGATTATATGTTGATTGGATACGTTCTATGTATGTTAAATTTGTGTGGATTATTGTGATTGGTTTTTCACTGGCATTTTGCTCTATTTCACTATCTCAAACTCGAAGCGTACTCATTAACACACCGAGCCAGGGTTACAGTAATAGATCTATTGGTTTGACAACCCACTTGGCATGCCTCGCGTGTGGCGCATTGTGATTGGAAGCCTAGTTGTCTAGGGTTTGATGCGCTCACTTGTTGGCTCTAACTCATTACTTATTTGACTATATATATGAAAATATCTGGTTATACATATATCGCTGATATTGAAATTATACGTATGTTATTTAAACTTGTGTTTACTCATCAACTACTTTTGTAGTTGACACTTGATTTTATACATGTTGCAGGAATTTACACTTGAGCTTTGATGTGATCACGATAGGATTGCTGGACCTAGATTAAAGACTTTAAATCAATTTGATATGTATTTCCACATGTTTAATATTATTGTACAATGTCTTTAGTTGATTAATGAAAAAGGGCATGTTTAAGTATTACAACTTATTTTAGTTGTCATGTGCATCTGGACAATCATTGTGCCCCGACATATTCCGTCGTCGGTTGGGGTGTGACAACGCACACCCCTTACTCAACCTCCCTTTTTATGAAATACATCCAACAAGTTTTTAAGGCCGGTGCCCACAACATCCCAAAAATGTTTAATGAAGTCGAAATTAAAACCGTCGGGTCCCAGGGCCTTGTCACCCCCGCAGTCCAAACCGCAGTTTTAATATCCTCCATGGAAAAAGGAACAATTAACCGTGCAGCCTCATCCTCCGATAATCGCTTTATACCCTGACATGTCATTCTCGGCATGTTCCCATTCGAAGCCCAAAATTTGTCTTGAAAAAAACAACGAGCCTGATCTTTAATTATCGAAGGGTCCAAAACCCACTGGCTATTTAACATCAACCCATTTATACGATTTAAGGCTTATTTCACCCTCATTACATCGTGAAAATAAGAATTATTCTCATCACTAAGAGAGGCACATTTGACCCGGGCCTTTTGGGCCAAATCCATTCTCCTGTTCTTATCCAAAACCTCTCTCTACCTGTCTCTCAAGCATTTTATAATCAGAACTGGTCAGAAAAGTTTAAAAGCATCTGATGGAGCAAAGAATTTCTACACCATTGCAGCACATTTGGTTGTCTAAACTCATGTCTTATGATTTTGAGATTATGTATAAACAAGGTAAGGGAAATGTTGCAGCCGATGCCTTATCTATAGTTCAAATTCCTTCATTATTGAATTTGACTCTATCTACATTGGATGCTAAGTTGTTTTCAAGAATTAAGGATTCTTGGGTGCAGGATAGGAGACTCAAAGATATTATTACTCAATTGCAGGCTGGTGTACCATTAACAAGTATAGTTGGACACATGATACCTTGTTCAAGAAGCATAAGATTGTAACAGGTAATGTACCTGCATTACAAAAGGATATCATTTCTTTGTGTCATGATACTCCTACTGGTGGACACTCTGGTGTTTGCTACTAGTCAGAGAATTAAGAGTCTTTTTACATGGAAGGGTTTAACTAAACATGTTAGGGAATATATCAGACAATGTGTAATCTGCCACAAAGTCAAGTATGAAACAGTCGCTCAACTTGGGTTATTGCAACCACTACCTGTTCCCTCTCATATTTTCTCTTACCATCTCTATAGACTTTATTGGGGGCTTGCCTGAATCGAATGGGAAAGACACAATTTTTGTAGTGGTGGATCGGTTGACAAAATATGCCTATTTCAAGGGTCTAGCTCACCCATATACTGCAGCTCATGTAGCTCAATTATTCATGGATAATGTGTTTTTACATCATGGGTGGCGTGATACCATCATCTTAGACAGGAATCCGTTTTTCATCAGTCCTTTTTGGAAAGAATTCACTCAATTATATGGGGTGTCTTTGAACCTATCTACAGCTTGTCATCCCCAAACTGATGGTCAAACTGAGGTGGTCAGTAGATGCATTGAGTCTTATCTCAGATCTATGGTTATGCATACTCCTAATCAGTGGGCTAAATGGTTATCACTTGTAGCATCGTGGTATAATACTTCCTTCCACACCAGCATTGCTATGTTCCCATTACAGGCTCTCTATGGGTATCCTCCACCTATTATCATTCTTTATATTCCTAGAGATGCAAGAGTAAGCAGTAGATGAAGTGCTATCTGACAGGGAACATATGATTCAAATTTTAAAATCTTCTTTACATACAGTGAAGAATAGGATGAAGTAAATGGCTGATCCTCACAAAACTGATAGGGAATTTAAGGTGGGGACCTAGGTTTACCTCAAAATCCACCCTTATGTCCAATCTACTATGAGGCAAAATAAATTTAATAAGTTGCTGCTAAAGTTTTATGGGCCTTTTTTTATTTTGGAAAAAGTGGGCCAGGTTGCCTACAAATTGGACTTACTGCCTAGTGATGCTGTATTACAACCTTTTTTTCATGTCTCTCTGTTAAAACAAGCTCTTGGGCCACCTAATCCTGCTGATATCATTCCACTGCCAGCTAAACCAAGACTTCAAGTTACAACCTTTAATAATGTTAGATAGGAAGGTGTATAAAAAGAAGAATGGAGTTAGGGTCAAATGGTTAATTCAATGGAGGGATTTGCCAATAGTTGATGCCACTTAGGAAAATTCTGAAGATTTGCAACTGAGATTTCCATTTTTCATAGATTCTTGAGGACAAGAAATTATATTTAGGGGGGGGGGGGTAGGATATGAAATATACATGTCATAAAGAATAAGGGTCTGAATTGTAAATAATAGTTTGAGTCATGTTTGTCAGTCTTATAGAAGTCAGAGGACTATTGTTGTAAATTGCAACTAACACGGCTGTTAGTTGTTAATTGAGTCGTTATAAGCTGTTAATAACTGTGATGGGAGCTAATGCGATTGTGATTAAATTCCTTTTCTATTCAATTTCTGTTTCTATCCTAACATGCACCCCTCAACGGCTCAACCTATTACAATTTCGCCCATGTGTTATATAGGAATATGGTATTAAAAGCTCATGAAGTAAGATGATTAAGTTGGTTTAGACTAGGTCTTTTTTGTGATTATGAAATGATACCGATCTTTTAAACATAAAGATGTTGCGATTGAGTTGGATTCATGATTTCATCGCACCTGGGGAGGTATAATTCAAAAGAAAATATCTTTAAGCGATTTAAGACATTAATACTAATTGGCATTTATGGGATGGTAAAACTACGAAGATATAAAACCAGTCATTGAAATATTATAAATTAACACACTAAGTCCAAACCTTTGTTGTTTTTATATTATTGTTTTTTTATAGTAAGGGTAAATTGATTATTTAACTTAAAATTAATCAAATTAATATTCTTTTAATGGGCTCCATAAGGGATGTCAAGGGCTTATAACGCACCTATCATGCCTCCGTCACCGCCCTCGCCGGAGCCATCACCATCTCCTCCACATTTGACGCTACCACTATCATCCTTCATCCTCTCATCACCATCAACGCCATGGGCGCTCTCATCACTACGCCTCCAACGTTATAGGCGACGTTATGAAGAGGAGAGGGAGTGACGACCCACCATTATATATAGCCTTAACATAAATTCACAAAGATGATTAAAGTACTTTTTAAACATAAATCATGAACCTATAATTTTATCAAACGTAAATCATGTTTTCTGTAGTTTTGTTTTAAAGTTCTATTAAATTACGAAAATCACTTATTGTTTTATTACTCAAATTTATTATTGATTATAATACATTAATAATTAATTCTTAACTATAAAAGAATATATATATTCCGATTAATCTAAAAAAAATACTTTTACACTAAAAATTAGTTATAAGGAGTAAGTTTGATCTCCCTCATTGACTTAGGCTAGTCGTCAATTAGGTTAGAAAAAACAGATCGATTTCTACCGAATTATCCCAGTCTTGCGCCAAAAAACACGTCTTGTGAAAAATTCATTTGAACAGTTAAAAACTTTTATTTCAACATTCCCCCACGTGCAGAATAATATAAACTCAAAGTCAAACCCTAAAAAATCCATAAATTATTAAAAACATAATAAAACAGTCAAGATCACGAGTCAAACTTCATCTCCAATTTTGGTGCCGATTCGCCCTCGATCCATATCTCACTCTCTCTATAAATTTTATAAATCGGCCACCTCATCGAGCCAGTGGACTCTCCTTTGATTCAGATCTCTCAATCACTTCCTCATTTCCACGCTGGCCGGAAATCTTCCATTTTCAACCGTAAAAACAAATGGACGCCGGCGGAGACGGCGGACATGTTCCGACCACTATTCAGTTTCCGGTCAAACTCTACAGCTCCGATCATAAACCGCTGAACGAGGTGGATTTCTTCACCGATAGAAAGGACGATATCGTTTTGGACGATCGGTCCAAGTTCGAAGATGATGATTACTCCGATCTTAATCATAAGGATATCAATGTAAGTGATTAGAGGTAAAGAAAACTGGAGGGAGAGTAGACGGATTATTAGATTGTTCTTAGATTATAAATGGCTAATCTAATCGAATTGAATTGTTGATTTTATACTCAGGGGCGGAGCTAGTAAGACCTGAACTTTTACTGTGATGTGTAATTTTTTTGGTTTTCGGTATTTCGTTACTCCTGAAACGAATTTTTCGCTACCCCTCGAAAAAATTTTATTGTTTTTATTTAAATCCTAACTTGAAAATATGATCAAAAGTCCGTTAATTACCTAAAAAAAATTTTCGGGGGAGCTGTCCCCGAACCCCGTTAGTCCCGACAAATATATTTTTTTAACGCTACTCTTGAATTATTTTCCTGAATCCGCCCCTGTTTTATAGATTACTTTGCTGAATTCACTTGCTAATCTAATCTAGTCGAATTGAATTGTTGATTTTGTTGATTATACAGACGAATTTGCATCTTGTATCTCGGAACACAATGAGCGGTCAATCGGTTCGTGATGATGAAATGTCTACGGATTCAGATGATAAACGACCTAAAAACAAGGTATGAAACGATTACTAATAACAAAAGGTTAATTGTTAATACCTCAATCTGAAATTTCTTAATATTTTGATTATTTTGATCAGTTGGAAGTCGAATTAGAAACGATGAGGGATGAAAATCGACGACTGAAACAAGAACTGGATCTGGTGAAGAAGAAATTACGCAAACACGAAGAAGAAAAGCGTGACGAAGATCCTAAACATGCTAACGAAGTAGACATGATGCCGATGCCGTTTATAGATCTTGGTATGGCGTCTCTGGAGGATGAGAATTCTCGGTCCACATCCGACGGGAAGAGCCATGACGAACGTTCACGATTGCAGATCACTAATATTGATGGTCGAGATCGTAGAGATGAGATCTTGGAACATGTTTTGCCTTGTTCTAATAAGGTTGCGAGATTGAATGATTCGAAGAACGATGGTAGCATCGATCAAGCTACCGAAGCAACCATTCGAAAAGCTAGGGTATCGGTTCGAGCCAAATCGGAAGCTCCTATGGTTAGTAGATAGTTTACAAAAATTAACCGGTTTTTAGACCTTTTTAAATCGTTTAAAATGTTTGAAAAAGTCAAAGTCTAAAAAGTTAATATTATTTTTAAGAATGTATAATTTATAAGTTATGAGAGTGAACCTGTTAATTTGTGATATGTTTAACTTGTCTACAACTTGCTTATAACATGGCAAAAAGTTACAACTCATTTATAATCTGGTCAATCTGTTTGACTTTTTAAATAAATGAAAGTGGTTTAATTTTTATGTGTTTAGGGTTGTCAATTCAACCGGCTAAACTGTGAATTTAACCTTTTCAAGATAAAATCCTTTATAACTTCTAATAATTGTTATGTAGTTATATAATGAACATTATAATTATAGTTACACTTTGACTTCTTATAAATCAATTTCTACACCATTGTTATGTGATTAGCTTGATTTTATAGATTACTGATGGGTGTCAATGGAGAAAGTATGGGCAAAAAATGGCGAAAGGAAATCCTTGTCCTCGAGCGTACTATCGATGCACCATGGCTGCGGGTTGCCCCGTCAGGAAACAAGTAAGTTTCTTCTAACCCGTTTAAGCGTGTTTGTTTATTTGTTTCGCTTCAATTTTCATTTTACTCCGGTATGTTCTCTCCATTTTATGTCTGTTCTTTAAAAGTTAGAAATTAGTTTACCGAGCCGGGGGTTTCTTTTGGAGCAGCTTCTTTATCCTATGGGATAGAGGATAGAGGTAAGATTTGCTCTCATTAAAACCTCCTATTGTTTGAATAAAATCTATATATCAACAATGTTTTGTTTGTTTCTTTGATTAAAATTAGGTGTAAACATGTTCGTGTTTGTTTAGATCATTTGCCGACGACTATAATTGATTTTTTAGTAATTTGCTTCTAAGTTGTCAATCGAAAAAAAAGGGGGTATGGATAAATGGAAGGATGAGAGAAAGAAAGAAAAAGAATAAAGAATATTGAGGATATATAATTACAATATATAAGGTTTATGAGTCATCTCATATCATAAAAAATATGCATACTAAAGCATCAATACGGATTCATCCAAAAGTAAGGAAAAAAAGGTCCATATTTAACTTTTTCGAATGTTAGAAAAAGCGAAACCGATTATTTTGAAAAAGTCAAACGGTCCTTTATAAGAAAATGTTCGTTTTGAAAATGTCAAACGATTTTGAGAACTTTCAAAAGGTTAAACGATCATTTGACTATTTTTAAACAGACGTTTATAGATGTAGATGGTAGATCCTATGAAAATATAGCTATCTCGTTTTAAGTTTCTAATTACGAGTAATATAACTAGCTTGTTAATGAGTCAAATTTACCATTAAAAAAAATTTAATGAGTAATATATTTGATTAGGTACAAAGATAATACATTTTATGTGTTATTTCCGAGATTTTTACTATGTATGGTTGTTCTTATAGGTACAAAGATGTGCGGAAGATAGAACAATTCTGATCACCACCTACGAAGGCAACCACAACCACCCTCTCCCGCCAGCCGCAATGGCGATCTCCTCCACCACCTCCTCCGCCGCCCGGATGCTCCTCACCGGCTCCATGCCGAGCTCCGACGGCATCATAAACTCCAACCTCCTCGCCCGAACCCTCTTCCCTTGCTCCTCCACCATGGCCACCATCTCCGCCTCCGCCCCATTCCCCACCGTCACCCTAGACCTCACCCAATCCCAAAACTCCCTCCTCCCGCCGGCCGGCCAACCGCACAACTTCTCCGGCGAAAACAACAACACCGCCTTACTGCCGCAGATAATCGGGCAGACTTTGTACAACCAGTCGAAATTCTCCGGGCTTCAATTGTCGCAGGATGCGGCCGCAAACGGACAGGTGTCACGTGCCGGTTTGGCGGACACGTTGACCGTGATCAATAATCCGAATTTTACGGCGGCTTTGGCGATGGCGATTTCGTCGATTATGAGTGGCGGCGGTGGTGGCAGTGGTGACGGTGGTGCTCGGACGAACGCCGGCGTGAACACGAGTAACGGTGGTAATAATGGGAGCGTGAATAAGAAAGATGATGAGTTTTGTTTCCGGCGGAATTAATAAATTTTAAATAGGGATTTAGTTATTATTGTTATTCTTTTTCTATCAATAGACACAATTTTTAAAAAGTTTTCCGTCGTCCCCTCCTTTCTGATGATATTACCAGCAGAAGGAGCAGGGTGCATGATAAGTTTAGTTTGATTTGATTATTCTTTTTTATATATTCGTCAGAATTTTAGAGACTCCGTTTGACCAGATATATAAGTTTTTTTTTTATATATCTTCGTAAATATATAACTAATAAAAAGCATAAGCAAAAATTTACAACACGGCTACACCACTATAGTTTTTATATTTAAAATATAATTTTTACGTATGAGTTACTTTTTACTTTAATAAAAGCTTGCGGAAGGTCGTCAGCAATGACAATCGCTCTTCAACACAATACATCCGATGAGATATAATTTTCACACCGCCAAGTGTAAAGATGAAGGAAAGAAACTTACCTAGCTGTGTGTTCCTTTCGAAGCCCTAATCTAGCATCCTCGAAGCCCTAATCTAGCATCCTCGAAGCCCTAATGGAGATCAGAAAAAGACAAAAGGTCAACAGGAAACAGACACGCAGGCCTGTTCCTGCGTTGACTCTCCCAATAATATATAGGGAATTATATAAACTATTAAAATTCAATTCTACTTATATAAACTATTGAATTTCAATTTTAATTAATAGGATTGTTTAAATTTTTGTTTTTTAAAGATTATTTTAATTTTTAATTTAAAACTTTTATTTAAAAATACTATTATACCAACTTAAATGTTTAATCGTCCAAGTAAAAACAAGTGTGTCATCTTAAAATGTATAATAAATATAATAAAAGATTCTTTTTCATTTAAAGTTTGTCGTTCGACTCCAATTTCGCCAATGGTGAAGGTTTCTTGTCAATTCTTTCCTCTAGTTTTAACGACCATTGTTAAATAACTATTTCTGCCAAAGAAGCGACGTCATTGTCATTAGCTAAACTCATAAGATCCTCCACTGCTTTTAGTAAAACATCATTGTCTTCATGAAAATTATTTTGGCTAAAAATGACAATTATCGAATTTAGTAACCAAATTAGTTTATGAGGATTGGTGCCTAGGATGCAAAATTAAGTGATTTGACATCGTAAATGAATGTTAAGCTAATTATGATGAAAAAACAGATTTAAATCAAACACAACCAAAGAATTCCCAGGATGCAAGTACTAACACCAGGATCTATACGAGGAAAAAACCCTTAATCCTTGGATGTCTCCAAAGATCTCCGACATAAAAAACCTCGAGCGATGATAACACACGTCGCTGATTGTTATTTCACATAAAATGTTAAGTACAGAGAGTTGGTGGATGTTCTAAGTGAGTGAGTGAGTACAAGTGTGAGTTCGAGAGCAAAAGTAATCTCAAATGAACCTAAGCCAGCATATTTATATTACAAATGGGCTAACTAACTGTCCAGATTTTTAGGGATTGAGTCCTCAACTGATTATGATCGTTATAGTCCGAGTCTTCAGGCATTTATTTCTCGATACGCGTCTTCCAACTGACTCAACGTGTTTTTCAAGCTTGACTTGGTCTACTAAAATGTTGCTAATCAGGCCTGGTCAAATAACACGTGTGACAACCCGTCAAAAATCCAAGGTCAAACTTATACTTTGACCATATATATATACGTATATACATGTGCATGACTTGATTTAATAGTATTATTAGTAAACACTATGTGCGAAAACGTCCAACCTTGATTATTCTCACGTTTGTATTGGAAAAACAAACCTGTAACAAAGATAAGTTCAGCCGTAGTTATAAGGAGTTCCGTTAACAAGAAAAGTAAAAATATAAAATGACTTTTATATTTTACCGAAACAGTGTCGTGAGAAATCACACCGA
Organism: Deinandra increscens subsp. villosa; assembly: GCA_039602395.1. Lineage (NCBI taxonomy): Eukaryota > Viridiplantae > Streptophyta > Magnoliopsida > Asterales > Asteraceae > Deinandra > Deinandra increscens. Next base: position 54,604,577 of record JBCNJP010000008.1, read on the forward strand.
CACTCGACAAGGTCTTGATAGAACATTTTACTTAAAACTTTAGTTAGTTTTAATATTATAAAATATTCGAGCTCGAAGCGGATCAAATAAGTTATAGAATTTCAACCATAAGAAAAATGAATATAAAATGACTCTTTATATTTTTTGAAATGATGTCGTAAGACATCATACCGACCCCTGACAAACACTTTAAGCGAATATTTTAATTAGAACTCTAGTTGTTCTGACAACGTAAAATATTCGAGCTTAAAAGTTAGTAAACGAATTATTTATTTTCTGAACGCGATACGCGAGCAAATAAAATAAATAAAACGACAACTTCTGAATAATTGAAGTTATGACTAAAAAAATATATGTCGTTCATCAACGACTAAGCCTCATAAATTATTTAGGAAGTTCGATTCGATCAAAACGTCAAAATGATTCGGTGTAGCTCAGTCCGTAACCTGAATTGGGCCCGACAAAGCCCAATAGCCCGAAATTATTTATCCGAGCCCGAAACTTGACCCAAGGATCCAACCCGACACCTCGAGTGAACCGCCCCAACCCCCGGCCCAGTCCCACGGCCCAACGATCGGCCCAAGTTGCCCGGCCCATTCATTTACCTTTTATATAAACTTTGGCATATTTCTTTTATATATTTTTTTAGGATTTTGACCCATTTAAAATATAAAAGCGCATCACCTTAACATTATATTTTTTTATAAAACTTTCATGATAGACATTCACTTCCATGAGTAGATTTATAAAAAAAAGTGATTGAATTTTTATAAGTTTTATAAAAATAAATGAAAGAATCTAGAAGTTTGAATTAGATCACATGTCTAATTTAGTTGCTAGTTGTTTTTACCCAAAACAACACTCAAACTCAACCTCTCATACTCCCAAACCCATCTCAATACTCAAACTCACTTATAAATACCAACTCAACCATTTCTCCCCACCTCTCTTTGTCCGGCCGTAGCCTTCCAACACCACCAACAAAATCAAAAATGATCCCAAACAAGCAAGTAACCAAGCAACCTCCTCATTCCTCTTTCCTTTTGTTTTCTGCGATACCCTCGTACCGGCCCCAAAATCACGCACAAAACAAACAAGTACCAAACACCCTTGGCAAAACAGCCCCAAACGGCCATCATTACGCCGCCATCGGACCAGCATCACTTCACCATTTGACCACCAACAGCAAGTCCATCAAGCCACCTCCCAAACGGCCTCAACGTTTGCCTCTAACGAGCACCGTATGCCACCGAAAACTAGCTCGCAAATAGCTGCTTTACCTTCCGAGTCAACACTTTTAAAGTTCGATATTATTCGATCGAGTCTACGGAAATATTCTCGTCTCTTTCGGTTCATCACCTAGCCTAGTGCTAGAGGTAAAAGTCTAAACTTTTTAATATAATTATTTTTGTTGTTCATTTTATATTGATATTCACTCAAAACGAGTTTTGACGCTCCACTTCTAAATATATAAAATGAACGAACAATCTTAAATATTAAACTCGTGTAGAATATTTGAGGACATAAATCATGTCTCAATATATAATTAATATACACTTCGAAACTAAAAAGATTATAGACCGACACGAGAACCGT
>JBCNJP010000008.1:54606672-54623676 GCA_039602395.1 Deinandra increscens subsp. villosa
ACAAAAAAAAATTGTTTGAATGAGGGGAATTCAACGGTATGACAATATGATTTTATTTTAATAATTTTTTTTTAAAGAATTCGTCGGTTTAAAGCTCGACCAATGACGAAGTTTGATAGTAAATCTTTGTATCACTCATCAATTGCATTCTAAAAAAAATGTTGACAATTTGTTGGATGAGGGGAATTCAACGGTATAAGAGTGTGATTTTATTTTATTTTTTTAAGAGTTTGTCGGTTTAAAGCTCGACCAATGACGAAACTTCATAGTAAACCTTTGTACCACTCACTTACCGCATTATAAAAAAAATGTTGACAATTTGTTGGATGAGGGGAATTCAACGGCATAAGAGTGTGATTATATTTTATTTTTTAAGAGTTCGTCGGTTTAAAGCTCGACCAATGACGAAGCTTGATAGTAAACCTGAGGGGGCGGGACTCAAAAATTCTACCGAAGGACGGTACACAATACATCCTAGGGGGCGATGTTTAATACATATAATTTTTTGTACATAAAATCATAAAAATAGATCTTTCTGGACGAAAACCCGGAAGGGTGGTCATCCCTTTGCGTACCTTCAAAGCTTCGCCAATGGGCTCGACTTTTAGGGAGGGTGTTATAAAACCTTAAGAGATATTGTTAGACTAAGGAATTAAAATGAGCAACGTAGAAGATATATTATCGCTCAGGCTTTGGATGGTAGACACGTAACAACGCATTTATTACTTTCATTAGTGTAGATAGAATATATTTATGAGCATTTTTTTAAGAGTGTTTGGAACTATCCTCAAATCTTCAATATCTGAGTGAGTCTTTCTGAGACGGGATTGCAATTGTCCATACTGGATTTGACATTCCAGGTTGACTCACCCAGGAACAACATCAAGAAGAAAGCCCACCACGTGAAAAAACCCCCTTGAGTCAGGTTTAAACTTGAGACCTCAAAGTTCACAAGGTTTAATCATCATCCCGATGCAATTAAACCAAATGTCTTTTGGTATAATATATTTATGAGTTACTTAGGTATAATTAATTTAAGTAATTGTTATTTGCATTGTAAAAGTTGTGTTTTGGGTTACATTTAGAGGTGGGTTAATGTAGATCAGTCTAGAGGTGAGTAAAAAACCGAATTGAAATCGAAAAAATCACAAAAACCGAACCGAAAAAAACCGAACTGAAGTAAAAATCAGAAAAAATCGAACCGAAACTTGTGGTTCGGTTTCGGTTCAAGATTAAGAAAAAACCGTAAAAAACTGAACCGAACCGAGTGAATAATTTATATAAGTTTTTAAGTTTATATAGATATGTAATTGTGTTTTAATGAAGGGGTAACTTTGTAGAAACATAACCAACTCTCAATTTTGTTCCAATTAGGTCACTCAAACTTTTTTTTGTTCCAATCAGGTAACTTAATTTTAAAATATGTTCTAATCCTAGATAAATGACTTGATTAGCAAGTAACCTAATCAATTTTTTTATAAAAACTGATTTTTTTATAAAAAACGGATTTTTTTATAAAAATGAATTTTTTAAAATCGAATTTTTAATAAAAACGATTTTTTATATAAAAATTCGAAATTAAAAAAAATTGTTTTTTTTATAAATTTCGAATTTTATTTAAAAATTCGTTTTTATTAAAAATTCGATTTAAAAAAATCGTTTTAAAAAAAATATAAAAAAAAACAGTTTTTTTATAAATAAAATTGATTAGGTTACATGCTAATCAGGTCATTTATCTAGGATTAGAACATATTTTAAAGTTAAGTTACCTGATTGGAACAAAAAAAAAGTTTGAGTGACTTAATTGGAAAAAAACTGAAAGTTGGTTATGTTTCTGTGACATTTTCGCTTTAAGGAACTTAATTACAGTTATTTACAATTCTTATATAAATCAGTTTATACTTACCTTTGCAAACCATCAAAATTCCTCAAGTTTGAGTTCCCTCTCAATCGGTTATTTCATTTTTAAGCAGCAACTCCTTTTCTTTCTTCTTCTTACCATCGAGGACAATGAAGATTGGGGTCAAGATCTTTAGTGTTAAAATTTTAAAATTTAAAACCAATTTTTATTTTGTATGTTACACGTGCTTTTGTTTTTTTTTAATTTGATGGTTATAACGATAGTTGTTTATTACTATTGATAATTTATTTTCTAAGACTAGACCTTTAAAGTTTAAAACTATTTTAACCACATCTATAAAAAAAACCGAATCCGAACCGAACTGAACCGAAACCGGAAAAAAACCCGAAAAATCCGAACCGGAAAAAACCAAAACCGAATGGTTTTTTTCTAAAAACCGAACCATTAATTTTTCGATTCCCTTTAAGCCAAAAACCAAACCGGACCGAACCATACTCACCTTAAGACCACCAAATATATTCTAGTCCATACACTATTTTAAATGTCATGGTCTAATATTTCCGGGCAAGTAAAACGTGGAGAGAGCTAGAGCTTGAAATATACAAATATGAAAGATAAAGGACCGAAATTGTAAAAACTTAAAACTAATTTTTTTGTTTGTTTTGTTGAAATTTGGAAAGTAGATCAGATCCACCCAAGACTTTGTTCAGCCCACCTTGAAAGACAAACAACAAAAGTCCACGTTCAAATTTGCAGCCCTTCACTTATAAAAAGGTATTCTAGAAGTTTACATTTTTTTTCATTTTTTCACTTTAAACTCCCATCAGATAAATTTATATTTATATATATTTATATATATTACAAAAATAACTGGGTGGTCCACACTCATAAAACACTATTCATATGTTGACTAATAGGAAACATGACACGTGTCATATTCCATCACTAATAACATGACACGTATCATGTTCAATCAACAATCGTGGTCACGTGTTAGGTCGCGTGGTCACGTGTTAGACCACGTGTTATATACATGTGGTATTTTTTTAAGACTTAAGCGCAGGTAGATAACTTTTAGAGGTTTTGACTTTGGTCACAACGTTCTGAAAAATGGGTGTTAGGCCACCGTGTCATGTACATGTGGTATTTTTTTTTCAAATTTAAGCGCAGGTGGTCAACTTTTAAATCACTTTTAGAGTTTTCGAGCCTTTGACCACGGCGTTTCGGAAAATGGTGGCCCGCCGCGAAGCGCGGGCGGGTCACCATCTTGTTATATTACATTAATAAATGAGTGTCATACACACAACTTTCACTATTCATATGCTCACCTATAGGAACATGACACGTGTCATGTTTCACCACTAATAATATGACACGTGTCATGTTCAACCAATAATAGATTGGCACGTGTCGTAGTGGCTTTTTAAAATTTTACTGGTTGTGACACATAATCACTATTCATATCTAGGCCACTACGTGGCCTGACACGTAACCACGTGTTAGGCCATGTGGTGACACGTGGACACGTGTTAGGCCACGTGTCATATGTAGGCCAATGCTTTTGCGACACGTGGTCATGTGTTAGGTCACGTATGGCGATACGTGGCCACGTGTTAGGCCAATGTTTTTGCGACACGTGGTTACGTGTTAGGCCACGTGTTATGTACAGGTGATATTTTTTTCAGACTTAAGCGCAGGTGGTCAACTTTTAGACCACTTTTAGAGTTTTTGACTTTGCTCACAGCGTTTTAAAAAATGGGTGTTAGGCCGCGTGTCATGTACATGTGGTATTTTTTCAGACTTAAGCGCAAGTGGTCAACTTTTAAATCACTTTTAGAGTTTTCGACTTTGGCCACGGCGTTTCAGAAAATGGGTGGCCCGCCGCGAAGCGCGGGCGGGTCACCATCTTGTTTATATTTAAAATTAATTTTCAATAAAATTTACAAAAAAGTTTCTAGAAAAAAATAAAGTTGTTTCTTATTGTATCTTGACTTTTTAATTTATAAAAACTTTTTTTTATGTTTTGTGATTCTACCAAAAGTATTTTCTTTATTAAATATATAATGTTTTGGTTTTAAAGAATATATTTATATATTTTATATTAAAAAGTTTCTTACAAAAGTTTTTTTTAAAGTTTAGTTATATATTATTTTTAAACCATTTTAGAAATCTAATAAAACCCCTTTTGTAATTTCTTTATAAAGACAATATTGTAAAAGGTTAAAAAACAACAATGAACTTTTTTTTAAAAATAAAACTTTTACGAACCCTTTTTATTACGTTTAAAAGTGTTTAAAAATAATTTTAAAAAGTACAAATCATGTTTAATAATTAATTTTTTTAAATATGTAAAAATAGAAAAAAAATATTGTTAAAAACATTTTCTAAACTAACCATTTAATACTTTTTAAAAACATTTTTGAATTTGTTTTTTTAAAAAGTTCCTATTACTTTTTAAACGATTAAATAACGTTTTGAAAACAATATATAAATAACTTTTAAACTTTAAAAAAAAACATGTACAAAACGTTTGATAAAATAATATATAACTAGAAATTCAATTAAAAAATCTATAGAAGAAACATTTTAATTGATACTAAAAGTTAAAATTAAAATATTTGAAAAGATTCACAAAACATAGAAATAAAGTTTTTATAAAAAAATAGGATATATCAAACAAAATTTATTTTTCTAGAAACTTTTCTTTAAATATTATAGAATAATCTTTTTTTTCATATAGATTTAAATTTATTAAATGAGAGTTGGAGTGAGAAGATGCACGCAATCTTTTAAAAACACCATATTGGTAAATAGTTTTGTATCAACACCTTGAAAGACTAACAAGTAGGCCTGCAAATGAACCGAACGAACATGAACTTGGGCATGTTCGTGTTCGTTCATTTAACCTTAAGCGAACACGAACATTAGTCACGCAAACATTCTCTTGTTCGTGTTCGTTTATTAAGGAAATGGACATGTTCGTATTCGTTTATGTTTATTCGTTAAGGACTAAACGAACGGTTCATGAACATAAACGAGCATAATTTTAAACGAACATAAACAAACACAAATTTAAGCAAAAAAAAAAAAACACATATTGTTTATGGCAATGTCAATAATCAAGAAAATCATCTAAATGAATGGTTGAAATGTTCATAGCTCATTCGAAAATCCATCAAGACTCATCCAACATTCTTAATTAATCTTTATTAAGTATTTTATTAGTAAAATTATTTATATTATTATATTAATAAGATTAAACGAATGTAAATGAACATAAACGAACACATATACACAGAACATAAACAAACGAACATAAACGAACGTTCACGAACATAAATGAATGAACGAAACATTTGTTCATGTTCGTTCATTTAATTAAATGAATAAAAAGTTATGTTCTGTTCGTTCATTTATTAAATAAATGAACATAAACGAGCTTCTTGCCGACGGTTCACGAACGGTTCACGAACTGTTCACTGAACGTTCGGTTCATTTAAAGGCCTACCAACAAGAAAAGTTCACATTTAAATTCGCAGCCCTTCACTTACTTCTTTTTTTAGCCCTTAACTATCCAATACCTCTCTCTCTCTCTCTCTCTCTCTCTCTCATCTCTCTCTCGTTATATTTTTGGCAGCACACCTTTTGTTTTTCGGTCTCAAATCAGGCGTTGACGAGGAGTGTTGAGTTTGTTCCTCCTTTGATTCAAATCCTCTTAACTTTAAAATTGTCGAGGAAGTTTCGACTTTGCCTTTAAGTTTTCGACCAGTGCTACCAGGGGCGGCTCAACTACTTTGGTGTCCGAAATCGAATTAAAAATCCTCGAGCCTTTTTAAATCTCATTGCTATAAATCCTTTTTTATTCAGACATTTATAGTTGATTAATCAATTCTCATTACACTAGTTATAAGAAGCTTAAAACTGTATCTGTGACACCTCGTCCAAAACCAGGTCAAACCTCCCTCCTTTGACTTTTTAATTTAATATTCATACGTGTTATTTATGTGATTAAACTACTAAATTCCTAAAATAAACTGATAACCGATAACCAATGACGTAATAAATCCCGCGTTTGTACTAAACCCGTAAAATCTGAAAGTTTTCATATTTTAAGTATGGAACTTCAATAATAAAAATGAAAATATAAAAATGGACTTTTTATGTTTTTACCAAAGCTGATATAATCTGACTTACCTTAAACGTTTTACGAACTTAAAATGAGATAAAAATGGTTCCGTTGTCAAGACTTAGCCAAAAGAAAAACCGATGACCCGTTCGGGCCCAATTAGGCCCAATAAGCCCAAAACAACCCAAACGAACCCGAAACTTAATCCGACGACTCGACCCGACCAACCGATCATCCGAACCAACCCGGAGGCCCGACCCATGGCCCAACCGGCCTGGGCCGAACCTGGCCTTCCAGTCGCGGCCCACTCAGAGAAACGGCCCGAGTCCGGCCCGCTTTCCCTCTCGGCCCAAACCGGGGAAACCCGGCCCAACCACCCGGTTCCCACTTGGGCTTCGGCCCACTCTCTTTCTCGTCTCTTTTGGGCTTCGGCCCAACCACACACAATTTAATTAAATTGTTTGGCCCATGAGTTTTTATAAGATTAGCCCACAAAGATTTTTATAAAATTTTGGCCCAAAAATTTATTAAAAACCACCACCTTTGTAGTTTAAATATACTTGGTTTATATTTTAAAAGTTGTGATTTTTAATCACCACTAACCACTACATATTTTATAAAACCTTCCCTTTGTTTATTAAACTTAAGCAAGTTTATAAAAACTTAGTCACCTACACATGGATAAATTGGATGAATAATAACTTGACAACAAGCCTAGTCTAGAGAGGATTAGGGACAATGAGCAATGGTCATTAACCACAAACCATCATATAAGTACAAGCCCTCACCTCACCATCCATTCACCTCAAACCAAGACAACACAACTCACTCTCTCCCTCTCCCTTCACCCTTTTCGGCCGAAACCACCCACAACAACCACCACCGCCGCTGAGCTGCCACCACCTGCCGACTGCCGTCGCCGCCGGAAGCCTCGCCGGACCACCCCAGCCCGCCGGAGACCTCCATCGATTCCTCCTCTTCTCTCGGTTTCCCCTCCTCACTCCATTGTGACTTTTCTAAACCCATTTCCCATATGTTTTCCTTTTATGTTTAACACCCAATAATACCCAAGTCCTGAAAACAACACTAAAAACAACTACATTTTGGTTTAATCAATCTCTCTTCTCTACCTCTTTCTTCTTTGATCTTAAAATTCTTTTTGGTGTTCTAAGGAAATTAAGGTAGCCAAGGGAATGGGTGAAACACATGGAGAAATCAAGAGAAAGTATCCATGTGCACCTAATAAAAATGTGATGTTTGACAAATAAATAAACAAATAAAAGAGGGCTAGGCTTAAGGACAGCGGCGATAAGTCTGCGGCACTGCCGGAAAAGCCATCATCGCCTTCAGAAAGTCATAGTGAAGCAATTCCGGTGAACGGCTAGGCTTAACAGTGTATGCGATAAGAACGCGCCACAACCGCAAAGTCCATCATCGCCGTGAAAATATAATAACCAAGCAATTCCGATGACCGGAATCCATAAACAAAAGATTCACAACAGCAAAGTAGATCGCCGCCGATTCAATGGAGCGACGCCTTAACGGCAGCCTCCGGTTAAACGTGACCACCAACCAACCGTCATGCACCGGGGTGTAGAGAGATAGGGACGGCGAAAACCCCAGAGAGACATCAACGAAAACCCTAAAGTGGGGGCTGTTCGTTACCTTTGAAGAGAAAGAGAGAGTTTCTTTAATTTAAAGGAGAGAGAATGAACTATTTCATAAATAAAGGTAGATGGAATACAGCTGGCATGTTCTTAATGAAGATGAAATACAACTGGCGACTTTGCCTTTAAGTTTTCGACCAGTGCTACCAGGGGCGGCTCAACTACTTTGGTGTTCGAAATCGAATTAAAAATCCTGGAGCCCTTTTTAAATCTCATTGCTATAAATCCTTTTTTATTCAGACATTTATAGTTGATTAATCAATTCTCATTACACTAGTTATAAGAAGCTTAAAACTGTATCTGTGACACCTCGTCCAAAACCAGGTCAAACCTCCCTCCTTTGACTTTTTAATTTAATATTCATACGTGTTATTTATGTGATTAAACTACTAAATTCCTGAAATAAACTGATAACCGATAACCAATGACGTAATAAATCCCGCGTTTGTACTGAAAACATATACCGTATGAAATCTGAAAGTTTTCATATTTTAAGTATGGAACTTCAATAATAAAAATGAAAATATAAAAATGGACTTTTTATGTTTTTATCCAAAGACTAGATATAATCTGACTTACCTTAAACGTTTTACGAACTTAAAATGAGATAAAAATGGTTCCGTTGTCAAGACTTAGCCAAAAGAAAAACCGATGACCCGTTCGGGCCCAATTAGGCCCAATAAGCCCAAAACAACCCAAACGAACCCGAAACTTAATCCGACGACTCGACCCGACCAACCGATCATCCGAACCAACCCGGAGGCCCGACCCATGGCCCAACCGGCCTGGGCCGAACCTGGCCTTCCAGTCGCGGCCCACTCGAGAAACGGCCCGAGTCCGGCCCGCTTTCCCTCTCGGCCCAAACCGGGAAAACCCGGCCCAACCACCCGGTTCCCACTTGGGCTTCGGCCCACTCTCTTTCTCGTCTCTTTTGGGCTTCGGCCCAACCACACACAATTTAATTAAATTGTTTGGCCCATGAGTTTTTATAAGATTAGCCCACAAAGATTTTTATAAAATTTTGGCCCAAAAATTTATTAAAAACCACCACCTTTGTAGTTTAAATATACTTGGTTTATATTTTAAAAAGTTGTGATTTTTAATCACCACTAACCACTACATATTTTATAAAACCTTCCCTTTGTTTATTAAACTTAAGCAAGTTTATAAAAACTTAGTCACCTACACATGGATAAATTGGATGAATAATAACTTGACAACAAGCCTAGTCTAGAGAGGATTAGGGACAATGAGCAATGGGTCATTAACCACAATACCATCATATAAGTATAAGCCCTCACCTCACCATCACATTCACCTCAAACCAACACAACACAACTCACTCTCTCCCTCTCCTTTCACCCTTTTCGGCCGAAACCACCCACAACAACCACCACCGCCGCTGAGCTGCCACCACCTGCCGACTGCCGTCATCGCCGCCGGAGCCACCCCAGCCCGCCGGAGACCTCCATCGATTCCTCCTCTTCTCTCGGTTTCCCCTCCTCACTCCATTGTGACTTTTCTAAACCCATTTCCCATATGTTTTCCTTTCATGTTTAACACCCAATAATACCACAAGTCCTGAAAACAACACTAAAAACAACTTACATTTTGGTTTAATCATCAAATCTCTCTTCTCTACCTCTTTCTTCTTTGATCTTAAAATTCTCTCTTGGTGTTCTAAGGAAATTAAAGTAACCAAGGGAATGGGTGAAACACATGGAGAAATCAAGAGAAAGTATCCATGTGCACCTAAAGATCATCATGTTTATTATATATGCATTTACATGTATTTTGTTGATCAAGAACAAAACCTTAAATGGATATTATCCATAAAACTCATAAAATGAGTTAGATGTTCTTGAATAATAATTTTGTTTGAATTTAATGGTCCTAACACTTGAAAGTGTTAGTAGATTAAATAACCTAACAAGAAAAACCAAGTATATGAGATGAAACATATAAAATGGGTGTTATATTTATTTAATTTGTCCTAACACAAAAGTGTTAGTTGATTGTCTATTTAATTAAAATGTCCTAACACTAAGTGTTAGTAGATGTTTATGATTAATTGTCCTAACACCTTAAGTGTTAGTTGATAAATTTACATTTCATGTTTATAGTCTAAATTGGTCCTAACACTATATGTGTTAGTTGATTCAATCATGGATTATGTTATAATGCTAGATTGGACATGTCACATATTAAGATTATGTTGATTAAATCAAATGGATCTTTTAATAAGATTAAATGACTAACAATGTGTCACAGTAAATGGAAAAATTTCTTGTTTTTGGTAAAAACCTAACACATTTAAAGTGTTATAAAAATTTTCAAAACAAAAAGAATGTTACATGATTTTGTTGCTAAAAATGGCAAGGAATAAAATTTATGTCAAATGATTAATTTGACATAAATTCTTGGATTTATTACAAGTTTTAGACCATTTAAAGACATGTTATATAAAATGGAGGATTTTCTATAAAAAGACACTTGTAGAATAAATATTTTTATCAAAGGTTTTTATAAAAATCATCAAAAGGCAAGCAATTGACTTTAAATATTTTTATGAACTCTTATTGTTACTTTGATAAAATCAAAGTAATCAAAATGAGAATACGTTGCGTAGTAATAAAACCGGGACCATACGGCGATATACGCGAAAACGTAAATGTTTGAAATCTTAAACCAAACCTCTTATCATGTTTTATTAAAACAATCCAAAAGTTTATAATAAATAAACTTTTATAAATCCATGTGTCGCCATGTAATGTTTTAAAACAACGTTTTAGAAAGAAATGAATATTTCATGCAAAAGAAATATTAAACGATTTCAAAATTATCTAAATGTCGTGACTTAAAACGTATCCTTCAAATGACTCTTGTTTTAAAATTAAAAAATAAACTTCAAATAATTATTCTTTGACTAATAATTATTTACAAAAGTTTTAAACCATGTTTTATTCACTAAGAATTGTTAGACATAATTATTTAATTAAAAATAATTATAACTTGCATAATTAATCGATCGAACACATAAAATAGTAAACGTTATTATTTTAATTCGATGTTCAATACTTGCTTTAATTATTAAATGATTATTCTTGTATTATATTTATTGAACATAAATATAAATCATTACGAAAGTATTTATTTAATAAATACAAACTAACGGGTTTTCAAACGAATACAAACGGGATTAAAACGTCAAGACTTGACCGGTATCACTTGGGTGACTTATGTTACTCAATTGATTGTAGACCTTATGCAAATGCCTTATTATTTAGAACATTACTTGCTACCACTCCTGCACTGTTTATTTCATCATACCTGCTGATCCAGTGAGTTTCACGGCCCCTTTTCTTTTAACTGTTTTATACTCTTGGGGGAGAAATCATGAAAACTGATAAATGCTTTTTACTTAATATTATGGTTTATCTGTTAGGCGTATGACTGCTTGTTCTCTTACTGATTACCCAATTATGGTACATTATCGTTATAAACGTTTGTACAACTCCATCCCACCATTAATTGATTTCAATTAGTTTTGTACGAAACGATAGCTAGTGAATAGATCTATTTGGGTTGACAACCCTGCCCTAACTGGTAGCTCCAGTTCTGACTCCGGATTGTCTGGGGGTACACGTCAGTTATTCTGCTCTGTTCATTATCTCTAGGGCGAGATACTATGGGTGGGTAAACCGTTAGTATTTAAAATCAAGGTTCAGGTGAGTTCATACAACCACAACGGTAAACCAATGTGATATTTAAGTATCCTGAAAACTGTTTTACCAACTTTAAACATAGAGTCTTAAACCTGTGGACCTCACCAACTTTATGTTGACCCTTTTTAAACTCATGATTTCTTAGGTAATTGATGCAATCTATGGACGACATGCAAATGGGGCTTCATCATGCTATCGGACCTGCTTACAGAGTCGTAGTCCCAACTATCCCAATAAAATGTTTTATGCTTTTAATATTAAATTAAGACTTTATGATTTTCGAATGTAAGACATTGTCGTTTCCACTACTCTTTCCGCTGCAATGAAATGACGAAATGTTTTTATGAAGTTTAAATTTATTAGAAGTTGTTCTATGTATCCGCGACTATGATTCCATCTCGTTCACACCCAAACCCGTTGACCGGGGTGTGACAGTATCTCTTTTACAATCATTCTTAATTTCATACTTATGATTACATACAACACAATTCAAAGTTTCAACAACATGTCAAATTCATATAAAAAACCTCATTTTGCTTAGCGGTTAGCAATTTTGAGAAACTCCTAGGATAAATTCATCTTTTTTTATTGTTGTAATTCGAAAACCAGTACACTTTATCTCACATAGACACAATCATTCACAAATATGTTTGTAATCAATGAATCAGAGCTAAATCAACACCAAATGAACAAAAATGCAAGAACTTCTACTTCAATCCTTAAAATGCAGAAAATAGTCGGATATAACGAATCTAACTTTGAATTTTGAGTAGCTAAGTCTGTTGTATGGAACACTTTAAGAAGCAATTTAAAGAAAGTAAACCATACCTTGGTTAGAAATTAGAATATTTTTATAACTCCAATTACTTGCTCTAGACTTTTTCTCTTTAAAACTATAGGGGAGGAAAAACGGAGGGGAAAGAAGGATGGTTGTAGATTTTGATTCAAGTCTTCCATATTACACTAGTGACAAGTGAAACCCTAAATTAATATGGGGGGCCCTTAAATATGGAGGCCCTAAGAAAGTGCTTCACCTCAATACACATCGGAGCTGGCTCTGAGTGTCACAAATTGGGGGTGTTCATTGAATCGAATTTTGAATATTCGAATTGAATTCTTCAAATTTTGATTTTCAAAACCTAAATTTGAATTTAGAGTAGATTCGAAAAATTCGATTCGAATTGTTCGAATCTACTCTAAATTCGAAATAGCCATCCCATTCTAATTTGATTCAATTCACTTTGATGTTGGTTTTGGAATTCGAATAAATTCAAAACTATTTTAGTAAAAATAGAAATCTATAAATGTATAAAACTATTAGAAACCAAAAAGAAATTATATCACAAAAATCATAGGTAATATTCAAAATGGAAACGTCTAAATTAGACATAGTTCAGCTTAACTTTCAAAATATATATATCCATAGCAATTTGTTCGACAACTTTATTCATTAATTATTTTAGCAGCCAACTTATCCTTCAAAACATCAAACTTAAGAATCCCTCAAAACACAAGATTTAAAATTTTATTATACATCCAAACAACACAATAGTTATAGGACATAATAACATCAAGTCATTTGAAAAGAAGATGATATAGAGAATCCACATGATGCTAAATTTTAGGGCATGAATTAGAGAAAATGTGCTTTCAAATTAGAATATTTTAGAAGATTAAAATTTTAAAAATTTGTAATGCGTGGAAATGTGAAATTGTTATGAATGTTTCTAATTTGAAATAAGTGAAAATGTGAAATTTTTATGAAGGTCTTCTCCTTGCCGCCGCCATAGTTTTTCATCCCTGGTATGTTTTTGATCAAGATCTTTGCCCCTTCTTCGTCGCTATTTTTTTCTCTCTTATCGGTGGTTGTTTTCGCTCCTTTCTTTGTCAAAAATGATTCGTTAATAGATCATAGGAAAGAAAGCTGGAGAATAAAGAAAAAGACTAGTGGTAGCTTGAGAGTAAAGAAAAAGACTAGTGGTGGTGTTGGGTGAGGCAGTGACCTTCCCATTTTGGGGTCAATTTACCATCCCCTGGATTCGTGGTATTCTGAAATGCCTTCCTTAAAACCAAGTCTCCTACCGTGAATCTTCGAATCCTCACATGTTTGTTGTAGCTTTTAGAGATTCTCTGTTGATACGCGACCATCCTCCAGGCAGCTTGTTCTCGTAGTTCATCCATGGTATCAAGGTTGTCAGCCAGGGATCCGTTATTCGCATCCTGGGTCTGGCTGATGACCATGAATGTTGGGACAACCATTTCTGTTGGAATAACTGCTTCCGTACCGAAGACCAAATAAAAAGGGGTTTGGCCTGTGGCATTCTTGGATGTAGTCCTATCAGCCCACAATGCCAGTGGTAACTCTTCTGCCCATTTCCCTTTTTTCTCTTTGAGCTTTTTCTTCAAGTTGTTAATGATGATTTTGTTGCTAGACTCTGCCTGGCCATTAGCCTGAGGGTGCACTGGTGTAGAAGTTATCATTTTTATCCCCCAACTTTCACAGAATCCAGTAGTCCTTTTTCCAATAAATTGAGATCCATTGTCACACACTATTTCAGAGGGTATGCCAAATCTCGTTATGATATTTCTCTTGATAAATGAAATAACTTCCTTTTCTCTGACTTGGACATATGCCTCAGCCTCTATCCACTTTGAGAAGTAATCAGTCATGGCCAACATGAAGACTTTTCCTCCTGGTGCCCTGGGTAGCTTTCCTACAATGTCCATTCCCCACTTCATAAAGGGCCAGGATGCAGGGATTGGATGCAGGGGTTCAGCTGGTTGATGAGGAATGTTGGCGTGTCTCTGACAAGCGTCACATTTAAGGGCAAAATCCTGGGAATCCTTTCTCAAGGACGGCCAGAAGTAACCCGTCCTCAGGATTTTGGACATTAGGGACCTGCCCCCTGTGTGATTTCCACAGTCGCCTTCGTGGATATCCTTGAGTACTTCCAGGGCTTCGTCGTCCTCCAAGCATCTTAAGTATGTTCCTGCAACAGATTTTCTATATAGTTTTTCTTTAATGAGAACATACCTGGCCATTCTGGTTCTGAATGCTCTGGTATCTCTTTCTTCTTTTGGGATAGAGCCGTTTTGTAGGTATTCTATGATAGGTTTGGTCCAGGATGACAGGGTATCCTGGGAATTAGAACGCCGTGCATCCTGGGTATCAGGACATTGTACATCCTGGGTATCAGGAAACTGTACATCCTGGGTATTGGATGCCAAAACCTTGCCCCCCGGACCAATGTCTTCTGGATTCTCCTGTTGATTGATTGCTGGACTTAATATGTGGATTATGGGGATATGTGTGTCTTCCATTGCCTTGAATGCTGATCCCAGATTTGCTAATGCATCTGCTTCGGCATTTTCATCCCTGGGTACTTGCTGTATATTGAAAGTTTGAAAATCCTGGGAAATGGCCTTCACAATCTCTAGGTACTTGGCTAATTTCTCCCCTTTTACTGCATAAGATCCATTGAAATGGTTAGTTAAAAGTAGGGAATCGACATATACCTGGATGTTCTGGATCCCAAGATGCAAAGCCAATTGTAAGCCAGCAATCAGGGCTTCATACTCCGCTTCGTTGTTGGTGGCTTCGAATTCACACCTAACAGCCTGGGGTATCATGTCCCCCTGTGGCGATTTCAGTATGATTCCAAGGCCTGTCCCCCTGACATTGGATGCCCCATCCGTGAATAGGGTCCAACATCCTGAGAATTCATCCTCCTGCAAACTCTGGAATTCTTGATCTGCTTCACTCTGGATATCACTACTGAAATCAGCCACAAAGTCTGCTAGAGCTTGTGATTTTATGGTTGTTCTTGCTTCATAGACTAGGTTGTAGGCACTCAACTTTAGGGACCATTTTGCCATCCTACCTGACATCTCAGGTTTTCTCAAGACAGACTTTATAGGGTAATTAGTTTTCACATATATAGTATGAGTCTCAAAATAGTGTCTAAGTTTGGTAGAGGCCATACTTAGGGCTAATATAAGCTTTTCTAAATGCGAGTACCTGGATTCGGCGTCAAGAAGGCTTTTACTTACGTAATATACTGGATGTTGTTGACCTTCGGCATCCTTGGTTAGGACTGCGCTTACCGTGTTTCTTGAAACTGCAAGGTATAATGATAAAGGCTCCCCTGGATTCGGCTTCATCAGGAGTGGTGCCGAGGATAGATAGGCTTTCAAGTCCTGGAAGGCTTGTTCATGCTGGGTCGTCCATTCAAACTTCTTATTCTTCCTCAGAATGTCATAAAAGTCTCTGCATCTCTCCGAGGATTTGGAAATGAATCTATTCAGGGCTGCAACCCGACCTGTCAACCTTTGTACATCCTTGGTTGACTCTGGCGACTTCAGGTTCATTATAGCACGAATCTGTTCCGGGCTAGCTTCGATTCCTCTTTTGGTCACCATGTAACCCAGGAATTTGCCAGCACCCACTCCAAAATGGCACTTCTCTGGATTCAGTTTCATATTGTACCTGTCTAGGATATCAAAGGATTCCTTGACATCCTGGATATGGGCGCTGACATTCAGGGACTTTACCACCATGTCATCTATATATACCTCCATAGTTTCTCCTAGCTTTTCTTTGAACATCATATTCACCAACCTTTGGTAGGTTGCCCCTGCATTTTTTAATCCAAAAGGCATAACAACATAACAATAAATACCTGTTGGTGTGATGAAGGCTGTATCCTCTTGATCACTGGGTTCCATCTGAATTTGTTGAAATCCAGAGGTGGCATCCATGAATGTTAGCATCTCATGGCCTGCCGTAGCATCCACCATTGAGTCAATATGTGGCAAAGGAAAAGGATCTTTAGGGCATGCACGGTTCAGGTCTGTATAATCTACACAGACCCTCCACTTGCCATTTTTCTTTTCCACCACCACCACATTTGCCAACCATCTTGGGAACTTAACCTCCCTGATCATCTTGTTCTTTAGTAAACGGTCTACTTCCTCTTGAATTATCACATGCTTTTCAGGGGCGTATTTCCTCCTCTTTTGATGCACGGGCCTGTAAGAAGGATCAATGCCAAGTTTATGTGTTATAATATTTTTGGATATACCTGTCATGTCTTCTGTGCTCCATGCGAATGTTGTCATCCTAGAGCGGAGAAATTTCACCAGTTCTTCTTCAATGGGACCAGGGATGTTAGTACCAATCAATACTTTTTTCCCAGGATGCATAGGGTCTAGGACTACTTGTTTTACGTCCTGTTCCCTTGCTTCTAGGACATCCCTGGCCTTTTTCTTTAATTGCTATCCTTGACGGGCTTTGGCTGAAATCTTCATGGCCGAAGTGTAACAATCTTTTGCCTCCTGTTGGTCACTGTGGATGGTGACCACTCCCCAGGGTGTGGGCAGTTTGACGCACTGATGATACGTAGAGGGGACAACTTTCATGTCGTGAATCTAGGGTCTGCCCAGAATGAGGTAGGGAATGGAATGGAATGGTCGAGGGAATGAAATTGATTATTACCATTCCATTGTCATGTTTGGTTACCATGTGGAATGAAATAAATCATTGCTTCGTATTGTTTGATGGTTTGTAATTGAGATAATTTACAATCTATCTATATAGCGACTAACTATATCCGTCTTTATTTATCT
>JBCNJP010000008.1:54624176-54650145 GCA_039602395.1 Deinandra increscens subsp. villosa
GAGTGTTTTAGGACAGATTAAAGGATCGCATTTTACTTACACCTTAACTATGTGTAATCGCATGTGACATTTCAATAAAGTTCTCTCTACTTTTCCAATTGATTCTCTTGTTCTTACTTGAAATCTCAATCTTCATTTAGCTTGTTACAACATTACAATCCGAGGAATATTTGTTTCTTCACATCCAAACAACACAATAGTTATAGGACATAGTACCATCAAGTCATTTGGAAAGAAGATGATATAGGGAATCTACATGATGCTAAATTTTAGGGCATGAATTACAGAAAATGTGCTTTCAAATTAGAATATTTTAGAAGATTAAAATTTAAAAAATTTGTAATGCGTGGAAATGTGAAATTGTTATGAATGTTTCTAATTTGAAATAAGTGAAAATGCGAAACTTTTATGAAGGTCTTCACGTTACCGCCACCATAGTTTTTCGTCCCTGGTATGTTTTTGATCAAGATCTTTGCCCCTTCTTCGTCGCTATTTTTTCTCTTATCGGTGATATGTGAAATTGTTATGATTGTGGTGCAGTGGTTAGGGTTAGGGTTTTGTATACGGTGGCAGATCTATGTGTGATGCTATGGTGGCTGAGGCTGTAGGTGTCAACGACAACTGGTAGAGGAGCGATTATATGCTCCGGTTGTGAGTTTGGTGGTTGCAAATGGTGGCTTTAATGGTTATTGGTGGCGAAAGGATGGATCTAGATCTTCTTTTCAATTGTTAACAGATCATAGGAAAGAAAGCTTGAGAATAAAGAAAAAGACTAGTGGTGGTGTTGGGTGAGGCAGTGAGTGATGACAGTTAGAATACATAGATAATTCAAGTAATTGTTGTTTGTGTTGTAAAATGTTGTGTGTTGTGTTTAGGGCTACACTTGAGCTAGGCTTATGTGGACCATCATATTACATTCTAGTCCCTTAACTATTCTAAATGTCATTATCTAAATTTTACACAAATGGTCGTCATGGTTTGTCAAAAATAATAGACTCGGGTATTAATGTTTTTAGAAATGATATTTAGTCCCATAGTTTCTAATTTTGATAATGTCCGATACTAAGCCTAATTTCACTTAAATTTTATATTAATATTAGATGAAATGACCAAAATACCCTTTTATAAATAAAAGACCATTTATTAATGTAAATTGCGAATACTATTAAAAAAACTAATTAATGAGAAGTTGTCGCCACCACTAGTCGTCTCTTCATCCACACACCATTGCAAATTAGAAAACCCAATCAAGCATCACGACCATCCTTTCTCTCCTCGCAAATCTTTCATCGGAAACTACCACAGCCAGCCAACCCTCGTTACTATCATCTTCATCTTCTTTATCCACACATCCACACACCATCACTATCACAAATCAAAATTTAAAACCCCAGATAAAACCAAAAACGATAGAATCTTCCTTTTCCAATTAGGCTCTGTTTGTTATGAGCTAATGAAATGAATGAAGAAATGGAATGGATGAGAGAATGAAATGGTTAAGGGAATGAAATGGATCATTACCATTTCATCATCCTGTTTGGTTACCATGTGAGAATGACATATATTATTGTTTCGTGTTGTTTAATAGTTAGTAAAAATGAAGTAATCGAATACAATTTTACTAATATTTTCATTTAAAATTAATATATATGTTTAGTTATTATTTTTTGACTTTTTTAAATTTTTAATTTTTATTAATTTATTTTTTAATAAATGTTTTAAATTTATTTGGTTTTTATTTTTATTTTCTATTTTAGTGTTATTTTTATTATTTTTTATTTTATTTTCTATTTATTTATATTTATATTTTTAAATATTTGTTCGTATTTTTTTTCTCTTTTTATTGTTATATTTTTTTTTTGTTTTCATAAAATTTTAAGAAAAAAATCAAATTGAATAAAATTTCTATTTCATTACTTGAAAAAATAAAAAAAACGTCTGTCCCTAAAGGAATGAAAATCTATAGAAATGAAATGAATCACATTCCTTATGTAATAGTGCATTCCATTTCAATGTGTCATAAAACATGTCATTTTTTCATTCTGACATAATGACCTATTTCATTTCATCCTCTATTCATGCATACCAAACACTACCTTATTGTTTTTTCTTCACTTCTTCAGCTCTCTTTCTCACTTCCTCGTGGATTTTTGCCATCATATATCTTCCTTTCTTAATTATTGTTTTTTTTCGAGTTGATGGTTCTATAGTTGACAGGGACGGATTTATTTGTGTCTCAGCGGGGGGCGAGGCACCCACTGGAATCTATCTAAATAGTAGGAAATTTTGAGTTTTTTTGAGAAGGCCCCTTTCATAAAAACCTAAGAGGCCCCTGTGGAGAGGGAGAGAGTGAAGGAATTAAAAAAAAATTGGTTACCTGGTTTTGTAAAAAGCTAAAGAAGCTTCAACGGAGGTAATTTGATGTAGAAGAAGATAAACAGTAGAAGAGGATAGAAAAAGAACAATAAGAAAAGACTATAAATAAAAAGAGAGAGAGAAGTTGAGATTGGTCCTATCGTTGTTGGCACCATCTGGAGGTGGCTGGTCTCCAAGGTTGCGATGCAGGGAGTTGGTAAAGATATGGCCAAATACCTTGGTGATTTCCAGTTTGGGTTGGTGTGTCAGGGGGCGCCGAAGCAATCCTCCACAGCGTTAACCGCCTTGTGGGAGAACGACATCTTGATGGGTCCCTCGCTATGCTTACGGTCGATTTCTCCAATGCGTTCAACCTGGTTGATCGTTCGTCCTTGCTTCGGGAGGTCAGGCTGAGGTGCCAGTCCATTTCACCTTGGGTTGAGTTCTTATATGGGCAACCGACCCGATTATACCTGGGGGATGATCATATCTGTGCCACTACTGGGGTCCAGCAGGGTGACCCGTTGGGGCCCCTCCTATTTGCCCTCGTCCTTCACCCACTTGTGCATCATATCCGAGACAACTGTCATATGTTGCTCCATGCCTAGTATCTTGATGATGGCACAGTTATTGGGGATACTAGGGAGGTGGCTAAGGCCCTCGAGATCATTAAAGAGAAGGGGCCGTCGTTGGGATGGCTCTGAATATTAGGAAGACGGAACTCTTTTGGCCATCTTGTGATGGTGTGAAAGTCCGGCCGGGCCTCTTCCCTGCTGACATTAGCAGACCCACTAAAGGGGTGAAGCTCCTTGGGGGGGGGGGGGGGAGGCGTTAGTCGTGATGGCCAGTTTATTCAAAGGTTAGCTGCGAGGAGAGCGTCAACAGTTGCTGATCTTATGCGCATCCTCCCCGCGCTTGGTGACCCGCAATGCGAACTACCTCTGCTTCGTTCGTGCATGGGTGTTGCCAAGCTCTTCTTTGGCCTAAGAACATGTCCCCTCACTCATATGATGGCGGCTGCAGCCTGGTTTGATAAGGATTTGCGATCGGCCATTGAGGATATTGTTGTGTGTGGGGGCCCTTTCTTTGGGGACTTGCAATGGCGGCTTGCTTCTTTGCCGATTCGGCATGGGGGGGCTGGGGGTCTATTCGGCGGTCGAGGCGACATCGTACGCCTTTGTGGCGTCGTGTGCCCAATCTTAGACGCTGCAAGACCATATTCTTCGGGAGAGTGGGGCTTGTGGTATGGGTCCTGACTACGAGAATGCCTTGGCTGGTCTCCATGATATAATTTCGGGCTTTGATCTGAGCGATTTCACTAATAAGGACACCGCCCTAACAAAAACCCAACACGTTTTGGTGAATTCCCTCTTTGGTAGAAAATTGCTCGAGATGGAAGCTACCTATGAGATGACAGCCAGAAAAAAGGCCGTTTGGGAATGCCTTCAACAACCGCATGCGCAAGATTTCATCCATGTTCTCCCTATTGACGGGCTGGGGCAACACATGTCGCCCGTCGAGTACCGGGCCATTCTCAAGTATCCCCTCATGGTCCCCTTGTTCCATGTGGATGAAAAATGTCCTGTCTGCAACAAGACATGTATGGATTCATTTGGGGAGCACGCCGTTCACTACAAAGAGCTCCCGGGGTTTGAATATCGACATGATGTGGTTCGGGATGTTCTATTTGATATTTTCCGACGGGCTGGGATCTCGGCCAGGAAGGAAGCTCCTATTAACTTTCTGTCTAACCCCTTGGATGGGCGCTCAACCCTCAGGCCTGCTGACATACTTGTTTTTGGGTGGAAAAATGGGAAGCATGCCTGTGTCGATTTAACGGGGGTTTCTCCCCTAGTGGGGCTGAGGGCCAGTACCTTCGTGACGGGTCAGGCGGTGTCTAGGGCGGCTGTCGGGAAGGTGAACAAACACGAGAAAACGTGCATCGAAAACCAACATGTGTTTGTTCCATTCCCCTTTGATACTTTTGGGCATCTTGAGTCGGAGGCGGCTGCCATGTTGCGCCGGTTTCAAAAAGTCATGTACGGGAATGTCGTGGCCCCTAGATTGAAGAATGTTGTTTTCATACGTCTAGGGTTTGCTATTAAAAAGGGGCTGGCGGCGCAGCTTGTTGCCCGCCTTTCCTACGTGGTAACTTGAGTCTTGTACGTTGCTTTTAAATTAAATGGAATTTGTCATCTACTATCTGACTATCTGTAAATTGATTTGATTGATTAGTCATTTTAACATTTAATATAATAATATATTTAATTTAAAACGTTACAAACCAAAATTTAAGTTTCATATAAATTGAAACCCAGCTTAAAGATAATATCTCATATTAATTAGTATTGATTAGAACGAATTAAATTGAATAGCTAGTAGTGGATTTTGTTGTTTTTTTAAACGGCCAACAAACGAAAACTGTTCAGGTACCCCGTATGAGATGACTCAATGGCAAAAGGCCATCGTCAGTTGGTCTAACCCAGTCATACGGAGCCGTTAAATGCCCATTATTTCCACGGAAAACCTGAAAGTTTGCCCACCCATAGGCACGACAACGAATTAACGATAAAATTCGATTGTCTCGAGGATCGAACCTGGGTTTCCCGATACAGTTGAGCTGGACGTCATTAGCGGATTTTGTTGTTTCACTACATAATTTGAGTTTTGATCAAAAAGATATTATTAGATTTATCATATCATTATATAAATGCAGTTTGGACTAAATAAGTGTGAGTTGTTTTTTTTGATCCATTTTAACCAAATTTGTTCTCGCCAACTAACCCGACTTGATTTGAGTCGATCATTTTTTGCCCCCGCTCACTTAAAAGTCTAGATCCGTCACTGATAGTTGACGATGCTGCAACATCTTTTTATCGATCTTAATGAATAGGTTTTGCATCCTTTATTAGTGGCAGTTATTGGTTACATCTCATAAGTGGAAAATGTATGGTTTGAAAAATTTAAGCACTGTTATAATTTAACAAATATTACCACCACTTGAGAACATTAATTATATTTACTTGAGCTATCATTTATTCTTTAGAGAATTTGATAAGAAGAGAAGTAAGAAGGAGTAAAGAGAAGTTTGAGAGAGTAGGAAGATAATTGTATAACATGTAGAATGTATAGTGCATTTTTCTCCTTACATTCATGTGATACTTATACTACAAAATAGGGGACAAGAAGACATATACATTTAATGTTGAGTGTATGCATATAAGGTCTTGTGTGCAAGAGAAGCTTTAATTATTGTTGAGGTGAGAGTGGTGGGCATCCATATCATCACTTGGATATTCATAATGCTCCCCCTTGGATGACACCTTTCACACTTGGGGTTCGACTTTGAAAAACTGCCTCAATAAAAACTTTTCTAAAGAAAACCCAGTGGGAAAAAAACTTAAGCTAAGGAAAAAAGAGTGTAATGCTCCCCCCTCAAGTTGGCATATGTATATCATCCTATTTTTTGTACACGTCGCATTCCAATATTATGAACGTATTTTCTGAAAATCGATGTAGGGAGTGCTTTACTGAAAAGATATGATGAGTTGTTGTTAGATTGGACGTATCTCATTTCGACATGGTTATCTTTGATAAGCTCTTGAGTGTATGAAAAGAATCTTGGCAGTATATGTTTTGTCCTATCACTTTCGATGTAACCTTCTTTCATCTACGAGACACAAGTTGCATTGTTTTCATAGATCGGAGTTGATCGTCCTTCTTTCTCTACCCCACAAGAAGTCAATATGAGTTAAGTCATAGATTGATGTGTGCTAAACACATCTATATTTCCCGTGTAAATTGTGTAATAGATGAGTCGAGTTTGAGTCATTTTTATTTGGTTTTTATCTATTTTGTAGTATTTAAATCTTAATGTGTTGTTGAGTCATTTTTTTTCACAATTTTGAGTGAGTTTAGTAATTAGTTGAGTCGTGTGTTTAATTAGGTTAATTGTGATTTATATATGCTTAAAATGATTCAAATATATTTATTTGTAGGTTGACATAAGAGTTCGAGGGGATGGTATGATATTACATTTAAGTCGGAGGACTGGCATAAAATTACATCTAAGTTGAGGGGCTGAATTGAAAAATGTGGTAAAACTCAATAGAAATAAAAGGGTTTATTTTGGAGCTCTTAAATCTTATGTTAGAATCACAAAAGAAAAAAAATGGCGTGGAAAAAAATTCGACTTGTTGGTTGATGAAGTAAAGGATGGTTTGGATGTGTTATACACATCCAATCACTTACTTCCAAGTCCTTCGGATATGTTCCTGGTGGAGGTGTTTTGCAGGATACAGGCAGATGCGATTATGCAGATGCGAGGCCGAGGAATCAAGACCGAAGCCTATAAATACCCAAAGAATTGTATTGATTAGGGGTCGGATGTCATTTGTAATTTTTGTATTACACTTGCGTCAGTATACTTTCTCTACTTCCTCTCTCTACAAAATTAATAAAATCCTAGATTTCTACTTGAATCTCTATACTTCTCCATTACTATACTTTTCCTTACTCGGCGGCAACTATCTGCGGGGATAACTTGCTTTTTCAGTGGCGCCATCCGTATAGTGACTCGATCTGTTTATAAGTAATGGAATCATTGGTTGATTTAGGTCAAAAGATTGCTAGTTCTTCGTCCGGGGGGGGGGGGGGAACTTGGAAGGAAGTTTATCTAAGTATGATGCAATGCCAGATTTATCATTCACCCCTAAGACAAAATATTCTGTAGTATCGCAAATTGATCGTGATACAGTTACTCCGAATTCTAAAACAGTACCTGGTTCGAGTTCCTCTGGGAAGGAAGGAAAAGAGACGAATGGTAAAGAGTTTAGTTCATCAAAACAGTTTGTAAATAGTAAACCGGGATGCTGAAAGTAAAGTTCCATTTGCCAAGGAGTATGATGAGTTAACAGAGTTTGATGTTGAATTTTTAACGCGGAATATGGTTTTGTTATGGCAATTGAAGAAGAGGCAGTTAAGTGAAGACGTTAAACGGATGGAAGAAAGTGCAGACCGGAAGCACAATGCGCAAAAGAATGTAGGATTAGTGAAGGAATGGGGCAATCAGGTACGCCTGGATGAATATGTGCGTGATGAGGATTGTCCTGTTAAAAATCTGGAAAAGCATGGTTACAATAAAGATACTGTGGTGACAGGTACATGTTTTTGAAATAATTTGTTGAGTTATATTGTTTATGTTTATTCTTAAGGATGTTTGTTTTATGAAATCCCTCAGAATATATGCATATATATGTATACTTATGGAGGGATTTCCATGTTAAAATGATAAGTTATTAGTAAAACCTATGTATTTTCTTTAACAAATACTATGGTGACAGATTTTACCATTCCATATATGCCTCAATCTATGATTTCACAATCTAAATTTACGCCATGGATTTCTGAGGCTGTATTTCCGAAAGCTGAAGCTACCCTCGGTTGTGGGTAAGTATACCGGATTGACAGATTCGGACGACCATGTGTTTGAGTTTTATTCTGCAGCTCGTTTAGAGCACAGGTCATAAGAGATATGGTGTCACATGTTTGTGCAGACTTTTACCGGAATTGAAAGGGTATGGTTTGATTCTTTACCGTCGGGTCAGGTGGGAAGCTTTGAGGATTTAAAAAATAAATTTTTACGCCAATTTAGTCAACAAAAAAGGTGTATGAAGGACCCAACGGAAGTGCATAATATTCGTCTGAAAGATAGTGAGTCAATTGAGGATTTTATCACTAGGTTTAACAAGGAAAGTATGCGGGTTGAAGGAGCAGGTGATCAGTTGCGAATTTTGGGGTTTTGTCATGGGGTAAGGTGTGCACAATTGGTGGAAAAATTGCATGAGGATTTACCTAGATCCATGGATGTTTTAATGGATAAGCCAAGGGCTTTTGTGAGGGGTAAAAACACATGCGCATATTTAAATGGAGGTGATGGAAGGGCTAATCAGATGCGGCAAGGTTTTGTTCCTTTTGGGCGGGGGAATGGTGGATCTATAAGGGGGGCAGGACCAGTCCCACAAAATAAGTGGTTGCGGGTGCCTCCGCCTAGAGGTAGAAATTTTGGATGGGCTCCGAGAAACACGTATGTGGATAACCGAAATGCAAAGTTTGTGGAGTTGATTAAAACTCCAGGTCAGATCTTAGCAACTGAGAAGGTGGATCTGCCCATGCCACCTAAGATAAGAACCGCGCCCACAAGAAATTTGGATATGTATTGTGAGTACCATAAGGATAGAGGTCATGTTACGGATATGTGTTGGACATTAAAGCGAGAAATTGATAAGGCGGTAAGATCAGGAAAGTTGGGGCACTTGGTCAAAATAATAAGGAACGATGTGCCGGGAGATGCGCCTGTAATTCACATGGTGCAGGTGCAACGGTCGGACTTGTATAGGAATGTGCGGAGTAAAAGTAATAAGCAGGTGGATTGGAAGTATCAAGAAATAACTTTTCCACCAATTTTAGAACAGATGGCAATAGAAGAACCAGTTATAGTATCTGCAAAGGTAGGGGTTTGTGGTAAAAAGGGTCTATATTGATTGTGGAAGTGCGACTGAGATTATGTATGAACACTGTTTTCGTCAGATGGGCTCCGTCATATGCTCATAGTTGCGACCGACTAGCATACCTCTGATTGGATTTGCGGGGGAGGTAGTTAAAACTATAGGGGAAATAACCCTACCTATGATCATAGGCAGTGGATTGCATGTGAGAAAATTGGATGTGACGTTTCTGGTAGTGTCGGCGGCATCTGTGCATAATATTATTTTGGGAAGGCCTATCTTGAGGCGATTGGGGGCGGTAATATCAGTAGTACATGGTATGGTTAGGTTTCCTACACCGATGGGAATCACAACTCTAATAGCAGATCCTGGTGTGTAAGTGCATAATGTAGCCGTTCGAACAGATACGAAAATGGTTGATCAGAAAGAGATGGAAAGTAATAAATGGGCAATCAATTTGAAGTTCCCGGACCAAAAATTACAGATAGGTGGTGGTTTGTCAATAGTGGGACGTAAAAAGCTATATCTATTGTTGAAAAAGAATGTCGACGTGTTTGCTTGGTAACCTTCGGATATGACGGGAGTGCCGAGGTGATTAGCTAAACATAGTTTGGCCTTGTACCCTGGTAGCAAACCTATTCAGCAAAGGCAAAGGGGGATTGATAATGAGTGAGCGGATGTGGTAAATGAAGAAGTTAAAAAGTTGGTGGAAGCGGGAATTTTGCGAGAAATACAATACACAGAATGGGTGTCAAATCCGGTGTTGGTAAAGAAGCCTGATGGATCGTGGTGGATGTGCATCGATTTTAAAGATGTAAACAATGCATGTCCAAAAGATTGTTATCCTTTGCCGGAAATATATCTCAAAGTGGATGTGGTTGTAGGTTTTCGGTGGAAATGTTTTTTTGGATGCGTATAAGGGATATCACCAGATACAGATGGCGGTTGAAGATGAGGATAAGACTTCATTCATAACAAGAAAGGGGATGTTTTGCTATAAAAAACGCCTTTTGGCCTTAAAAATGCAGGTGCAACTTATCAACGTCTTATGGATTAATATTATGCATTAAAAAAAGCAAGTGGGAAGAAATCTAGAAGCCTATGTGAATGATATTGTTATTAAAAGTCAAGAAGAAGAAGAAATGTTTAAAGACATTGAGGAAACATTTGCGAAACTCAAAGAAATAACCATGAAGCTAAATCCGAAAACGTGTTCTATTAGAATGGATGCGGGAAAGTTATAGGTATGATGGTGGATAATGACGGAATTCGTGCTTGCCCTGACAATGTTAATGCGATCCTACAGATGGGATCACCTTCTACTGTCAAAGATGTACAGGTTTTGAATGGAAGGTTGGTTGCTCTACAAAGATTTATTTCTAAAGCTGCGGAAAGGTCGTTACCTTTTATGTAGGTATTAAAAGCGAGTATTGAAGAGTCAGGATTTTGTTGGTCGGTGGGGGCTGAAGATGTGTTTAAACAGTTAAAGGAAGTTTTAATGAGACTTCCGATATTGACTGCTCCGGTAATTGGTGAAACTTTGCAGATGTATCTTGCAGCATCGGAAGGTGCAGTTAGTTCAGTTTTAATGACTGAGCGGAGACAAAAACAGATACCCATATATTATGTTAGTAAAGTTTTAAAAGATTATTAGGTGCGGTATTCCCCTATGGAAAAATTAGTATTGGCACTTGTGTTAGCGGCGAGGCGTGTGCGTCGATACTTCCAAGCGCATATGATTGAGGTTTTAACGACTTCTTCTATGAGTCAGGTGTTGCGGAAGCCGGAAGTGTCAGGAAGAATGGCAAAGTGGGCAGTTGATTTGTGAAAGTGCGTGAGTGTACGGATCTTCTACTTAGTCGTAATGAAATCAATGTAATACGAGATGAAACACAAAGAGTAAATACAAATGACTTGTATTAACCACAAAGATAACCACAGAGTACACTAAGATAATATGACACGGAAGCTTAGACTCTTCCTGAATACAACACAAGATGCACATATTTATAGTACTGAAATACGACCGGCCGAACCTGAGGTTCGGCCACACATTCGGAGCCGTCCGAACTCCAGGTTCACTGGGAGTTCGGACCTCAGCTATAAAGTGTGATTAGTCTTGTACTCGATACTTCACATGAAGATCAGGACCATGTATCAACAAACTCTCCCTCGACATGTGTAGTATCATATCCTCTATTCAAACTTGTATCTTGTATCTTCAATCAAACTCTTCCTCGTTCTTGACGATGAGTTCAATCTTGAATACTTGATATTGCATCGTGTGTAATCTCTTTATCAACAAACTTCAGAAGACTTGAAGTTGTGATGTTCTCTTCCCACTTAGAAACCTGCCAACATAAATAATCTTGGTGCAAAATGTCTCTTCGAGACTCCAAGATATTTTGATTTTGGAAAAATGATTTTGTATTTCATGTTGATCAATCGAAAACAAATCAGAAACAAAATCTTTTTGGCTTTTAGAAATTTTAGATCAAAACACTCCTAAAATCTTTTTGGTATTTTCCGATAAGAAAAGTAAATGCATTACAGAATCAAACACTATTTTTGTCTTTTGTGAGAAAGATCACAACTTGGGATCATATTGATCATAACATGCTGAACTACATTTCAATTTCAATTATTAAAGCACATAAGCCATGCCGATTGCAGATATAATTTGTCCAAGTCTAAACTCTGGCACAATCATACTCATAACATCTGGATATGTTAAGGTATTGATTAAGTTTGCATTGACCAGTGTACCCCACACTATCAGACATACTCAAATATGCTTTGCTTATCACATTTTGTGATTTCATTTGTGACTTTAATCACACAATGATTGTAACCATGATATAGTCAACTGTGTTCCATGCAAAAAGAAATAAGAACGTTAAATCGTCTACCTTAAGGTCGATCTTTCGAAACGCAGATAAGGCCCCGGATTTAACAAAATAAGAAAATAAAACAAGTTGAAATTGTATAACTCAACAACAATCAGGTCGGTACTCCTGTACACGCAGAGAAAGTCCAATGAGTTATACGAAACACCAAAGAAAATAAAGCAGAACGTCAAACGAACAACGATCAGGTCGGTCTTTCGACACGCAGAGAAAGTCCGATCGTTTGACAAAATAAAGAAAATCAAACAAGTTTAAATCTTTGCAAAATGAACACATGTATACACAGTGACTTCACATTTTATTTTTCACATATCTTTTTCTTGATATATCATGAGATATGCATCAAGATGTTGTCCACTAGGTCAAGCATCAGATTTAGTGTATATCACATTTGTATACTTTCTGATTTGCCGAGCCTACCTTGCACATCGATCAAATGGTCTTATGGCTTTTTCATCTACTTTATCCATGAGTCAGACACTGTCAGCCAATGTACCATCATTTCCCAATCATGTCGGATACAATTTCTCATTTTTCAATGTTTTTGGATTTTTGCATTTTTCAATGTTTTTGTCTTTTTCAAATTTCTCCCCCTAAAAAATGACAACTCTATTTATAGATTTTCATTTTTACGATTTGAAAAACAACCCACTATTTTTGTATTTTTACAAAAGCAAACTCCCCCTCAGAATGAGACGGAGTGAAAAATCAAGAAAAAATGATCAATCAACACAAATACTCGTAGTTTAGCATTTTGAAAAACAAAATTGATTTTGAAATTCAATTTAATTAGAACAGATATTTCACAATCAGCAATTTTCCAATTACCGAAAGATCTTCCTGAAACACCTGCTTGACACCAAATAAAACATTAGTCGCGTTGGGATCAACCCGAATCAACAGCGTCGGGTCGCCCGGTGTCTTCCACAAAGTCCTTGTTGGCCTTGGAAACAACTTTTGGTTTCCAGATTTGTAAAAGTTTTAATTTTGGATCAGAACCTGAATCAGACTCAACTGACGTACTTGATTTAGACCAAGACGATTTACGGGTTGATTTAATCTTTGGGGACCACTGTTCATCAAAAATTTGACCTTTGTTATCCACATATTTTGCAGTTTTGTAGATATATGCAGTCGTCCGACAATCAGCAGCAAGATGTCCCAGTTGACGACATACATAACAAAGTCGTTTTCTAAAATTGTTAGAAAATGGTTTTGATTTATGAGAATCGGTTGAATGTGCAGATTGAAAGTTATCAAAGAAACCATCAGAAGAATCATACCTAGGAGATGGGCTCCTTGAAGATGAAGATCTTCCAGAATAATAAGAAAATGCCTTCTGAGATGGTGATTTCTTTATAACTTTTGCTTTAGGAACCTTCTCAGCCTTCACTGATTTCTTTGCTTGAACCGGTTCTTCCAACACTTTGTAACCTAAACCTTTGTGTTTAGATCCTTGAGTCTTTGAATAACTTGAAGAAGAACCTGAAGCTTCTCTTGACTTAGCGTCACTAGTGAATTTGGCTTTGATATCCTTCAGTTTGTTCTTTTCAATCAAAACTTTTTCTTCTTCGGTTGCAGATGAAGAACTCGAAGCAACCTTATCAAACACTTTCTCAGTTTCCAGCAATACAGACGTTGAAGTAAATTTTGGAGCTTCACCCAAAGGTTTCTCCTTCTTTTTAGACTTGGACTTGTTCCTCTTGGGTGGAGTAACAAATTTTGAGTAATCATGCACCTCAGCTTTAGGATCAAACGGAGCAGAAGTAACTTCAATTAACTCCACTGGTTGAGGAACCAAGTGAATATCTTCTTCCTTAGACTTCTCTGAACTCTGATCCTGCTTGTATAAGAAATTTAGCAATGTCGGTGACAAATTGCAATTCTTAACTTGTCTTTTCAACTCCAAAATCTCCAATTTCAAGTCATTAATTTTCTGTTGACCTTCAAACACCTCTTGTTGTGACTTGATGAATTTTGCATTGAGATCATTATACTCATAAGTTTGTAACTTCCAGATCTCACATTCAGCATATAATTCTTCAAGCACATTTTCTCTCTTCTGCTTGTAGATCTCAACATCTTTTGTTAACACTTCATTCTTGTCTCTGTAAAGAACATTTTCATCTTGAAGCATAGAGATCTTATTTTGAAGCTTCTCAATGGTAACAGCAGTTTTTGCAATAAGAGCAGTAGCCTCTTCATATTTTTGCTGAACCGGATAACTCTTCTCAAACAAATTCTCAAAATCTTGAGTTGCGTCTAACGCTTCAGCTTTGGCTTTCTCACACTCTTCAGCTAATTGAGCCTTTTCCTTCAAAACATCTTTATGAATATGAACCAACTCATAATATTTCTTTTGAAAATCCTCCAACTCTTTCTTTAACACCATAATTTCTTCAGTTGAAATTTGGCGACTTTGTTCAAAACTTGCAATTTCCTTGAGCATCTTTTCACATTTATAACATTTAACTTCATCATCTTTTGAATTCTCAGAAGTCTTAGGTAATTCTTCTTGAATCAAAGATACACTTGAAGAAGAATTAGACTCAGTTAAAAAGCTTTCATCATCAGCATGTTGAACAGTTAAAGCAATTGAGATTGGAGTATGATTCTTTTTAATTGTTGAATCTGCATTCCAAGCAAATTCATTTGAATGCACAAAAGTATCAGTCCAATCATGAGCAAGAATAGCAGATTTCTGATCAACCTTTTCAGCTTTAGCTGATGGATGAAAAACTAAATGTGCATGTTGACCAGTCTTCAATTTACTATCCGCAGAACTTGGACATTCTCGAGCAAAGTGACCATAAACGGAACACTTATAACACTTTACTTTAGACTTGTCCAATCCAATCTTCCCTTCCTGATTCAATCTCTTCTTACCAGTTCTATTGAAAAATTTCTTTGTTCTTCGAACCAACATAGCATACTGCCAATTTAGATCCATTTCCTCTAAATGATCATAATCAATCTGATCGTAATCTTCATTTGCTAACTCAGCATTACTCACAGCACTAGTGATAACACCAACGTATGAAGATACCAATGCAGACATCAATGCATTATAATCATCAACAGTTTGAACAAACAATGCACTTTGAGTCAAAGAACTAGGAATTGACACAGTACAACCAGTAGATGAATAACTTGGAGTTTCAGATTTACCTGCCAGAAATGCTGTAGGAGGGGCAGAACTAAGAATATTAGATTTCCCAGCATTCAAAGTTGAATTATTGTTGCCATAATACACCGCAAGATTCTGAATTTGCTCAGGAAGTGACTTGTTTACTTTTAACTCCATATCCCTAGCTTGAATTCTTTGAATCAGATCATTAAAAGACAACTTTGGATAATCCTTATCATTAGTAATCATCATCACATAATTTTCCCACTTCTCTGGTAGAGCTTCCATAATCTTTTCTTTCCTATCAGCCTCATCTTTCGTAAGATTCACCAACTTCATTTCACTCATTAAATGTGCAAATCTTGCAATCAGATTTGGAAGCGATTCATTTTGATAATGTTTGAAGCTATCAAATTCCTTCTTCAACACCTTTTGTCGATTTTTCTTGTATTGGTCATTACCTTCACATCTCTTTTCTAGAGCATCCCACAAACTCTTTGCGGTATAGTTGTTTGAAAATTGATGTAGTAAGTCAGTAGGCAATGCCATTGTTAAAGTACCATAAGCCTTTTTCTCTACTTGATATGCTTTCTTTTGTTCACCAGAAAGCTTCCTTTGAAGAATTGGTTCCCTATCCTCACCCGTAGGATATGTATATTGTTCAGAATACGATAACCACATATCAATATCATTTGCGGAAACAAACGCTTCAAATCGTGTCACCCAACTATGATAATCTTCCAATTTAAGTAATTTGGGAACTTTTTGACTTGTTCCGATTTCATTATCATAGTTAATCATTGTTTGCATTGTTGCCTGAACCGAATTTTAAATAGTCGCGAACGCTTGAAAATTGGGCATTTTCGAAAATTAGGTTACTGTTCACTCCGAACCTCGTCCGAACCTCCTCCGAGCTGCCTCCGAACTTAGTCCGAACTTGACAACACCGAACTCTCTCCGAACTAGCTCCCGAAGACCACCGAACTCTCTCCGAACCTAGATCGATCTCTCACCGAACCTAGATAAAGACCGAACTTCGTCTGAACCTCGAGTTCGGAGCGGTTACTCCGAAGTTGTCCGAACCTCAAACGAGACAGATTTCACTCAACCTCATTTTCTCGATTTTCAACGTTTTTTACTGGAATTTTCGACAGGAATTCAAGAAAACTCGATAGAAACGATCTAGAAACATATTTTTGATGAAAAGCACACTCGAGACGATCAAACGAACTCAAAAATGATTGACATTTTCGCAAAAACGTGAATTTAAACTCAAAGCTTCGAAAAACACTGATTTCCGACTAGTAGAGCAAACCTAATGCTCTGATACCACTTGAAAGTGCGTTAGTGTACGGATCTTCTACTTAGTCGTAATGAAATCAATGTAATACGAGATGAAACACAAAGAGTAAATACAAATGACTTGTATTAACCACAGAGATAACCACAGAGTACACTCAGAGAATATGACACGGAAGCTTAGACTGTTCCTGAATACAACACAAGATGCACATATTTATAGTACTGAAATATGACCGGCCGAACCTGAGGTTCGGCCACACATTCGGAGCCGTCCGAACTCCGGGTTCGCTGGGAGTTCGGACCTCAGCTATAAAGTGTGATCCGTCTTGTATTCGATACTTCACATGACGATCAGGACCATGTATCAACAATTTAGGACAGTATGATATTCAATTCAGACCAAGAGTGGCAGTAAAGGGACAAGTGGTAGCTGATTTTTTGGCAAAAATGCTAGTTGGATGTGTGTTACAAAGTGCAAATGATGGCAGTTCCGGAATACAACAAAGTTTGACAAAAGAAGATTTTAAGCTATTACAGATGGGTCGTCTAGTGAAGATGGAGCGGGGGCAGGTTTGTCTGAATTCTTGTTTATTATATAATAAGTATATTTTTTCTTAAAGATTTTATTAAGTGTGCGCATGTGTTTTGGATTGAATGGTAGGTTTATTATTAATTTGTCTGGAAGGGGATGAACTGACATATGCATTAAAATTTGATTTTAGTGTGTCCAATAATGAATCCGAATATGAGGCTTCATTAGCAGGTGGTTAAGTTTGATTTTTTGACATAAAATCATTTCTTTTTATTTAAAAAAAAGTGGGAAGATATGTCAAGAATCGGAAGTGGTTTAAATCTAAGTATGTATGTGGTATTCTTTAAGCGCATGACTAAGACTCACTAAGAAGTTGGGAGCAGTAAATGTAAAAGCGCATGTGGAATCATTATTAGTAGGAAATCACATTAAAGGGGAGTGTGAAGCTAAGAGTGATGTTATGGCACTTTACTTAACACAAGTTAAGACTCTGATGAATTCATTTGCGGTTTGTGAAGTGGTACATGTGCCAAGGGGGAAAAATAAAAAAGCGGATGTGTTGAGCAAGTTGGCATCAACTTCGTTTCAGCATTTAGCTAAGGAAATACGGGTAGAAGTTTTGGAAGAACCGTCGGTTGTGGCAAAACAGGCTGTTGCAGTTCAAACAGAGGTTAACACATGGTTTGTGCCCATTTTAAAATATTTGAGGGAAGGACAGTTACCAGATGATAGAGAAGAAGCGAGAAAAAATTGAGCCAATTCTTTACAATATCAGTGGCAAAATGGAACATTGTATCGGAAGACGTATTTGGGGCCACTTTTAAGATGTTTGACAATGGAAGAGGCAAAACGTGTGGTTCAGGAAGTGCACGAAGGCATATGTGGAAATCATATGGGGCCTCGCATGGTGGTTAATAAGCTAGTAATTTTGGGATATTATTGGCCAGGGATGCATAAGCTGGTTGCAGAAGAACTTTTGGAAGTGTGATAGCTGTCAGCGCCATGCACCAGTTAGTTTAAAAGCAAAACATGAACTTGTGCCTGTTACAACTGCATGGCCTTTTAAAAAATGGGGGATTGATATTGTTGGGCCTTTCGGAAGCGGCAGTCGTGTTAAGTTCCTCATAGTTGCGATTGATTATTTTACTAAATGGGCAGAAGCAAAGGCGGTTGCAAGCATAACTGGGAAACATGTGAAGAAATTCGTGTGGGAATACATCATTTGTCGGTTTGGATTACAGTTTTATATCTTGAATGGCGAGCTTCCAAAAGCGAAAGCCTCAAGCTTATATACCCACGAGCTTCCAACAAACACCTTTGTTGCTAGGATTTGTCTTGAAGAATTCTTCCTTCCTCTTGGACCAATCCAAGCAAGTGAAGAACACAAAAGGCACCCAAAATTCGGTTCTAGCAAGAGAAAATGTTAGAGAGAGAATATGTTACTCGTTGTATATGTTTTACTAATCAAGTGGGTGCTTTAAAAGTGCATGGGCCGAATTTTTGCCTTGGGGGGAGAAGAGAGAAACACATTTTGTGTCTTACAAGTCTCTTACATGCAAAGTAATGATTACTTTGTTTTCCAAAGTGCCTACCTCATTAAATTAAAAGACACATTAAATATGCCTTTTATTTTATAAAAGAAGTACCATTACTTCAAATATACCCACTAAATTATTTAACCATTAAATAACTTCATGATTATACTCTTCAAAATAAATCATCCATATGAGTTATTATTTTCAAGTGCCATAATTTAGAAAATCATTTTCTAAATATATCTTCAAGAGATGATATTTATTTATATGATCATATCATAAAAAAGTATCACGGATATTTGTCTAGCTTGTTATTGGTATGACCCGACTTGGATCATAACGTACTAGCCACATCAACCTAATATGTGTCTTGGACAGACTGAGTCCAACACGCCAAAAACAGCCTTAAAGATTAAAAAAGTGAATAATGACTCTCCTTAAACCTTAATCATAAAGAAAATAGAAGTCATACTAAAAGCACGAGATCATTACTCCTATCATAGAATCCGCTCCCGCTATTCCAATGTTTTAAAAAAATATAAAAATGCACACGCTTACATTTTTGTTTTACGAAGATTTAGTTTTAATAATTTACCTACTCTAATAAAGCATCACATGTTTTGACACTTGTCATCTCCACATTTATTTTCATTATAATTTTCCCGCCTTTCTTTCTTATTAAATATCAATTCTCTCTCTTATTAAATAGTACGAATTTTAAATAATCAAAGTATATAACTCATAATATGAAAAACAAAAAGTTTCTTATTTCAACTAATTATTAAGGGAATTATTAAAACTTAATAAATTATAATAAGATTTCAGTTATATATATATCTTATTTTTAAATATAGTTTTATAACTATTAAATCTTCGACTCCACAATTACTTAAATTTTAACTATGGAAGATAATAGGTTTGAGTATTTGACTAAAGTCAACTATGCAACTTATTTCTCGGTTAGAAAAACTTTATTACCAACCAAATACGAAAATGGATTCCGTATTTATTATTGTAATTTAATCATTTTATGAATATAGATATGATATGGAGATACTATAAATAATTATTTTATAGAAAAGAGATTATATAGTATGGAAGCTTAATATTAATGTTTGTTGAAGTAAAGTTTCTATTTTCTTGATATGTTTTGAATTTATGAGTTCATTTTGTTATTATTATTATTAGTACGAGAAAATGAATCGCCCGCGTTGCTGGGCGAGTAAGCACATTTCAAAGTAAAAAACACAAATCAAATAAGTATATAAAATAAGTATAATAGTGTTTAATAGTACAAAGTCTCACATGTCTTAAGATTAGAAATAAAAGGTGAACAAATATCAAGTATCAATTTGATAGTCTTCGAGTTAGCAACAGGCATTAGAAAAAGAACTTATTATAATTCAAGAGTAATACAATCAATTGTTATATTATATGCATGCATACATATGCAGTTCTTGGATGTGGAAAATGAAAACGCTAAACATGTACTGAGTATTATTATATTCATGCATACATGACCACTGAGTAGTATTCTGTTCCTAAACATAACATAACTCTATCAAATCGAGTTCATCATCGGTTTAAACCTTAAACCTGATTTCATCTGTTCGTGTTAATGTGAGCATTCAAGTTTAAAAGTGACCGCTCTAAGCGAACCAAAAGCAAGCAAGTGCCAACGACGGTGTGCTATTCTCTTTTGCCCACCTTCTTGCTAAGAAGAAGCTTCAGGAGTGGATGCAAGAGAACTAACCGGCGACGATTCAATAGCTTGAGGAAAACTCTCCAGACCGCAACAGGAGAATCATGAAAACTTGATATTATCTCTATAAGCAAAGTCAATAGGCATTCAAACAAATGAGTTCTGCTGAATTATAATCAATATGACAATAAACAATGCAACAAAAAACTAAATCAGTGTGAATTGCTTGAAAGTAAATACAACAAATCACTGACCTATATTCAATTCATGTAATTATTAAAAACAATAAACCAAAAGATGAATAAGCAGCCAACAAAATCCTTAAACAAATAGATCCTAGTCTGACCAACATCAAGCTACCGGAAATCAGGGATATGAATGGTTACAACATAGCAGTTGGTAGATTTATGAGGAACATTTTGAGGTAATCAAGCAGGTGACTGTTAATCTACACCCAAATATGTTTACTAATAGTGGATTATGTTAGAATACTACAACCAACAAACCTTTCATGGAGAACGTATCATTTTTCTAACCAATAAAGCTGATTTTGGTTCTTGAATGGAGCTTATTATTACACTATATTGAATATAAGTCATGTTAACATTACACATAAGACCATCATTTTGTTTTGTTGTTATAGTAGTGATATGAATGTTGATAAAACACATATACAACGTTAATCCATGAGAGTTAATTTATTCCTCGAAAGAAAGCAATCATATATCACTAAAAGAAGCATAGAATTAATAAACAGAGTAAACGCACCTTAAACAGAGTAAATGTAGCCACCCAATTTCTCAAAGTAATCTTTGGACCCGTAGTTAGTATTTTTCGTCCCCACTCCACCAGTTACTGTTACCAAATCAAATATCGAGCAAAATAAAAATAATGATGGAACCGGGATTCGAATCAATACAGCTGAATGTGCACAATCGGGTTATAACAATCCGGGTTAAACCCGCGTGCTTATCAAAATGAAGGAAGGATCCGCGGGTATATGTTTTGAATGGGTCGGATCATGTAACCCGGTTCTTGTCAGTTGAGAAGTTTGTTATTTAAACTTAACCATAGTTTAGCTAACTTAACCATTGTTTTAGCTGTTAGTTGGTAGTTAGTTAGTTAGCTGATATATACGTTGTAATCGATCAGTTGTGGAATGCAATGAAACGATTTTCGTTTACTTGATTCTTCTCTCGTTTTGCGCTCATTCAACATGGTATCAGAGCTTCAGGCTCCGATTTCCTGATTTTCCGATCAAACTCCGGTGAACTTTCCGATCGTCTTCTTCCTTTCTCTGATTCGTCTCTTTCTGATCTTTTCGTTCTTCTTTTTTTTTTTGTTCCTTTCCTTCAATCATGACTTCAAATCCTGAAACGAACTCCGGTACCAACTCCGGTACCAATTCATCTGTTTCACCATCGATTGCCTCTTCTAGTCCTCTGTATCTCCATGCATCCGATCATCCTGGTCTCATTCTTGTTACAAATCAGTTCAATGGTTCTGGATTTGCAACATGGAAGCGATCTATGATCATTGCTTTGTCTGCGAAGAATAAACTTGGCTTCATTGATGGAACAACTGTTAAGCCTACTGATCCTTTTGAATTGGATGCCTGGAATAGATGTAATCATATGGTGATTTCATGGATACTCAATACTTTGTCGTCTAACATCAGTCAAAGTGTGCTTTATACTGAAACAGCAAAGCAATTATGGTCAGAACTTGTTGAAAGATATGAACAATCAAATGGAGCTCAGATCTATCAGTTACAGAAAAGCTTGTCTCAAATGTCTCAAGGTGCAGATGATATTGCTACTTATTTTACAAGAATTAAGAGAATATGGGATGAGTTAATGAGTTTGGATTCACCTACTACCTGCACATGCACTGCTGCACAAGCTTTTAGGAAGAAAATTGAGGATCAAAAGCTTGTTCAGTTTCTTATGGGATTGAATCCAATTTATGATACCATTAGAGGTAACATTCTTATGCAAACTCCTTTTCCTTCAGTAAATCAGGCTTATGCCTTATTGATACATGATGAGAAACAAAGAGAGATTCACTCTACTCCTCAGTTTCTTTCTGATCCCTCTATGGCTGTGAATAATGTCTCTTCTCAATCCAATTTTAAGAATGATCCTAAGAAGAGTTTGGTTTGTACAAATTGCAAGAAAACTGGTCATACAGTTAATAGATGTTACAGGCTGATTGGATTTCCTAAGGATTTCAAATTTACTAAGTCTAAGAGGTTTGCCAATAATGCTGTGGTGGATGAACAAGATGCTAAACAACCTTCTTTAAGTACTGATCAATTGCAGACTCTCATACAAATGCTGCAACAATCTTCATCTTCTTCAACTGTAACTGAGAATGATAACAGTGTACCTTCAGCTCCACAATCAATCAGTTTTGCAAACTTTGCAGGTATTATGGCCTGTAATTCTCAAACTTTGGCTTCTAATTGGATCATTGATACAGGAGCCTCTGATCATATGTGTGCTAATGTTCACTGTTTTTCTCAACTTCATTCTTTACCAAAACCAATTCAAATATATCTCCCTAATTCTCAAATCCTGTCTGTCAACAGTTATGGTTCTGTTGTTCTCAATTCTCATTTGACTCTTTCTAATGTTCTATATGTTCCAGAATTCAAGCATAATTTGTTATCAGTTCCAAGATTATGCAAAGATACTCATGGAATTGTGTATTTCTCTCATTCTGCTTGTTTCTTGCAGGCCCCTTCCATGAAGAGGCCACTGGAACTTGGTAGCTTACTGCATGGGCTATATCTTCTCAATTCCAATCCTGTTTTGTTTTCTAATGCTTCTTGTAATTCTGTAATAACTAGTGATATTTGGCATTGTAGACTTGGTCACTTGCCTGTACACAAATTACATAAGATGTTTCCTAATCTCTCTAGCACTAAAATTGCCCCTTGTGATATTTGTCCAAAGGCAAAACAACACTGCCTGTCTTTTCCTACAAGTCACATTAAAACTGCTAAAGTGTTTGATCTTATTCATGTTGACACTTGGGGACCATATAATACTCCTACTTATGATGGTCATAGATATTTCATCACTATTGTTGATGATTTTAGCAGAACTACTTGGACACATCTTTTGAGTACTAAAAGTAGTGCTTCTTTGATTCTTCAAAGCTTCATTTTAATGATCAAAAATCAGTTTGGTACTGTTGTTAAAACTGTTAGATCAGATAATGCTCTTGAACTAGGCTCAAGTCAATTTATGATTAAGTTTTTTCAAGAGCATGGGATTCTTCATCAAACCAGCTGTGTTGGTGTCCCTCAACAAAATGGTGTTGTTGAAAGGAAGCACAAGCATTTGTTAGAAACATGCAGAGCTTTACTT
Source organism: Deinandra increscens subsp. villosa (assembly GCA_039602395.1). NCBI lineage: Eukaryota > Viridiplantae > Streptophyta > Magnoliopsida > Asterales > Asteraceae > Deinandra > Deinandra increscens. The sequence goes on from JBCNJP010000008.1 coordinate 54,647,516, forward strand.
TTTCAATCTAAGCTTCCTCTCACATTCTGGGGTGATTGTTTACTAACTGCAACTTATTTGATCAATTTGTTTCCAACTGCAGTTTTGAACAATCAGTCCCCTTACCAAGTTCTTCATGGTAAACCACCTTCCTACTCTCATTTGAGGTCTTTTGGGTGTTTATGTTATGTCTCTACTTCTAAAGTTGGTAGAGACAAATTACAACCCAGGGCAAATCCTGCTGTCTTTGTTGGCTATCCTTTTGGTTCCAAAGGATATAAAGTTTTTGACTTGATCACTCAAAAATTCTCTGTTTCCAGGAATCTTGTTTTTCATGAATCTGTGTTTCCTTCCATTCCTTCTTCTGTTCATTCCACCTTATTTCCTTCCATACCTGTTTCCTCAGCTTTGTTTGATGATCCTATTATTTCTTCCAATTCTCCTTCTACTTCTAATTCCATTCCTGTTCCTTCTTTTCCTCCTGTTTCATCTTCTTCACCATCTTCCACTTCTTCCTCCCCTCCTATTCATGTTTCTCCTCCAACTGTTCCTTCTCCCATTCCTGTTAGAAGGTCTACTCGCACTATTAATCCTCCTTCTTATCTTCAAGATTATAAATGTAATCATGTTCATACTTCTGATATTCCCATGTTTTCTGATGATCTTCTTCATGCTTGTCTTGCTTCTACCTCATTTTCTTTTACTTCTTTACCATCTTGTTCCCAAGCTTTCCTTGCTAACCTTCACATGATCACTGAGCCTACCTCTTATAAAGAGGCAGCTTCTTTACCTGAGTGGCAGGAAGCTATGACAGCAGAATTTAATGCTTTAAATGCCACTAACACATGGGATGTTGTTGATTTACCTGTTGGTAAGAAACCTATCAGATGCAAATGGGTGTACAAGGTTAAGTATAAAGCAGATGGTTCTGTGGAAAGATGCAAAGCAAGACTTGTTGTTAGAGGAGATACTCAAGTAGAGGGCATTGATTTCACAGAAACCTTTTCTCCTGTTATCAAAATGACCACTATTAGAGCTTTGATTTGTGTTGCTACTAAACAGCATTGGGAGATGCATCAATTAGATGTTAATAATGCATTCCTTCATGGAGACTTAGATGAAGAGATTTATATGACCTTTCCTCCTGGCATGGTTGCTGATAGTCCCAATCAGGTTCTTAAATTGAAAAAATCTCTTTATGGGTTAAAACAGGCCTCAAGGCAATGGTATGGCAAGCTTTCTCATGCTTTGAAATCCAGGGGTTATGTTAGATCACCTAATGATTATTCTTTGTTTTCCAAAACCATGGGATCTTCTGTAGTACATCTGGCTGTGTATGTTGATGACATACTTCTCACAGGCAACAATTCTGATGAAATTCTTGCTATCAAATCTTTTCTGCATGATACTTTTAAAATCAAAGATTTGGGTTTTTTGAACTACTTTCTTGGTATAGAATTGATCAAAGTTCCCAATGGCCTCATCATGTCTCAAAGATCTTTTGCTACTGCTCTTCTCAAAGAGTTTGAGGCTCTTTCTACCACTCCTGTTTCTTCTCCCTTGCCTTCCTCTCTGTCTTTAAAACCTGATGATGGCATTCCATTATCTGATCCTCTTGCTTACAGAAAACTCATAGGCAAGCTCAATTATCTTACTCACACAAGGCCTGACCTTTCATTCACTGTTCAATATCTTAGCCAATTTATGCAACATCCTCATCAGCCCCACATGGATGCTGCATTACATACTCTTCGCTATATCAAAGGTTCTATTGAGCAAGGCTTATTTTTTAATTCTAATTCAGATTTCTCCTTAACAGCATATTGTGATTCTGATTGGGCTGCTTGCCCAATCACAAGAAGGTCTGTTAGTGGGTACTTCATATCCTTAGGTGGCTGTCCTATTTCTTGGAAGTCCAAAAAGCAGCCAACCATTTCTTTAAGCTCAGCTGAGGCTGAGTATAGATCTATGAGAAGGGTTACAGCTGAGTTGGCTTGGTTGACCCGTTTACTTGCAGAATTCCAAGTTCCTAATATTCTTCCAGTTCCACTTAAGTGTGACAATCAGGCAGCCATTCACATTGCAAAAAATCCAGTCTTTCATGAGCGCACTAAGCATATTGAAATTGATTGTCACTTTGTAAGAGATAAAGTGCAAGATGGTTTAATCAAATTAGTACATACTCCTACTCACTCTCAGCTTGCTGATGTGTTTACTAAGAGCCTTCCTCGAGCCTATCATCAGTTTCATGTTTCCAAGTTGGGTTTGGCCAACTCCAACTTGCGGGGGGCTGTTACCAAATCAAATATCGAGCAAAATAAAAATAATGATGGAACCGGGATTCGAATCAATACAGCTGAATGTGCACAATCGGGTTATAACAATCCGGGTTAAACCCGCGTGCTTATCAAAATGAAGGAAGGATCCGCGGGTATATGTTTTGAATGGGTCGGATCATGTAACCCGGTTCTTGTCAGTTGAGAAGTTTGTTATTTAAACTTAACCATAGTTTAGCTAACTTAACCATTGTTTTAGCTGTTAGTTGGTAGTTAGTTAGTTAGCTGATATATACGTTGTAATCGATCAGTTGTGGAATGCAATGAAACGATTTTCGTTTACTTGATTCTTCTCTCGTTTTGCGCTCATTCAAC
>JBCNJP010000008.1:54650645-54717225 GCA_039602395.1 Deinandra increscens subsp. villosa
AAAGATACTCATGGAATTGTGTATTTCTCTCATTCTGCTTGTTTCTTGCAGGCCCCTTCCATGAAGAGGCCACTGGAACTTGGTAGCTTACTGCATGGGCTATATCTTCTCAATTCCAATCCTGTTTTGTTTTCTAATGCTTCTTGTAATTCTGTAATAACTAGTGATATTTGGCATTGTAGACTTGGTCACTTGCCTGTACACAAATTACATAAGATGTTTCCTAATCTCTCTAGCACTAAAATTGCCCCTTGTGATATTTGTCCAAAGGCAAAACAACACTGCCTGTCTTTTCCTACAAGTCACATTAAAACTGCTAAAGTGTTTGATCTTATTCATGTTGACACTTGGGGACCATATAATACTCCTACTTATGATGGTCATAGATATTTCATCACTATTGTTGATGATTTTAGCAGAACTACTTGGACACATCTTTTGAGTACTAAAAGTAGTGCTTCTTTGATTCTTCAAAGCTTCATTTTAATGATCAAAAATCAGTTTGGTACTGTTGTTAAAACTGTTAGATCAGATAATGCTCTTGAACTAGGCTCAAGTCAATTTATGATTAAGTTTTTTCAAGAGCATGGGATTCTTCATCAAACCAGCTGTGTTGGTGTCCCTCAACAAAATGGTGTTGTTGAAAGGAAGCACAAGCATTTGTTAGAAACATGCAGAGCTTTACTTTTTCAATCTAAGCTTCCTCTCACATTCTGGGGTGATTGTTTACTAACTGCAACTTATTTGATCAATTTGTTTCCAACTGCAGTTTTGAACAATCAGTCCCCTTACCAAGTTCTTCATGGTAAACCACCTTCCTACTCTCATTTGAGGTCTTTTGGGTGTTTATGTTATGTCTCTACTTCTAAAGTTGGTAGAGACAAATTACAACCCAGGGCAAATCCTGCTGTCTTTGTTGGCTATCCTTTTGGTTCCAAAGGATATAAAGTTTTTGACTTGATCACTCAAAAATTCTCTGTTTCCAGGAATCTTGTTTTTCATGAATCTGTGTTTCCTTCCATTCCTTCTTCTGTTCATTCCACCTTATTTCCTTCCATACCTGTTTCCTCAGCTTTGTTTGATGATCCTATTATTTCTTCCAATTCTCCTTCTACTTCTAATTCCATTCCTGTTCCTTCTTTTCCTCCTGTTTCATCTTCTTCACCATCTTCCACTTCTTCCTCCCCTCCTATTCATGTTTCTCCTCCAACTGTTCCTTCTCCCATTCCTGTTAGAAGGTCTACTCGCACTATTAATCCTCCTTCTTATCTTCAAGATTATAAATGTAATCATGTTCATACTTCTGATATTCCCATGTTTTCTGATGATCTTCTTCATGCTTGTCTTGCTTCTACCTCATTTTCTTTTACTTCTTTACCATCTTGTTCCCAAGCTTTCCTTGCTAACCTTCACATGATCACTGAGCCTACCTCTTATAAAGAGGCAGCTTCTTTACCTGAGTGGCAGGAAGCTATGACAGCAGAATTTAATGCTTTAAATGCCACTAACACATGGGATGTTGTTGATTTACCTGTTGGTAAGAAACCTATCAGATGCAAATGGGTGTACAAGGTTAAGTATAAAGCAGATGGTTCTGTGGAAAGATGCAAAGCAAGACTTGTTGTTAGAGGAGATACTCAAGTAGAGGGCATTGATTTCACAGAAACCTTTTCTCCTGTTATCAAAATGACCACTATTAGAGCTTTGATTTGTGTTGCTACTAAACAGCATTGGGAGATGCATCAATTAGATGTTAATAATGCATTCCTTCATGGAGACTTAGATGAAGAGATTTATATGACCTTTCCTCCTGGCATGGTTGCTGATAGTCCCAATCAGGTTCTTAAATTGAAAAAATCTCTTTATGGGTTAAAACAGGCCTCAAGGCAATGGTATGGCAAGCTTTCTCATGCTTTGAAATCCAGGGGTTATGTTAGATCACCTAATGATTATTCTTTGTTTTCCAAAACCATGGGATCTTCTGTAGTACATCTGGCTGTGTATGTTGATGACATACTTCTCACAGGCAACAATTCTGATGAAATTCTTGCTATCAAATCTTTTCTGCATGATACTTTTAAAATCAAAGATTTGGGTTTTTTGAACTACTTTCTTGGTATAGAATTGATCAAAGTTCCCAATGGCCTCATCATGTCTCAAAGATCTTTTGCTACTGCTCTTCTCAAAGAGTTTGAGGCTCTTTCTACCACTCCTGTTTCTTCTCCCTTGCCTTCCTCTCTGTCTTTAAAACCTGATGATGGCATTCCATTATCTGATCCTCTTGCTTACAGAAAACTCATAGGCAAGCTCAATTATCTTACTCACACAAGGCCTGACCTTTCATTCACTGTTCAATATCTTAGCCAATTTATGCAACATCCTCATCAGCCCCACATGGATGCTGCATTACATACTCTTCGCTATATCAAAGGTTCTATTGAGCAAGGCTTATTTTTTAATTCTAATTCAGATTTCTCCTTAACAGCATATTGTGATTCTGATTGGGCTGCTTGCCCAATCACAAGAAGGTCTGTTAGTGGGTACTTCATATCCTTAGGTGGCTGTCCTATTTCTTGGAAGTCCAAAAAGCAGCCAACCATTTCTTTAAGCTCAGCTGAGGCTGAGTATAGATCTATGAGAAGGGTTACAGCTGAGTTGGCTTGGTTGACCCGTTTACTTGCAGAATTCCAAGTTCCTAATATTCTTCCAGTTCCACTTAAGTGTGACAATCAGGCAGCCATTCACATTGCAAAAAATCCAGTCTTTCATGAGCGCACTAAGCATATTGAAATTGATTGTCACTTTGTAAGAGATAAAGTGCAAGATGGTTTAATCAAATTAGTACATACTCCTACTCACTCTCAGCTTGCTGATGTGTTTACTAAGAGCCTTCCTCGAGCCTATCATCAGTTTCATGTTTCCAAGTTGGGTTTGGCCAACTCCAACTTGCGGGGGGCTGTTACCAAATCAAATATCGAGCAAAATAAAAATAATGATGGAACCGGGATTCGAATCAATACAGCTGAATGTGCACAATCGGGTTATAACAATCCGGGTTAAACCCGCGTGCTTATCAAAATGAAGGAAGGATCCGCGGGTATATGTTTTGAATGGGTCGGATCATGTAACCCGGTTCTTGTCAGTTGAGAAGTTTGTTATTTAAACTTAACCATAGTTTAGCTAACTTAACCATTGTTTTAGCTGTTAGTTGGTAGTTAGTTAGTTAGCTGATATATACGTTGTAATCGATCAGTTGTGGAATGCAATGAAACGATTTTCGTTTACTTGATTCTTCTCTCGTTTTGCGCTCATTCAACAGTTACCTAAGTCACCTACAAAGATCATGAAAAAGGTAAACAATACTAATAAATCTCAGAAAAAGAATACTGAAAATAAACAACAATTCTATGAGCAACTTCAAGCAACTACATTGATCATAGCCAGAATGAAAAAGAATCCAACAGGAAGAATCATCACAGCCTTAAAAAAATTAATATAATCACAGCAAGGCATTTCCATAGAGTAAAACAATATTATCATCGCCGTAAGGCTCAAATCACCCTGCTTTCGGGTTGCATAAGGCCTTGGGGTCCCAAAATTTTCCTCAAACTGAATCTGATCGACATCGTGCCCAAAATTCGATGACATTTTTATAGAAAATTACCTAGATGACCTTAGGTAGCATCCATTTGATGTAAAGTAAAACCTTAGCCATCATATCAGGCGTTGCAATAAGTTTGTCAAATTCCATGAATCCTCCTCTGATTTGTTATATCAAGTCCTCTCCACCAACTATATTTTCACCTACACTTTTTGCTTCGTCCAAGGTTCATATCATATCAAGGGCTCAGATACGGCCAACCATCATTGCTTAAAATAGAAAACAAAGAAGATGATAAGTTTAAGTAGAGCAAAACGGCCCACGCGTTGCTGCGAGATGCGTTTATTTAATTGAACATCACATTGTTAGTTCATCTTAAATATGTGTCTTGAAATGTTTAAAGTGAATCTTTCTAAAGAGTTATAAATAGGGTTAGCTATGGCTACTTGAGTTAGGTAATGTACACTGGATTTGGAGACCATAATGAATTTGACTTTTTCTAAACTAAAATCTATATAAAGTAGGGTATTTTTTATTTTCTTTTAATGTTTTGTTTACATCACAGTGCACATGTGATACTTTGGTTATATGTTTTTGATGATATTAAAGTTTTTCATGTCTTGGTTTTGGGTAATGCAAAACAGTTTGCAATTAGAGATCATATAATGTGAATAAATGAGTTTTTTAGTGGGAGTATTTCATAGGTTTTCATACATTTATATAATTATAAAATTCATCAATACATGTAATATTTTTCTTGTTGACTTTAAGGTATGCAGCAAAAAGCTCAAAACACAATGTGGATCAAACTATTAAAAGAGATTAGCATATAATCCTGTCTTTGACCCGTTCCGTAAGAACCCAAACCACTCACACAAAATTATAGTACACAGGTCACTGCAATTTTGATTTATAATAAGCATAATACAATTTAAAAGTTTTCTTGATGAGGCCACATGTGTCTATGCTCGGATTCTCTACATAAAGTCATGCAAGGCTCTTAACAAAGAATCTTTTACTTATAAATGGATAAATGTGGTCAGTGGATACTATGAAAAGTGACACTTTAAGAAACTGTTACGGAAGAGTTAGTATCATGTTTATAGTTTTAATTTCATTGGTTTCAATACAGGATTGAATGCGGTTGTGAGTAGTAATTAGATGAATGATTCGTGTATTCTAATACTTTTCGCATGGAAATTTATTACCTGTTAGGAGAACTGTTTTCTCGATCCACTCTCCAGGACATCATATGGGGTATGGTTGGAAGATTGTTCTATCTCGATGACAATTGTGGCAGTTTGATGTACTACTTTCCCGCATGCCAACAGTGAATCAACTACATAACCATTTAGATTGTACCGTTTTTGAGGAAAACCAGTGAATCAATTTCATTTTATATTGTTTCAACCTTTGCTTCGATGGCTTTGCCCTGCGAAAGTTAGACATCAGGTTAGCTTCTATATTTCGTTTATAAATAGATGAAACTTACATTGGTGTTCATGAGTAGATAGAATGACTTCCGACTGTCCTTTGGGTCCCATTAGCAAGTTAAGACGTGGCTGACCTTCATAGCCTCTAACATAAAAGCTGAGATCTGTTCGAACCCAAAAGAAACCGTAGTACATTTCTCATTTAGCCTCATCTTCGTAAGCATCGGTTATTTTTTGCCAACACATAAAAAAAAAAACAAAATCATCATCGTAAGCATCGATTACTTTTTGTTATGAAACATTAGGCTCAGATATATCATCATCATTGCCTTTCAAGCTCAATAGATTATCCAGTTCTAATTTAGCCAACAAAAAAAAACAATATCATCGTCATTTAGCGAACACAAATTAATATCATCATCGTAAGCAACTGTTATTTTTCGTTTTGAAACATTTAGGCTCAGATATATCATCATCATTGCCTTCCAAGCTCAACAGATTATGCAGTTCCGATTTAGCCAACACAAAAGAAAGGAATATCATCGTCATTTAGCGAACACACAAAAATAGCAACATCATCATCGTAAGCATCTGTCATTTTTCGTTTTGAAACATTGAGGCTCAGATATATCATCATCATTGCCTTCCAAGCTCAACGGATTATGCAGTTCTGATTTAGCCAACACATAATTTAGGCTCAGATATATCATCATCATAGCCTTTCAAGCTCAACAGAGAATTGTTACTTACCTTCACAGGGAAGCAACCACAGCTTACGACCTTTGCCAAAACCAGCATCTCAACTTAGATCTTCCCTCTTCTTCTGTAACTTTTAATAGACCCATCAAGTAAATTAAAAAATCTAGCGGATACAAAGAATCAGTTAGAAACCCCAAATCGAGACGTATCAAAGTAGACTACTCAGGAAGATAAACCGCTAGGAATTGAACATCAATAACATTACTCAATCCAAGTCATCGCCACAGAAAAGTAACACACCATAGTAGAAACATGTGTATTTCAAATTTTACACTTAAACTCCAGATTAGAAGAGTTAAGAATTCAGAATACAAAAAAAACCCACAATTCCTACCATCACAGATATGACCAAAGCTTTAAATAATCCATTTCCGAGCTAAAAAATGCAAATAATTACGAAAATCAAGAACCCTAAAGCAGGAAGAAGGTATAACCTCCATGAATCTGTCAAATACCACAATGCAACTCATGGTAATTGCAAACCCTAACTTCCAAAAGATGAAAAGCAAAGGAAACAATTAACACACTTACATATCAGAACTGGGTTCTAAAAAACCCACCTTCGTTTCAGATGTGGATTGTTGAAAACCCACATGCAAAGAACATCAAGGACACCACATATCACCGGGAAAAAACCCCAGTCCATAAAAAACCGGACAAACGGTGATAGACACTTCAACGTCCTGCCGGATCTGGATCGTCGCTTCAACGTTTGAAAGATGGAAACGGAGCAACGATCATAGGTATTTTCAGATCGACGGCGGCGAACATCGGTCGACAACCTCGTAGCTTCAACGCCTCGTCGTCGGAGACGGAGCAACAATCATAGGTTTTTTCAGATCAACGGCGGCGAACATCGGTCGACAACCTCGGTGCTTCAACGCCTTGCCGTCGGAGACAGAGCATCGTTCTTGTCGGTCGGCGACACAGAGCATCGACCTTATCGGTGGCGTCACAGAGCATCGGTGGCAGGTGATGTGAGAGAGAGGCGTTCTTGACAGAGAGAGAGGAAAACTGGAAAACCCTAGATTAAGAGGGAAAGAGTAGCGTTGATCTGTCCCCCACCGCCCTACGTAACAAATACAAAAAAAACGTGTGTGGGGAATAGTGGCTCTTGTGAGGCTGACACGTTAGAAGAATTGATAAATAAAGAAATTATTATTATTATTATTATTATTATTATTATTATTATTATTATTATTATTATTATTATTATTATTATTATTATTATATATATTTTGTGTGTGTGTGTCAATTTTGTGTATTATTTCTTGTCAACTATATGCACTATGTGATTTGTTTACATCACTCTGTTTTGTTATTTTTTCTATAACAAGACCTGACAATAGTTTATTTCTTTAAATACAATGAGATGTTTACCACCCCCGCTCGTTGCTGCGGGGTTCAATTTGTATACTAAACGAAAGTCAAAAAGTTAAGTGGTATAAAACATAAAAGTTTAAAAGTCTCGTGGTGAAAGTATAAAACTATAGAAGTATACTATAAGAGCATTCACAACCCATTCTTTATAATGGTTGTGAGGGTAAACCTTAAAATTTAAGGTGTAGTTATGAGTGGTTGTGAGTAGAGGAGAGAGAAATATTTAAGGAAAAATTTAGGAAATCCCTATATTTGAGAAAAAATCTGGTAAATCTTAAAAATTTAAGGTTTGAAGAGAGAGAAAAAGTAATGATAAAGGTATAAAAAATATTATTTAATTGTGGTTGTCACTGGAAGACAGAGAGAGAAAAATGAATGATAAATATATAAATTATAGGAATAAGGATAGGGAATGGGCTGTGAATGCTCTAAGCGAAACTAGAAAAGTTAAAAGTTTCGTGGCAAAATTAGAAGACAAAAAAACTTAAAACAAAAATAAAAACTTTAAAAGTTAGAGAGTTAGAAAGTTAAGGGGTATAAAACGTAAAAGTCTAAAAGTCTCGTTGTGAAAGTATAAAACTATAAAAATATACTAAGTTAAGGGGTATAACACGTAAAAGTCTAAAAGTCTCGTGGTGAAAGTATAAAACTATAAAAATATACTAAGTTAAGGGGTTCAACACGTAAAAGTCTAAAAGTCTCGTGGTGAAAGTATAAAACTATAAAAGTATACTAAAAACGAAAGTAGAAAAGTTAAAAGTTTTGTGGCCAAAGTAGAAGATAACAAAACTTAAAATAAAAAAAAAACTTTAAAAGTTAGAGAGTTAAAAAGTTAAGGGGTATAAAATGTAAGAGTCTAAAAGTCTTGTAGTGAAAGTATAAAACTATAAAAATATATTAAAAATGAAAGTAAAAAAGTTAAAAGTTTCGTGGCCAATGTAGAAGACAACAAGACTTAAAATAAAAAAAAAACTTTAAAAGTTAAAGGATACAAAACGTAAGAGTATGAAACATATGTGACTAAATTATAAAAACCAAAAGTTACTACTTCGTTAAAAAAAGTGTTTAAAAGTTTAAGGGGTAGAAACTGCCAAAACCTTAAAAAAAATTAAAAGTTAGTGTGTCGTTAAGGTATATAACTATACAAAAAAAATATATACTAAAACAATGAAAATATGAAAATTTAGGGGAATAAAACGTCAAAGTTTAAAAGTTGGGTCGTCAGAGTATAAAATTATGAAAAAAGTCATCGGCAACATCAAAAACTCTAAAAATATACTAAAAATGAAATTAGTATAATAAAAGGAGAAAGTTAAAAAGTTCAGGCATATAAAACGTAATAGTCTAAAAGTCTCGTGGTGAAAGTATAAAATATAAAAGTATACTAAAAACGAAAGGAGAAAAGTTAAAAGTTTCGTGGCCAAAGTAGAAAACAAAAAAGTTAAAAACAAAAAAAAAACTTTAAAAGTTAGTGTGTCGTTGAAGTATAAAACTATACAAAAAAAAGTATACTAAAACAATGAAAATATGAAAATTTAGGGGAAGAAAACGTCAAAGTCTAAAAGTTGTGTCGTCGAAATATAAACTACAAAAAAAGTCATCGTCAAAGTCAAAAACTCTAAAAGTATAATAAAAATTATATTAGTCTAATAAAAAAAAGTTAAAAAGTTAACGCATATAAAACGTAATATTCTAAAATTCTCGTAGTGAAAGTATAAAATATAAAAGTATACTAAAAACGAAAGTAGGAAAGTTAAAAGTTTCGTAGCCAAAGTAGAAAACAACAAAACTTTAAAAAAAACTTTAAAAATTAGAGGGTAGAAAACGTAAAAGTATGAAACATATGTGGCCAAACTATAAACCTAAAGTTTACTATTTCTTAAAAAAATAAATTGTAATAGTTCAAGGGTATAAAATGTCAACACATGAAACTTGTGTGGCCAAAGTTTGAAATCCTAAACCCTACTATTAATCACCAAATTTGATTGTTATATAATAAATTAAGCAGTTTTAGTCCTTTTCATGTCCAATATTACATGGAGAACAATATCTAAATGGAATGTTGGTTAATACAAATCATATATTTTTCAACAAAGATGTGAACTCTTGGATTTATTTTATTGTCTCGATCTTTTATAGAATGCTATATATTGTTCGCCTCGAGTACATATGCTTTTACTTTTGTCCATAATAGTTTGAAAACAATTAGATAATTGTGTTTCCTCTGGTATGAAATTGCAATCAAGTGAAGAGTTTAAAGCACTTGTGACTCGATCTCTTTATACTACTCATAGTGGATGATATTTTTTTTCACAATAAAACACTTACTGAAATATTTTTTATGTGAATCTTTAACGTGAATTATGAATTAAACTTATTGTTATTAAACCCGTGTAACACATGGGTTCTATGCTAGTCTAAACTATGACATTATTGGTTAATAATAATCTATAAAATTGATTTGATCATTAATAATCCTAACTTTTATTTTCATTGTCAAGTACAATCCGAGTAATGTAATTATCATATATTTACATTTGTTTTTCATTTGTTTATACCTTTTAATATATTTCCTCATTTTGTTCATAATTTTTATTATAAGTCGAAAATTAAATGTAAATGTGTGATTAGACTATTCAGATTGTCCTTAACAATAAAAATTTAAGTTGGAAACTTGAAAATATTAATTGTCAAACTAATTATATGAATTATTATTGACCAAATACATTATAGTTTAAACGAGATGTTTATCTCCCCGCGTGTTGCTGCGGGGTTGAATTTGTATACTAAACGAAAGTAAAAAAGTTAAATGGTATAAAACGTAAAAGTTGAAAAGTCTCGTGGTGAAAGTATAAAACTATAGAAGTATACTAAAAGCGAAAGTAGAAAAGTTAAAAGTGTCGTGGCTAAATAAAATAAAGTAGAAAAGTTAAGAGTATAAAACGTTTCACGGTGGGACGCCCATTTACCCGTCAGTTTAAGTAATATACATTTTAATGTGGTCAAAGTATTAAACAACAAAAAAATAGTGGTCAAAGTCAAAATCTCTAAAAGTATATTAGAAACAAAAGTTGAGAAGTTAAGGGGTATATAACGTAAAATTCTAAAAGTTTCATAGTCAAAGTATAAAACTATAAGAAGTATACAAAAAACGAAAGTAGAAAAGCTAAGGGACATAAAACGTAAAACTCTATAAGTTTCGTGGTCAAAGTATAAAACTATAAAAAAGTTGTGGTCAAAGTCGAAAATTTAAAAAGTATACTAAAACTGAAAGTATAAAAGTTAAGGCGTTTAAAACGTAGGTCAAAGTATAAAAGTATAAAACTATAAAAAACATATTAAAAACGAAAGTATAAAAGTTAAGGGGTATAAAATGTAAAACTTTAAAAGTCACGTGATCAAAGTATTAAATTAAAAAGTAATAGTGGCGAAAATATAAAAAAGAAAAAAAACTCTAAAAGTCATGTGGTCATAGTATTAAATTAAAACGTAATAGTGGCAAAAGTATAAAAAAGAAAAAAAGACGTGGACCAAAACTATAAAATTAAGAAAATGTTGTGGCCAAAATGAAAGAAATTAAAAGTTGTTGTGGCCAAAATGAAAGAAATTAAAAGTTTACTTAAAACTATAAAAAACATATTAAAAACGAAAGTATAAAAGTTAAGTGGTATAAAATGTAAAACTTTAAAAGTCACGTGATCAAAGTATTAAATTAAAAAGTAATAGTGGCGAAAGTATAAAAAAGAAAAAAAAAACTCTAAAAGTCATGTGGTCAAAGTATTAAATTAAAACGTAATAGTGACAAAAGTATAAAAAAGAAAAAAAAGACGTGGACCAAAACTATAAAATTAAGAAAATGTTGTGGCCAAAATGAAAAAAATTAAAAGTTGTTGTGGCCAAAATGAAAGAAATTAATGTTTACTATTTATCATCAATTCTTATTGTATATATATATAATTATCAATTTTTTTTTAATAATTACGGTAACTAAAATTAGAACTCCCGTATATTAGCTTTCACACCAGTAAACGCAAAAATCCAAACGTGAGTGTATTATTGTAACGGTAATCAAATCTAGCCTATATGATATGCAACACAAATAAACCTGCATGACTGACTCATTTATATGGTTTCAATCCCACAGCCTTTCACTCGACGCCTTCTCACTTTCTAGAGAGAGAAATCACTTCAATTCTAGAGAGAGAGAGTTTGGTTTGTGTTTTCAGGAAAATGGAGAACTTGCCGGAAACGCTTTACATAGATCCGATTCATGAATCTTCTACTGCTGAAGCTGAATATGTTGAACGTTCGAGAATAGAGCAGTGTATACACTTGCTTCATCAGCCTTCGCGTAGAGAAGAAGCGCTTGCATTGCTAAGCAAGGTATACATATTTATAAGGATGGCGTATTTTCATACTGTTTGAAATCTGGTTCCACACCTGTAAACGGTCGTTTGAAAATAGTTAAACGTTTTTTGTTTTATTCTTTTAAACTTTCCTACACTTTTTGAATTTTCAAGCGTATCGGTCGTTGAACTTTTTCAAAGGCAAGTGACCGTTTAAAAATAGTTAACGACCTTTTTCAAAAGAAAGTGAACGTTTAAAACTAGTTAAACGATCATTTGACTTATGAGGTACCAATGATCTCTAGCTCAATTGGCTAGAGGGAGGTACCCAAGAAATTATAAATGGGAGGTCTTGGGTTCAAGTCTCACTTGTAACAAAAAATAAATAAATGGGGTTACAAGTTGGACCAGGGGGTTTTCTCACCTATGGTGAGTTTCCTCCTTATGGGATTGGGGATGATCGGGTGGGTGGGTAGTGCCCCCGTCAGTGATCCAAATTTGCCGTTCAAAAAAAAAAAATTGACTTATGAGGTCGTCTTAAATTTTTAATATATTATATATAAAAACCACGTTTTAAAAAAAAATGAATTAGAAACTATATTTTATTGTTTTCTAGTTTTCTAATATGGAAAATAAAAATCTCATTTTTTAATTTTGAACGCGTTTTTAAAAAAAATTTATATATTTTTTAGAGATGGAAACCCTTCCGTTTTCTAAAAAATTAAAAATGAAAAACTAAAAATATTTACACAACTAAACTCGCCCTTAATTTTTTACAAAATTGCACAAAAACAATGTGTAGGGAGTATTTTATCCAACATAAGTTTTTGTTGGAAATTCGTGTTAATTTCCTACGGATTCATTTCTTTGTTTTTATATTTTTTAAAAGATTTAACACACACACTAAATCCTCCTCTTAATGGCCTGTTTACGATTTAGGAACGAAGAAGTAAAGACATGCCATTGTTGCTATGGAATGCCAAGAATGTATCCTTCATTCTACTACAGGTATATAGCTCCTCATAAATGCTTTAATTAATAGCTGATGTAATTATGATCTCGAATTAAATTAAAAAAATATTAAGATTTTGATGATGTATAATTCGAATTTCTTTAAAGTTGTTTGTAAAATAAGATTATTTAATTTGTAGAAAAAAAAGGTAAGCAATCAGGAGAATATATCTTTTCTTGGTCGTGTCCGATTGAAACGACTTTATGTTTTATGTTTTTAAATTTAATGTTTTTGGATCGTAGTAATAAATATTTGAAATAAAAGCTATAAAACTCGTTTAATGATACTTAATACAACACCTAAAGTTTTAAAATAAGTTTCACATATATCATGCGTATCCAAACTAAACATTCTTTCTAAATATGATATTTATATCCTCACAAAACTTCATAAATATCATATATATTCAAATCTAATTTTAAATATCATATCATATCATATATATCATTTATAAAATAATCAAAATATCTAAGCTTGTGGTTGAAGAAACCCAAGTTCTAGTCTCACTCACACCACTTTGTGAGATATTTGTGGGCAATGAAGGATTAAGCTTGCTTGATCCTGAGTCACAAGGGAGGGTTTACGGGCTTGCCCGGTTCTCGCCCGATGATGCAAATGGGGGGCGCTCCCGGGTTCACTCGCTATGAGGTTCGGACTCGGGACAATGTGTAGGTCCAGAGTAACCAGTCTCGATACATCGCTGAGCCAAATTGTCGTTCAAAAACAAAATATTGTGTTTCCGTTTATTTTCTTTAAGTCATCTTCTTATGCTTCTTTTTTTTCACTTTTTACATCAAACTGTTACCGCTTTTCCTATTCGCTCGGTTTCTTTACAAGGAAATACTCATTTTTTTAGTGATTTTATTAACCTCATAAATAAATTTTTTTTTTTTAAAGGCAATGGAATAGAATTAAAATGAGGGGTTAGAAAAAGCTAACCCAACACTAAAATAATTACACGGAAAATAAAGGGTTTCTAAGCCAATCAACCTAAGACACAGAAACCTTCTTGTTTCTAGTTACAATCCAATGAAAAGAAAAACGAACAATGTTGTCGTAGATGAGAGTCGTCTTCAAGTCATAGAAACCTTCTTATTTCTAGTTATTAACCTTATAAATATGATTACCTATTTTTAAAGTGTGATGATAAAGTACTAACCAATTAGGAAGATAAATTCTTAATTTAGTTTGTGTTAGTTGATAGAGATAGTTTATTAAAAATACTTTAAGCTTACTACATAACTAAATATCGGATCTATTAGAAAAGCTATAAAAAAGACAAGTAAACATTGAGATAAAATTCGAGTTAATTGGAAAAGTCATAAAATAGCGCATGTTACATACGTTACAAGACATTTTTTGATATTTAAAAAAAAAACAACTCGGCGTTTTTTTGTTTTTTTCCACCTAAGAGTAACCTATAACCTACGAAAACACCAGAAAAAAATTGAAAAAAAAACGGATTTTTAACCCCAAATTGGTTGATTAAAAAGTAATTCTACGATTTCCTCCGCTTAAGATGAGTTTCATTTTACCCCCATCCCTCCCTCTATGGATCTTTGAAGTTTTATTTAAATATATGATATTGCTAAATTTATGGTGATAAAAAGTCATTTTTATCAATGAGATATAGAAAGCAATAATAGTATTACATATCAACTTTCATTAAAATTAGTGGAGGGTTATAAAAGTAAAATTCACATAGCAATTTCATTTTAAAATTTATGAATTAGTTATATTCCTAATAATTTTGTTTTTAAATATTATGCTTTGAATTGATTAATTTCAAATTTATTAATCTCGCGTATGATCAATAAAGAAAATAATACATTTTTTTAGTGTTTAGTAATTAGTTTTGTATGTTTTTTATTTGATGTGTTTTCGTGTTTATTTTCTGAAGTATGTTTTAGATTTTAGTTAGTGAGTTAGAATTTGTTACTATGGTCAATGAATTACGGTATGTAATGAGTTAGGATATATTGTGTAATGTGTTATGTTTGTGTAAACATTGTGTAGGTTTGATCGACGATGTTTACTACTTAAAACACATGTTAAAATAAATTAACACATTTAAGCAAAGATATAATAAAAAAACAATGATGAAAACTAAAACTCAATGTTGAAATCTAAACACAATGTTGAAATCTTTCACTTGGTATAAGAAAAATCAAAAAAATACTTTTATTTATATTTTTATGTAACAATATTATACTCAAATTAAAGATTAAAAAATGATCGACTTTATGATACTTTTGTTTAAAAAAAATAATAATGTGTTAAACAGTTATATATATTTTAGAAAACATATTTTTTTGAAACAACAATATATTAAACCCAAAGAAAACGAGCCCAGTGCTGAGGTTTATTAAATTTCTGAAAACCAATTAACAATTATGCTTTAATGTAAAAGACTATTTTATCCCTTTTTTCAACTCGTAAACATTTAATTCAAATACGTGTAAGTTTTTTGTTGACTTTCAATCTAAACATTTTAAAAGTTCATCTAGTGGTAAAAAACTCTTCCTACGCTCCTTAGGAAAAAAAAAATATTTTTTAGGGACAATTGCATATTTCCCCCTATAAACTTTAAAAATTGCATATATACCCAACCTAAATTTTTAATTGCATATATCCCCTCCCTTACTAAAAGATATTGCAAATTTACCCATTTTAGTTT
Source organism: Deinandra increscens subsp. villosa (assembly GCA_039602395.1). Lineage (NCBI taxonomy): Eukaryota > Viridiplantae > Streptophyta > Magnoliopsida > Asterales > Asteraceae > Deinandra > Deinandra increscens. The sequence continues at coordinate 54,665,854 of JBCNJP010000008.1, forward strand.
TTTTTATTAAAAATAAATTATAAAATGACTACTTTACCCTTATTTACTCAAAGCTTTATAATTTCCATATACACCATTTTATTCTAAAACCATATAAATTACATATATACTCGTTTATCTTTCTTGCTCTTAGTACTTTTTTTGTTCGTAATCAAAGTTCAAGAGTAAAGTTTATTTTTTAAATAACCAACAAATTATATTAAAATTAGCAATACAACAACGATACAGAAACAGTACAAAATACCTCAACATACTACTAATAAAGCCATTCAAGAGCGAGACGCCCTATTTTCCTCAGATGAGGCCAAATGAACAGATTTTAGTACCCCCGTTCTTTATGAAGTTTGATTTTTAATAGCCCAAGGCCATATTACACTGAGCAGGGGCAAAATTAAGATGTCAATCTCATGCCAAATTGAAATTACTTTCTTCTTCAAATAGAACCACCATAAGCTTAAAGAAGTAGTGCTAAAAATTACATTTAATTAAATAGCAGGAGTAAAAATTGAATAGAACCACCATCAAATAGAGCCACATTTAATCTACATTCAATCTCATGTCCATCTCGGTTGAAGAACCACTGCTAAAATCGAATAGAACCACATTTTTTTTTTTGAACGGCTAATATTTATTTACAAATCTACACCAAATACTCCATTGCCTAGGTCTGAACCCAGGACCTCCAACTAAGAGGACAAAGCCTCTACCAAATGGGACATTTATCAAATAGAACTACTGGCGGCCAAAATCAAAATAGAAATCCACTTCTAAAATTGAAATCGAGCAAAAGTCCACTGCCAAAATCGAGATAAAATTGAAATCCACATTTGATTGCCAAGCCGAAATCGAAATCCACTGCCCAAAATCCAAATCGAAAAACCGTTGCTCTACATACCAGTTCGCAAAATTGAAATCGCCTGGATTTGATGTTAATCGACTGCCACTCTTTTGAATCGAATCCAGGAGGTGCTGCTCAAGAACGACGAACGATTCAGCCCCCCTCGTGGAGAAAATGGCGTTCTTTTGTTTCTAAAACCTAAATCAACCTAAATCAATTAAGGGGTATTATTGCCATTTGGTTAGAAAAGGAGATATATGCAATTATTTATTTAGTATGGGTAAATATGCAATTATAATTAAAATAGGGGGAAATATGCAATTCTCCCATTTTTTTACTATAACCATACCCTATATAAAGTTATCCCTTAAAATAATACATAATATTTTGCAGGAAATTCTTAAGGCATACACATTACTAGCACCTCCTACACTTGGTATGAAAGATGCAACCAGGGTTTGCAATGCATTGGCATTACTTCAGGTTCATAAAATTTTTATATCTTCTAATTTTCATTGCTTAGAAAAATATAGGAAAGTTATGTTACAAAAGTTTCTTCCATGCGAAGGATACGAATTAGCCTAATTAAAAAGTGTAAAATTACTTCCTTAACACTCATCATATGAAAGGGTTAAGGATTATCCACCACCATGATACTAGTAAGTCAAAGGCCCTTAAATAGAATTCTAATTTTGTGATACTAAACAGTGTTAAACTTATTGATAAGACACAAATTTTGTTACTACTGCCCTTTTTCGAAACAAACCATTAAATTTCGAGAGAAAAAACACCTTAAATTGTAATTAAAGCATAAAAAAAGAGCCAATTGTATGTTGTATTATCAAGAGTTAAAAATAGTGATAGAATTAAACCACTTATCTTGAATAAAGATGGAAAATTTACAAATTTAAAATCAAATACCATATTTTATTTAATACATAGTAAATGATTACAAGTCAAAGTGAGACTCGTTAATTTGGTAGAGGCCTCTTAGTTGAAGGTCATGGGTTCAAACTTATACATGGTGTAATTTAAAATAATTTAGTAATAGGAGTAGTTTGCCGATAAAAATATTACAAAACTGGACACTTGTCACCACACTTTTCTCATAAAAATGTTCTCGCCCAAATCATCTCACCCCAAGTCAATTAATTATCATTAAAATATATTTATCTTTAAAAACCAAAATTTTAAGGATTTAATTTGTTGCTTCCTCGTCTATATGTATCATTTATTCAATAATAAAAACAGCACAAACAAAAGCTTATTTAATTATGTTAATAACATGATATCTTATTACCGTAATAAGAAGAGTATAAATGAATTATTAAGTGAATTTCTTTTAATTATTTAACTCTTGTAATACACATGTTCTATCATTAAAAAAAATGTATTATTGCTTATGTTGCAGTCTATGGCATCTCATCCAGAAACAAAGATGAAGATCGTGAAAGGTATTTTTTAAAAATTCAACTGAACTAGAGATTGATGTCAAAATTCTGGTATTAATAACATACTCAAATTCGTACATATTATAGCCAAACTGCCTGTTTACATCTACCCTTTTATGAATACTACTGAGAATGAAATCAAGCATTTCGACTACTTACGCCTCACTAGCTTAGGCGTTATTGGTGCACTCGTGAAAGTAAGTACCAATCGCTCTATTTGTCAACTTTTCCCATATTTACGACACCGTTAGGAACTTTCATTTTGATGTTACACAGATTGAAGATGCCGACACCCCGGAAATCATTCATTTTCTTCTAGAAACAGAAGTGCTACCTTTGTGCCTTCGTTGCATTGAAGTCGGTAGTGAACTTGCAAAAACGGTATATACTTTTTTTTGAACGTCTTACTTCTTTTATCACAAATGTGGTCAAATGGGGTCTGAACCCTCATCACATAAAATTGCTAAACTCATTCAACATCAAGATACTAGTAATCCAAAGAAGTTTTGCTAAAAGAAAAAAGAAACGTATATACTAATTTTAACTACAAATATATCTAGTTAATAAGCATCACATATAGAAAACACTCATAATAAAAAAGAAAAATAATCAAACTAAACATTTGACCAAACACTTTTATTAAAAGAAAAGCTCTATATTAAACTAAGTAAATTGGATAATGAATAGGAACCTCTAGTTTAATCATGACTTGTCACGTTATAGGTTATGGTTATTTTTTAAATTGTTTTTGATTTTTTTAGATTATTTATTTAACTTGCTCTATTGATAGCTTGTCATGTGACATGTTATGTTTAATTGTTTTTCTAAAGTGTTTTATTGGTGTTGATTTTAGTTTCACACCGCTCACTCCTTTTAAAATTTACAGAAATGTAATGAAATATCTCGGGTTATGTAAAACAAGCAAACACAACAATGTATGCGTCACAACATCTACTTATTTAGTAAAATACAAATTTCTTTTATTTAACTAGGTTTTTGTTAAAGTAACTAATTCACATTTAATAACCCTAGTCTTATAAATCCTTATGATCCACATGTTGATACCCTCCTATCAATACTTATGTATATATATAGGTTGCTGCATTTGTGCTTAGTAAAATTCTTCTACGCGAAGAGGGGCAACGATATTGTGGCACATTCCCAGAACGTTTTTATGCTGTAGCACATGTTTTGTCGAAAACTATAGACCAGTTTCAAGGAAAGCCATCGTCGCAACTGCTGAAACATATCTTAACTTGCTTCATGCGGCTGAGTGAAGTGTCGAGGTTAGTCGGGTAAATTTTGACCTCTTTGAAACTTTTGAGTTTAGTTATTATATGTTTGTGTCACATCTAAAATCACTATATCTATATACATAGTTCATGTTGTAACTTATGGTTGTCATATTCACAGGGCTTGTGACGCATTGACCAAATGCTACCCGGTCAAACTGAGAGATCCTGCATATCTCAACTTCGTTTGTGTAAGATTTTATATATTTGTAGGGTTCCGTGTAGACCCCTTAAATTTTGTAGACCCCGTAGACCCTTATAAAACTCAATAAAAATAAAACTCAGTGTTATAAATTTGGTTTTTTTTTTATTACGATAAGCTTTTAAGAACCAAAAAAATAAATAAATAAATTAAAAAAAAACAAAAAACATTAAAAATCGAACATTTTAAGACAATGAGTTCTAAATAATGAGTTTTAAACGTAACACTGAGTTTTATTGAGTTTATTGAGTTTTAAACTCATTGATTTTTAAAACTCATTGTCTTAAAATGTTCAATTTTTAATGTTTTTCGTTTTTTTTTATTGTCTTTTTTTGTTCTTAAAAGCTTATCGCAAATAAAAAAAACTAAATTAACAAAACTGAGTTTTATTTTTATTGAGTTTTAATGAGTTTCATTGAGTTTTATAAGGGTCTACGGGGTCTACAAAAAATAAGGGGTCTACATGGATCTTTTACCTAGTTGTATAAATACCTATATACACACATATATACATGATGTACATATATGGTGTTCAAATTATTTAGATACGCTCTAGCGTGCACACAGTAAAATACTTTAAAAAATGAAATTTGGGTAAAACACGCATGTATATAAATTCAGACTAGATTCTTGATCGTCACTTAATACAAATTGTTGTTCATTATATCTATGTATATACATATATGTGGGGGCATGATATAGTTTTACTATTTGTAGGATGACGATACTGTTCGAAGACTCGCTGATCAAGTGCTTCAAAATGTGAGTGAACATAGGATGATTGGTTGATTATGCATATGTTACCGGGGTTTAATATATACTATAGTTTTTGTTATTTGATTTGTAAGTTATCTTTATGTTTGTCGATATTAAGATAGTTATTGACCTTCTATCATTTGTTTTAGTTTCTTTTTATTATAATATTAAGATAGAATCCGTATGTTATACGGGTTGAATCATTAAAAATATATCTATAATTGTTAATTCATTCATATTCTCCTTATTACCAAAATAACGTATTACATTACATTAGATAAAAAAACTAAAGTTATAATTCATAATATGATATTGGTGACTTTACTCTCTTTATTTTTAAATAATAAAGAGAATTTAAAAAAAACAATCAAACCCTCAATAGCGACTAACATGCAAGATAAACGTGATCATGTTTAAAAAACAATCAAACCCTCAATAGCGACTAACATGAATTATGAATTGATAAACTTGACACCTTAAGTCTGTATAGAATGTTGATGAGTATAAAGTTTTATCAAAATTCTAATGAGCACATTCTAAATGTTAAGTATAAAATCTAAATTATAATCAAAAGATTATAATATTATCAATAAAAAATGTTATGTTGATATACATTAGAAAGCTTACAATTGTATTAGTCGGTCTAAAATTTCTAAATTGGATAAACATGGCTCATTTGATATGGTAGAAAAAACTATTTAATTTTGGATATTATGAACATGATTTTTATCGTTTATGAATTTCTCTATAAATAGTACCACCCACAACGCAACGTTAATTGAATTTGTAAAATAGCATTAGGTATTCTTTAATTAAAATATTAAATTCAAGTATATTTGAAAAATACACTAAATAAGTGTTTATTGGTATTTATAAGTTTCTACATATTTTTTAAAATGAAAATAATAATAGTTTAAAAATTATTTTTGGATAAAAATAAGATGTAAATTAATATATGATTGTCATAATTCCATAAATATAAATCTTCCTATCTATTAAACAAAACCTATAAGGTGGAAGTGGCACCTTATAAGGTTGTCCACATCATCATTTGATGAGGTGGCATCATCTCATTCTCCTAAAATCCTATGTGTCATTTTTTTAATTTTTTCGGTTTTTTTTAAATAAATTGAATTTCTTAAAATATCGTGGATCCGGGTCAGATCCGGACGAGATTTTTACCCGAGTATATAAGGTCAACTCCAAAAGTTCCCCTCATTCTTCATGAATCGGATTAGGGTTTCTGGTGCTCTCTCTCGACCTCCACCGCTCCCTCTGTTCATCATGGATTTGCTCCTCATCTTTTTAGCGCCGCTTCTCCGATTGTTACTAAGTCGCCCTCTAGCCGTCTCTCTCTCCTCTGCATAGTTCGTCAGACAAGATTTCGATCAGACGCACGGTTGATCAGAGAAGATTTCGATCGGAGAAGGTACGTTTTTTACTTTAATGGATGATTCTGTAATCACTATTGTTGATAATCGGTTCTTTTATACTATATCGCAGAAGTTTAAAGGTTTTTAGATTGTTAATCTTTTCCGATCTGTTAGAATATTTGATAAGCTTTATCTATGTCTTTTTCGACCAACGTTAAGATTACCGATGAAGATAAAAAAACACAAGATTTTGAGTTGTAGGGGTTTTTTTTAATCGGTCACTTTTTAGGTTTTTGGCATTTTAATCTGTCTGAGAATAGTAATTAACTGGAGTTTACAAAACGGTGATTATGTATATGATTTTTGTTTGTTCATCCGTGTATAAGATCCCCTGTTGAGTTTTCGGGTAGAATTTGTATACCGACTTTACTTTTCAGTTATTCTCAAATACCGATATTTTACTTTTCATGTAGAATTTGTAAAGTTATCATCTGGATTTTTTTAATAGTGTCGACGAGGGTTCATCATTGTTCTTCAGTGTCATGTTTGAATAGTTGATTGATATGGTTTCACTAAAAGACTTATTGGATTGATGTAGATATGTAGGGAAGGAAGAGGATGTGGTATTACATAATGGCATAAGGTACAATCATCACATTGAACATAATATAAAGTTCTACAATAAATGATAAATTAAAACATCTTTGAATGGTTAAACAAGTATTGTTTTGAGTATTTTTTTAATTATGTAGGTGCTATGTGCTTAGAGTGGGTTATGGTGTTGAACTATAAATGTTTAGGATCCTCAAATTCAACAGCCTAAAGAATTCAACTCATCTCAAATATGGTGGTTATGGTGCTTAATTTTGTTTTGTTGATTTAAAAAATTATGCTATCTGTAGTGCTTATTTATAGTCCTCTTTTTTTGGTATTTATTATATGAAATATGATTATAAAATTGTCCTTAAGATTTTTATCCAACTTTTTTTTAGTAAGAAACATAGACTGAAATGAAATAAAGTTAAAGGGTAGATCAATGTACAAGATGTGAGCTGTGATATGTGAAGACTGCATAAATGTGCCACTGGTCACTCTGTGATGGAGCCAAGTATGCTTTGGCTTTTAGGTCAAAGTTTATATGGATTTGTTAACGGTTAAATCTTCCTATCTATTAAACAAAACCTATAAGGTGGAAGTGGCACCTTATAAGGTTGTCCACATCATCATTTGATGAGGTGGCATCATCTCATTCTCCTAAAATCCTATGTGTCATTTTTTTAATGGATTTGTTAAAGGTTAAATGAAGTCAATAAAATTCTAACCACACTATTCTTTACCAGCATTTGATCTGGTCTAATTTATTGTCATTCGGTTTGAAAGTTCATAAATATGTTATTAGTGACCATATTCATCTGGGAGATAACCTTTAACTTTAAAGTCAAATGAAATATATTTGTTGATAGCTAACAGTTACAATGCGATGTAACCACACTATTTGTAAACATTCCACTCTCTCTAAATTTATTTACCAAACTCTAAAGAGTATAATGTTTTAGCGCCATTTATTGTCACTCTCAATACCTTTTTTGTACAGGTTTTAGGCCAACAAGTGGATAAAACATCAACATTGTTATCTTGTGGAGAAAATGTTACTCTACGAGTAGGAAATCAGGTGAAGTTATCTGGATTGACATTTGTTTAATGGTTTTTATAATTTAGAGGTGGAAGATTTCTTTCTGCCGTTTATTTATAAATCATTTTCAGTTGGGTTCTGTTTTATTTTAGATGATGGCATGGAAAATTTTAGCTAAAATGGGAACGGGTGAAATAGGTGAAACAAAACTGATTATCTTCCGGATAATATAAAATCACCTATTACCTTCTGAAGCTAATTTCAGACACCCTGTCCATTTCACATTTCTTCAAAAGATAATCTTCATAGTGGAAGATTCTATTTTATAAGGTGTGAAACAAGCAACCTCATCACGTGTTTGTATTTTCTTTCATCAAAACGGCTTTATTATTGAGGTATGCATTTTTCAGATACTTATTGTAATAATGCTTTAATGTTGATATTAGTATGATTGTTCATTTACCTATTCATAAAACTTGAATATAATTAAAGTGAATATCTGGATGTTGTCATACATCCAGGTATTCACAGACTAAGTTGCCACTTTAGCAGACCAAGTTGCCACTATAGCGATTCATGAGAAGTCACCATTAGAATCTTCTTCTGCTACTGATGTAACGGTTTATCAAACAGAGGTCAATGAGCCACTAGATTTGAATCTTACTGGGTAGTGGCAATAAATTGTATGTAATATGTTGGGCATCGTTTAAATTTCACACTTTCTATTAGTGTAATCATGTAAAATTAATCTTTGGTTAACAAGTATGTTAATAGGTCATTAACACCTATATTACCAGGCATTGATTATATTGGATGGTAAAGAATTAATATATGCAACTTCTTAAGGCAAACTTCAGAAGGAGTTGAGCATGATTAAATTAAATAGTAACTTTAATATCTTAAGAAGTTTCAATTAATTTTATTCAAATAAAGTTTAAAATATCAGAGTAAAAATTATGTGCACAATGTCTCATGATATTAGTAATATAATGTGTGAGAACTCAAAGGCATGAACTTCATATTTAGCAAGGTAATATAAGGTTCATCACATTGTCTGATTATCCTTGCGATTCAAGTGTTTTAGAGGACTAGAAAAGATTTATTTTTTGGTGTTCCAGTTCTTGTCGAGGGCAGAGAGAAGCAAAAAAAAAAAAAACATTAGTTGCTGAACTTTGTGAAGGTGAGACCAAAAATAGTAAGTATAGGTTGTATCTTTGTTGATCTTTTGGTAATTAAGCTATTGGGCCACAAAACATTTAATGTAAGCATCTCATTTTTTAAATGGTTGGTTAATTATTGACTAAATGCCCATTTTAGTGGTGTCATATGCTTGCATGTATTTTCTTGATATGTAATTATGTAATTATATAATGTTAGTTCTCATCTCAAAGAAACTACAAAATCAGTTGAATACATGGTAAATTATTTACTAAATGAGCATTTCAGTTGTGTGATGTGCTTGCAGGTTAGTGGTGTCATATGCTTGCAGGTATTTTAATGTTATCTTCTATAAAGATTAAAACCGTTTACTCATCATTTTCATTGCATGTCAGCAACATTACTAAAGGAAATATTAGAAATTGCATCTAATACTGAATGTTCAAATATTTAATAATTTATCTCAACTTATGGAAGGTTCATTATAGAGGGGTCATGTGAATTCAATCAACATTTTTACCTTTTGAATAAACAAGTTGCAGATCCGCCCGCGCGTTGCAGCGGGCCTGCAATGATAGTGTCTTGTGACCTGTCCGCGCTTTGTGGCGATAATATAAAACTATAATAAAGTATTGATCAAAACTCTGAAAGTATACTAAAAATGAAAGTAGAAAAAGTTAAGGAGTATAAAACATAAAAGTCTAAAAGTTTCGTGGTGAAAGTATAAAACTATAAAAAGTATACTAAAAAATGAAAGTAGAAAATTTTAGTGGAATAAAACGTCAAAGTCTAAAAGTTGTGTCGTCGAAGTATAAAACTATTAAAAAAATATACTAAAAATATTAGGGTAACAAAAGGTCAAAATTTAAAAGTTGTGTCATCGAAGTATAAAAGTATAAAAAAATCGTCGCCAAAGTTAAAAACTCTAAAGTATACTAAAAAATGAATGTAGTCTAATAAAAACGAAATTTAAAAAGTTAAGGGGTATAAAACGTAAAAGTCTAAAAGTCTTGTGGTGAAAATATAAAACTATAAAAGTATACTAAAAACGATAGACGAAGATTTTAAAAGTTTTGTGGCTAAAGTAGAAGACCACAAAACTTAAAACAAAAAAAAACTTTAAAAATTAGGGGGTAGAAAACGTAAAAGTATGAAACATATGTGGCTAAACTATGAAAACCTAAAGTTACTATCCGTTAAAAAAAATATAAAAGTTTCAGGGTAGAAAATGTCAAAGTCTTAAACTATCGTAGCCAAACTATAAAAAAGTTAAAACCTACTATCTTTTTTAATTCTATTTGTTATATATAAAGTATACTAAAAACGAAAGTAAAAAAATCAAGAGGTATAAAACGAAAAAATTTAAAACGTTCGTGGTAATGTATAAAACTCTAAAAAATGTGGCCAAAGTTAAAAACCTTAAACTTTGTGACCAAAGTTAAAAACATTAAAGTTTATGTGGCAAAATTAAAATACAAAGAAATTTTGTGCTAAAATTCAATATAAAAGAACTTTTGTGGTGCTAAAATTAAAAAAAAAAAAAACTTATGTGGCCAAACTAAAAGAATCTTAAATCTTACTATTCACCTCAATTTATTTTGTATATATATATAATGGGGTCACTGACACTGTTTAAAGGTGTAAGAATAAGGTCCCAGTTAGAAGGAAACCTCTACGTGATAATTGTTGGTATAATAATTTTATTTTTTTAATGATCTATTCGTCAAGGTTTTCCATGCATTTCATGTTGTATTTGCAATATTATATATATTGGTCTTAGAAAGGGCTAAATAGACAGGGTCAATATTGTTTATACTCTCCTTCCAAAAAAGATTACTTGAGTATCTTTTTCATTCCTCTCAATATATTTAATTTATTTTGACAATTTTTTATAAACATTATAATTAAATGACAACTTTTACTTTTTTGTTACAGTTATAATGAGAAGCGTAAAGATACCCTTACATCATGTGTTAGTAGATTGTCATCCACTATTTCATACATTTTGGAGAATGATTTTTTGGTAGATACGGAGTTTAATCATATTGCCGAGCTCAATGTGATTAGTGAGGTAACTTATGCTCAATTTATGTAAAATTTACGTTTGTATAACCATATATCGTATCTATGTATGAACTGAATATTTACCAAATTTTAGGCAAAAAAAGTTGTCATTTTGGGGACTATCAAGTGCATGTTGATAGGCTCTAAGTGGTTTTATCACTAATGCAAAGTGTGCAACAGAATCGTTGAGCGATTATTGAAAGATGATGCAACGACCACGAGTGGAGATATGTGGTACTACAAACATAAAGTAGAAAGCAAATGTCAAGATGAAAAGATTGTTCCAAGCACAAGGTTTTATATTTTTGAAAACTTAATTTTAATTATGTATTAATTATTATATTGCATACTCAGATTGTTTGTATTTTTTGCAGGTTGAAGCTATTGATAAAGGTGTAGGACACCACTAGATCAGTCATATTGACCCTTTTCGATAAAGAGGTCAGGAAAATGTTCAAGGTTACGGCTGATGAATTGTTGCGCAAAGATTTTAAGGTAATACATATGAAGTTAACTAAGTTTTTTTAGGTGTTTTATATTTTTCCGTGAGTCTACTATTTATTTGTATGGTTTCTTAGGTTGGGAAATATCCCGTTGAGCTAGAAGGTATTTTTGAAAGAAGATTGGCTATGAAGGTCAATATTGGTAGCTTCAACCTTGAGTATGATTATAGATATTTACAATTAAAAAGGTCACTGATAGTAATTCAGTCATATCTGTCCTTGATGACAGACACAACAAAGACGATGTCATTTTTTTAGTGTATTATATTTTCTCTGCTTTATATCATCACTCATATTAAATAATCTCACGTTATAATGTCTATTTTTTACTTAGAGTGTTTTCTCTCAATCTCTCAACTTTTCGTCGCAAGGATTTGGAGATAATGAAAGTGGTGTGAATACAGTATGTAACTATATTTTAACATAAACTCATAAATTTCTCATTATCATGTTCAAAGCCTATTAATATTATATTGAATTCTTTAATAATACTTTTATATTGTTAATTACAGGAGGTGATAGATCTTAGTGACATGAAGAGTCAGGTCCAGAAAGATTTGAAAGCCAAAGGAAAATTTCAGAGTGATGATTTGAAGTGGAAGTTTAATGATATCTATGATGTTGAAGATGATGCAGTTTCATCTCTAGCAAAGTCTGCTCCTGATGCTCTATTGGAAGTCAATCTTACTTTGAGCAGGAGGAGTTGGTTCCAAATGTGAAGAAATAGCTTGAATCAAAGAATGTTTGGTCGAGTGGAGTTCTTATTTTGTAAAGTATTGTGAACAGTTGTTTTTTATTTTGTCTTTCGTGATTGGTTTTGGTTGATGACATTGGTTTGGTAGATTTTCTGTTGATGGACAATTGTTATTTTGTTAACTGATATGTATTGTTTGGTTTTATTTACTTTTTTTTTATTATTTAGTACTTTGTATTAATTTTATTTTTTAAAATTGTTGATTCATATGTATTTAAAATTTCAATTTTTTTTAGAAACATCCAAGTTTTTTTCTCAAGTTATCATAAATTACTTCTATGTAATTAGAGTGTTTTGTTTAATGGTTTTTGTGGTTTATATTTATTAAATTTTTAATTTTAAAAGATTATGATTTATTATTTGTATATTTGTAAATTTAATTATTACTAATTAGTTTTTTTTTAATTTTAAAATTTTTAGAAAATCGTAATTAACATTAAATACCGCCGCTATTTTTTTTTAAAAAAAATATAATTTTGAACATTTCTGTTTTATATCCTGATTCATTTCAAATTTGAAAACCTTTAAAAAAAGTTTGAAAAAACGTATTTAATCAAAATTGGCGCTATTTTTGTAAAAAAACAAAGTCAAATTTCAACATTCTAAACTTTCCTTTTTTTAAAAAAACTTAATTTCCGGAATTAGCTCCATATATTCGAAACTTTCTTTTTTTTTTAAATTTAAATTAATTTGATTTATTTATTCATTAAATTAAAATATAACCTTCCATAATTTTTACACCTTAATCCCTATATATACATTCTACATCTCCACTTATTTCATTCATCATTTTATCAATTCACTAATCTTCTTTGTTCAATTTGTCTCTCCTTTCAATTTTATCATTTCATCAATCATTTTATCTAAAAAAAATTCTGTTTTAGACCCGCGTATTTACCCGGGTAAGTGGCTAGTATATAAAAATATATCATGATTATAAAATAGGATATAGTTTCCAATAAAAATAATTAATTAGGGAGTAGATTTGGGAGGGAAAACTTTTGTGAGAATGAATTTAGTGTTGACATGTGTCAACAATTGTAATTGTGTTATTAGAGTAGGAAGATTTTAATATATAGAGCGTGACCGCCTACAATACATGCTTAAAAAAAAAAAAAAAAAAAAAACTTAAAAGGTTAATGAGGTTCTACAACTAAAATTCTTCTAAGCACATTTTTTAACTTCTCAAATACTTCCTCAGTTTCTTAAAACAAACTTAGACTTGTTAAAACCACATTAAAACAATCTTAGACATTGTATCAGCACATACATAAATCATTATATATATGTTATCAGAACTAGATTTAAACATCATATATAGTCATTAGGCTACTATGTTTTCATGCTGTACAATACCAAAATTCAAGGTTAATTGGTACCGAAAAACACTCGAAAATAAAGGAAATAACTCAAACATTTATTAGAGAACTTTGATACAATAGAAAACCTAAACTAGGTCCCTATTTATAAATCTAAACAAGCCTTGAAGGACAAGGCAACTTATTAGACTCTAACTCAAAAGCCTCCTAACTAACCCTATACACATTAATAAAGTCAGTTTTAGTCCCTCTGCACATTAAGAGTGACTGAACAACCCCTCCACATATTAGGATTGGATCGAGCCCATCTACCGACTTGTAGTTTCGGGCCTTATGAATTAGACTTAGGCCAACAAAAATCAACAACCATTGTATAATATAAGGAAAATTGGATTTAAATAATCTCAGCTTTTCTTTATTGGCAACTAATAATCCCACATTTAACATTGGCATCTGTTAGTCCCACATTTACACTTGTTTATTTCCAATGGTCCCTCCGTTAAAAAGTTTAACGGAGTTAACGGAACGTTAATGAAAAGTGACGTGGCTGGTGAAGGCCGCCACCGGCGACCTCCAAACCGCCGGAAAACGACTAAAACCCCAAAAACACATCCATTTTTTCACTTTAATGTCATGAAAAGGAATTTTTTTAACATGAAACAAAATATTTTTAACTTGATTAATGACATTAAAGTGAAAGAATGGATGTGTTTCTGTGGTTTTAGTCCTTTTCCGGCGGTTTGGAGCTCGCCGGTGGCGGCCTTCACCAGCCACGTCACTTTTCATTAATTTTCCGTTAACTCCGTTAAACTTTTTAACGGACGGACCATTGGAAATAAACAAGTGTAAATGTGGGACTAACAGATGCCAATGTTAAATGTGGGATTATTAGTTGCCAATAAAGAAAACCTGGGATTATTTAAATCCAATTTTCCATAATATAAAAGAGTCAGTTACACGCATATACAATTCATGAGTTTTAAATATGGTTTATCTTCATGTTAACAATCCATCAAGATTTCCATTTGTGTTCATATTATATATTACACTTCTTAAAACATTCATAGAACTCACCTTTCATGTTTACTCCGATTATTCGTGCATATGCCTGACTATTATCGCTGCTAAACCGATTTCACAGCTTACCAAAATGGGAATTAGATACTTACAGACCTCTGTTGATTTTCTATGATCACCTTCACAACTTTTGTTCAACCTACAACTCAAAACACATTAATTTACATTAAAGTTCAATGACAAACTTGCTATCTTGTATAATCCAAATGGATTTATAAGGTTTGGGATTAGTTACCACACTTGAAATGGCTTTCTTCTTTTCTATTCTTACCAAAGTTTCAATTTATGCCATTTTGCAAAATGGTATTATAACGCTCAATAGTTAAGAAGTGCGAAAAATGGGTTCCACATAGGCAGGTGTAAAACTGTAAATAGCCAACCTTACAAAATATTTTGCCATAAAGCAATAGAATATGCACACTTCATTCAGCTGATCTAAAACTATATCATTAGCTCAGAAGATTTTACTACTAGAAAACTAAAAGCTGCACACAAAAAGATTGTTTCTAACCGACTAACATATTAGAGACTGTCGAGATGAGATGGAAGACGTATGCTGAGGTCATCCAGGTTAGGAGACCCATTGATACTTAATCCGTGCTCGTTAGCCAAATGCAGTAAACATATGAAACAAAGGTGTGGGGAGATGTCTTCAGTCAAAGCGGCAGCTGGTCTTGTTTTGTCAGTTGGGAAAGATGCCAACATGTTCTTGAAAGACAATGTTTCTTCCTGCATTGTTTCACAACCGACGATAATTGACTGTCAGCAAAATTTGTCAAAACCACTTCATGTGCAGGATCAAAAAGCTCAAGAATAGGTTGCCAATTATGAATCGAGTGTTTCACATTCTATAAATTTAACAACATGTGATAATATTCAATCTATCTTGGAAACAGGTTTGGGTTAAACATATGATTTTTTTATGCGGGTCAAGAGTCAATTTGGGTTGACCTGACAACATTTTCAGTCCAGTTTTCTATAAATCTGGGTTTCAAAAAGCGTGTGACACTCCGATTCATTTTGATCCCAAAAGCCAATGTGAGATGTGTGTGCATCACATATGTGAGGCAATTGTTATTAAAAGAATACTAAAAGTTATTTATAGATAATATTTTAAATTTTGTTAACCTTTAGCGATTAAAATGTAAGATATACTCATCATCCTGGTTAGATTTGTACAATCATGGTCTGCTCAAACCCATTGCTCAATTGATCAGATTTAGAAAACTGAGACCCATGCAATCGATGGTCTAATTTGTTCAAATAATGGTCAACTACATAATGCGCCCCATCAAACCGCATCATGGAATCGCATTGCATCATTCGCAGCGATGCAATTCATCACTGCATTGTGCATTATGCAATTATGATGCGCACATTTTAAAACCAAGCCTCGTATTTTATAAAAAATTACTTTTTAATACAAATAATTACTTCACATCACTTTTGACGTGTGTAATTCTTTTCATATAACAATATGCCATTAGCAAGCACAGGAAAAGAGAACCTGGGCAGATTTATGCATTTCTTGCACAGATGACCAAAGAGTCTCTTTTAGTATGTGAACATCAACTTGTTTAGATTTTCGGTCATACTGAACTTCAATCTTTTCTACCTGTATAATTACATTAAAGGAAAACCAAAACATAATTTAAGAGAATAGTTCTTTATTAAAAAGCCAAAAAGAAAACGATTGCGGGTCAACGTAACCCGCTTATCATGCAACCTCTAATTTTACTAGGACAAACTGGAATTGTAATAAACAAACCTGACGGGGTTTAGAAACAAGTGTGGTAGAGTCCTCAACATCACTATAAGCATTTCCATCATCAAATTGGCCACCAACCTCACCATCATCATCCCAACATGAAAAACCTCCATTCACTTCTTCTTGATGAATTTCACCTGATAACGATATGTAATCAGAGTAAGGCTAAAACTCAGATATTTCTGTTTTTTAGAAAACGGTAATAAGACATAAGAAACGAGTAATGCAAATGATTTGGATACAAGAAAGCGATTGACCTGAATGCATCCTTCCTCTCTTCCCAAGGCACTACACATAAAACAGAAGAACCATTAATTTAGCACACGGTGATACATTTAAATTATTCATGTTTTTAGAATACAGTATAACCTTACAATTATATTTGGTAAAAGAAATAACTTGACAAGACCCTCTGGTTGGTAGTGGCAGTCTTCGGGAAGTGTGGTGTTACAGGGTTCTCTATTTGCAGGCAAAATCAATGACTTCGAATTTTTATGAGGAGCAAAGACATCCGCCACATCATAATCCAATGATTTCATAAATTCTATATCAATTTCAGCTTGTTTCATGCTCCTTCCTTTTTTGGTCAATGGTGATCCATTTTCCTTGGTGGGATTTTCTGGACCTATAAAACATATTGCAATGACATGACAAACAATGCACCGTATATAACAAAAATTAAATGACTTTAACTCCCATGTCTTAAGGTGTTGAATCATATTTTTCATAAAATTATCTTTTTGGTTGTTTTATTTGTTAAATCCTTAAATATCAGAAAATTGTCAAGCACTCAAAGCACATACAGCCTGTTTTGACTTGTATCTCACTTTATTATTCAATTCTGATTATTTAATATTACATTATCGTATTTAAAATGCACATCCAAACACCCCATAAGGAACACAAAGCTGATTTGGCTTGTTAAAACTACCTTTAGCCTTATGATATTTCCAGTGATCAGGCCCTGCCCATGCATTTTGTCTGGTAGTCAAGCCCAGTTTTAGAAACATGTAGTCATCAACTCTTACAAATGTGTCTTCTACATCAGGATCACGAGACACATATTCATCGTTTTCCTGCAAACAGTAAACACGGTATAATACCAAGTTTCTTCTATTCCAGATGTATGTTACAAATAGAAATGGAAACCAGAGGTGACAAAGCGGCAGGTTGGATAATGAGTCAAAATTGGTTCAGGTCAAAAAAGGTAAGTTTTGGTACATGTTGAGTTGGGTTGACCCAAAACCCTTTTTCTCCAAGCTTACAAAAATGTTATAAGTAATCAGTATGTCAAATATGATTACAAAAAGCATATTATTCCACTAACGATCTAATATTTTGAATAAACGATGAAGAGGGTTTTAAGAATTATATATGCAGTCTAACAACATTCGAGCCATTTGACCTCTTAGAAAACAAACATTATCCGAATTGACCTATTCATAAGTAAATGGGTTGAAATTGCCACCTCTAAAATAGAATTACACATGGCAAGAATGATCAAGCACCTCAGGATAACTCGGCATGAAGGGTTCTCTCTCATAAGTGCCATCATTAGATGGACCGTTGTTCGTGTCATTAACGAAATCCCAGTTTCCATAGTTATCATGTTGGTCACCATCAAAGTCATTATCATCATAATCTTCATGATCAGGTTCAACAGTATTTTGGGCAAAAGAAAAAGTATCTGAAGATCTTCTAATATTTTCATCAAACATATTGACTATATCCTTGAGACTTGGTGAGATCTCATTGTTCTTGGAGATGTTGATTACCATTTCTTCTATACTGTCTACAAATCAATTATACAAAAAAAACAAATAATAATAAAAAAAATAAACAAATTCAATGCAAGAAATAACAATCTAAATTCCTCAGATTTCAGTTAATAGCAACCAACTTTAGATTTTACTCATAATAAAAAACCAACTTTCATCATTTTAACGTTATTGCACCATTCAATTTGATAATCAAACAATAATTTACGAGGCATCAATTTTTTAAGGAAAAATTCCCAACATTTCTCTTTTAGAAATTAAATACCACAAAATGTCCCTTTAACTTTTCTTTGCCTCAAAATGTCCCTTCCTATATGGGCGCTTCGCCTCTACTTGAGTCGAAAAAACAAGGATCCGACCCTACTGTAAACCAATTAAAAAATGCTACGTCAAAAGAAAAATGAATTTTTGATTAAAAACCACTCGTTTTGATGTACGTGCCGACATGATTTTTTTAAACCGAGCCGAGTCAAATTTATATTGAAACAGTCGGAGATAACTTTGACCTAACTCGGTTTTGAAAAAGAAAAAATATCGGCTAGCAGATAAAAAAGAGCATGTCACAAAGGTCTATTCGGAATTTAATAAAACATTGTATTCTTAAAGTTATAAGTGAAAAACAACATAGAAGTAAAATTAATTATATTAATTTAATATTCAAATTTGAGAAACATACAATCTAATAATTTAGGGTTGGACAATCCTACTCTATGGTCGGCGCCTCTACTTTTGAGTGTAGGGCCGGACACTCATGGGTCATTATAGGATATAAAGAAGTCAAAGGGAGATTTTAAAGGGAGATTTTAAGGTATTTCACTAGCAAAGGGACATTTTGGAAATTTTCCCATTTCTCAAAAGTCACTGGACACCACCCGTGCTACATGTACACAGAAGATGACCCGGAACTTTTAAGATTTAGGTTTTTTCATAAATAATTTAAAATTTTAATTTAGGTTTATACTTTAAATATCCATGGCAAGTAAGCGATAAAATGTAAAATCAGATGACATGTCAGCCTCTGTGACATATCAGCAAAATATACCAGTTAAAAAATAAAAACAAACCTCTGGCATGAGAAATATCGATTGTTTCAGCTTTATCAATTTTGTCTGAACAAGACATGCATTTTCCAGGTACTTCAAGTGAATCAAAAAGTACTCGGCACCCACCATAGACTCCAAGATTATTAAGCAACAGCCCTTTTGCACCACCTTCATCAAACTGGGCGGATGTTTGATGATACAGAGGATCCACGGCAAATGCAACTATAGAATGATGATATCTTGGTTTTAAGCTTTTATAGAAATTAGAAAATACTAGATATAATCCATGACCTCATTACCGTCAAATTTCTTCACATTTAGAGTGTCAAAGGATGATTCCAATGTTGAGAGAGGAGACAGCTGCATAATTATATATATTGGTTCAATAATGGTATTCAAAATAGAGGTGGCAATTTTGATTCATTCACTTGTGAACAGGTCTATCTGGGTTTTGTTTTTATCATGGATGAATACTATTTATAAAACAAAATGGCCACAAAGGAAAAAGGTCAAAAGAAAATTTAAAACCTACTAAATCATTTTATTCAAAAGTTTAGATTATCATCATAATAATATGACACGTGAATTATCTAAAAAAATTAAAACATGGACAATATCTAATCCGTTTTGACCACACAAGAAAAGGCGCTTGTTTCAACACCATTTTGACCCATTGCCTCACCCACCCATTTTTTTCACCTATTATTCAAACAACACGACAGAAAGCATTGAAAACCTTTCGTTCCTTCTCCTTCTTAGAAGTTTGTTTCACTTGCTCACTGTTAGCATTGCCATCCTCCATGACCTCCCCAGTGTCTGGTTTAAATATACAACACAAAATGATCCAAAGTAGTCATAATTATAGTGACGGTTCAATAACTCAAAAGCAAGTTTAAACCACAAAGAAATAAACTCTTAAATACTTCTATAGTGCAAAAGCTTTTCCATTTACTACTTGAATCGATCAAAGAGAAACAAAGAAAAATATATATAACACAATCAGTTACAAGTAATACTGGGACTAGCTTCATATCAGATATTAAGATAAGATGACAAGATAATTAAGATCTTTTTGTTTGAAAATATAAGTAAACCATAAATGTAATAGACCTAACCTTGTTCCACTTCTAGTCCCACTCGATTGATCCCACTAAGGACCCTATAAGCCTCAGCATGAACAGAGTCCACCCTCATTGAGTATATTTTAACTCCTGCTTCAAGAGTGCAACTTGCCTGCACTCAAAAAAGTACAATGTAACATCCACAAGTGCCCAAAATTACAACTTTCCATATCAAACTCCACACTCCACTTGTTGCTTTTCTTTGATTAAACATGTTATATTTAATGAAATTAGATTGTAGAACAAGTAAGAAAACAATCTTCTATTAATTCTTGACACTGTGCATACACTATTAAGTATTAACGGGAAAAGAAACCTTCAAGTCCGTATAATCAAACGCCAAGCATGAAGCAGAAGGTTGTTGATATGTGATGGTCAAACCTATGATCTCAAACTCTAAAGAAATTAGCAAAGATTAAAAAAAAATTATGTATACTTTTCAACACTAAGAAAATTTCTTAAAAAAGCATCCTTTTGGGTTTCAAAGAAACGTATAAGCTGAAAATCAGCAGCAAAGAGTGCGAACGGTGAAACCTATGATAACTGTAAATAGCATGAGGAATATGAGGACCAACAATACAAGAAACCCTAATGTTGTTAAAAGTCTTTTCATCATCTTATATACCTTCTGAAAATTGGTCTCAACATCATTTGCTTCTTCAACCTCAATAATTTCAAAAATATGATCAATCAAATTCAGCTCCCACGTATTCTTCTGATTAATTTTCTGCATCACACAAAAAAAAGCTCAAATCACCACAAAAACAATCAACAAATCTGTAAACCACATTAGCGAGAAACTGAGAACGATATTACACACATTTTCACTAGCCAATTTGATACAATTCTGGAACAACTCCATGATCTGCTCTTGACCTAGAATTTTATCAGGAGGATTAGCATCCGCCGCGTTAGTGAGATTTACCGGTTTCCGTCGGATAGCAGCCGCACGCGCGGCACGCGCCTGCGCACGTTCGAGCTTATCATTGTTGGAGCCGAGAACGAAAGTGTTCACCGGCGATAAGAGCGTCGTTCTCTGTTTCTGCACCGGTGCAGGATTAGGGCTTAGGGTTTCCGCCATTTGAAAATCCTTCGATTAACTTCAAATTTGCAGCGAAATGAGAATGGATTTAGGTTTTGATTCCTGAATGTCGTTGAGATTCGTGGTGAATTTGCAAAAACAGTTGAGAATTTGGGGAGCGTGAACGCAGGAGCGTAGAGGAATTGGGATAAGTTTTCCCTCCCCTAATTTGAATTTGCGAGAGGAACTTGAAGTTCAAATTGGTTCTACTGTTGACCATAGCTGACATTACAAAGAAACCACATAAAAAAAGAATCGTATTGTAAATTTTTAGATTCGGTGCTAGATTGCTAAAAAAAAGTTTAATAATTATGTTATGTTTAGGGGCAATTTTATATATAATTTTAGCACATTTACATATATTTCTTTCTTAAAGCTTTTTAAGGTACACTTTTTCAAGTTAAAAAGTCAATTATATATTTTCTCTTTTTTTCTCTTTTAAAATATATAAATTTCATATTTACCTAATTTATTAAATGACAATTTTTTCCTTATTAACACTTATAATATTTTCTTTTTTCTAATATCATTAATTATATATTTTTTAAGAAAAAATAAATTACATATTTCCCCTTCTCTATTACGTTATTATACATTTCATTATAATTGGCTCACTTCTTCATCTTTAATTTTTGCTTTGTTAATCGACTAAAGAGTAGGTTGAAAGATTGCCAAGGAAGGAGATATGAGAACGGATGAAGGGATGGATGCATATGCGAGGATCTGGAAACTTGGAGGTGCAGATGTGATACAGAGAAGTCAGCGGAGCAGGAACAAATAAAGAGATTGCTCATATTTGACACTTTTGGACTATGTACGTGTTTCCATTTGGCATCCTCTCTTATTAGTTCTAATTCAACGAAATAAAATCTTTCCTTTATCTTTTCTTAATTCGATCTTACATCCTCCTCGTTTACTTCAATAGAGTTGAATTGATTCCATCATATACCGGGAGAGATTTGATTCTTCATTGATCTAACATTCTCGTTTACTTCAATAGAATTGAATTGATTTCATCCTATACCGAGAGAAATCTGATTCTTTTATATCATTTTCCTTATTGGAAAATATTGAAAGGAGCAACTGCTTTAACTTATGGATTTTGATAAAAGGACGGTGAATTTATTTCCATTTGTTATAAACTAAATGTGCATTCCATTTGCCATGTTTTATGGTTGTTTTGCGACAAATTTAGGGATGTTTATCACTAGTTTGAGCTATGTTTGGGTTACTTTTGGATGGGTCGTTTTGGTATTTGGGGTTGCTGTTTATGAGTTATGTTTTAATGTTGTGGGATTAGTTTTAACCCTTTTGGCTGCTATTGTTTATCCCTTAGGGTGAAAGTAATACCCTCGGGAGAGGGCATTTCGGGGGGATTCGGGCCGATCGGGACCTCGGGAACACCATCGTCTAGTGTTCGGGGTCACCGATCGGGAGAAGGCATTGGGGTACAAAGACCGAAGAAAAAACAGACGGGGAGAGAGCCGTTGGTGGTGCCCCCCCCCCCCCCCCCCCCCAAACGGCTACTTTCTAATTTAAAAAAAAATATCAAAAACCCATAATTTTAAACCCTATAAATACCCACTCCTTCCAACCCTTTTCTCACACTTTTTAACTACTCACTCTCTCATTTTTTTATATCATACCACCCTACAAAAACTCTATTTTCCTCCTCCATAAAAATGTCTTTCACATCCGATGAATCGTCCGATGAAGATGCCGTTTTTTCGGAAAAATGATGCTCAAGATAGCTCGAGAAGAAGAAGCCGAGAGTTCAAGGCTAATTTGAACACGCAAGACGATTAAAAGAGAACGTCAAGAGGCTCACGATTGGCTCTTTAACAACTATTTTGCGAAAGGGGCTTTATTCGAAGATAAGTTCAAACGTCGTTTCCGTATGAATAAGAGTCTTTTTTTACGTATTGTTAACGATTTGGAAACAAATTATGAATATTTTCAACTAAGGTGGGATGCAAGGGGTAGGATGGGGTTAAGCCCTTTGCAAAAATGTGTTGCCGCTATTAGACAACTTGCATACGGCATCACTTCCGATGTGTTTGACGAGTATTTGCACATTGGAGAAAAAACCGCACGAGTATGTCTTTTTAAATTTTGCAAATATATTCGTGCGATGTATCATGAAAAGTACATGCGTCGACCATCGTGGAGTGATGTTACACACCTCTATGATTTTCATGAAGCGAAACACGGTTTTCCCGGCATGCTCGGTAGTATCGATTGCATGCATTGGGAATGGACAACTTGTCCTAACGCATGGCGTGGCCAATTCCACCGTGGTGACCATGCAAGGCCAACCATTATGATCGAGGCCGTTGCATCTCAAGACTTGTGGTTTTGGCATGCTTATTTTGGGGTCGCCGGCTCCAACAACGATTAAAATTTTCTTCAATAATCAAACTTGTTGAATCGCCAAATTAATGGCGAGGACCCCGAGTGTTCATTTGAAGTCAATGGCACCGAATACGAACACGGATATTATCTTGCGGATGACATATATCCAGAATATTCCGTGTTTGTAAAAACTCTAACGGCTCCAACAACAGAAAAACATAGAAGATTTGCTAAAGCACAAGAAGGGGCACGAAAAGATGTTGAAAGAAAGTTCGCATGTTTGAAGAAGAAATAGAAGATCATCGAAAACCCAGCGAGGTCGAGACACAAAACTAAGATCGCTAACATCATATATGCTTGTATGATCTTGCATAATATGATAAGGGAGGATGAAGGGAAGGCCATTTGCCCTTACCAGCCGGATCATATTCAACCATCAAACGAGCCAATACCACAACATATTATCGACGCCAACTTTTTGAAGATTCATAACCGGGATATGCATCATAGTTTACGATCCGATTTGATCGAGCACATCGATCGTATTTGGGAAGCCATTCCACCCCACGAAGACGAAGACGACGAAAGTGATCCCGAAAATTTCTGAATTTTTAGGATTTAATAAGTAATTTTAGGATTTAATAAGTAATTTTAGAACTTTTTTTTTTAATTTGTAATGTTAGATTTAATTTTTATTTATAGAATGTATTTGTTTTTATTAGTATTTTATTTTAAATATTTTATTATAAAAAAGTGTTTGGGAAAATAGGGAAGTGGGGAAACCATAATCCACAAAATAGGGAAAAATGGGAAGGGGTGGGGAATGATGAGGTGACACCAAAAATGAAGTGGGGAAATGGAAAAATGAGAAGGGGTGGGGAATGATGAGGTGACACCAAAAATGAAGTGGGGAAATGGGGAAATGGAGAGAGTATTACTCTTACCCTTAGGGTGGAGGTGGTGTTCATATTTGTACCAATCAATAAGACATTGTCATATCATTTGAACTAATTTCATTCATTTGGATCCATTTTGATTGACACCTCTATTTTGAACCCATAAAATAAAAATTAAAACTAATATATAAAAATAAATAAGCATACATTTTCGTTAATTAAATAAGTAAATACAAATTAGAACTAAAAAGTTACAATAAAAAATATATTAAAAAAAAACTAAATGGTTGGGGCACACCATCATGTAGCTCAATAAACGTCATGATATCGCGGTCTCTTTGTTTGTCCCGTATAAGACTTATCGCCATTTCATTTGTTTTAGTTTTAGCTTCCGCCATCTTTTGTCAAAAAGTTATTTGATCAACAATTCTTAGCCTAACACGTCAAGCCTTTGTTGATTTCCCCTCTTTGTAAATATCAATATAAGCCTTGACTAATGCTACTTCCTCAAATTGGAAAGTACAAAACGTTATAACATAAAACATCTATGAATGTGTTATGTGATGGAAAACGGCACAATCTATTATGAAATCTAAATAGAAACACAAGTCAAATGGTTTAAATAACGCCATAAAACAAACTTGAGAAAAAAAAATACTAATACAAAATAAAGACTCGAAAAAGGGCGTACCTGAAAAGAAAGAAAAAAAAAATGAAGATACTTACAATGAACACCACTTTAAAAAAAAAAAAAAAAAAAAAACCTCTTATCACATACAGTTTTTAGTTTCTTTTTGACCCCAAATGAAGGTTGATGTTAAAGACTCTAATTAAGTAATATTTTGTTTGTTAAAAAACAAATATGACACACTAATACATTATGTTTCAACCTTTACAAGCATGGCAAAACAAACAGGTTGAGTCAGCTGACAAGTTAAAACGGTTTCGGATCAGTTAACAGGTTAAACTGGTGTCTAACTAAATTAAGTGCGGGTCATAACGTGCAGTTTAAAAAAAACATACGTTGGGTTAGGGTCAAAAAAGCAGGTTGTAACAAGAATGGACTCAAGTTGAAAGCGGGTCATTTTAGGAAGAAAAAGAAAAGGTATCAACTAACTTAACTGCGAATGGTGATGAGAGGAAGTGACAACGGATACCTTAACTAGGACACTATGATCAGGTGATGCTTCAACTAATTTAGGAAAACAACCCAATTGATCTTGTGACAGAGGTGCCTAAACTAAGGCATTTTTGTGGGGTCTGATAGCCCAGTGAGTATTTGGCTGGTTACAAATACTTTGCATCATATATACAGGAGTTGTCACATAACAGAACACCTGCACACTTTAACAGAATCAGAAAAACATACATACATATAAAACAAGAAAGAGGGAAACACCATGTTGACTATTCGCCAGGCATGAGGCTCAGAGCAGTCTGGTTTTCATAAAAGGAGCCAGCATCCCCATCTTTTGTGGAGGATGAAATGGTCATCAATGCAACCACAACATGTCTCATGCTCGGCCTTAGTCGAGGATCCTCAAGTGTGCACACTTTTGCAAGTTGAGCCATCTGCATCCGAGATCAAAATTATTATATATTGGGTCATTTCGAAATAAAACCATTTTATTTATTCTTTCTTTACACAACAAAAGATTTACCTTATGCATTGAATCTAGATTGTAGTTATCCCCCAGCCTAGGGTCAATCATATTCATTCTGACCAGGCCATCTTTTGGATCCGCCTGATTAAGAACTTCATCAAACTACAAATTATCAGAGATTGAACTCATTAGTTTCCGTCTAATTAATTAAATAACAATCAACAACTTATGAGGAAACAAAATCAGCTAAAATGGTATGTATACAGTTAAAACGCACCAAGGAAACAAGGCTCTTCGGTTCAGAAACGGGATCTTTTTCTCTGATTATGGCTTTCTTTGCTGACATAAGTTCATAAAGTACAACCCCAAATGCATACACATCTACCTTTGGAGATACATCCCCATATTGTACATACCTGCATTCAATAATTACAGAACTTGATCAACAAGACGACCCCTAATCTCCCAGTCTCAGTGAGGACCAAAATAGAATATAGACCTCCAAAAATCATTTTAAAGAATGTGAGTGGGTAACGGGTAAATTTTAGTGTGGGCTGAACGGGTTGGGTTGACCGGCAACCCACCTTTTTGTCCATTCTTTAAATTTTTTTATGAACATATAATGTGTTGAAGTTTGACACCTAGTTAAGTATTTTAATCCAACCACTTAAATTTTAGTGTGGGCTGAAGCGGGCTGGGTTGAACCGAATTGACCCATTTGTAAGCAAATGAGAGAACTCGGCCATCACTTTTGGGCAGCAACCACAACTATGATGTAGGACTTGGTGAGCCCAAAGACAACTATTGGCATCAGGGCTGTTTAGTAAAAGACATGCTAGATCACTACATGTAAAAAAAGAAGAATTACTCTGGCGGCATATATCCGAATGTACCCGCAAGACGGGATCTACTTCCAACTACAGTCAGCCGTGTTAAACCAAAATCTGCAACCTAATAGTAAACACATGGCACCTATAAATCTAAACCACCATGAACAAATAATTATGAAGACATGCTTGTATGCAATATTGCAAACCTTCCCATGGAAGTTCTTGTCTATCAATATATTTGCTGATTTAATATCACAATGTACATGTACAGGGACAGTATGTTCATGTATATACTCAATACCCCTTGCTGAATCAAGGGCAATTTGGACTCGAGTAGACCATGGTAGTGTGTCCCTTTCTGGAACTGAAAGTTTAAAAGAACATAAATTGTCTTTGACTGAATTCATTCAGTATCAGAAATGAGTTTTTTCTGTTGAATTTAGATAGACCTGACCTGATCCATGTAAATGTTGACTTAAATTTCCATTTTCAATGTACTCATAAACCAAGAAAAGGGAGCGAACAACACAGTATCCTATTAAACGAACCTGCATCACATATGGTCAAAATGTAAGATTTCATATAGCATTTTGAAGACATTATAGGTAGCAATGAACAAACCATTTACCCAAAAATGAGTTGATTAGGGTCTAGGGATAAACATTAAAGGCTTGGTTAAATGGAACGGTCCAAAAGTGACCAAAATAATTTTAAAACGCCAATTTAAAGAATTATATTTATACTTCAATAATCTGGTTTCTGGTAGTTAACGTATATCAACTCAGAAGTTCAGATTAAACACCTCTTACCAGGTTCACATGATGAGTATGAGTTAAAACCTTTAGTTCGGCTAGAAATTGTCGTGATGCTTGCATATCCATCTTCTTGATAGCAGCTTTCTGCACGACTTTGAAAAGTAGAAAAAACAAGATAAATTGCCAGACACACAAAATCACAGTATAATACAGTCATAGCTAGGTGTAGTCTTTGAGTTAAAAGAACATGATGATCTCATTCTCATGCTACATGATAACAAAGATGAAAGGTAGAACCACATACATTGGATGTGCTACAATGTGCCATTAAAGTTTGCACCCTAAAAATAAGGAAAATAAGCATTTTTTTTATCTTATTTGAGTTTGTGTAATAATAATAGAGGTGGCATATGGGTGGAATTGGGTAACAGGTCAAGAAAGGGAGCTTTATTTACGGGTTATAAAGGAACTTTTGTATTCATTTTATAAAGTTTTATATATATTTAGTGTGTCCAAAACATTACAACACAAATTATTTTAATAATAATCTAAACTGGATCGTCAGATAAAACGTAACCTCAAATACTCAAATATCCATCACTAGTAAATCCAGTAACTTTTGTACAGGCTGATGAGCAATATCACATAATTGCAGCAAATGAAAAAAACATAACTGTAGTTCCAAACCTCGCCTCTGAGCTCTGCATAGTAAACAGCACCAAACCCCCCTTGACCAATCTTATTAGCAAGACTGAATTCATACGTAGCTGTTGAAAGCTCTTCATATGAAAACTCCACTGATTTGTCAATTGTTATACCTGTATACACCCAGCAGACAGATCATCACTATACTCTGAACTTCTAATCGAGAACCAATGGGGACTAAGTTTTAAAGAGAAGACAGGTCAATACATGATTACTGCTAAAGATTGGTGGTGTGTAAAATGTCAATATTAACACCAATGTACAAAACAATACTATGAGCATACTGTGATGATTTTATGAACATACGGGTCAAACAAGTTGAAGTCTAGTTTAATGCATACCGTAGTAGTCCAAGCCTCCAAGGTGTTGGGTTGTGAAGGCTTCAAGCCAATTGTGATGGGCTTTAGGCCCACACATGTGAAGACTTTAGGCCCAAGTTTGTAGGCCCTTGGGCTTGGCCTGGCCCAATGTAACCCTAGATTCTAGCTCTATATATAGAGCATATGTAACCATGTAATCTTCTGTGAGCACCATTGTAATACCTGAAAATATTCTAGTGCAGCCGTGGATGTAGATCGGTTTTGATCGAACCACGCTTAAGCTCTCGTGTTCTTTACTTTCATTGTTTCTCTCGTGTGTTTGTGTGTGACCGATACCCGGTGTGGCCTAACACAAGGCGAGCGAGCAAGGCGCAGCAAAAGCACCTTGTGTCCATCAAGGCCCACAAGTGCACATTCTGGCTAGATTCTGGCCAAAATTGGTCTAAAACATCTAAAAATGGTTTGAAACATCTATATATGGCCCAGAACATATCTAGAACAGCCTAAATCATGCTAGAACAAGCCTAAAGCATGTAAAATCCGAAAAATGTCATGTTTATGCCATGCATCTAGCTTAAGAAAACCCTCGCTTTTATGCCCCTAGGATCAAGACTAACCCTTTGCGCCTTGAATGCGCGTAGCGCCTTCGACTACTATGATGCATAAAACCACCTAACTCGTTTAATTCAAAGATCTAGATTATCATTAAAACAACATTACTGTTGTAATCATAACTAATATTCATTATTTATCAAAAACTAATAAAACTGAACAAAAAAAGTATTTTCAGCTCAACCCAAACCCGAGGAGTTTCAACATGCACTAAAAAGAATGAGGAACCAGAAATACCTTGAGCAGCCATAAGTTGAACCTGTGCGTTCTGTAACAATACTGAACTTCTGTCAGTATTTTTATTTCTATAAACTCTGGCATATAAGCATCCTGCAAGGAACAGCACCACAGCTACTACTCCTACAGTTATTCCACCTATGGCCAAATCTGATAATCCTGGTTTTGTGAAAACAGATGCTAACTAAATAACTCACACTTTTATTTAAGAAAATATCATGCAATCGTGCCATTTGGTACTAATTACAGGGAGGCCACGTCACCTGAGCTGCAAAAGATACAGGAATTGTAAAAAAAGGCTTGTTAAAATATAAAGGTTATCAACTACAACAAATAACATGAAATTCAAGTGAAAGAATATACCTGGTTTTCAAGGGTGGATAATTTCCATTTTCATCTGCAAATGACACCCACTTTAATGAGAAGCTAACATTAGATAAAAATACAAACCACAATTAAACAATGCTGTTAACTTTTTACTTCTATTTTTTTCAAGGGACCCGTCCACTCTTTTCCAAGGTGATTATTTTTTCCTTGGCTTTCAGATACAAAAGTAGTGAAAACAAGACCTATGGCCTCATTTGTTAATACTTCCACTTTTAGTTTTCTTATTGTAATAAGAAGATATTTGTTATTTCCATTTGACATTAAAATGAAAATTTGGGGCGAAGTGTTACTTGTGCCAAAAGAAAATTGTGCACAACAAAGAGAAAGATATTCTTATCTATTAGTTTTGAGACTTTAACCTTGTTTACTCTAAATACTTCATGTCCTTTCCTAGTAGTAAACCAATTGTGTAACTATGAATTAAATCACAAACAAGGTCAATGATTTATAACTAAAACTACAAATTCTGTAAACAATCAGGGAGAGGAAGCGAGATATGCATATGGTGTTCATCGATCTTGAAAATGCTTACAATAGTGTGCTCCACTGCCCCATGGAGAGATTTGGGATAGTCTTGAGGGAAGACGGGTTTTGTGGAAATATACCAAGATGCTTAGGGATATGTATGATAGTGTTAACTA
Source organism: Deinandra increscens subsp. villosa (assembly GCA_039602395.1). NCBI lineage: Eukaryota > Viridiplantae > Streptophyta > Magnoliopsida > Asterales > Asteraceae > Deinandra > Deinandra increscens. The sequence goes on from JBCNJP010000008.1 coordinate 54,696,404, forward strand.
CTAAGGCAAGCGTTCAAATGCCAGTGAGGGATACAACATTCTTCCTTGTGGAGGTTGGCTTTCACCAAGGATCTAGGTTGAGTTTGTTTTTTTAAGTCGTCTTGGAAGAATTGTCTAAGTCGATTCAGAGGCGACCCATAGTTCATGCTTTTTGCAGATGATATTGTGTTGGTGGCGGAATGTAAGCATGACATTAATGGGAGGCTAGAAGAGTGGCACACGAGTTTAGATCACAAAAAGGCTTATGCATAAGTCGGTCTAAAACCAACTACCTGTAACTTAACAATGAGGGGGGCATCCAAATTACTATTGAAGCCCAAGTTGTCTTGCATGCTGCAGAGAACCAAATTCAAGTATTTAGAGTCACTCGTCTAGAGAGATTAGACATTAATAGTGATATAGCTCAACGTGCATTCAAGTAGGTTGGTGTAGTTGGAGAGCAGCCTCATGAGTTTTGCGTAACAAAAGGTTCGTAACAAGACTAAAGGAGAAGTTCTATAGGGTTACAAATTACAATTCTCCCGACTACCGACTACCGGTTATTGGGCTATCAAGAAGACACAAGCGTGGAATTTGAAGGTAAAGGAGATGAGGATGCCGATGTAGATATATGCACATAAAAGATTGGATTTGATAAGGAATGAAGGTTTTAAGATAAATTGAGGATGATTCCCATCTCTGATAAGATAAGGGATGGGAGATTGAGATGATTTAGACATGTGTAGAAGAGACAGATGACGACACTTATAAAAAGCATGGAGACAATGTGGAGGGGAGGAGGAGTAGAGAGGCAGACCCATAACTTACAATAACTTACATAAGAGGAGCAAAGTAAATGGAATTTGTTAGACTTGCACATCTCCAAGGAGATGGTTAGTGATAGGAGCTCTTGGAATCGTAGGACAAAAGTTAAGGTTCTTTTAGGGAGGCGTATAGTTTTGTCTTAATTTCTTGGCATGTCCTACCTTTTTTGTTTGTCATTCTCCCTAAGCGTCAATGCTAGGTGATTTTTAGGTGCTTTGTCATCCTTTTTCATGTCCTCCTTTTCTTTGATGCTACTAGTACACACTTTGGTAGTCTTACACACTTCCCTTAAAACATATATCACGTCTATTCGCGAATGATAATGTCACATAATGACAAGGGGGTTGTGTTGTTTCTTTCTTATCAACTCCCTCCAAGTTTTATCACACACCTATGTGAACCATTTCTCATCAAATTTCTCTTTTCAGTTTCATTTCAACCACCTTATTTTGAGCACTAACATCTCCTTCATGCCTCCTTATTACTGTACTTACATGTAAGTTGATTCAATGCAACAAACGTCACCTAAATTCAATTTGCATATATACCCATATCTATGTTGCTTCATCAATCATCATGAAAATTTCCATTAATCGTCTCAAAATTCTCAGGAAAAAATAGAAGTTAAAGTGACATTAAACCACACTCACAACAAATATGGGTCACCTAAATTCAAGCAAAAGAAGGACTTATATCCATATGCAACTACACAGGGGATAGCTACAAAAATCACTTGTAATCTAACATCAGATAATATCTAAATACTAACCTTTGGCCGGAATATATATCAAACCACTTCCTTGGTGACCTTGGTTGAAGTCAGCATTTGGATTATATCTCCGAATTAAGTCGGAACTAAGATTCGCCTTCAAGGAGATTGTATCCAAAGTATCCTCCGGCCGAAGAGGGTACGTTAAGAACAGCCCATAATCCTTTGAAATCAAACTATTTCCACACGAACAATTCACCGTCACGTTAACATTACCCGTATCAGGTAAAGTATCAGAACCATATGAGTTAAATCTCTGGATCCAGTCTCCGGTTGTCAAATTAGCGTACCACACTTGTGCAATCTTTGCATACGTATCCTCAGACCGAATATCGTAGTTGAACACATGCCCTAAGAACTCGCCGTTGATGCAATCACAAGAGAAAGGCAGTCTAATCCTCACCAAAGCTTGGAGAGAATCCTGATTGGGGACAGTATTTGGGTTATACTTGACAATATTGCTGGCGTTGGTGTTTATGTACCCGGAAATATTTACGGTATCGAATCCTGCTCCTAGTTGAACGTAGTACGAACCGAGCGCTAAGTCGCAACCTGTGTTACATCTAGATTGAACTAATAAGGATGTGAAACAAGTCGAGCTCAAGAACAGAAATGCTAAGTTGAGCTTTAACATGATTTTTATGGGATTATGTGAAATTAAAGATGCGTTGATCGAGAGTGATTGGTTTGGAAATTATTTGGGGGCGAATGCTGAGAAGAAAACAGAAATGGATGTTGTTGATTTAGACATCTTCAATATTTAAATGTTGCCGCCCTTGGAAGTCCCTATAGTTGGAACAAACGTCATGATGCTGCCTCAATAGCAAGCTTGGGTTGGGCTGGGACTTGGTATCGCTCCTAGAAGCTGCAAATATCGCTGCCCTTTCAAAATGGTTTTGGTGTCATAAAAATGAGCCCTCAAGACTGTGGCGGCGGGTCATCGACGCTATCCACTCTAATGCTTCTTCTGTTTGGGGCGGTATCCCCGTTAAGCTGTCGATCTCCAGGTCTTGGAAGGCGATTTCTAAGATCGAGCAATCTCTGTGTAGTGTTTCCTGTTCTCCCAGTGATTTCGAGGCTGGTTTTCAATCCAGTTCGATCAGATCCAAGCTCGTGACCATGGAGGCGGAAGGTTAACATTCATGTGTGGCGGGCCTCTTTGGGTCGTATCCCAACCTTGCCGGCGCTGCTTCGTAGGAGTATCCCCGTCATCGATCCCTCCTGTCGTGTCGTGTTTGTTATGAGGATATAGAGACTGTTGATCACGTGTTTTGCTCCTGTCCGGTGGCTTGTTTGTTATGGGATTTAGTTGGGAACTGGTTAAAAGTCCCTTCTATTTTCGTTTTCTCCTTTAAAGATATTCTGGAGTATCACATTACTCTTCAAAGTACAAAGAAGGTGAAGAAGCTTATTCAAGCCATTTTTGTAGTGGTGTGTTTGGGTTTTGTGGAAGCACCGGAACCACAAGAAACATATTGGGAAATCTTCTTCGGTCGAGATTCTTTTGGGCGAAGTTAAGGCGTTGTCTTACCTTTAGATTTCGAATAGGGCCAAGTTACTAGGGGTCACGTGGGAAAATTGGTGTTCTTTAAACTTTATCATGTAATTTGTGTTCCTCTCTAGCGCCTTGCTAGTTTGTCTTAATAAAATTCTCGGTCGTTCAAAAAAAATAGCGACTTGCTGACTTCGAGTCTTACCTATACATCGTTAGGTCATCAGGTACAGTATATCGGTATATTAGTATACTAGCCAATGACCCGGGTAAAAACCCGGGACTGTGATATAATTAAAAAAAATGAAAAATGTAAGATGTTAAATAGTTGTATACTAAAAAAAAGAATTTAAGAAATAAATCAAAATAACGTAATCTTAAATAACATTGAAGTAGTTGGACTACAAATATGAAAAAACAGATTTAAAAACAATATTTTTTGTTACATTGGTCTGTTTGCCCTTTGCATCTAAAATTAAGATTTTCAAACCCTTCTTGCTCTTCACTCGAGATAAAGCAACGTAGAGCTGGCCATGAGAGAATACTGGTTCTTTTAAGAACAATCCAACTCTAGAAAGTGATTGACCCTGGCTTTTGTTTATTGTCATTGCAAAACAAACGGAAATCGGGAACTGCTTTCTTTGAAACGTAAAAGCCATACGTTTATCGGAAGGAATCAATGATAATCTTGGAATAAACGTTCGATGACCGATATTATTTCCGGAAATGATAACGGCTTCAATAACACGTTTACCCAAAGATTTAATTTGAAGTCTTGTTCCATTACATAAGCCATTCCTCTGATCAATATTTCTCAGCAACATGACAGGAACTCCAACCTTCAAGATTAGACGATGATTTGGAATTCCAGATAAGTGTAAACTATTCAGAATATCTGGTGAATATAAATTCTGATCAAAGTTTTCATGAATAAAATCAGACTGAGAGACACTATCAGAACTTAAATATTCATGAGCTTGACCTAACAGCACAAATAAGAAACAATTATTAGTAAAATTAAACACTTATAATAAGATTGACATTGACTATACAAAAATAAGTAGTTATGAAGAATACCTGGAATCAAAGATAACAAATGATTAATTGATATCATCAACTACTTGATTAGTCGGTGCTAGAATAGCTCTTTCCTTCCAAAATTCTGGATTTGTGAAATTTTCAAGTATTGAAGGATAAACAAATTGAATCAGATCAGCAAGAGGATCCGATGAATGATTTATAAGAAGATCAGCAGGAATATCTATAATCGCTTCACCGTCATTATCTCCGCCAACTTTTCCCTCTCCAACATCTAAAAGCCATTGAGCAAAAGATGCAGTTTCTTCTAAATCAACTTCATCATGTCCTTGAAGGAGACGCATATTTTTGGTTAATTTAAGAACCTTGCATTCCCTCCAGATATAAGAAGCAGTGATGCACGAAGTAACAATCTGTTGATTAGAAGCACCAGGAATGACAGGTAGTGTTTGTCTAAAATCCCCACCGAAAACAACAACCTTACCACCAAATAAAGGTTGATCACTGATATTATCTCCAGTGGACAGAATCATCTCTAAAAGTTTTATCAAGAGCTTCATAGGCATGTTTATTAACCATAGGAGCCTCATCCCAAATGATCAACTTTGTTTGCTCTAATAACTTTGAAATATCACTATCTCTTTTAATTGTGCAAATTGAATCTTCAGTAACATTTATTGGAATATGGAACCTTGAATGAGCTGTTCTTGCACCGGGCAATAAAAGAGAAGCAATGCCACTCGAAGCAACATTTAACACAATTTCTCATTTAGCTCTTATTGCAGCAGATAATGTGTTCCACAAGAAAGTTTTGCCCGTACCACCATACCCATAAATGAAAAATACACCTCCGTTATTATTAACTGTAGTCATGATATCATTGAAGATTGATTTCTGCTCAATTGTTATCATCAACTACTTGATTAGTCGGTGCTAGAATAGCTCTTTCCTTCCAAAATTCTGGATTTGTGAAATTTTCAAGTATTGAAGGATAAACAAATTGAATCAGATCAGCAAGAGGATCCGATGAATGATTTATAAGAAGATCAGCAGGAATATCTATAATCGCTTCACCGTCATTATCTCCGCCAACTTTTCCCTCTCCAACATCTAAAAGCCATTGAGCAAAAGATGCAGTTTCTTCTAAATCAACTTCATCATGTCCTTGAAGGAGACGCATATTTTTGGTTAATTTAAGAACCTTGCATTCCCTCCAGATATAAGAAGCAGTGATGCACGAAGTAACAATCTGTTGATTAGAAGCACCAGGAATGACAGGTAGTGTTTGTCTAAAATCCCCACCGAAAACAACAACCTTACCACCAAATAAAGGTTGATCACTGATATTATCTCCAGTGGACAAAACATCTCTAAAAGTTTTATCAAGAGCTTCATAGGCATGTTTATTAACCATAGGAGCCTCATCCCAAATGATCAACTTTGTTTGCTCTAATAACTTTGAAATATCACTATCTCTTTTAATTGTGCAAATTGAATCTTCAGTAACATTTATTGGAATATGGAACCTTGAATGAGCTGTTCTTCCACCGGGCAATAAAAGAGAAGCAATGCCACTCGAAGCAACATTTAACACAATTTCTCCTTTAGCTCTTATTGCAGCAGATAATGTGTTCCACAAGAAAGTTTTGCCCGTACCACCATACCCATAAATGAAAAATACACCTCCGTTATTATTAACTGCAGTCATGATATCATTGAAGATTGATTTCTGCTCACTTGTTAAAGATGAAAACAAACTTTCAAATTGATCATGTTGATTCACTTTGTCATAATCAAGCTGCTCGTTGATCAATACATTATCACACATAGATACGACAAAGTCATTAGGAAGAGGCATGGTGGGAAAATCAGACAAACTGAGATTATGACGATGTAAGCATTTCTCTATTTCAGCCAACGTCAAGTTCTTTAGTTGTACATCATCATATTTCAAATCTGAGATAAAATTATATATTTAAATACAAACTCCAAAGAATAAACATTGGCATTTATAGAATAAATGTGAATTGAAATTAATAAGGAAAAAGTTAAATTAAATCGAACCTGGTGTTTTTAAGAGTAGTCTTTGCTTTTGAAGAATTCCCTCAGATAAAACACTCCAAGAATTTTCCCAAACATACTCCGGTCTTGATAGAGTATTAGACGACAACATAGTAACAAAAAGATTCCTCAAATAAAAGCCGGTACCATAAAACTTTGCTTCTTGAAGAGCTTCTATATATTCCCTGTCGTCATCTAAGACTCCCATAGCATAACACGTGTCTCTAAATGTAGGATGCACAAAACCATTTACCGTACGGATGTCTTCAAATGACACTGGGCCTTTAACTTTGTTTAAAAGGATTCGTAAAAAATAAAGTTCTCCGAGTGAAGGAGATACTGAATGGATCCTTCCAATTTGAAAACCTTGTTTCCTTGGTTTCCAAGACCTTGATTTTAAATCCCAAATAAACTTTGTAGGAAACTCAATGTAACTCAACCGTCTTGCCTCCTCATAAATTTGATTGCATTTCATCCAAGATAAGAACTTTGAAGAAGCAACAGAGGGTTTGTTAACAACTTCATCGACATCATCGTCTTCATGAAAAACAACATGTTGTTGACCGGGTAGATGAAAAGGAAGCCTCATAACAGAAGGAGTTCTATGATGAACATCAAATTGATGGATACGCCATGAAGCCTCACATGCAGAAATGTATCTGCAGTCATACCAACCTTTAACTTCATCAACACACTCGCCATTAACATCTTTTCCTTTACTTTCAACAAACTTAACACTTGTTCTATCTGGACCTTTGTTTATGTATTTGAAAAGATACTTGATTGAACCTCCTTGGTTGCACCATTCTGTATTCATATGGCACTGATATCTTCTCAACAGCTCTTTATTATATGGAACAACATAACTGCAATCTAAGTCTGCACCAGACTTGTTTACGGTTGGTCCACCTTCACGCCTTCTATACTCAGGATATCCATCATCATCTACTGAAGTAAAGTGACGGTACTTCTTTGGAAAACGTTTAGAACACTTGTTACCAACCATGCAGGGAGAATTTTTGTTGTAATCACCGCATGGTCCATGTATCATAAATTCACTTACCAGCGAGTATAACTCAGGATCAGTATCTTTATCTGGTATTTCAGCTGAAATATAACGATCAACATTTTCAACACAAGGAATCTTATGTTCTGAATGCATAAAAAGGCATATGTGCGCGTGTGGTAAACCACGCTTTTGAAACTCAACTGTATATACAACTGCAATGGTAAAATAAATAAAATTAACGTAGAGTTTTTAATTTAAAAAATGTAAATTGTAATACTGTTAATACCTGCTTGAACTCTTCCTAGTAATGTGTTTTTCTTTAAATCATTAATCAATGAATCAAGTTTCATTTTGAAAACTCTGGACAATATATTCGGCCTATCTTCAGGCTTCAAAGTTGAGTTCCTCAAGAATCTGGTAATCTCTGGCCATTTCGGATTGCACGTCATTGTGATGAAAAATGTTGGATATCCAAACCATTTACAGATGGACATGGCATCTAAATAATTTTGCAACATGTATCGTGCACCACCAGTGAAAGAAGACGGAAGTATAACACGCTGACCAGATTTAGAAAGATCCGTATTACCCGATTCTTGAGCATGATTGATGTTGGTCAAAACGTCACATCGAAGAGTGCTTTGCTTCTGTCGAATGAACCATAGGCGTTGTGACTCAATCATTGTATAAGCATCCACCAAGAATTGTTGAAACAACCTTCTTGAATTTAATATTAATGAAAAACCATTGATACGGTCTTGTATCCTATAACAAAACCACTCCCTCATCGTACATTTCTTGTTCCTCTGATTCGACTCGTCAAGAATTACATCTCTATGAAGAATGTCTATGCGGTAGCAATCTTCACCATATGGGAAGAGAAGTGGATATTGAAGCGCAAGATAAGACGGGTGCAACTCACAGATACGTTTTAAATGTCCGGATTTGGTTTTAACTACTATATCACGGTTTTCAAGATTCGTATCAAAATCTCCAATAATTAACGCGGCTACTTCTGAAACAGATGGAAGGTTATATTGTCTTCCATCTTTAGAGCGAGTACCAATAAGCCGTAACTTGATAGTAGCATGTGGAGACTGTTGAAATGCATCTCTGACCATTCTGTAGGTCTTAACCAACTGATTTTTTGAATCTAGCATGTCTTTAAGTTGCTGTATAATTTGAAGATCAACATGAGCATTTGTAGATTTCGACGAAGAAGATGATTGCCTAAAAATAATGAAAACATTAAATAATAAAATATTAAATTGAGTATATAATGTAAACATTATCTCAAAATAAAATAAATAATAAAAATATAAATAAGATGAAGAAAATATACTCAAATTTTGCTTGACGATTTGTAACTTCATTTTCAGTGTCATAAATGTAAAGCTGAGAAAATTTTGGTTCTTCGCCAGACTGAGGTAACAAACTTCCAATGGTATGATAGTTTTCACCGCTTAATCTGAAACAGTAAGGACCTTTACCTTTATTTACGGAGTTGTCAATCTTACCACCCATGGATGTAAATGAGAACATCGAGTTGTAGCGTCGAATATTCTTCTGAAAAAACCTGCTTTTGGAATCTGAAGCTTTAAAAAGCTTTGCAAATCTGTCGTCAGGATCTTTCATTGGTGGAAGCTGAACCTTACCATATCCACAACAAAATGAATAAGCTTTTCCCAAGACAGTTGTTCTAACATTTGTGCTCTCCTGCTTCCACAACTTTGCTTTGCAAATGTCACATATAACAGATTGGTCTCCATGATCAAGGTAATCTGTTTTATAAATTGTTTAAAATAACTACTGTTATTGAAATTGTTTTTTATAAATTTAAAATTAAAATTTTTTAAACATCTAAAAAAAATACAAAATACCTTTTGAAATTCCAGAGAAAATGTCGTGTTGAACAGGTTGGATTTCAACTTCTTCGTCTGATGAAAATTCATGTATAGGTATTGGAGATATATCATTAAATTTTCTTTTTCCTTTTCTATCATGAGATGAAGATGTTGTAAAACCTGAATGTGGGGTCCTTAAAGCGGATATAGTAGGTAACGGTGACATTTGAATGGGACTTGTATAACATAATCTATTAATACTTGTTGATCTTGTGACACACGAATTTGGAGTTTGTGATTGAGATGGTGTAGGATTACCTATAAAGACATATACTATTAATTAAGAATGGAAAATATAAATACTGAATTTGTTATATGAAGTTACAAAAATGATTCAAACATTATTTAATAATTAAATAATGTTTAATAAAGAAATGAAGTAATAAATGTTTAATTAAATATTGCAACGAAATAAGTATATTTAATTAATTTTGTATTACAAATGAATTACTAATGAGAATGTCTACTATTTGAAAATTCTGTTAACAAAAATAGGTGATCTTTTAAATCATTATAATTGTATCGGAAATATTGACCCATGTTTGACTAACAACATTTAAAATCCTAGGAAGGGAGAATTGCATATATCCCCCTATTTTGAACCTTAATTGTATATTTACCCAACCCAAATAATTAATTGCATATTTACCCATCTTTAATGAATTTTGATTATGGACAAAACTACCCCTAAAAAGTAGTGAATTGGCGGGTATGCATGATTGGAAGTGGGTACCATAAAAATCTCGGTAAACTTGGAAGTGGGCACCCCTCACACACACAAAAATCTCGGCATACTTCGGCATTTAAATGCCGAAAAACTTGTGATCCATGCCGATGATGATTCGCCCCAAGGTATACATGCCAAATCAGCATGTATGATGCCGATGATGATGCCGAATAAATCGGCGAGCACTCCGCCCACCCTTACTACACTATGTGTTGTTAATTGTGTTGTATTTACACATGTTTATCTATGAAAGAAATATTATATTTTAAAAAATATATATACTAACGTGGTAAGCTCTAATTGTGATGCAACGTTTTTTCTAATACCACTCTCAATGTGGGAAGCTCTGATTGTGACACGTGACGGTAGGAATAGAACAATCATGTGAAAGAACTATTTCTAAAAGTTGAACTTTCCATAATTGTAACACCCCAACCCGAATAGGGTTGACGTGTCACTCATACAGTAAACAGAGATATCAACCATCCAAAAATACTTAATTCAAAGCTTAAAATCCAAAAATTCAGGTTTTAAACAAAAACATGCCAAGTTCAAAGGAAGTAATAATTTCAAACTTAATAGAGTTTTTAAAAAAATCTTGCACTTTTCTCTTCCTAATCAGTTTTACTCTCTCTTGATCTCTTTCCCCTTATCCCCAGAAGTACCTATCATAATAACAAAGAAAACACCAGAAAAAGAAAACGGCTGAGCCAAAAATTGCTCAGTAATGGTGGAACAATAGTAGTACAATGTAACAATGAGGATAAAACAAATATACGACTCAGAAGAAATAAATGAGACGTATCAATAAGGAAATACCTATTTGAGCCAGTAACCGTAACAATAGTAACAATAACAATATGTACATTGGCTGCGGCCTCAATGTACCAGTAATGTGATATGGGAGTGTGGGCGCACACCTACTCAATTCACCAATAACATTAATTTTTCTAAGATCGATCCATACGCCTCTAATTAACTAACTAGTGCAACAACTTAGCACATCATTAACTACTTCGAGACGCCGTGGCTAATCGCTCCGCCACAGATAGAGCACGTCAAAAGGTAACGCCCTATGGTCCCCATAGGTGGATGTGATCGGGTATTGAGGCCAAATAAAACGGTCGCATATGCAAGTAAATATAAAAGTCTTTGTAACCTTAACTCTAAGGTTCGTAACTATGTCCAAATATAACAGGAACATGCGATAATGAGTACAAAGGAATCTATCCTATCGCATGTAAACAATTTCAATAAACCAATATGGTGCAATTTAACAATAATTAATGGAAAAGTTCGATAAGGCAAATACGATAATGACACTTTGAAGCAATAAAATACGAACTCAAACGAAAAATAATTAAGCTACGACGGAAATGTCGAAAACCGCACCTTAGCTTATAAGCAAACTAAATCAAAGATAATGCTAGCCGATGTAAAGAATCACGAGGACCTTCAGTTTATTTATTTATTTATATATAGATTAGATTTACTTGAAGAGTATATAATAATTAATTCGAACTCGATGTCAGTCCATGACTTCAGAACCAAAAGAAAAATCTTTAAAAAGAACAGTCACACATTTTCCACTATTAACTACCGAATGTTACAGCGGGAATAACGCTGGTATACAAAACAATTGCATTACTAAAACGCAACGTAAAGGAGACAGAAATCTTAAAAAGTTGTACAACGACATTAAAATTAGAAGCTAAACACTCTAAACAAGCACTGAACCTAGGACCTAAATGTGATGTATGACATGATATTAATCCATGTGACAATCACAAAATTAGATACCTAAAGATAAAAGTATAAAACTAAACCTAAAATAAAAGAAATACTTTAAAAATAGATTTAAAGAGAAATTTAAAAAATTAATCATGACCTGTCAAATGCCAAACATGATTAGTACAGATTACCATTCCTAATGATTTCATTGTACAGTATAATATATAATAATTACTTAATGATATGATATTGTGAATATTTAATGTATTGGTTTAATTATTAAGCTGTATTGATTAACCAACAAACCTATAAGTTGATGTAATTATCAATTTATAGATAATTGTTATGGTACATTGATGACATTATTCGATGGATAATCCAGTTATTTGTAAATCCCTAAATTGATCTGAAAATAGCAGATTAGGCATGATTTGTTAAACTTTCATCTATCTGAGGACATGATTAGTGATATGAGTGTTTAGATAAAGGTTAGGAATTTTAGGATGGTGTGTTTGCGTGTCCCCCCGTTCTCTACACACGTGGTTATTTACCTACTTAAGTGTCACATGTGAGTGTATATTTGTTTCTGTTTTACTTCATACCTAGACTTATCTACGGAATTGCTATAATGCCAACTCCCTTATAAAACCGTTAAAAAACATGTACGCCTTTTGGTCCCACAAAGTTTCAACTTTTAAAGTGAAATCACGTTTGTAATTAAACAGATTTTTCCACCTAATCGGATTTTACAACCAACATTGTTTCAACTTAATTCATCTATTGAGTTCGTTATCAAAAGAATACTACATAATCCACAAATAGAAATAACTCCCATGTTGTGTTTGGTTCCTTTGGCTTCGACTTCATCGCCTTCCAGACTGCCCCTACCCTTTATCTATCATAAACACTAGTAACAAATTAGTGTTTATGATCATAATACAACGAGACCTCAATACAAAGTGACATTTCAACAAAACATTATATAAATTCCAGCTGGACTCCATTGTGTGCCCCGATGGAGGTGACCACAAGCAGTCTGTCACACCCCAACCGACGGCGGAAGATGTCGGGGCGCGATGATTGTCCAGATGCACATGACAACTAAATCAAGTTGTAATACTTAAACATGCCCTTTTTCATTAATCAACTAAAGATATTGTACAATAAAGTTAAACATACAAAATACATATTAACTGATTTAAAGTCTTTAATCTAGGTCCAGCAATCCTAGCGTGATCACAACATAGCTCATGTATCGGTTCCTGCAACATGTATAAAATCAAGTGTCAACTACAAAAGTAGTTGGTGAGCAATCCTGGTTTAAGTATATATATATATATTTTTACTAAAAAACATGCGAAGTGTCATATGTCAGAATAATGGGAAACATAACATATCAGTATAATTGGCAAATAGAAAACCTATTGAAAACCTGTTGAAATCCCTTGAAATCCACCTATTGGCAATTCCTACCACACATTATATAACACATAATTCATTCACAGAGCACATACGCATTTGCAATTGAGAACCATTGGAAAGCTTTTCGATATAAGATACATGTTACACCCCGAAGTGAAAAATGAGAAAAGAGGCAGAGATTACTCTCAATTCAGATTACCAGTTAAAGGAATCACCCTACTAATGATAATAAGAATTGAATATTGCATCACATACCAGTATTTAAAAAGGGGGTTCAGAATTACTCACCTGACGAGTTAATTGGAAACGAGAGATGGAACAATTTGCGAGAGATAACAAGCTGAAGATTATCCTAATGAAACGAACATGCTAAATGAATATAGGAACACATGATGAATGAGGAATTAAAGGAGTTTACGTTTTTGTGTGATAAAAAGACCATTTTACCCTTTTATTGGTAATTTATTTAATAGTTAATTCATTTATCATTTTTGAGCTCATATACACTTATTATATGTATAAATATGTTCTAATACCAAAAGTCAAGTTTCAATACTTTCTGGTTTATTTGATATTTAATAATCATATTCAAAACCCTAATTTTGAAATAATTATCAAATAAATAGTAAAATATTTTGTAAAATTAAATAAAATTAGTGATTTTACTTAGAATACTATTTTATAATATATCTTAAAAGATTAACCCAAAAATTAACTTGTTTGTTGGGTTTTTGCAAAACAACGTCATAAAAACCCTAATTTTGATGTATTTATTAAATAAATATCAAAACAGTTTATAAAATTGTAAAAACTTAGGGCTTTATTCATTATGATATATTATAATATTCCTCAAAATAGTAAACCTTAATTCAATACCGTTTACTCAATTTGGGCAGAACAACGACCCGAAAACCCTAATTTTGGCATATTTTTAGATAAAATACTAAACGTTTAGATATCATGAAATTGACTTAGGGGTTCTTTAATATATGTTATAACATCATATCCTGCAAAAACTCAGACCCTAATTCCTTCCCAATTACCCAGAATTAAAGAAACAAATCAAGAACCCTAATTTCGTGTATAGATCTAGAACTCGATTAAAACAACAAGATTAACAGAAATTGATAGAGGGCTTTTGTAGAGCATACCAAATAACGTCGGACTGCAGGAGATGGGCTTCAAAGAGTTTCTGGATTGCTCGAATTTGAACGATGAAGGTTCGGACGAGGTCTAGGGTTTTTGAGGTGGTAATTTGATGAATTGGTGAAGATTGATCGATGGAAATGCTTGTATTTATAGTCCTCAGAGGCGCAGGAGGTTGCTACAGGTGTACATGGTGATAATACAGGTAAAAACGACGCGTATCTTTTGAATTTTGGAGCCCAAGCAACGAGTACGTGGCATAATTTCGATCTGATCTCGTTTCTGCGAACTGGCACGGCTCGCGTATCGCGCGGAGGGGCCAGGGGTTTGGCGCGTATCGCCTGGCAAGTATTGCCAAATGACAGAATTGGTCCCTCAAGTTTTATTTTACAGTTTAGCCCCTGAACTTTGGTTTTTGTGCGAATTTAACCCCCAACTTTGTAAAACTTAATATTTTATGCCCAAAACTAGTTTAAAATATTTTATCATGGTTTTCTAAGTCTCGGGAAACGCATAATGAGGTATAAAAATACGTATTTAATATATATTTATTTTTTTTAACCGTTCGTTCTCGTTTTAATTCGATAATCTCTAAAAATTTACGAGTGATTTATATTGACTTTATAAAACACCAAGGAACATTAAAATATGATTTTTGAAATTTACGGGGTTCCTGGTTACTAACGGTTTTGCACGAAAAATGATAAATTCATTTATTTGCGAAATAATTAACAAAATTGATCTAAATTATAACCAATTGATTTTTAATGTTATAAAATGATTGTAGGACATTTAAAATGATATATTTTAAAATATAAACCCCGAGATTCCCGGTAAACGATAAATCGAATACCGAAATCGCGTAAAAACCAAAAATCGGTTTATTTTCGTTTTAATCGAATCATTTAACCTAAAATCTTGTAAATTTATTATTTTGTTTTCAAAAATGATTATCGAGTATCCTGAACAGAATTTAATTGTATATTTTGGACAAATTCTTCCGGTAATTGTTAAATCAAAATTTCGATTTGCGTGATAAGTTTAAATTCGGGTCGGGTTTTGTAATTGGGTCGGACACAGGTGTTACACAGTCGCGTACCGCGATGGTCTTGGCGCATCACTACGTGCACAACAGTCCCGGTTGCGTACTGCTATGACCCCCTTTTGGGAGAAAGTTTCCCAGATCTGCTACATCTTTATACTTAGCCAAATTTTAAGATTTTAACATCCTTGTCCCACAATTTAGCTTCTAACCTTGCACTATAGTTACAATCACTACGAGACATACAAACCAACTAAAATCATTCATTCTAATGTGGTTTACCATCCATATATCAACTCATCACTTTTCCAATCCTTTGACCCGTTAGAGCAATTACATACATATAAGCCAACACAACTTTACTAACTCCACATGCTTCTTTAAATAATGTCTACAAGTTCAAGCATACATCTTAAACAAGTAAATCACACTTTCATATCCGTTTATCACATGGTTAAGAAACAAAACATTCATTTGTTATTCAACGTCGGCAATAAACACACATTCACTTATTTCCAACCCGTTTTAAGCAATTTCTTGGATAGGATCGCTATGATCCTATCCCACATACTTTCAACTTACCATAGGTATTAAGACCATTTGCTTCCACTCTACGTGAAGGTATTTATTGGGTACTAAGACCCCTTACTTTCAGCTTCACCCGTAGGTGCATACATACTTCACAACTCATTTAATTCAACTAAACCCATACGGTCCAAAATCATACAACACGTATGCATTCTTACAAATGCCACAAAAAACTGACTTGGCAACTACTATGATCCCGAACTTGGATTTCTTCATATACTAGGAAATCAATCCACATTAATGCATACTTTGTAACAATTGCAATTACAACTTAAATGTTACCTCAAATCTTTAAGTTTGGAGTTCCTTGATGGCTTGAGCTTCCACTACTTTCACCTATAGTTTACTTGGTCATTTAGATTGAAAATTCATAATATAACCAACCATAACAGTCAAGTATTACACAACATCTTAAATCACCCCAAATTTGCTAAATTGCATTCTCAATCACCACATTAGGTTAAAGTAGGAATCTCAACTATATTTATGAGCATGGATCGAGTCTATTTAGCCTACCCAAACGACCCCCATACATACACATCGATTTTAGGCCACGGGTCATATCCAACCTACAACCTCCACTTGAGTTCAGTCAATTATATAAGCATACAACAGAAATTCATGCATCACACACACATATATGATATATCACTCATGCAACAATTTTCACACATCAATTCGACATATTGGATGAATTCATCTTTAATAAACTTAGGTGGCGTTTGGTTCACGGAATGTAATGTAATTGGAATTGTAATATTTTCCTTTTAAAGTTGTGCTTAAGTTGAGTAAGGAAGGGGCTTGAAATACAATGAATTCCTTTACTCAATGGAATTTAGAAATCCTTCACTTTAACGAAGGAAAGTTACATGACCTCAAATTCCATTGATTAAAGGAATTCATTGTATTCCAAACTCCTTCCTTACCCAACTTAAGCACAACTTTAAAAGGAAAACTTTACAATTCCAATTACATTACATTCTGTGAACCAAACGCCACCTTAGAGGGAGAGACATACTTGACCACAAAATCCATAAATAGGGAAGAAATCACGTATATAGGGCTAGACGATGCTTAATTTCGCGAATTTCCCACCAAATCTACCCAACTTGAGTTTGATTCAACTAAAGGTATGAACCCGAACTCCTTTCATCCTCTTCTCTCTTTTGGTCGCGATTTCCCCCAAGGAAATTTTCAGATTTTTGTTTGTCGCACAATTACAACTTTAGTTCCTCAACTCAATCCACTTGTTAAATATAATCACATACTTGGTATTTACACACAATACCCTAAACTTTTATGGGATATTTATTAGTTACCTAAAATTTAGTAACTAATAAAACGTTACATACTTTATATTGGGTTATCATTTAAAACATGCTACCCATAACTCCATGCAACTGGAATAATTTTTTTTTAAATAAAACGGATTTTGGAATGTTACAATTGCGTGTTGTTATTCATGTCTTCTTATTGTCCTTACACTTGAGCCGTACTTGGTCTTATATGTGTTAAATACCAGTTATTTGGTTATTTGTGACTTGTTTGTCTTTGGTGTGTGTGCTTTTCGAGTCGGGGGTCTCTTTGAGTGCATCATCTTTATCCCTCAGGGTAAAGGTAAAGTTTATCATTTTCTCACCCTCTCTAGATCTATTGTGTGAGATTTTACTTGGTATGTTTTTGTATTTTTATTGAACAACAAAATTTAGACAACTTATTCACTATGTGACTTGAACCCTCAACCTCTAGAAAAACGATATTTTATTGAACATCCGTATATCATTGGGTAAGTAATGAAGACCAGGGACAAAACTGGTTTAGGCCTAGCGAGTGCACGTGCACCCCCTCAAACTCGTACGCGAAGTGCAGAAACTTTTGGAGGTCTCGAAATTTTTAATATATTCTTATGCAATTTGTTGATAAATACTATTTGTTTTAAAATTAGAAACGAAAGTGATATAGATCAATTGGCTAGTTCGTATTAGTTAAAACTTTCAAGGGCATGAACCGGGTGACCAGGGTTTGAAAGTCGGTCCTATCATATTTTTTAGAAACAAAGTTTTAGAGCAAAACTATGCTCGCCTAAAAAAAAATTAATTCCGCCCTAATAACAACCGTCATAATTGGTTCACTACCATAAAGTATCAAATCAAATCTTGCAATTATAACCATCTAAAGTGTGAAATAATAAATCTAATGCGAACAATAAACAACATCATTATCCATTGAGGGTTTTCATAACTCTTAAAGCCCATATACTCATAATTTATACTATTTTTTTTTAAAAATTTTATACATAACAATTATAATCTATATCTCTATATTTTTAATAAAAATTTATATAATTTTTTTTACTTTTCCTTTTATAACTTTTTTATTTAAATTTTATACAAAATTTATTTTAAAAATATATTTTACCAACTAATTTATGAGTAGTTGGATATTTTCCAAAACTATTACCTCCTAAAATTGTCTCTCCCCTGAAAATGTGCGATTTTTTGTTCATCGTCACATTCTTAAACTCCTTTCTGTTTCAATTTATCGCCGAATAGTAAGCGATATAAAAATAGTTTTAAATATTCGTTATTTAGCAAAAGTGGCTTCATGACTACGCTAAATCTAGGTGACAATATCTTATTCTTTAATTATTTACCAGTTAATTCAAATTTGTAAAACATGAGAAAAACCGGTGAAACAGTTACACACTAGTTAGAATTTTTTTTTTATTCAAAATTCAAGTGAATCTTTTAATTGATTTACGAATTCTGGTTACAACTCAACCCAAAGTACAAGGGAGGCGGGCAACAAGCTGCGCCGCCAGCCCCTTTTGAATAGCAAAGCCAAGTCGAGTGAAAACCACATTCATCCCCCTAGGAGTCGCCACATTCCCATTCATGACTTTTTGGATGCGACTCAATGTGTCCACAGCTTCCGAAGCAAGGTAGCCGAAGGTATCAAATGCAAAAGGAACAAACACGTGTTGATTCTCAAGGCACGATTTCTCGTGTTTGTGCACCTTCCCTGCTGCGGCCTTTGTTGCGGCCTGGCCCGCCCGAAAACCTGAGCCCCTGAGCCCCACGAGAGGGGAAACCCCTGTAAGATCGACACAAGCATGCTTCCCGTTCTTCCATCCAAAAACGAGAACGTCCGCCGGACGAAGAGAGGACCGCCCGTCCGATGGGTCCGACAGAAAATTAACTGGGGCTTCTTTCTTTGCAGAGATCCCGGCTCTCTTGAAAATGTCAAATAAAATATCACGTACCAGATCGTGACGATATTTGAAACCTAGGAGCTCTTTGCAATGGACCGCGTGTTCCCCATAAGCATCCAAACATGTCTTGCTACACACAGGACATTTCTTATCACTTGGGTACAGGGGGATCATGAGCCGATATTTAAGGATTGCCCGGTACTCGACTGGCGACATGTGCTGCCCCAGCCCATCAATAGGGAGGGCGAGGAGGAAATCCTGGGCATGTGGTTGGCGAAGGCATCCCCAAACCGCCTTTTGCCTGGCTGTCATCCCGAAAGCAGCTTCCATCTCTTGCATGGTTTTACTAAAAAGGGCATTCGCCAAAACATGTTGAGCTTTGGGTGGGGCGGTGTCCTTGTTAGTGAAACCGCTAAAGTCAAAGCCCGGAATTAAATCACGGAGACCAGCCAGCGCACTCGTATACGCCGAGTCCATATTGCAAACCCCACACTCCCGAAGGATGTGGTCCTGAAGCCCCCAGGATTGGGCCCTCGAGGCCACGAAAGCATAGGAGGAAGCCTCAACAGCCGAGTAGACCCCAAGCCCCTCGTGCTTAATTGGCAAGGAGGCAACCCGCCATTGGAGGTCCCCAAAGAAAGGCCCCCCGCACACAACAATATCTTCAATAGCCGCACGCAGCTCGTTGTCAAAAGCCATAGCTGCCCCAACCACATGAGCAGGGGGGCATGTTCTGAGGCCAAAGAGAAGTTTGGCGATGCCCATGCACGAACGGAGCAGGAGGAGGGCACATTGGGGATCACCAAGCTGGGGTAGGAGGCGCATAAGATCAGCAGCAGTATTTGCCCTCCTCAGCGCCAAACCTTGGATAAACCCCCCATCGTTGCTGACTGCCCCACCAAGGAGCTTCACCCCCAGTGCCGGTCTACTGATGTCTATTGGGAAAAGCCCTGGACGAGTCTTCCTACCATCACAACTCGGCCAGAAAAGTTCGGTTTTCTTTATATTAAGATCCAACCCTAGCGGTGGACCCATCACCTTAATGATTCCAAGCGCCTTAGCTACCTCCTCAACATCTCCAATAATCGTGCCATCATCGAGGTACCATGCATGTAGTAGGAGGCGGCAACTGTCCCGGATATGGTGTACAAGGGGGTGAAGAACGAGGGCAAACAGAAGTGGACCCAACGGGTCACCCTGCTGAACCCCTGTAGTGGCCCATATATGATCGTCCCCCAAGTACAAACGAGCCGGCTGCCCATATAAGAAGTCCACCCAAGGCGAGATAGTCGGGCACCGTAACCGAACCTCGCGAATTAAGGACGATCGGTCAACAAGATTAAAGGCATTAGAGAAGTCCACGGTGAGCATGGCGAGAGACCCATCAGCATGTCGATCGTCCAAGAACCGATTGACGCTATGCAATATAGCTTCAGCCCCGCTGGGGACTCCAACCCCATACTGAAAGTCTTGAAGATATTGAGTCATTTCCTATGAAACCAAGTTAGAATTTATAAGGTTAGATAGAACTCTAATGGGCCGATCCTACTATATAATTTGGCCAAACACATGTATTAGGCCCATACTGCAGAGTGAATTACATTTGGATTTGGTGTCATAGGTGCAAATCTCTAACAGGTTTTTCGGTTAGTAACCCGTTCCAACCGAAAACCGGAACCGTCTAAACTGGTTTTAGTGTAACCGATCCCAATCCTAACCGACCAGTTAGGAACCGGTTGGGGGGGGGGGGTTTGAGTACCAACCGGTTAGTACTTATTGATTTTAGGTGTCGTTATATAGCCGTTACTAGCCGTTGAAGATCTAAACTAGCCGTTTTGACGGTTTGAAGCCATGATTTACCCATTTGACCCTAGTTGT
>JBCNJP010000008.1:54717725-54757969 GCA_039602395.1 Deinandra increscens subsp. villosa
TTATGTTTAAATATAGTTTTATAATTATTAAATCTTCGACTCTACAATTACTTAAATTTTAACTATAGAAGATAATAGGTTTGAGTGTTTGACTCTAGAAAGTCAACTATGCAACTCATTTCTCGGTTAGAAAAACTTTATTACCAACCAAATACGAAAATGGATTCCGTATTTATTATTGTAATTTAATCATTTTATGAATATAGATATGATATGGAGATACTATAAATAATTATTTTATAGAAAAGAGATTGTATAGTATGGAAGCTTAATATTAATGTTTGTTAGAGTAACGTTTATATTTT
Source organism: Deinandra increscens subsp. villosa (assembly GCA_039602395.1). NCBI lineage: Eukaryota > Viridiplantae > Streptophyta > Magnoliopsida > Asterales > Asteraceae > Deinandra > Deinandra increscens. The sequence goes on from JBCNJP010000008.1 coordinate 54,718,031, forward strand.
CTTGAAATGTTTTGAATTTATGAGTTTATTTTAATATTATTATTATTATTATTATTATTATTATTATTATTATTATTATTATTATTATTATTATTATTATTATTATTATATTTTTTTGTGTGTTTCAATTTGTGTATTATTTCTTGTCAACTATATTGCACTATGTGATTTGTTTACATCACTCTCTTTTGTTATTTTGTCTATAACAAGACCTGACAATAGTTTATTTCTTTTAATACAATTAAGCAGTTTTAGTCCTTTTCATGTCCAATATTACATGGAGAACATGTTTGATCAAATATCTAAATGGAATGTTGGTTAATACAAATCATATATTTTTCAACAAAGATGTGAACTCTTGGATTTATTTTATTGTCTCGATCTTTTATAGAATGCTATATATTGTTCGCCCCGAGAACATATGCTTTTACTTTTGTCCATAATAGTTTGAAAACAATTAGATAATTGTGTTTCCTCTTGTATGAAATTACAATCAACTGAAGAGTTTAAAGCACTTGTGACTCGATCTCTTTATACTACTCATAGTGGAAGATAATTTTTTTCACAATAAAACACTTACTGAAATATTTTTTTATGTGAATCTTTAACGTAAATTATGAATTAAACTTATTGTTATTAAACCCGTGTAACACACGGGTTCTATGCTAGTCTAAACTATGACATTATTGGTCAATAATAATCTATACAATTGATTTGATCATTAATAATCCTAACTTTTATTTTCATTGTCAAGTGCAATCCGAGTAATGTAATTATCATACATTTATATTTGTTTTTCATTTGTTTATATCTTTTAATATATTTCCTCATTTTGTTCATAATTTTTATTATAAGTCGAAAATTAAATGTAAATGTGTGATTAGACTATTCAGATTGTCCTTAACAATAAAAATGTAGGGGTAACTTTGTAAAAACATAATCAACTTTCGATTTTGTTCCAATTAGGTCACTCAAACTTTTTTTTGTTCCAATTAGGTAACTAAACTTTAAAATATGTTCTAATCCTAGATAAATGACCTGATTAGCAGGTAACCTTATCAAAAAAAATTATAAAAACTGATTTTTTTATAAAAAAAGGAATTTACAAAAACTAATTTTTTATAATCGAATTTTTAATAAAAACGATTTTTTTTATAAAAAATCGAAATTTTATAAAAAACGAATTATTTTATAAAAAACGTTTAAACGTTTTTTTTTGCTTTTTATAAAAGCGTTTTTTATATAAAAGTTCGTTTTTATAAAAAAAAAACTTTTTTTATAAAATTTCGATTTTTTATTAAAAAAATCATTTTTATTAAAAATTCGATTTAATAAAAATTTATTTTTATTAAAAATCAGTTTTTTTTTTATAAAATTGATAAGGTTACCTGCTAATCAAGTCATTTATCTAGGATTAGAACATATTTTAAAGTTGAGTGACCTGATTGGAAAAAAAAAAGTTTAAGTGACCTAATTGGAACAAAATTGAAAGTTGGTTATGTTTCTGTGAAATTTTCCCAAAAATGTAAGTTGGAAACTTGAAAATATTAATTGTCAAACTAATTATATGAATTATTATTGACCAAATACATTATAGTTTAAATTATCAAAAAAAAAATTTAATAATTACGGTAACTAAAATTAGAACTCCCGTATATTAGCTTTCACACCAGTAAACGCAAAAATCCAAACGTGAGTATATTATTGTAACGGTAATCAAATCTAGCGTATATGATATGCAACACAAATAAACCTGCATGACTGACAATTTATATGGTTTCAATCCCACAGCCTTTCACTCGACGCCTTCTCACTTTCTAGAGAAGAGAAATCACTTCAATTCTAGAGAGAGAGAGTTTGGTTTGTGTTTTCAGGAAAATGGAGAACTTGCCGGAAACGCTTTACATAGATCCGATTTATGAATCTTCTACTGCTGAAGCTGAATATGTTGAACGTTCGAGAATAGAGCAGTGTATACACTTGCTTCATCAGCCTTCGCATAGAGAAGAAGCGCTTGCATTGCTAAGCAAGGTATACATATTTATAAGGATGGCGTATTTTCATACTGTTTGAAATCTGATTTCACATATGTAAACAGTCGTTTGAAAATAGTTAAACTTTTTTCTTTTTTTCTTTCAAACTTTTCTAACACTTTTTTGATTTTTCAAGCGTATCGGTCGTTGAACTTTTTCAAAGTTAAGTGACCGTTTAAAAATAGTTAACGACCTTTTTCAAAAGCAAGTGAACGTTTAAAACTAGTTAAACGATCATTTGACTTATGAGGTGGTCTTAAATTTTTAATATTTTATATATAAAAACCACGTTTTAAATTAAAAAAAAATGAATTAGAAACTATATTTTATTTTTTTCTAGTTTTCTGATATGGAAAATAAAAATCTCATCTTTTAATTTCAAACGCGTTTTTAAAAAATTTATATATTTTTTAGAGATGGAACCCTTCCATTTTTTAAAGGAAAATTGGAATTAAATAATCCAAGTTATTGGGTATTGGCGGATAATAATCCGAGTTCTAAAATTGGCCTACAATAATCCCAATTATTTGGTCTTAGAATTCATTGGGCCGCCGTTAATTTTTCACTAACTCCGCTAGTACTTGCTGACGTGGGAAGTGATGTGGCATCATTTTTGCTGACGTGGCAGGTGATGTGGCATCATACTTGCTGACGTGGCATGTGCCACGTCAGCACACAACTAACGGAGTTAGTGAAAAATTAACGGCGGCCCAATGAATTCCAACACCCAAATAATTGGGATTATTGTAGGTCAATATTGGAACTCGGGTTATTATCCGCCAATACCCAATAACTTGGATTATTTAATTCCAATTTTCCTTTTTAAAAAATTAAAAATGAAAAAGTAAAAATATTTATACAACTAAACTCGCCCTTAATTTTTTACAAAATTGCACAAAAACAGTGTAGGGAGTGTTTTATCCAACATAAGTTTTTGTCGGAAATTCGTGTTAATTTCCTACGATTCATTTCTTTGTTTTTATATTTTTTAAAAAATTTAACACACACACACTAAATCCTCCTCTTAATCGCATGTTTATGATTTAGGAACGAAGAAGTAAAGACATGCCATTGTTGCTATGGAATGCCAAGAATGTATCCTTCATTCTACTACAGGTATAGAGCTCCTCATAAATGCTTTAATTAATAACTGATGTAATTATGATCTCGAATTAAATTAAAAAAATATTAAGATTTTGAAGATGTATAATTCGAATTTCTGTAAAGTTGTTTGTAAAATAAGATTATTTAATTTGTAGAAAAAAAAAGGTAAGCAATCAGGAGAATATATCTTCTCTTGGTCGTGTACGATTGAAATGACTTAATGTAATTATGTTTTTAAATTTAATGTTTTTGGATCGTAGTAATAAATGTTTGAAATAAAAGCTACAAAATTCGGTTAATGATACTTAATACAACACCTAAAGTTTTAAAAGAAGTTTCACATATATCATGCGTATCCAAACTTAAACATTCTTTCTAAATATGATATTTATATCCTCACAAAACTTCATAAATATCATATATATTCAAATCTAATTTTAAATATCATATCATATCATATATATCATTTATAAAATAATCAAAATATCTAAGCTTGTGGTTGAAGAAACCCAAGTTCTAGTCTCACTCACACCACTTTGTGAGATATTTGTGTGCAATGAAGGATTAAGCTTGCTTGATCCTGAGTCACAAGGGAGGGTTTACGGGCTTGCCCGGTTCTCGCCCGATGATGCAAATGGGGGGCGCTCCCGGGTTCACTCGCTATGAGGTTCGGACTCGGGACAATGTGTAGGTCCAGAGTAACCAGTCTCGATACATCGCTGAGCCAAATTGTCGTTCAAAAACAAAATATTGTGTTTCCGTTTATTTTCTTTAAGTCATCTTCTTATGCTTCTTTTTTTTCACTTTTTACATCAAACTGTTACCGCTTTTCCTATTCGCTCGGTTTCTTTACAAGGAAATACTCATTTTTTTAGTGATTTTATTAACCTCATAAATAATTTTTTTTTTTGAAAGGCAATGGAATAGAATTAAAATGAGGGGTTAGAAAAAGCTAACCCAACACCAAAATAATTACACGGAAAATAAAGGGTTTCTAAGCCAATCAACCTAAGACACAGAAACCTTCTTGTTTCTAGTTACAATCCAATGAAAAGAAAAACGAACAATGTTGTCGTAGATGAGAGTCGTCTTCAAGTCATAGAAACCTTCTTATTTCTAGTTATTAACCTTATTTCTAGTTATTAACCTTATAAATATGATTACCTATTTTTAAAGTGTGATGATAAAGTACTAACCAATTAGGAAGATAAATTCTTAATTTAGTTTGTGTTAGTTGATAGAGATAGTTTATTAAAAATACTTTAAGCTTACTACATAACTAAATATCGGATCTATTAGAAAAGCTATAAAAAAGACAAGTAAACATTGAGATAAAATTGAGTTAATTGGAAAAGTCATAAAATAGCGCATGTTACATACGTTACAAGACATTTTTTGATATTTAAAAAAAAACAACTCGGCGTTTTTTTGTTTTTTTCCACCTAAGAGTAACCTATAACCTACGAAAACACCAGAAAAAAATTGAAAAAAAAAACGGATTTTTAAACCCAATTTGGCCTTGATTAAAAAGTAATTCTACGATTTCCTCCGCTTAAGATGAGTTTCATTTTACCCCCATCCCTCCCTCTATGGATCTTTGAAGTTTTATTTAAATATATGATATTGCTAAATTTATGGTGATAAAAAGTCATTTTTATCAATGAGATATAGAAAGCAATAATAGTATTACATATCAACTTTCATTAAAATTAGTGGAGGGTTATAAAAGTAAAATTCACATAGCAATTTCATTTTAAAATTTATGAATTAGTTATATTCCTAATAATTTTGTTTTTAAATATTATGCTTTGAATTGATTAATTTCAAATTTATTAATCTCGCGTATGATCAATAAAGAAAATAATACATTTTTTTAGTGTTTAGTAATTAGTTTTGTATGTTTTTTATTTGATGTGTTTTCGTGTTTATTTTCTGAAGTATGTTTTAGATTTTAGTTAGTGAGTTAGAATTTGTTACTATGGTCAATGAATTACGGTATGTAGTGAGTTAGGATATATTGTGTAATGTGTTATGTTTGTGTAAACATTGTGTAGGTTTGATCGACGATGTTTACTACTTAAAACACATGTTAAAATAAATTAACACATTTAAGCAAAGATATAATAAAAAAACAATGATGAAAACTAAGACCCTCCGCATCGGAGGTATTTGCACACGTACGTACGTACGTACGGCGTACGTCATTGATGTGGCGTACGTACGTACGCGCGTACGTACGTCCCCACAAACCTTCACGTACCAGCCTGAGTGGGACCCACTAATTCCTTTTTCCTTTTTCTTTTTTCTTTTAACGGCCATTTTTTTAAAAATTTAAATTATTTTGTTTTATTTTAACATTTAATAATACAAATAAAATATAAATAAATTTCAAAAAAATCTGAAAAAATTTCTAAAATTCATAATTAAATAAAACATTAAATTTAATATTTTTAAAAAAAAAAACGGCTAGTTTTATTTTTTGTCTTATTATAACGGCTAGTTTTTTTTGTCTCAATTAAAACATAATTAGATTAAAACTGAAAAGCAAACAAAGATACTTTTATTAAAACTGAGAAACAACCTAAAATACTTATTAAAACATACAACCTAACCATTACACACACACGTAGATACTTATTAAAACGAGTTATCAGACGAGTAGCCGTTGTATCCATCTGAGACGTAGTCCTCTGGATAGTGTACTTGTCCATAGTACCAAGTCTCAAAATCATCAACGTTGTGAACATCTTCAATGTTCATCCCAGCTTCTGCTTCCCGTTCCAACTCAAAGAGTGCTTCCCACTCTTCAGCATGGTCATCATCAACAAATGGTGGGGATGGTGTACGGCCAACACGAGGTTGTCGTACTCTTCTTGCAGCAGCACTGCTTGACTCGGCACAGTGGAGGTTGTTCATTTGGGTGATTGGTGGAGGTGGTGGTGGTTGGTAAGGTGGAGGTGGTGGTGGTTGGTAAGGTGGAGGTGGTGGTGGTTGGTAAGGTGGAGGTGGTGGTGGTTGGTGATGATGGTGGTGGTGGTGATGGTGCTGGTGGAGGTGATTGTGGATGTGGTTGAACTGGTTGGGTACTTGAGCTTGAGGTGGTGGTGGTGGTGGTGGAAGTTGTTGTTCATAGCGGGTTAACCACAACATCCGGTAGTGCTCTGATACATCTTCAGGAGGTGTGCTAGACATGGTGGTGGTAGAGGTTGGTTGATGGTTGTAAAATGAGAATAGATGTGTGAATCTGAGCTCTATTTATAACCTTTTGAAAACTAGCCGTTGGCTAAAATATCTAAGTTTGAAAAACTAGCCGTTGGCTATTAAATATTATTATTTTAAATAATTAAATATTCAAATAATAATGATTAAAAATTTAAATAAATATTTATTTATTTATTTTATAAAAAAAATATTATTTTAATTATGTCGATAAGTTTTTTTTTTAATTAAAATAATATACGTTTTAAATAAAAGAATTAATTTGTTAACTAGTTTTTAAAATAAAGATTAAATAAAATGGTGATGTGGAAAATAAAGGAGGTATGTGGGGAAGTACTTGATGTGGAAAAAAAGTGGGTTTTGTGGTATGTGAGAAGTACATGATGTGGCATGCTGACTGGACCAAAAAGGTGGTATTTAGGTGGTATTTAGATGGTATTGATGTGGGTGGTCTAAAACTCAATGTTGAAATCTAAACACAATGTTGAAATCTTTCACTTGGTATAAGAAAAATCAAAAAAATACTTTTATTTATATTTTTATGTAACAATATTATACTCAAATTAAAGATTAAAAAATGATCGACTTTATGATACTTTTGTTTAAAAAAAATAATAATGTGTTAAACAGTTATATATATTTTAGAAAACATATTTTTTTGAAACAACAATATATTAAACCCAAAGAAAACGAGCCCAGTGCTGAGGTTTATTAAATTTCTGAAAACCAATTAACAATTATGCTTTAATGTAAAAGACTATTTTATCCCTTTTTTCAACTTGTAAACATTTAATTCAAATACGTGTAAGTTTTTTGTTGACTTTCAATCTAAACATTTTAAAAGTTCATCTAGTGGTAAAAAAACTCTTCCTACGCTCCTTAGGAAAAAAAAAATATTTTTTTACTATATATATAAAGTTATCCCTTAAAATAATACATAATATTTTGCAGGAAATTCTTAAGGCATACACATTACTAGCACCTCCTACACTTGGTATGAAAGATGCAACCAGGGTTTGCAATGCATTGGCATTACTTCAGGTTCATAAAACTTTTATATCTTCTAATTTTCATTGCTTAGAAAAATATAGGAAAGTTATGTTACAAAAGTTTCTTCCATGCGAAGGATACGAATTAGCCTAATTAAAAAGTGTAAAATTACTTCCTTTAACACTCATCATATGAAAGGGTTAAGGATTATCCACCACCATGATACTAGTAAGTCAAAGCCCCTTAAATAGAATTCTAATTTTGTGACACTAAACAGTGTTAAACTTATTGATAAGACACAAATTTTGTTACTACTGCCCTTTTTGGAAACAAACCATTAAATTTCGAGAGAAAAAACACCTTAAATTGTAATTAAAGCATAAAAAAAGAGCCAATTGTATGTTGTATTATCAAGAGTTAAAAATAGTGATAGAATTAAACCACTTATCTTGAATAAAGATGGAAATTTTACAAATTTAAAATCAAATACCATATTTTATTATTTAATACATAGTAAATGATTACAAGTCAAAGTGAGACTCGTTAATTTGGTAGAGGCATCTTAGTTGAAGGTCATGAGTTCAAACTTATACGTGATGTAATTTAAAATAATTTAGTAATAGGAGTAGTTTGCCAATAAAAATATTACAAAACTAGACACTTGTCACCACACTTTTCTCATAAAAATGTTCTCGCCCAAACCCTCTCACCCCAAGTCAATTAATTATCATTCAAATATATTTATCTTCAAAAACCAAAATTTTAAGGATTTAATTTTTTGCTTCCTCATCTATATGTATCATTTATTCAATAATAAAAACAGCACAAACAAAAGCTTATTTAATTATGTTAATAACATGATATCTTATTATCGTAATAAGAAGAGTATAAATGGATTATTAAGTGAATTTCTTTTAATTATTTAACTCTTGTAATACACATGTTCTATCATTAAAAAAAATGTATTATTGCTTATGTTGCAGTCTATGGCATCTCATCCAGAAACAAAGATGAAGATCGTGAAAGGTATTTTTTAAAACTTCAACTGAACTAGAGATTGATGTCAAAATTCTGGTATTAATAACATACTCAAATTCGTACATATTATAGCCAAACTGCCTGTTTACATCTACCCTTTTATGAATACTACTGAGAATGAAATCAAGCATTTCGACTACTTACGCCTCACTAGCTTAGGCGTTATTGGTGCACTCGTGAAAGTAAGTACCAAATCGCTTTATTTTTCAACTTTTCTCATATTTACGACACCGTTAGGAACTTTCATTTTGATGTTACACAGATTGAAGATGCCGACACCCCGGAAATCATTCATTTTCTTCTAGAAACAGAAGTGCTACCCTTGTGCCTTCGTTGCATTGAAGTCGGTAGTGAACTAGCAAAAACGGTATATAATTTTTTTATTTTTTATTTAACGGAACCCTCACCACATGAAAATGATAAGCTCATTCAACATTAAAGATACCACTAGTACAAAGAAGTTTTGGTAAAAGAAAAAAGAAATGTATATACTAATTTTAACTACAAGTATATCTAGTTAATAAGCATCATTTTTTTGGAACGACATCGATCAGGTGACCTGGGTCTCAAGGTCGATTACTCGGACCTCCGTGAGAACCAAGACACCCTCCTGATGCAAACTCCTGTTATAACAAGCATAATAAAAAAGAAAAATAATCAAACCAAACATTTGACCAAACACTTTTATTAAAAGAATAATTCTATATTAAACAAAGTAAATTGGATAATGAATAGTAACCTCTCTTTAATCATGACTTGTCACGTGATAGGTTATGGTTATTTTTTAATTTGTTTTTAAAATTTTTAGATTATTTTTTAACTTGCTCTTTTAATAGCTTGTCATGTGACATTTTATGATGTGTTATGTTTAATTCTTATTTTTTATTTTTTTAAATTGTTTTTCTGAAGTGTTTTATTGGTGTTGGTTTTCACACCGCTCACTCCTTTTAATATTTACATAAATGTAATAAAGTATATTGGGTGATGCAAAACAAACAAACGCAACAATGCATGTGTCACAACATCTACTTAATTACTAAAATACAAATTTCTTTTATTTACTAGGTTTTTGTTAAAGTAACTAATTAAATTTAATAAAGCTAGTCTTATAAATCCTAATGATCATGTTTATATTCTTCCATCAATATTTATGTATATATGTAGGTTGCTGCATTTGTGCTTAGTAAAATTCTTTTACGCGAAGAGGGGCAACGATACTGTGGCACATTCCCGGAACGTTTCTATGCTGTAGCCCATGTTTTGGCGAAAACTATAGACCAGTTTCAAGGAAAACCATCTTCGCAACTGCTGAAACATATCTTAACTTGCTTCATGCGGCTGAGTGAAGTGTCGAGGTTAGTCGGGTAAATTTTGACCTCTTTGAAACTTTTGAGTTTAGTTATTATATGTTTGTGTCACATCTAAAATCACTATATCTATATACATAGTTCATGTTGTAACTTATGGTTGTGATATTCACAGGGCTTGTGACGCATTGACCAAATGCTACCCGGTCAAACTGAGAGATCCTGCATATCTCAACTTCGTTTGTGTAAGATGTTTATATATTTGTATAACTACCTATATACACACAGGTTTAGGTTCAGCTAAAAAAACAATTCCACCTAAAATGACTAGAAAGCAACCACGTGCTGACATGTGTACATAACACACTAACACAATGCATAAAAAGTAAACTATGTGACACACTAACACACTAAATACAGTGTGTTAGTGTGTTTTTGTCCACGTGTCGGCATGTGATTGCTTCCTAGCCTTTTTAGATGAAAGTGTTTTTTAGAATAACTTAACCCTATACACACATACATGATGTATATATATCGTGTTCAAATTATTTGAATACGCTCTAGCGCGCACACAGTAAAGATACTTTAAAAAATAAATTTGGGTAAAACGAGCATGTATATAAATTCAGACTAGATTCTTGATCGTCACCTAATACAAATTGTTGTTCATTATATCTATGTATATACATATATGTGGGGGCATGATATAGTTTTACTATTTGTAGGATGACGATTCTGTTCGAAGACTCGCTGATCAAGTGCTTCAGAATGTGAGTGAACATAGGATGATTGGTTGATTATGCATATGTTACCGGGGTTTAATATATACTATAGTTTTTGTTATTTGATTTGTAAGTTGTCTTTATGTTTGTCGATATTAAGATAGCTATTGACCTTCTATCATTTGTTTAGTTTCTTTTTATTATAGTCTTTTAATATATATATAGAGTGTGACCACCTACAATACATGCTTTAAAAAAAAATAAAAAAAAAACTTAAAAGGTTAATGAGGCTACTATGTTTTTATGCTGTGCAATACCAAAATCAACAACCATTTTTATAATATAAAAGAGTCAGTTACACGCATATACAATTCATGAGTTTTAAATATGGTTTATCTTCATGTTAACAATCCATCAAGATTTTCATTTGTGTTCATATTATATATTACACTTCTTAAAACATTCATAGAACTCACCTTTCATGTTTACTCCGATTATTCGTGCATATGCCTGACTATTATCGCTGCTAAACCGATTTCACAGCTTACCAAAATGGGATTTAGATACTTACAGACCTTGTTGATTTTCTATGATCACCTTCACAACTTTTGTTCAACCTACAACTCAAAACACATTAATTTACATTAAAGTTCAATGACAAACTTGCTATCTTGTATAACCCAAATGGATTTCTAAGGTTTGGGATTAAGTTACCACACTTGAAATGGCTTTCTTCTTTTCTATTCTTACCAAAGTTCCCATTTATGCCATTTTGCAAAATGGTATTATAACGGTCAATAGTTAAGAAGTGCGAAAAATGGGTTCCACATAGGTGGGTTAACTTTGTCACCCATAGTTATGACCATGGGTGTAAAACTGTAAATAGCCAACCTTACAAAATATTTTGCCATAAAGCAATAGAATATGCACACTTCATTCAGCTGATCTAAAACTATATCATTAGCTCAGAAGATTTTACTACTAGAAAACTAAAAGCTGCACACAAAAAGATTGTTTCTAACCGACTAACATATTAGAGACTGTCGAGATGAGATGGAAGACGTATGCTGAGGTCATCCAGGTTAGGAGATCCATTGATACTTAATCCGTGCTCGTTAGCCAAATGCAGTAAACATATGAAACAAAGGTGTGGGGAGATGTCTTCAGTCAAAGCGGCAGCTGGTCTTGTTTTGTCAGTTGGGAAAGATGCCAACATGTTCTTGAAAGACAATGTTTCTTCCTGCATTGTTTCACAACCGACGATAATTGACTGTCAGCAAAATTTGTCAAAACACACTTCATGTGCAGGATCAAAGAGCTCAAGAATAGGTTGCCAATTATGAATCGAGTGTTTCACATTCTATAAATTTAACAACATGTGATAATATTCGATCTATCTTGGAAACAGGTTTGGGTTAAACATATGATTTTTTTATGCGGGTCAAGAGTCAATTTGGGTTGACCTGACAACATTTTCTGTCCAGTTTTCTATAAATCTGGGTTTCAAAAAGCGTGTGACACTCCGATTCATTTTGATCCCAAAAGCCAATGTGAGATGTGTGTGCATCACATATGTGAGGCAATTGTTATTAAAAGAATACTAAAAGTTATTTATAGATAATATTTTAAATTTTGTTAACCTTTAGCGATTAAAATGTAAGATATACTCATCATCCTGGTTAGATTTGTACAATCATGGTCTGCTCAAACCCATTGCTCAATTGATCAGATTTAGAAAACTGAGACCCATGCAATCGATGGTCTAATTTGTTCAAATAATGGTCAACTACATAATGCGCCCCATCAAACCGCATCATGGAATCGCATTGCATCATTCGCAGCGATGCAATCTCAGCACTGCATCGTGCATTATGCACTTATGATGCACACGTTTTAAAACCAAACCTCGTATTTTATAAATAATTACTTTTTAATACAAATAATTACTTCACATCACTTTTGACGTGTGTAATTCTTTTCATATAACAATATGCCATTAGCAGAATAGCAGGAACAGGAAAAGAGAACCTACTTGGGAAGATTTATGCATTTCTTGCACAGATGACCAAAGAGTCTCTTTTAGTATGTGAACATCAACTTGTTTAGATTTTCGGTCATACTGAACTTCAATCTTTTCTACCTGTATAATTACATTAAAGGAAAACCAAAACATAATTTAAGAGAATAGTTCTTTATTAAAAAGCCAAAAAGAAAACGATTGCGGGTCAACGTAACCCGCTTATCTTGCAACCTACTAATTTTACTAGGACAAACTGGAATTGTAATAAACAAACCTGACGGGGTTTAGAAACAAGTGTGGTAGAGTCCTCAACATCACTATAAGCATTTCCATCATCAAATTGGCCACCAACCTCACCATCATCATCCCAACATGAAAAACTTCCATTCACTTCTTCTTGATGAATTTCACCTGATAACGATATGTAATCAGAGTAAGGCTAAAACTCAGATATTTCTGTTTTTTAGAAAACGGTAATAAGACATAAGAAACGAGTAATGCAAATGATTTGGATACAAGAAAGCGATTGACCTGAATGCATCCTTCCTCTCTTCCCAAGGCACTACACATAAAACAGAAGAACCATTAATTTAGCACACGGTGATACATTTAAATTATTCATGTTTTTAGAATACAGTATAACCTTACAATTATATTTGGTAAAAGAAATAACTTGACAAGACCCTCTGGTTGGTAGTGGCAGTCTTCGGGAAGTGTGGTGTTACAGGGTTCTCTATTTGCAGGCAAAATCAATGACTTCGAATTTTTATGAGGAGCAAAGACATCCGCCACATCATAATCCAATGATTTCATAAATTCTATATCAATTTCAGCTTGTTTCATGCTCCTTCCTTTTTTGGTCAATGGTGATCCATTTTCCTTGGTGGGATTTTCTGGACCTATAAAACATATTGCAATGACATGACAAACAATGCACCCATTATATAACAAAAATTAAATGACTTTAACTCCCATGTCTTAAGGTGTTGAATCATATTTTTCATAAAATTATCTTTTTGGTTGTTTTATTTGTTAAATCCTTAAATATCAGAAAATTGTCAAGCACTCAAAGCACATACAGCCTGTTTTGACTTGTATCTCACTTTATTATTCAATTCTGATTATTTAATATTACATTATCGTATTTAAAATACACATCCAAACACCCCATAAGGAACACAAAGCTGATTTGGCTTGTTAAAACTACCTTTAGCCTTATGATATTTCCAGTGATCAGGCCCTGCCCATGCATTTTGTCTGGTAGTCAAGCCCAGTTTTAGAAACATGTAGTCATCAACTCTTACAAATGTGTCTTCTACATCAGGATCACGAGACACATATTCATCGTTTTCCTGCAAACAGTAAACACGGTATAATACCAAGTTTCTTCTATTCCAGATGTATGTTACAAATAGAAACTGGAAACCAGAGGTGACAAAGCGGCAGGTTGGATAATGAGTCAAAATTGGTTCAGGTCAAAAAAGGTAAGTTTTGGTACATGTTGAGTTGGGTTGACCCAAAACCCTTTTTCTCCAAGCTTACAAAAATGTTATAAGTAATCAGTATGTCAAATATGATTACAAAAAGCATATTATTCCACTAACGATCTAATATTTTGAATAAACGATGAAGAGGGTTTTAAGAATTATATATGCAGTCTAACAACATTCGAGCCATTTGACCTCTTAGAAAACAAACATTATCCGAATTGACCTATTCATAAGTAAATGGGTTGAAATTGCCACCTCTAAAATAGAATTACACATGGCAAGAATGATCAAGCACCTCAGGATAACTCGGCATGAAGGGTTCTCTCTCATAAGTGCCATCATTAGATGGACCGTTGTTCGTGTCATTAACGAAATCCCAGTTTCCATAGTTATCATGTTGGTCACCATCAAAGTCATTATCATCATAATCTTCATGATCAGGTTCAACAGTATTTTGGGCAAAAGAAAAAGTATCTGAAGATCTTCTAATATTTTCATCAAACATATTGACTATATCCTTGAGACTTGGTGAGATCTCATTGTTCTTGGAGATGTTGATTACCATTTCTTCTATACTGTCTACAAATCAATTATACAAAAAAACAAATAATAATAAAAAAAATAAACAAATTCAATGCAAGAAATAACAATCTAAATTCCTCAGATTTCAGTTAATAGCAACCAACTTTAGATTTTACTCATAATAAAAAACCAACTTTCATCATTTTAACGTTATTGCACCATTCAATTTGATAATCAAACAATAATTTACGAGGCATCAATTTTTTAAGGAAAAATTCCCAACATTTCTCTTTTAGAAATTAAATACCACAAAATGTCCCTTTAACTTTTCTTTGCCTCAAAATGTCCCTTCCTATATGGGCGCTTCGCCTCTACTTGAGTCGAAAAAACAAGGATCCGACCCTACTGTAAACCAATTAAAAAATGCTACGTCAAAAGAAAAATGAATTTTTGATTAAAAACCACTCGTTTTGATGTACGTGCCGACATGATTTTTTTAAACCGAGCCGAGTCAAATTTATATTGAAACAGTCGGAGATAACTTTGACCTAACTCGGTTTTGAAAAAGAAAAAATATCGGCTAGCAGATAAAAAAGAGCATGTCACAAAGGTCTATTCGGAATTTAATAAAACATTGTATTCTTAAAGTTATAAGTGAAAAAACAACATAGAAGTAAAATTAATTATATTAATTTAATATTCAAATTTGAGAAACATACAATCTAATAATTTAGGGTTGGACAATCCTACTCTATGGTCGGCGCCTCTACTTTTGAGTGTAGGGCCGGACACTCATGGGTCATTATAGGTATAAAGAAGTCAAAGGGAGATTTTAAAGGGAGATTTTAAGGTATTTCACTAGCAAAGGGACATTTTGGAAATTTTCCCATTTCTCAAAAGTCACTGGACACCACCCGTGCTACATGTACACAGAAGATGACCCGGAACTTTTAAGATTTAGGTTTTTTCATAAATAATTTAAAATTTTAATTTAGGTTTATACTTTAAATATCCATGGCAAGTAAGCGATAAAATGTAAAATCAGATGACATGTCAGCCTCTGAGACACATCAGCAAAATATACCAGTTAAAAAATAAAAACAAACCTCTGGCATGAGAAATATCGATTGTTTCAGCTTTATCAATTTTGTCTGAGCAAGACATGCATTTTCCAGGTACTTCAAGTGAATCAAAAAGTACTCGGCACCCACCATAGACTCCAAGATTATTAAGCAACAGCCCTTTTGCACCACCTTCATCAAACTGGGCGGATGTTTGATGATACAGAGGATCCACGGCAAATGCAACTATAGAATGATGATATCTTGGTTTTAAGCTTTCATAGAAATTAGAAAATACTAGGTATAATCCATGACCTTATTACCGTCAAATTTCTTCACATTTAGAGTGTCAAAGGATGATTCCAATGTTGAGAGAGGAGACAGCTGCATAATTATATATATTGGTTCAATAATGGTATTCAAAATAGAGGTGGCAATTTTGATTCATTCACTTGTGAACAGGTCTATCTGGGTTTTGTTTTTATCATGGATGAATACTATTTATAAAACAAAATGGCCACAAAGGAAAAAGGTCAAAAGAAAATTTAAAACCTACTAAATCATTTTATTCAAAAGTTTAGATTATCATTATAATAATATGACACGTGAATTATCTAAAAAAATTAAAACATGGACAATATCTAATCCGTTTTGACCACACAAGAAAAGGCGCTTGTTTCAACACCATTTTGACCCATTGCATCACCCACCCATTTTTTTCTCCTATTATTCAAACAACACGACAGAAATCATTAAAAACCTTTCGTTCCTTCTCCTTCTTAGAAGTTTGTTTCACTTGCTCACTGTTAGCATTGCCATCCTCCATGACCTCCCCAGTGTCTGGTTTAAATATACAACACAAAATGATCCAAAGTAGTCATAATTATAGTGACGGTTCAATAACTCTAAAGCAAGTTTAAACCACAAAGAAATAAACTCTTAAATACTTCTAAAGTGCAAAAGCTTTTCCATTTACTACTTTAATCGATCAAAGAGAAACAAAGAAAAATATATATAACACAATCAGCTACAAGTAATACTGGGCTAGCTTCATATCAGATATTAAGATAAGATGACAAGATAATTAAGATCTTTTTGTTTGAAAATATAAGTAAACCATAAATGTAATAGACCTAACCTTGTTCCACTTCTAGTCCCACTCGATTGATCCCACTAAGGACCCTATAAGCCTCAGCATGAACAGAGTCCACCCTCATTGAGTATATTTTAACTCCTGCTTCAAGAGTGCAACTTGCCTGCACTCAAAAAAGTACAATGTAACATCCACAAGTGCCCAAAATTACAACATTCCATATCAAACTCCACACTCCACTTGATGCTTTTCTTTGATTAAACATGTTATATTTAATGAAATTAGATTGTAGAACAAGTAAGAAAACAATCTTCTATTAATTTTCTTGACACTGTGCATACACTATTAAGTATTAACGGGAAAAGAAACCTTCAAGTCCGTATAATCAAACGCCAAGCATGAAGCAGAAGGTTGTTAATATGTGATGGTCAAACCTATGATCTCAAACTCTAAAGAATTAGCAAAGATTAAAAAAAAATTATGTATACTTTTCAACACAAGAAAAGTTCTTAAAAAAACATCCTTTTGGGTTTAAAAGAAACATATAAGCTGAAAATCAGCAGCAAAGAGTGTGAACGGTGAACCTATGATAACTATAAATAGCATGAGGAATATGAGGACCAACAATACAAGAAACCCTAATGTTGTTAAAAGTCTTTTCATCATCTTATATACCTTCTGAAAATTGGTCTCAACATCATTTGCTTCTTCAACCTCAATAATTTCAAAAATATGATCAATCAAATTCAGCTCCCACGTATTCTTCTGATTAATTTTCTGCATCACACAAAAAAAGCTCAAATCACCACAAAAATAATCAACGAATCTGCAAACCACATTAGCGAGAAACTGAGAACGATATTACACACATTTTCACTAGCCAATTTGATACAATTCTGGAACAACTCCATGATCTGCTCTTGACCTAGAATTTTATCAGGAGGATTAGCATCCGCCGCGTTAGTGAGATTTACCGGTTTCCGTCGGATAGCAGCCGCACGCGCGGCACGCGCCTGCGCACGTTCGAGCTTATCATTGTTGGAGCCGAGAACGAAAGTGTTCACCGGCGATAAGAGCGTCGTTCTCTGTTTCTGCACCGGTGCAGGATTAGGGCTTAGGGTTTCCGCCATTTGAAAATCCTTCGATTAACTTCAAATTTGCAGCGAAATGAGAATGGATTTAGGTTTTGATTCCTGAATGTCGTTGAGATTCGTGTTGAATTTGCAAAAACAGTTGAGGATTTGGGGAGCGTGAAAGCAGGAGTGTAGAAGAATTGGGATAGGTTTTCCCTCCCCTAATTTGAATTTGCGAGAGAAACTTGAGGTCTCAATGGTATGGGGATGAAGGTTAGAGCTTGGGGACCTTGAGGTCTCAAGTTCAAACCTGACTCAAGGGGGTTTTTCTCAAGTGGTGAGTTTCCTCCTTGATGGTGTTCCTGGGTGAGCCAAGCCTGAAGTGTCAAAATCAGTATGGACGGTTGCAATCCCGTCTCAGGAGAGGCTCACTTGGGTATTGGAGATTTG
Organism: Deinandra increscens subsp. villosa; assembly: GCA_039602395.1. NCBI lineage: Eukaryota > Viridiplantae > Streptophyta > Magnoliopsida > Asterales > Asteraceae > Deinandra > Deinandra increscens. Next base: position 54,736,153 of record JBCNJP010000008.1, read on the forward strand.
GGGAGTAGTTCCAAACGCCGTTCAAAAAAAAGAATTGTGTCTATTGTTGACCATAGCTGACAAAGAAACCACCAAAAAAAGAATCGTATTTTAAGTATTGTAATATTGTAATTTTTTAGATTCGGTGCTAGATTGCTAAAAATAATTAATAATTAATGTGCAATGGATTCCCCGCATGGCTCGGTGGATGCTGACGTGGGCTCGGGGGCTCAGAGTCACCGTTGTGGCTAGCTCAGTGAAAGGGGCAAGGGAGCCCCTTCGGGCACCGCTCCCTATCTCTTCTTTCTTGCGGTGAACGGTAGGGGTGTTTAAAACCGGATACCCGGAATTTCGGGTATCCGAATTTCGGGTATCCAAAAATTTCGGATATTGATTTTGGCTATCCAAGTCCAAGTCCGAATTTCCGGGTATCCGAAATTTCGGATATCCGAAAATTCGGACTTGGACTCGGATAATTAAACGGATATCCGAAAATCTATTTTTTTTTTAAAACAACAATTTCAAAAGTTAAATAAGCATGTTCCAAAACATACATAGTCCAAGTTCGACCCAAAAACAATCCAAGTTCGACCCAAAAACAAACATAAACATAGTTCAAATCTTCAAACTACAAATCAAATTAACCAAAAAAAACAAACATAATAATATAATATCTTGATTTCTTCCTTCACCCTTATGCCTTCTTTTCATCTTTCAAGTTTTCCACCACCTTACACACAAAAAAAAACTAAATATTAGAAACATAAATAGGTGACCAATTAGACTAGTATATAATGAAAAAAATAAAAGCATCTAGTAAATAAATAACAGTAAGTGATGATTCAAGGGAAGTGATGATTCAAAGGGATGTTATAATGTGTAAAAAAAAGTAAGAAAATCCCCACCAATCAAAAGAACAAAATTATAAACGATATTTTTGGATACCAAAGAGTTATATACCTCAAGAGTCGGCCGTTTCATCAAGCGTTTCATCAATCGTTTCATCAATAAAAATTGTAGGTTGTTCCAAGGTTAATTCCTTCAACTCTGTAACATAGTAAGACATACACAAAAGTTATTCCATTGTAAAAATATACACAAAGAATATAAGGGTAAAAACAAAAAAAAAACTAGTAACATACCTTCTTCCATCTTCTCAATTTCAAGTAAGTTGTCTTCAACCATAATCGGGCTATTAGAAGCACGCAACCAATCTTGTCCACAAACCAAGGCTTCAACCATCCTTGGGGTTAAAGAAGTTCGGAAACAATCAAACACCCGACCCCCGGTGCTAAAAGCCGATTCGGATGCAACGGTAGAAACGGGAATTGAAAGAATATCTTTAGCCATCTTTGCAAGAATAGGATACCGACATTGTTGTACTTTCCACCATTGTAATATGTCAAACCGTGAATCCGTTGGTTCTCGATCTTCTCCAAGGTATTTATCTAATTCATTTTTTGTCGAGGATGATTGTGAATTTCCCATTGCCATCTCAAACCGTTTACTCATAAGTTGTTCAATGTCGACTACATCCCGATCATCACCCCAAACCTGACTAGAATTAGATGATTGCATCTCATAGTTCTCATCTTTCTTAGGCATAGATTCTTCATATGTATGAAACAATTCACGCATAGTGATATCCAAAATAGTACTTAAACTCGGCTCTACATAATTTTCATCCACAATCCACTTAATATAATGCCATTTTCGTCTTGGGTCAAGAACCACCGCAATGAATAAAAACATATTTAACTTAGCAACATGCCCCCAATACTTATGAAACTTTGCTTTCATACTAACCGCCATTTCCCTCACCGATTTATCAGCATGGTTTCTTTTAGTGTCAATCACCATGCCTATCCCGATTATCTCTTGCACATATACATTGCATGTCACATAACAGGAACCAGAAAATTTTAAGGTAGCATCATAAAAATTTTTCAGAAAAGGCAACAAACTATTGACACCATCCCAATCAGCCTCATTAATCATACCTCCATCACATTTACTAATCTCCTTCTCCAAACAAGAATCCTTTAACAATAAGAGAGAAAATGCTTTCTTAAACTTAATAGCAGATTCTAGCATTAAAAAAGTGGAGTTCCACCGGGTCTCAACATCCATACAAACCAAACTTTTGCTTTCTATTTTCTCTTCTTCAATACAACTTTTAAATTTTAAAAGCCTAGAGGGAGAAGACCTCACATATTTCACCAAACAACGAATTTTCTTAACTGATTTGGCTAAACAACTAAGACCATCCTTAACAACTAAATTCAAAATATGAGCTGCACATCGCATATGTAGAAAATCCCCATTCAAGACACCACATTCCCAATGATTAAACACCTTTTTCAAATGTTTAATAGCAAGGTCATTAGAACTAGCATTATCGACGGTCACAGTTAAAATATTCTTTAAACCCCATTCAACCAAACACTTTTCAACGGCTCTCCCAATAAGGACCCCGGAATGACCAATGATAGGACAAAAATTTATAATTCTTTTATGCAAAACCCAATTATCATCAATGAAATGTGCGGTCAAACACATATAAGATAAGTTTTGACCCGAAGTCCAAGTGTCGGTGGTTAAGCATATTCTTGATGACATATTCTTAAAGATATCAACTAATTTCCTTCTTTCCTCAATGAATGAGCTATAACAATCTCTTGTTACAGTCGCACGTGAAGGTACAACAAAATGAGGATTTATAACCTTACAAAAAGCCCGAAAACCCTCCCGCTCCACAAAAGAAAAAGTTAACTCATCAACCATTAACATTCTTACCAACCCTTTCCTAATTGCTTCTTGGTTAAACTCCCAAAGCTTAGGAACCCCTAAGTGTTCAACAGAACCATCATCACTAACATGGGTTTTTGACTCAAGATCAATTAGTTTCTGTTTTTTATCCATGTTCGGAGGGTATTTATTACACGCAAGTATGTGATTTTTTAAAGGATTAGTGCCACTTGAGGTTGCACAACCTACATCTTTATCACAATACTTGCATTTTGCTCTATCTACTACATCAGAATCAACAAAAAACTCCCACCAAGGAGATCTCCTTTTTCTCACACGTGTTGTAGTAGGAGTTTCACTTACAGAAGGGTGCGAACCAGAAGGCTGTCCACGTGGGGGTTTTGCAGCTTTTTTAGGTCTTTGCTTGTTCGCCTTTGCCCTTGACACCACCTCGTTTTCAGATACCATCTCACAATCCTCGGAGTTGCTTGTATTATGCTTTTCCATTGATCTAGTTGGCTGCAAAAAGAACAAATCCAACATGTTATAACAATATACTCAAACATGTAATCTTTAGTGCTTTTAAAATGTCCTCTTTAGTGCTTTTAAAACTGTTATAACAAATCAAATCATTCAGAAATATACAAACGAATCAGACCGAAGAACCTGTTGGTGAAGCTGTTCTCATCTTTGAAGCTGTTCTAAAACATATTATACTTTGAAAATAAACAAACGAACAGATCGATCGAACAAATACCTTGAAAATAAACAAACATATTATACTTTGAAAATAAACAACACGCAACAACAAAGCAATTACACGGAAATCAGTAACATATTCGGTATTGACAACACGAACAGATCGAACAAATACCTTGAAAGTGCGCCGGAGAGACCGAGAGGCGACCTTGGCGACTGGCGAGTGGCGAGACCGAGAGTCCGAGAGATCGAACAAATACCTTGAAACAGATCGAACAAATACCTTGAAACAGCGTCGGAGAGACGCCGGTGACGCGCCGGAGAGTCGCCGGTGACACGCCGGATTGTGGACTTCAGTGGAGGAGGGACGAGGCAGAGCCGCAGAGGCGTAAAAATGAGAGGCGACGGGCAGCAAATATGTGAGTTGTGAGTTGTGACTAACCCTAAATCCCTAATTCCTCTCCTTATTTTTCTTAATATAAAATATATATTTAATTTATTTATTTTTTTTCGGAATTTCGGGTATCCGAAACTTCCGAAATTTTTATAAAATACTGTCCAAGTCCAAGTCCGAAAATTTCGGATATCCGAGTTTCGGATATCCGAAATTCCGGATATCCGAAATTTTCGGATAATTCGGATTCGGAATTTCGGAAATTTCGGATACGGGTTCGGACTCGGATATTTTTGAACACCCCTAGTGAACGGTGATGGTGGTATAGGTGGGCCACCCAGTCTGTTTCAGGAGCGATGGGAAACACAGTTTTTGTCGGAAACAAAGTTGAGTATGGGATGTCATGGTTTAGGATAACAAATGGCATACAATTTATAAGAAAACAAGTAGTGGATATTGCATCAGCCTAATATGTCTTTGGCACTTTTGTTTGAAATAAAAGTGCTTGGCTACTTCAAGATGTCTATTTATCGTTCACAAGCTCCATTTTGAGCTGGTGTATCCACATATGATGACTCATGAAGTATGCCATTTTTCAAAAAATGAGTTTGAAATGATTCTGATAGATATTTTTTGCATTTTCGCTTCTTAATGTTTTAACTGAGACGTTAAACTGTGTTTTAATTTCACTATAGAATGAGCAAAAGTGAGAGAATACTTCAGAACGATTTTTCATTCAATAAAGCCAAGTTACACAGGAGTAGTCATCAATAAATAAAACAAAGTACTTGAAGCCAAATTTGGACATAACAGGACATGGACCCCAAACATCAGAGTGAACTAACTCGAAAGGGGATGTAGCCCCTTTATTAATTCGAGGACTTAAGTGGACACGTTGGTGTTTTGCAAACTGACAGGACTCACATTGTAAAGACGATAGACTAGAGAATTCTGGATAGAGTTTCTTTAAACTTTGGAGGGATGGATGACCTAATCGACAATGTGTTTCAAACGAAGATGAGTTTGGACAGGCTAGAGAGTAAGGTGTTTGAGCTTCAAGTATATATAGGCTATCAGATTCCCTTCTTTTACCAATAACCTTCTTCGTCGACATATCCTGGAGAACACAGAAATCAGGATAAAACAAGGCACTTTAGTTTAAACCACGGGTAAGTTTACTAACAAACAACAAACTAAGCGGGAAGTTTGGTAGTTTAAAACATGGGATAAATGAACTGAAGGGCTGATAGTGGCACTGCCAGATCCCATCACTTTTGGAGTTGATCCATTAGCGATGGTGACATGTGATAAAGGTGCGTGATGACAGGAATTAGATAAGAGTTGAGAATTACCGTTATGTGTTTTGATGCACCGTAATCAATTACCCATCTAGAGACTGAGGATTCAAGACATTTAGCAGGAGTACCTGTCTCAACAAGTGAAGCAATCGGATGAGCGTTGTTGTCTGATGTAGTGGCAACATGAGCACGAGGTCCCTTTGAGTAGCGTGCTCCTGGTTGCTTGTAGTTGTACTTGGTGTGACCAAGTTCATGATAGTAGCAACATTCCATGTTGCTTTGGTCGATCTTCAGAAAATGTTCATTTTGAGCAGGGCCATGATATCCAGAAGTATTTCGGTAGCCACCTAAATGAGCACCTCGTGATCCTCCTTGAAATTCTCCTCTACTAACCAGTGCACTGTTAGCTGCTGTAGACATATGAGTTGGAGTGCTCTCATTACTTAGGATTCAAGCAAATGTCTCATGAAGGGATAGACTTTCCGATTGATGAGCGGTTAAAAAGTACATTTTATTTGCTATTAATTATCCCCTAAACACACCGAGTTGGGTATAAAAGATACGAATTTAATTAGTTTTGATGTTTAGTGTGTTAAGAAGGTAAATAAGCTAAAGCGGTGTAATTAAGTTGAATTTGATCCTTAATATATTAATAAGTTGAATTTCGTAACATATTTGATAAATGTTAATTTTTAATTGTTTTAAAATGTATAAATTATGAAAATAAAAAATCATGGTTATGTTTAAAAGGCATATATGCCTACTTTCGTTTCTGGCAGGTAGCTTTCAAGTGAAATAAAAGAAATTTCAAATGGGTTTAAATTATGTTTGGGCTGCAGATATTAAGATTTCACGTGGTATATGGGCCCAGCAAAAATCGAAGGCATGAAAATTAATTAGAGAGGGCATATGACGGAAAAAGATATAACTAGAGGAAGGGGGCTGAGTTCGAGAATTCAAGAAGGGGTCAACGACCCTTACGGGTTTTTGTACGGCATAAGAGAATTCGAAGAAAGAAGGGAGTCTCGGACGGCTGAGAGAAAAGGGTTGCTGGGTTTTTCTTTCAATTCAAGATAGCAGATTGGTTTGATTAATTATTTTTCTTTCTTAATCATTATTTAATTTTAATTAGTTTGGTTAGTTATTTTGGTTGATTGTTATGATGAACAATTTTATAGTGACAGTATTTGTTTTGTTCGTCATGATTGTTGGCTAATTTTCTTTAACTGCTTTTGGTGAATGGTTGTGTAAAATCGTTCTATTCTTAATCAATTGCTTAACTAGTTGTTCCGGAATACTTGCTACCGTTGAACACCCGCATGCTAAATTGTTTAATTTAACTAGTAACCTAGGGTTTTAGTGGTCCACTGTTTATTGATCTAGCACTTTCTTGCGGCAGGACTAATCAGCCCATTAGAAACTTAGGTTATTAGGTCAAGGAAGCAATTGGGGGGCATGTCTATGTGTCACTAGTTAGTAATTAGGTTTTGCCTAGATCGGTAGCCAACCAGGATCCAAAAGTGGTTAGATTTGTCCCATTTGATAGTTCAAGTAATTTTCTAGTTTAAAGTTAGTTAATTTGTTATTTAATTCACCCAAACTCATCCAAAACAGCCAAGAGGCAATTTAGTTCAATTCAGTAGATTAAATTAGTTTAGTTTAGTTCAGGTCAATCTAGGTTAGTGACAGTAATCTAGGTTTAGGTAGTTAATTTAGTTAGGTAGTTAAAAATCTAAAGTCACTAGTAACCACCAACTCCCCTGGATTGACACCCTAGCTTACCACTACTACATTTAAGTTAGGTATTTGTATAGCGGTCACGACAGCCGTTATCAAATTGGCGCCGTTGCCGGGGAGTACGTGCGCTTGTTAGTGATTTTAGTTTTTTTTTTTTAGTTAATTTTTTTTGCTTTGTTCGTTTATTCTAAAAACCAAAAAAAAAAAAAAAATACCCAAAAATATTTTCTTTGTTTCTGCAATTTTTATTTTGCTTGTCTAGTCATAAAAAAAAAAACCAAAAAGATTTTTTTATTTTCTGCAATTTTATTTTTTAGTAGTTTCGTTTTAATTTTAAAAAAAAAGTTCATAAAAAGTGTTCGGATTGCTAGTTGTCGATTCCATTGCGTTATTTTATTGTTTAGATCAGTGCTACGCAATTGGTTTCGTTGTTTTGATTGTTTGCAGGTGCAGTGAAGATCATCATGGGTAAAGAGGAGAAATGCTATAACTGCGGGAGTTTGTATCATAGAATTAAATTTTGCCCAACACTGCCCACCGAGATCAGATTTATGGAGGATTCAGAGGACGAGGAGGAGTATGAAGACTCATATTATCCATATCAAGCACCTCGCTCATCCTACTATCAGGAATATGAAGACACAAGCGTATATTCTCAATATCAAAGACCGTCTTCATCTTACACTCAGGGATATTCTCAATCCAAGAATTATAATTATTTGAATCATGATATATATTCTAATAATAATAATTATAATTCTAACTTTTCGTCTTTTGCAGGATATGATGATGGATATGTGTAGGTCCTGAAATTCTCCCGAACACACGATATACTAATCAAACACGAGTGCGGAATCCTCGTGAGAGATCGATTCAAGAAAATAGTAGAAGAAGAGACTAGATCTTCAATGAAGATCAAGTCTTGAATGAAGAACAACTACTATTTGAAGCTTGAAGAAACCGGTCGTGAACACCCAAGAGTATGCAGAAATCGTAAATGGCAATCTCCAAAGCTTACCTTGATCATAAACATGAGGTGGTATTTATACCACCTCTTACATGCACATGGGCCAATCATAAACACTAACAAGCCCAATAGTAAACCCAAACAAACTAGCCTACTAAACTAAATGAAACCCACTAAGCCCAGCCCAACTTATTTAATATTACAAGCCTCATAATCTAGCCTCTACAATCTTCCCCTAGGCTTGTGATATTAAATGTCTTCGATCTTTGAAAATCTTCTTCTTGAGTGACTGGCATAGATGCTGATGAAGATTCTTTCCTCAGAAATCTTCAGTGGGTTTCATGACGGGCACTTGGGACTTCCTCTTGATCAACATCAGCTTGAACTTCTTGAAATGAACAAGTTAATGAGAGGAGGATTCTCATTGACTTGCTTCTTTTGAAAGAACTGGTTCTTGCTGAATCTTCGGTAACTGTCTTGAATCTCCAAAAATTAGAGGGTAAATTTTGAAAACCTCCTAACTTTGGAGAACTTGATTGTTGATTTTCAAACTTCATGATCTCTGACTGCTCTCTGTATCATTTTCTTTTTCAAAGAATTGAATTGAGATCTTCAGCTTCCCCTAAACTTGTGGGCATTTTCTTTGAAAAACTTTTGACATATTTGGATACTTGTAAAGACACCAACAACTTCCCCTGAACAGTTGCTTTTCAGATGGAAGTCTTGACCGGCTGGTTCTTTAACTTTGAGCAGCAACAACTTCTTTCTATCATCAACCTGTCTGACACACATTTGAAAAAAAAATATACTCCACCAGACATTTGATGACTGGTCTTTGGGTTAGGAGGTAATCATCATCAGTTCAGTTGATTCAAATTAACAGTATTTTAACCAAAAACCCTAATATAGATTACGGGTTTTCTATAAAACTTCCCCTGAACCCAAAGACCTCTAAAGACTTCCCCTTAGCTGATTACTTCCCCTCAGCTAAGGACTTCCCCTGAGATAATACATATCATCCTCGAGTTCCCTTCGGATACTATGTATTATGGAAGTCTTTTCGGATAATACTTATTATCCTCCCTCCTTCCCCTAAAAATTTGGCAAGATCTGTCGGGGGCACATTGTCATGCATTAAGACCCATGAAAAACACATTTTGACTTCTCAAATCAACCTGGCCAAGACGAAAGACAAACACAAAGAACTTAAAACTCACACAAGAAGGATAAAAATAGACAAATACTTACCAATATCAAACATGAGAAAGTTTACAAGGGATCAAACCATATGAATCTGACTGAGGAACCCTTTTCAGCTTCAGTTACTTGACTAGTCCAGGTGATTGCCGGTATATTTGTCCGCTTTAAACTCAGACCCGATTAAACCCAACCAAATGTGTTATGCTTAATATAGTACAATATTACCGTCATGTTTAATTGTCCCCACACCCAATTGTACATAGCAAAACCTACCCAACCTCAGAGTTTATTGAGGATTCACAAACCCCCAACTTGAGGAACCATGCAACACTGCTTTGACTACCACTTATTTCATTAACCATCAGTTGGTGATCAGGTCGGCCGCTAAGCACGCAAAGAAGACCAACTGAGTAATTTTCTTTTCTTTTCTTTTTCTTTTTCAGAATTTTCATTTTTTGCATTCTTTTTCTTTTTCTTTTTCTTTTTCTGTGGTGTTGTCTTATTCAGTATAAACATGGCGTGTGAGAGAGTGAATACTAGGTATAATTACCACTCTCAACCCGTTTTTGTCGGGACTCAGTCTTTTAAACTATGCAACCTAGGATGGGAAGCTAAACATATATATCTTTTAAGTTCACTGCACTTTCATTGGAGGTCATAAGTTTAGGTCGAGCCTACCGAGCATATCACCGTGGAGCTTGCCTTTCACTTCCGCCTTACGCGTGTCAGCCATCTCCAACCCGAACATTCATTTGACTTCCCCTAAACTTCTCAAAAACAAGAAACAATTAAAAATTGAAAAGCACACTATTTTTGAGGGGTCAACTTTTTCTTCATCTTTACATTTCTTCCCCTTGCTTTTTGATTTTTAATGTCACAATCTTGTGAACATCATTTTTTTTTTTTTTTTTTTTTTTTTAAACAAATAAACAAAACACACAAACACACTTAAAAGAAAAACACAAAATTAAATGACTTTACACACATCTGGCCAAGCTAACTTTCAAAGTATTGATTTGAAAATTTTTTAGAAAATAGGGTTTCATGACATGCACACTTCATTCCGTTTGAAGTCAACCACTTAATCAATTAATTGAAAATTTTAGGAAATTTGGTTTGACTCAAAACACCCTTTGCTGCTTCATTCACACAACCAAGTTAAGAACAGTACCTTTCGTGCTGATTTTGACCTTTTACCTTTTACCTCTCAATGAGACATATCCTCCATTTATAGATTACTTGACCTAACATGAAGATACGTCTCCTAAACTGTGCCTGGAACAATCACTTATCAACAAACAAATTAGTAAGAAAAACGTTAGTGATAATCCTCCATGATCGTTCCTGCACAGAGTGAGAGATTAGTTAGCCAGTGGTACCCAGGCCATTGTTTTTCTGGGTACACCTGAGGAATCAATAAAGGATACTTCTTGTAAAAACATCCCCTTTGAGAAATCAGGAAGTTGGGATGGAGCTGCTTTGATTTTAGGCTTCCAAGTTCCAGGTGATTTAACATTTGTTTTAGTCACTTTCGGAGTAGTGACTTTAGGTATTTCAACCTTCTTCGTTTTAGTTTCATTTTTCAAAACAGTTTTTGTTTTAGCCACCTTTGGAGCTGTGACTTTAGGTATTTCAACCTTCTTCATTTTAGTTTCATTTTTTAAAACAGTTTTAGTTACCTTGGGAGGGGTAACTTTGGGTTTTTCAGACCTTGGTTGTTTTGAAAATGGTTTCATCACCTTTTTCTGAAAGTTTTGGTAACTTGGAAAGCTGTTGATTTGATTTGAAGATTTTCTTTCAGCTTTGGCAACGCCCCAATGTTGATCAGAGGGTTTATCCTTAAGAGTAACAGTCTTCATTGCCTTAGGTTTCTGCACCATCATCGGCTTAGACTTCACAGACTCCTGAGATGAAACCCTTTGAGTTTTCGGATAATAGGGTTCATAGGGGCGATACAGGCAGTTTCTAGCAATATGACCAGCGATGCCACAATTAAAGCAAGTCTGCTTCTTTAGATAGAAGTCGGACGTGTACCCATTCGTCTTTGGTGGCTGATATGGAGCTGGTTTGCCTTGTGTCTGCCTCGTTGCTTTGACTGCTGCTTCAGATTTGACCTTCTGCTGGTTTGTCGAAGCCTGTGTCGAACCTGTCCTCATCGTCTCTATGCTCTCTGGATTTCCTGATGAAGAAGCACCATTCTTGCAACTGCAACAGCAACTGCATGATCCAACTGAAGAAATAGGAGACACAGCTACTCCCTTGAGTTTTTCATTCTTCACTCCAGCTGTTGGCTTCACACTTGGATGCTTGATGGTGATCTTTGGCTTCTCAACTTTGGCTTCACTGATCACTCCATCAGTTAGTCCCTTGAACTTGGAGGAGAAGGATGGTAAGTCATACCCAACATCTGGTTCTTGGTCAAACATAGATCCAGATGTCATAAAGATCTTCCCCTCAGGCCGTGTTGTCAAGATCACCTTTTCCCTTTTGACTTCGTCAACAACTTTCAAGCATGGGGTTTCAATTTTAGGGTATGGTTTCAACTCTACCCCAGCTTCATCAGACTTGGAGCTATGACATCTGTTATACTCCTGGCACTCAGCATCATCTCTTGATACATCTTTTACTCTCCCTTCACCATAAGTCATATTTGCTTCATTATCAATTTCTTCTTGAGTCAATGGTGTAGTTCCAACCAAGGCACTGTCAATAGGAGGAGCAGCTTCTTTATAATCAGACTTGGTTCGTTCAACTTGATCCTCACTAAGAAGTATTCCTATAATGTCTCTGGGAACTGGTGGAGGAATAATGTTGTTTGCAGCCAAGGCCTTATCAGTTTTTTCTGACCCAAATCCAGGTGTGTGTTTCCCAACTTGACCAGTCACAACAGCATGTGACAATTCCTTTCCAGCATCAAGCATTCTTTTGCTCCTCATTTGATTCATATCAAGCTTAACCTGCATCTCATTGTTCTTATGCTTCAGATCATCTATCTGCTTACTTAGCTCAGCTATTTCTAACTTAGCGTTGTCATACAGATATGCGTTCTCAGTTGCAAGGTTCCTATATTTTGCTATATCTAATTTCTGAGCTTTAACCTTCTCTTCGTTCTTTTGCCATCTACCCTTAAATGAACTCTTCTCGCACTTTGTCTCAAACAATTCTGACTGAAAATTTTTACAGATTTCCCTAAGTTCAGGAATTAATCGAGCACAAGTAGGATTGGTGCATATCTCAGCATAATCGTCCTCCAATATATTCTTTTCTTCAACCGAATCCATTACGAAAGCTTAGGGAACCTAAATCTAAAGTCCAAAAGTTCAAAAAGCACTGATTACGATCCAACAGCAACCGATTACGATCCACAACAACTGATTACGATCGAGAACACCGTTTGCGATTACACGTGTCAGTCGTAAACACACACCGCCTTTAATAATCGTAAACTGCCGATTACGATTTCCGATTACGACTCCGTAGTCGTAAACACCCGTTTCCGATTCGAACAACTCGTAAACACCCTTTTACGATTATGCAAACTCGTAAACACCAGTACAACAGCAAGTACAATCGTAAACAACTTTCGCCTGATCGTAAACAGGCAATCTTCAAGCCAAAACCCAGATTTTGCAGTCGTAAACACCGAAACACGATGAACACAGCAGCAGCGATGATCGTAAACACCCAGAAAACCTTCGAATCTTCAAAAACACAAACACCAACCCAGAAAAACACTTGAATCTATATCGTGAGAACCTCGAAACACTTGTTTCTTGGCTCTGATACCAATTGTAGGTCCTGAAATTCTCCCGAACACACGATATACTAATCAAACACGAGTGCGGAATCCTCGTGAGAGATCGATTCAAGAAAATAGTAGAAGAAGAGACTAGATCTTCAATGAAGATCAAGTCTTGAATGAAGAACAACTACTATTTGAAGCTTGAAGAAACCGGTCGTGAACACCCAAGAGTATGCAGAAATCGTAAATGGCAATCTCCAAAGCTTACCTTGATCATAAACATGAGGTGGTATTTATACCACCTCTTACATGCACATGGGCCAATCATAAACACTAACAAGCCCAATAGTAAACCCAAACAAACTAGCCTACTAAACTAAATGAAACCCACTAAGCCCAGCCCAACTTATTTAATATTACAAGCCTCATAATCTAGCCTCTACAATATGGGAACAATTACTCTCAACCGGCATACGGGGTTCCGTATGAGTTTAACCATGGGGCTAGAGATTCGTGCTTTTGTTGCGGTCGAGTCCACATAGATGAGGATTGCAGGGTGTTTTGGAAGAACCCGGATTATTGGAAGGAAAGAATGAAGGCCGAGAACTATTCAATTCCATATCAGTCTTACAAGCAGGGAACAACAAAGAGTTGCAACAGTCAGGTGGATAATAATTCTAGATCGTTGAACAAGGAATTGGAAGTTTTATTTGAGTGCATTAAGGGCATAGTAAAGGCAGCTGACCAACTAGCTGATGACATAGTTCAACTCGATGAGGATATAGCTTCAGGTAACCCGCTACCAATTGAAGAGTTTGTTCAAGATTCAGATATACATGAAGTTGGGGAAGAGGTGGTGGAGGATAATACCACACCGATTACCCTGATTGTTGAAGGAACTGGTGAGATGATTGACATTGAGCGAGAAGAGGTGCTTTCAGAGGTTGAGGATATTGATGAAACAGAATTAGAGGTTGTTGGTATTGTAGAACAAGTTGGTTGTGAGAGTGTGGCTGAAGAGAGTGAAGATGAGCAAGAGGTGGAGATCCTGGCAGGTACTTCTAACCCTTCTTCTTTATTTATTGTGCAGGTGACTGAGGAAAAACCGGTAAGGAAGAGGAAGGTGGAGGAAGTTGATGTTGGGCAAATATCAATCCAGAGAAAACTCCGCAGCGATTATCTGGATGTGCCATGTGTGCAAGTGCAAGCGTGGATGCCATATATCAACTATAGAGCATATGTGGGCAATTCGGCAGGTAAGTGCTCGATTCATGATAATTTTTCTTTAAATTTTCAATTTAATATATTTCACATGTTGGGTTCAAAGAAAAAAATAAAGAGGCATGTGAATTACCGAGCGTTCATCGGTAATGTACTTGGAAAATGTGGGCTGAAGAAATTGAAGAGGCGTGTCAACTACCGAGTGTTTGCTGGAAACTCGGTTGGTAAATGTGGATTGAAGCCACCGTGAGCATCAAATCAGGTACGGTCTGGCTGAAGACCTTAAACTTAGCGCTTCCGGGAGGCAACCTGAGAACTTTGTGGGTGTGTTCACTAGAAACCCTCACGAGACTTCACTCGTCCACTCGGGCTACCGAGGGGTTTAAAAGGCTTGTTGCATACGCTAAATGCAACCGTGATTCCTACGAGAGTGAGTTTAGGATTTTTTTTTATTATTTACATTTAATTTGTTTTTTAGTGTGTTTGTAGTTTTGCAGTTTGCTTGGCAGAGTTCAAGTGTGGGGAGGAGTTACGGAAGCGCCTGCTATTTCAACAAGTTTCAAATCCAATCAGGTCGATGTACTCTTTCCATTCTCTTGTGTCTTTACTTTTGCAACTGTGTTTATTTTTTTTGTTATTCTTCTTTATTTTTGTTGTTTCTTTGTTCACATTGAGGGCAATGTGTATCTCAAGTGTGGGGAGGGGGATAACATTTTAGTGTGTTTTATTTTTAGTGTGTTGAAAAAAAAAAAAGTGGAAAAATGTCTTTGGAATAACTTGCAATTACATGGAAAATGATAGAAAAATTGGGAATCGATTTTCAGAATAAAAATAAAGAAAGAAAAGGGAAAAGTGGTAGAAAAATGTGAGAATGAAAAATATATCAAATTTGTGATGTGTCGGTAGGCCCAGCTGATTTAGTAAAGCTTAAAAATCCTTTTGTGTTTATTTGTGTATAAATATGTAATTAAATCGGTGTGCTAGTGGGTTCCCATTTTAGGAGTTTGAGTGAGGTTGAAACTGATGATTAGGAGGAAAAAGACCTTTTTAAATTAGAGACTTATATATCCTCAGAATACCTGGCACGTTATGATCTTTTTGCGAAAGCAAATCCGAGAAATGACGGCGCCCCATCATTCCATCTTTTGAGCATAGTAGGTAATAATTGGGTTAATATTTTTAGAGTGAAGGGACAAAATACTCACGTACGAACTAAGGATAGTATCCCGTGGTAAGTGCCTCTGATGATGTTCCGGATCTCGCGGGCAGAATACTCACGTATGATTTCGGGGGTAAGACCTTGTGAAAGAATGCCTCTGATGATGTCCGTTGATATGTATAGTTAAAATTAACCAATTATATATTAAAAAAAATGAAAAAAAAGAGAAAAAAAAAGAAAAAAAAAGGGAAAATGAAAAAATAGAAAACAATAGTAGACAAATAAATGCTCAGCAACTTCATTCATCCATTCAAATCCATCATTCTTGGGATATATGAGTATCTGATTTAATTAGGGTGGGGAAAATATAAATAATTCATCTTTATTACCATTTACTTTGACCGAATATGAGTCGGGATTAGATTGAGCTAGAATTTTCTGAATGTGGGACACATAGGCAGGTTGATACAAATGATTGGTAATTTATATAAACACCTTGGGGGCTCAAAGATCAGTGGTTGGGCTTAGTCGGATAGAAATATCGGCGATTGCAATTAGTATATATGATTACATACTGGAATGTGGGTTGAAAAAAGGTTGATAATTTGAATTGTTAAATGATGTTGAGTTGATTTCCCAATTATGATTCCATGGCAGTTTTTCCGGGACGGAAAAAGATAAGTGTGGGGATGTGATGAGCGGTTAAAAAGTACATTTTATTTGCTATTAATTATCCCCTAAACACACCGAGTTGGGTATAAAAGATACGAATTTAATTAGTTTTGATGTTTAGTGTGTTAAGAAGGTAAATAAGCTAAAGCGGTGTAATTAAGTTGAATTTGATCCTTAATATATTAATAAGTTGAATTTCGTAACATATTTGATAAATGTTAATTTTTAATTGTTTTAAAATGTATAAATTATGAAAATAAAAAATCATGGTTATGTTTAAAAGGCATATATGCCTACTTTCGTTTCTGGCAGGTAGCTTTCAAGTGAAATAAAAGAAATTTCAAATGGGTTTAAATTATGTTTGGGCTGCAGATATTAAGATTTCACGTGGTATATGGGCCCAGCAAAAATCGAAGGCATGAAAATTAATTAGAGAGGGCATATGACGGAAAAAGATATAACTAGAGGAAGGGGGCTGAGTTCGAGAATTCAAGAAGGGGTCAACGACCCTTACGGGTTTTTGTACGGCATAAGAGAATTCGAAGAAAGAAGGGAGTCTCGGACGGCTGAGAGAAAAGGGTTGCTGGGTTTTTCTTTCAATTCAAGATAGCAGATTGGTTTGATTAATTATTTTTCTTTCTTAATCATTATTTAATTTTAATTAGTTTGGTTAGTTATTTTGGTTGATTGTTATGATGAACAATTTTATAGTGACAGTATTTGTTTTGTTCGTCATGATTGTTGGCTAATTTTCTTTAACTGCTTTTGGTGAATGGTTGTGTAAAATCGTTCTATTCTTAATCAATTGCTTAACTAGTTGTTCCGGAATACTTGCTACCGTTGAACACCCGCATGCTAAATTGTTTAATTTAACTAGTAACCTAGGGTTTTAGTGGTCCACTGTTTATTGATCTAGCACTTTCTTGCGGCAGGACTAATCAGCCCATTAGAAACTTAGGTTATTAGGTCAAGGAAGCAATTGGGGGGCATGTCTATGTGTCACTAGTTAGTAATTAGGTTTTGCCTAGATCGGTAGCCAACCAGGATCCAAAAGTGGTTAGATTTGTCCCATTTGATAGTTCAAGTAATTTTCTAGTTTAAAGTTAGTTAATTTGTTATTTAATTCACCCAAACTCATCCAAAACAGCCAAGAGGCAATTTAGTTCAATTCAGTAGATTAAATTAGTTTAGTTTAGTTCAGGTCAATCTAGGTTAGTGACAGTAATCTAGGTTTAGGTAGTTAATTTAGTTAGGTAGTTAAAAATCTAAAGTCACTAGTAACCACCAACTCCCCTGGATTGACACCCTAGCTTACCACTACTACATTTAAGTTAGGTATTTGTATAGCGGTCACGACAGCCGTTATCACCGATTCATTCAGATTTGAGATCTGACGCTTTCAAACTCAGGTCGTAAACATGTTAAGAAACTCATCACAACTATTTGTTCCCTTTGAGTTTGCATAACCTTAACATCAGCACTGAGAGGTAGAAGAGAGTTTAACTCTTCATATGTCTTCTTGAATTCCATAACATAAGAGGTTAATGATCTATCAAATTGCTCCCCCGATGAAAGGTTTTGCAAACAGTGTATATTCTAGACATGTTACTTTGTCCAGAATATAGAAATTAAAGATATCTCCTTGATTCTTTGACATACTCACAATGATTGATGAGTGACAGAACAAAATGTTAATGGAATTTCTGATTTGTAGAAATGGCTTTGCGTCAGTTTGTATCCATTGGGTTTTAGTCGTATCACTGGGAGGACCAGATTCGAGGTGAGAGTCCTTGTCAATGCTTCGAAGGTATAACCGAATGGTTTTGCTCCATTCAAAGAAGTTTGAGCTATCAAGCTTATTATCACTGAATCGTGGTTCCATGGATAGGACATCAAAATTATTCAAGGTGGTATTAACAGCTTTGACCGAATCAGTGTCACTTTCTATCATTTTGAGTTATAGAGGCAAACAACTCAGTGACACGGGACAAAAGCAGGGAAGCAAATGTAACAAAGATAGAGGAGATTAGAGATAACAGAAATAGTTATCTACCTAAGACAACCGAGATAGCAGAGAGAAAAAAAAAGGAGACGAGGAACATAATATAATAACGGAACTATAACAGAAGGTTCACAGAATTGTCACATATTTTTTGTAAACGTTCTGTGAATTTGCTTGATGTCTCAGAAGTTGAAATTGACTAGACAAGATGATACCAGGGAGGTCCGACAAGCCTAGAGGAAGAATTCCGACCAAACTTCGGCGACCCAATCGTCTTCACGCGTCGGCGCGTGAATTGATGGCAGCGTCCTGAGGCGGCGATTGGCGACACGTGGCGGTGTTTCTGGATACAATTCTCATGGGGTTTGCAATTCAAGGGATTGCGAGTTTACTGGTGGTGGAGGTGGAATCAGATTGTGGCTGGAAAAAGGAATTTGAAGGAGGATGACTAGGGACAGAAACAAGGATACTGTACTAACTGATTTGAACTGGGACTGGACTGGGCTAATGGCTCTGATACCATGTTATTGGTAATCAGATAGAGATGATCGATACAAGAGATCTTATGAAACTGATTTTCTTAATACTTTACATACACATATACAAGCAATATATACATCAAATATCTTTACACTATTTCACCTACCCGTATTCCCAACCATACAAGTAAATGGCTTTGACATTTGATTCTTTCTTCTAGAAGTCCGTATAACATATACTTTAACAGTTCTATATATCTTCTTCTCTGCTGCTTGAATGCACACTCGTTACCTAATTAATCCATGATCCCTGAAAATTATATAGTGTTCTAATCAATGCATGAATATCAATACGAAATGTGTTCCATACATGGATTCGAAACTTGATTATAACTTATAAGTGACCATTTACCTGACATGAGGCTCATAACAGTTTTAAAAGAACCAAAATCCTAATCTTCTGTAGATAATACAAGAGTCATCAATGCAACCACAATAGATCTCATGCTTGGCCTTTGATGGGGAATCGCGTGTGTGCAAGCTTTAGCGAGTTGAGCTACCTGCAACCAAGTTCACACGTATTATAATCCTGGGACAATCGAAAACAAAATTTTTAATTTTTTTACCTTATACACTGAATCCAGAGGGTAGTTATCCCCCAACCTAGGGTCAATCACTTTGACCATGTCATCTTTTGGATCTGCCTCGCTAAGAACTTCATCAAACTGTAAATTATCAAAGATTCAACTTATTAGTTGCTTCTAGTGAACTAACATCATCAGCATCTTATGAAAAATATAATCAGCTAAAAAGGACATAAACTCACCAAGGCAATAAGCCCCTTGGGTTCAGCAGTAGAACTTGCTCTGATAATTGCTGTCTTGGCTGAAATAAGTTCGTAAAGTACAACCCCAAATGCATACACATCTACCTTTGGAGAAACATCCCCATACTGTGCATACCTGCATACAAAAATTAGACAACTTGATCAACGACCCTAATGGATGATTAGGTATAGAGACATGCTAGCTGACTGGATCTACTAAAAAGAAGAAGATTTACTCTGGTGCCATGTATCCGAATGTACCCATAAGACGTGATCTACTTCGAACTTCAGTCAACCTTGTTAAACCAAAATCTCCAACCTAATAAATTATAACCACCAATAAGATAGGGGACCAAAACAACCCTATAATAACAAAATAAGTAAGTAAGATGACAATGTATGCAAACCTTCCCATTGAAGTTCTTGTCAATCAATATATTTGCTGATTTAATATCACAATGTATAAATATGGGGACGGTATATTCATGCATATACTCAAGACCCCTTGCTGAATCAAGGGCAATATGGAGTCGAATAGACCATGGTAGTGGATCCCTTCCTGGAAACAAACCTTAAAAGTGTAGTTTTCCAATGATCGTATATAATTGTTTACCAAATTATATACACAAAAAATGTAACAAACTTACAAATATGAAATGGATACACTCTAATAGTAAACATATATACAAACATGATATACGCTATATATCAAAGATATATCACTAATAAAAAGAACATAATTTTTCTTTGTTTAAAAATCTTATTGACCTCACCTGATCCATGTAAATGTTCACTCAAGTTTCCATTCTCAATGTACTCATAGACCAAGAAATGAGAACGCTCGAAAGTACAGTACCCTATTAAACGCACCTGCAACACATGATCAGAGGGTGAAACTTCATATCTCATTTGGAATAAATTTATAGACTGCAATGATCAACCCATATACCCAGAAAATGAGTCGACTACATTTATATTTCATCTCCAACGGATAAAATGAATCAAAGTTAAAACTTGGTTAAATGGTAGAGATCAAAAGTGACCCAAATATTTGAATTGATAATTTAAAAAATTATGTTAGAGTTTTAATAATCTAGTTCTTTAAACATATTTAACCTTTAAACTTCATATGTCATTTGGAATAAATTTATAGACTACAATGATCAACCCATATACCCAGAAAATGAGTCGACTACATTTATATTTCATCTCTAACGGATAAAATGAATCAAAGTTAAAACTTGGTTAAATGGTAGAGATCAAAAGTGACCCAAATATTTAAATTGATAATTTAAAAATATATATTAATTACTACCAAAGGGTTTTTAGCCATGGTATATGAGTCTTTAATAAGGTGTTCCTCTCTTAAAGGTTGATGGTTCAAGTCTCATATTGGATAGAGTGTAAAACTGTTGTTAATTTTTTTTATTAATTTCTTATAAAATGAAAAAAATCTATATGGGTTATATTCAAAATAACCCATTAATTTAACCCATTTCCCAACCCACCCTTTCTACTACCTCTAGACACCATACATCAACTCGGAAGTTCAAATTTAAGACTTCTTACCAGATTCAGGTGATGAACATGAGTTAAAACCTTTAGTTCAGCTATAAATTCTTTTGATGCTTGCATACCCATCTTCTTGATAGCAGCTTTCTACATCAGTTATATCATCTTAGAAAAAACATACAAAATGCCAAACATGGATAAATTCATATTATGATACACACTTAAAAAATGCAGTGTTTGTGTTAAAAGAACATTATTAGATGGTACATAATAACATAGATGAAAGGTGTAACCATATACACATTAATGTGCAACAATGTACACTAAAAAATGAGATCAGGTCCTGTGAGTTCAATTATGCTAATAATAATTAATATGAGATGTTAGAGATAAAACATAACTTGAATTACTTTAACTTCCACCTCAAGATCATAGTAATCTTTATACAGATTGACTATATAAGGCATAACTGAAGCAGAAAAATGAAATGTAAAACCCGAGTTGCAAACCTGGCCTCTGAGCTCTGCATAGTAAACAGAACCAAAACCACCTTGACCAATCTTATTACCAAGACGGAAGTCATGTGTAGCTTTTGAAAGCTCTTCGTATGCGAACTCAACTGCTTTGTCAACTGTTATACCTTCAAGCCCAGCGGCAAGAACACCACCATTGGAGGCTAAGTTTGAAAGAGAAGACAAGTTAATACATAATTATTGATAAAGATGCAAAAATGTGTTAAATACTGACATTACACCACCTTACTAAAAGATAATATGAGTGTACATATTGATTTGAATTTGAATTTATGAAAATTGAAAGTGGTTTGATAGATAGACTTGGCCATCCTGGAAGTTATGTTATGATCTTTTTTAGTTCTTGTAAATTTGTTTCTTCTAATAATCTCAAAATCAATTTCATAATTCAAGCCAATTTAGCTGCATAAAAACGTTTACTTTTGTTTCCTCGAATTACACTAATATGTATCCTTTTGACCTTATTCATTGTGACTTGTGGACCTTACTTATTTAACAAAATTGGATACAAGTACTATATGGTCCTTATTGATGACCACATTCAATACAGTTGTTGAATAGTATATATATGTGTGTGTATAGTAGTATTAGGGCCATTAGCCCAAATCTAGATTACTCTTATATCTAGATACTTCTTGTACTAGATATT
>JBCNJP010000008.1:54758469-54801265 GCA_039602395.1 Deinandra increscens subsp. villosa
ATATTTATACAGATTGACTATATAAGGCATAACTGAAGCAGAAAAATGAAATGTAAAACCCGAGTTGCAAACCTGGCCTCTGAGCTCTGCATAGTAAACAGAACCAAAACCACCTTGACCAATCTTATTACCAAGACGGAAGTCATGTGTAGCTTTTGAAAGCTCTTCGTATGCGAACTCAACTGCTTTGTCAACTGTTATACCTTCAAGCCCAGCGGCAAGAACACCACCATTGGAGGCTAAGTTTGAAAGAGAAGACAAGTTAATACATAATTATTGATAAAGATGCAAAAATGTGTTAAATACTGACATTACACCACCTTACTAAAAGATAATATGAGTGTACATATTGATTTGAATTTGAATTTATGAAAATTGAAAGTGGTTTGATAGATAGACTTGGCCATCCTGGAAGTTATGTTATGATCTTTTTTAGTTCTTGTAAATTTGTTTCTTCTAATAATCTCAAAATCAATTTCATAATTCAAGCCAATTTAGCTGCATAAAAACGTTTACTTTTGTTTCCTCGAATTACACTAATATGTATCCTTTTGACCTTATTCATTGTGACTTGTGGACCTTACTTATTTAACAAAATTGGATACAAGTACTATATGGTCCTTATTAATGACCACATTCAATACAGTTGTTGAATAGTATATATATGTGTGTGTATAGTAGTATTAGGGCCATTAGCCCAAATCTAGATTACTCTTATATCTAGATACTTCTTGTACTAGATATTTTTTGTAGCTAGGTGTATCTAAATATTTCTTGTACTTGTATAAATAGGGGTCTACCTCAATTGTATAATATCATAAGATTTATACACGATCTATTTCATGGTATCAGAGCTTAAGGTTTAAGCTCCTGGTACAAACATGTTCTCTGATTACACCTGGTTCGCTACTGTCATTACTTAAGATCTTTTTCGGCATCGATTAAGAGCACACCGCCACCACCAGTGTACTCACGACCCTCCGATTAGGGCACCCTCAGAAGACCGCCGCCGAACAACGCCTGACACGCCGCCATGCGCCACCACCTCTCTCACGCGTCAACGCGTGAGAGCATGTGCCGCCGTCGCTGACCGCCAGATTTTTGCTGTCCCGTTGGAATTAGATTTCGACCTAGCCTGTGAGGTCAATTTCTGGATCTGGTAACATTTTCTGTTCTGTCTTACGTCAGCTCAGGTATACTCAACTACTGTTCAGCTCTTTTCACTGTCCATATTTAAGTTCCTTTTAAGTTTTATGCTACTTGTTTATTTACTTGAAATGGTTGAAGAAAAACATAATGAAGTTCATAAGGAAGTTCAGGCAAATGTTATTTCCCCGGGTATTATCAATTACCCCTCGTTTCTCCGTATACCGATAAAACTCAATTCCAACAATTGGAACTCATGGAGTCTCTTTGTCCAAAGGGCCTTACAAGCTTGGACAAAGATAGCCATCTGGCCGATGACCCTCCTAATCCTATGACTCGGGAATGGCGAGTTGATGATAGCGACATTCAAACGACTCTATGGAATGCAATGGAACCATAAGTACTTGCTATTGCACAAAATTTTACCACTGTAAAGACAATGTGGAATCATCTTTCTTCATCCTTCTCCACAAAAGAGTCATTGTCTCATACTTATTCGGTGGTCCAAGCATACACGAGAATCGAGCAAGGTGATTAATCATTCACGGATTACTTTACTCGGTTCTCTAAACTGCAGGATGAGTTGCATGCCTTGTTTCCACCTACTACTGATTTGAAGTTTTAGGAGGAGCACAACACGAAGATGACTGTTATGATGTTTATTGTCGGTTTGTCCCCTAAGTACTCTAGCGCTCGACCATTGTTGTTGAGCAACTCTACTGCTATCAAATCTCTGGCATCCACTTATCATCTCCTAGGTGAGATGTATGGTTCAGAAACTACAACTTCTGACTCTATTGACACATCAGCCATGCAAACTACTACTAAAAGCATTGGTCGAGGATCTCACACCACTCAACGGAAGGGTGTTGGACGTGGTATCACTTGTCACTATTGAAAACAGGATGGGCATACAAAGTATTATTGCCCAAACCGTCCTCCTAGTTCTCAACCACCTACCCATCCTCGAGCTAGAATGACTAATGTTGATGAACCTAATGACCATACTACCTCTACTTACACACTCAACCAGGAGGAATATACCCGGTTCCAGTAACTACTATCATCTCAGGTAGCTAATTCCTCTCCACAGGCCCACTCTGCTTATTCAGGTGCATCTCCTAGTCTTGATTCCTCTTGGGTTTTTGATTCTGGAGCTACTCATAACATGACTAGGAACGAAGGTATCATCTCTAGCCTCCATAATATCTCTCACCCACCCGTTCACATTGCGGATGGGTCTTCATGTCCAGTTCGTGGCATTAAATCCATTCGTAATTCAACAAACTTAAATCTTTCCTCCGTTTTGATTATTCCTAAATTCCTTGATAACCTTTGTTCCGTAAGCCAAATGACTAAACAAAACAATTGTTTTGTAACATTATATCCATCCTATTGTGTTTTTCAGGAGATAGGGATGAATCGACCGATTGGCATCGGTTTTGAATCAAGAGGCCTCTATCGACTATCCTTACCAGCACACCCTAAAACAAACATATGTGATTCTATTATCAGAGACACTCACTACCGGCTAGGCCATCCCTCTGTAGCAGTTCTGAGGTAAATGAGACCAGATTTTCCTATTTCTTCTGATTTTCATTGTGAGTCTTGTCAGTTTGGTAAACATACTAGGCGTCCCTATCCCCCAAAAGTCTCTAGTCGAGTCAGTACCTTGTTTAAACTTTTGCATTCTAATGTATGGGGTCCTTGTCCTACAAAACCTACCTTGGGTTTTCAGTATTTTATTACGTTTATTGATGACTATTCTCGTGCCACTTGGGTTAGCTGATAAAATCTCATAGTGAGATTAATTTCATTTTTCGTGAGTTTCATTCATATGTCCAGAACCAATTTAATACATCTATCAAAACTCTACGCACTAATAATGCAAAAGATATTTATCCACCAAGTTTTTCTACATATTTGAAACAACATGGCATTGTTCATGAGTCCTCTTGCGTGTATACCCCTCAACAAAACAACATTGCTGAACGTAAGAACCCTGTCATTGGTTGGATGTTGCCCGTACTATCATGTTTCATTCATATGTCCCTCACCGTTTATGGGGTGATGCTGTTCTTACTACTGCCTACTTGATTAACCGTATGCCTTCATCTGTTCTAAAGGGCCAGACTCCATTTTCCATTTTCCCCTAAAGGCACTCCCTTTTCCCTTGCACCCAAAATCTTTGGGTGTGTTGCATATGTTCATGATCACCATCCAGGTACCATTAAACTTGAGCGTGATGCTATTCGGTGTGTTTTTCTTGGTTATTCTCGTGTACAAAAGGGTTATCAATGTTATAGTCCTTCCCTTCATCGGTATTTCACGAGTGCTGATGTTACCTTTCATGAGTCGTGCCCCTACTTTTCTAACTGTCCTACCCCAGCCTCTGATTTGTTTCCTAACCCTGAACCTGAGTCTGAATCTCCCATTATTCCCACCACTACTCTTCCTTCGGTTCCGTCCACATCCTCATCTCCGGTCTCATATTCCTCCAAAACTAATGGTGCTACAACTGGCCTCCCGAAAGTGACACCTCCGGTGGTTTTCACGTATGCTAGACGGAATAAGGATAAGATAACACAACCTCTTGATACACAATCAGACCATGATGCAGGTCCATCCTTAGTATCCTTATTTGTAACTTAACCTAATGTCCTTTTACCACCCGCTACCCATAGTACCCATGATCCACCACCACTTGATATGCACACTTATGATCCACCAAGTGCACTGTATCCTGATATATCTGTAGCTTTCCGCAAAGAGACTAGACAACGCTCCACCCATTACCCTATTCAACATCATGTTTTCTATGCACATCTCTCAGCGGAATCCCTTGCGTACACCACTGCTATTGATTCTTACTCAGTTCCCAAGGATGTGATGACAAGTCTTAATCACCCAGGATGGCAAAAGGCTATGGAAGACGAGATAGGGGCAATTCTGGCCAATCATACATGGGATCTTGAGCCGCTTCCTCATAGGAAGCGTGTATTGGTTGTCGTTGGGTATTTACGGTTAAACTCAACCCTGATGGCTATCTACATCGCCTGAAAGCCCGGTTGGTTGCTAAGGGTATTTTCAGACTTATGGCATTGATTATGATGATACTTTCTCCCCAGTTGCCAAAATGCCATCTCTTCGCTTTTGTATCTCTCTTGCTGCCATTATTCATTGGCCACTCCATAAGCTTGATGCCAAGAACGCCTTTCTTCATGGTGTTCTTGAGAAGGAGGTCTATATAGAGCAGCCACCCGAATTTGTTGTTAAGGAGGAGGCCTCGAAAGTATGCAGGTTTCGTCGATCCTTATATGGCCTTAAGCAGAGTCCCATAGCATGGTTTAGGCATTTTTCTGAAGTTATGGGGGATTTTGGGATGATTCACGGTGCATATGACCATTCTGTTTTCTTCACACATCTCCATGGCAGAAGGATCATTTTAGTCGTTTATGTGGATGATATCATAATCACAGGAAATAATGAGGTAGGAATTATCAAACTCAAATAGTTTCTTCAGTCCCAATTCAGATTACTAACTTAGGTCAATTACGATACTTCCTTGGCATAGAAGTGTGCACTCTCCACAAAGAATACTTCTCTCACAACGGTAAATGTCCTTGACATGTTGACTGAGTGTGGATTACTGGGTTGTAAGTTGGTCGATAGCCCAATGCTCCCTACAGGGAAACTTCTCCTCGAGGATGGGAGTCCGATGAAGGATCCTGAATGATATAGGCGGTTGGTTGGGAAACTCAATTATTTGACCTTCACCCGTCCAGATATCTCATTTGTTGTAAGTGTCATGAGTCAATATATGGCCACGCCATACACTGGACATTGGGATGATGCCATTCGTGTGTTAAGGTATCTCAAGACCACACCAGGTCTCAGGATCTTGTATTCTGATCAAGGTCATTGTCGCGTGGGCGCGTTTACAGAATCTGGGGAGGGGTGAATATCTGGATTCTCAGATGCTGATTAGGCAGGATGTCCTATTTCATGACGATCTATGACCGATACTGTGTGTTTGTTGGAGGAAATCTCGTGTCGTGGAAGAGAAAGAAGCAACACATGGTATTAAGATCAAGTGTTGAATCCGAGTATATAGCTATGGCCGATGCTACATCAGAAATGATATGGGTTCGTCGTTTGCTTTGAGAACTTGGAGTTGTCTCTGATGACCTAATGCAGCTATATTGTGATAATCAATCAGCCATACATAAAGCCAAGAATCAAGTATTTCATGAAAGGATGAAGCATATTGAATTTAATTGTCATTTAATCAGAGACCTAGTAGGGACTAAAGTTGATCCTCCATCAATTCAACTGATACATATCAAGACAGGGTTTCAACTTGAAGACATTCTTACTAAACCTCTTCGAAAGACTCAGATTGATTTTATTTGTGACAAGTTGGACATGATTAACATCTATGCTCTAACTTGAGGAAGAGTGTTGAATAGTATATATATGTGTGTATATTAGTATTAGGCCCACTAGCCTAAATCTAGATTATTCTTATATCTAGATATTTCTTGTAGCTAGGTGTATCTAGATATTTCTTGTACTTGTATCAATAGGGGTCTACCTCAATTGTATGATATCATCAGATTTATACACAATGTGTTTCAATAGTGATATACATGGGCACTTCCTTTAAAATTAAAATCGGCAACATTTAGAGTTCCATAATTTCACACATACATCCACACCCAATTCAATAGATCGATAAAAGTTTTTAATGCAACATGGAAACGAGTTTGACAATGCAAATTTTAAATACTTGGCCTCATCCAACCGACTTCAATTTCGCATCACATGCCCACAAACATTAGAAAAAGCTGGTAATGTTGTCTTAACAAATTCATCTATTCACTTCTTACTCATGCTTATTTCTGTATTCTTTTTGGGTCGAGCTTTACACACTGCCCTATATTTACACAACATCTTCCTAACCTAATTTCTAAACTTAAACACCCCCACTTCCCTCTTGTACCATAAGCACCGACCTATTCTCATCTCCAAATATTCAGGTGTGTGCGTATTACCTAAACCACAATGCTACCCGCCCTCATAAACTCTCCTTTTGTCGTCCTTATTCATATTCCTCGGTGATCCAACCAAATACCATGGATATGGATGCTTTGATGTTGACCTCCTAATAGGCAAGGTCATCCTTTCTCGACATGTCACATTCGACGAGTCCACTGTCCCTCGTTCCACACCACACCCCCTCCATCTTACTAATTCCTTGATCCTAACCACTCCCCCATCTTGATCGATAACTCCACCCTCACCAACCCTTCCGACACTCCCACAACACTGCCTCAAACTTCCCTCACCACCTAGCCCCACACTGCTAGCGTCCACCATTATCGACTACCGCCTCACTTACTAGCCTCGCTCTTTGAGCCAGCCGCTTACTATCAACCACATGTCGTCACACTAGACGTCTTACTCTCCCTACCTTCTAACACTATATGAGATTAATCTGCCCATTCCCCTACCTCACCACAACCAGAACCAACACCTACCCAACCTCAAGCCACTCTATGGTAACCCGATCCAAAATAGGCCACATAAAGCCTATGGAGGTTTGGAATTTAATCAATAATTTGTTAGACTTGCAAGAAATCATGGAATTTTTAAAAACACATATTCGAGTTCCTCATTTCCTCGGTTTAATTTAAATTGCATAAATTTAAACATAAGTCAATAACCAAACAAGTCATAATCGGTTTCAGTTTTCCTTGGATTGCGGGTTGGGCAATTTGGTTACTCTTTAATGCGGTTCCAACTGATTCCGTTAGAGTTTGGTATTCAGCTTCGGGTAAAAAAGACACTCTAATGTGGGTGCATTTACATAGAAGATCAGGAAATGGACGAATATACAGAATCTCAAATGTAGATTGGCTAAGTTGTCCTGGTATATAATTGAGTATTTATTAGTTACAGATATTATCAATGGTATTGTTTATGATAGTATAGGGGTGCGTTATGTATTTATCTAGTCTATATATAGGGCATGTAATCTTCAATAATGGGAGAGAGAAAACACATTAACTTACATGGTATCACAGCCAGAAAACCTAAACCCTACTCAAAATTCGTAACTGTTTCGACAGCTCCAAATTCGGTCGAGTTTTAACTCTCACCGCCCACCCCATCAATCCCCGCCCCCCTGATTAGGCCGCCCTCCAAATTTCAGCCCCAACCGCCGCCAATAAGACCGACGCGCCGCCGCCCTTCGACTTCAATCGCACGCGTGACATGTCCGATCACCGTCGTTCAACTTTTTTCGTCCAAGTCGCTTTATTTTTGATCGATTGGTATCATTTTTTTCTGATTGGCGAAAGTTTTACGCACTGTCACTCGGGGTGTCGTGAGATCTGTTAGTTTTGATAACCCTCTTCGCGAGAAATATGGTGTATGGGCATTATTCACCAGATCAGAACTGGTATATGGACACCGGTGCAACTACTCATCTCACAGCAAACCCAGGTATATTTCAGACCCCGTTATCAAAATCTGAGATTAGTAATATATTTGTTGTGAATGGCAATACGTCGCCAATACAGGGTTCGGGTAATGCTGTACATACAATCCCACCTCAAAACTACAAATTAAATAATGTCCTTTTAGCTCGTGACATTATTAAGGTGCTGTTTGTTTTTGAAGAGGTAAAATGTCTGCAGTCCGCGGACCACATCTGCAGACATCTGTAGCAGAAGAGGTGGACTAAACCTCTGCAGTCTGTAAGAAGAAGAGTGTTTGTTTTTTTAACTTATGCAAACTGCTAAAATAAACTGAAATTTAAATAAATCATTTTTTAAACTTATACATAATTCAATCATTTTATTTCTTTCCGTATATTTTAGCAAACAATTATTTTTTAAACAATTTTCTTTTAAATAAAATATCAAAAATATTTTATAAAAACTGTTCAAAAAAATGTTTTTTAAACAGTTTAAAAACGTTTTTAAATAAATGTTTAAAAAGTTTTGTTTAATAATTGTTTAAAATATTTTTTCTTAAAATAATTGTTTAAAAACGTTTTTTAAAAACAAAACTTTTTTAAAAAACAATTTTAAAAAAACTAATTAAAAAAAAAACATTTTAAAATTTATTTTTTAAAATTAATTGTTTAAAATGTTTTTTTTTTTACTTTTTTAAAAGACGATTTAAAAAAAGTGGTTAAAGAAGTTTCTTAAAAGTTTTTTAATATATTAAAAACTTTTAAAAAAGTTTTTTTAGAAAAAGTTTTTTAAAAAGGACTTAATAAAATGTTTTTTTATAAAAGAATTAAAAAAAACTGTTTAAAAATGTTTTTTTAATGTAAAAACAGTTTAAAGAGAAGGTTATAAGATATTAGAAGATGTCAGAAGTGACTGGGTCACATCTGCATCAAGAAGAGCCTGCGCAGACATTTTTTAATGAAATGTCTTTGAGAAAACAAACAGTCTGCAGACCTAAATATCTGCGCAGACCAGACAGAAGAGGATAGGAAAAGCTTTTGCAGAAAAACAAACACCACCTAAGAATCTTATCTCCGTTTGTTAGTTTTGTCGTGATAATCAAGTTGCAATTGAATTTGACTCTTTTGGTTTTTTGTTAAAAGATCATAAAACTGGCAAACTACTTTCCCGTCATAATAGCTCGGGTGACCTATATCCATTTACACCTCCGGTGAATAATGGTTTTGCTTGTGTAACTTAATCTCCGTATTTTTGGCACAATCGCCTTGGTCACCCAGGCTAGAGTCTTTGTCATCTCGTCATTATATTTCATGTAGTAAGGACAAAGTAGTCCATGTCTGTCATGCGTGTCAATTGTCAAACAGTAAGCGTCTTCCGTTTGTTGAGTCAGTGTCTAGAACTTTATCTGGTTTTGATATTATTCATTGTGATCTTTGGACTTCTCCTGTGTTAAGTAAAAGTGGTTACAAATATTGTATGGTTTTAATTGATAATTTTTCTAATTTTGTTTGGATATATCCTTTAAAATTCAAATTTTAAACTTTTCCCACATTTGCTAAATTTCACAAACTCATCCAAACTCAATTTAATAAAACCATTAAAACGTTTCAATGTGACTTAGGAGGAGAATTTGACGATCGCGAGTTCCACAAATTTGCGGCTGATCATGGCCTTGTATTCGTTTCTTTTGCCCTCAGACTTCGTCTCAGAAGGGCAAAGCCGAACGGATGATTCGTCGCCTTAACGATATCATCCGTGCCCTCCTAACGCATGCAATCTTCCATCTCCCTTTTGGGTGGAAGCTCTTCACACTGCCACATATTTGCATAATATTCTTCCAGTGAAACGTTTATCTTTTAATACCCCCGCATTTGTTCTCTATGGTCGTCACCCCACATATGACCATCTCTGCACCTTCGGGTGTGCGTGTTATCCAAATATATCTGCCACATCACCTCATAAACTTCACCCCCGGTCCACTAGGTGTATCTTCCTCGGGTATCCTAGTAATTTTCACGGTTATCGATGTTTCGATCCAAACACCGGTAAAATCCACATTTCGCGACACGTCGTCTTCGACGAAACGGTATTTCCGTATCATGACACCACTCGACCACCCACTCCGGTCGTGGATGATCAACCCAATATATTATCATGGTTTCCTCTACCAAACCCCAACCCGACTCCACCAACCAACCCCATCTCGTCTCCTGTCCACCCGCAATCTCCTCAGGCCACAACCTCTCCTCAATCGTCCGAGTCATCTTCAGTTTGTCATCCCAGGCTACGGCCTCTCCAGTGTCCGCAACATCGGTCCAACTGCAACCAAACCAACATCCAATGACCACCCGTGCCAAAGCCGGTATCACCAAATCAGTTGTTCATCTTAACCTTCATGTATCGAGTCAACCCATTATCTCGTTCGTTCCTACATCTTACGCAAAAGCATTGTCTGACCCTATGGCGACAATCCATGACCAACGAGTTTAAGGCCTTGCAAGATATGGATACATGGGAATTAGTACCTAGACCATCGGGACAACCGGTTATTTGATGCATATGGGTGTTTAGACATAAGTTTAAGTCTGATGGGACTCTCGAGCGCTACAAAGCGCGGTTGGTTGCTAATGGTAAGTCTCAGACAGTGGGGATTGCTTGCTTAGATACTTTTAGTCCGGTTGTTAAACCGGCTACGATTCGTACCGTATTATCGATAGCCACCTCACGAGGATGGCCAATCCACCAGTTAGACGTAAAGAATGCATTTTTGCATGGTGATTTGACAGAGACAGTATTCATGCAGCAGCCTACAGGGTTTGTTGATCACAGAGCCCCAGATTATGTGTGTCGCCTTAAGCGATCTTTATATAGCCTAAAACAGGCTCCGAGGGCTTGGTATAATCGTTTTCCATCATTCTTGTTATCCATGGGATTCAAGAACATCATTTGTGACACATCTTTATTTGTGTATCGCCACGGTATACACACTGCTTATTTGCTACTATATGTTGATGATATTGTTTTGATAGCCTCAGATCCGACGTTTCTTCAGACGATTATCGCTACTCTTTCGAATGAGTTTGTTATGACTGATTTGGGTTTATTGCATCATTTTTTGGGTATTACAGTTACCCGAGACACATCCGGTTTATTCTTACAGCAATCCCAGTATGCTCGAGACATCTTACAGCGTGCCTCTATGAGTTCGTGCAAACCGTCTCATACTTCGGTTGACACTAATTCGAAGTTAAGTGAAAATGATGGTCCGTTATTAGCATATGGCACTTTATACTGCAGTCTCGTTGAGGCGCTTCAGTATTTGACATTTACTCGCCCGGATATCACATATGTTGTTCAACAGGTTTGTTTGTTTATGCATGCCCCTCGGGAACCACATTTTCAATTTATGAAGCGCATATTGCGCTATATACAGGGCACAATTGATTATGTCGTTCGTATAACACGCTCCCCCTATGTATCTCTCACTGCTTATTCAGATGCAGATTGGGGGGGGGGGGGGTGGGTTGTCCAGATTCTAGACGAACTACATCCGGTTATTGCGTATTTATGGGGGATAATCTCATATCTTGGTCGTCAAAACGCCAAGCCACTATCTCTAGATCGAGTGCCGAGGCTGAATATAAGGGTGTAGCAAATGCTGTTGCAGAGGCTAGCTGGATTCGAAATCTACGTTTGGAATTACATGTCCCAGTTCGCAGTGCTACAATGGTTTACTGCGATAATGTCTCAGCTGTTTATTTATCAGGTAACCCAGTTCAACATCAACGCACCAAACATGTTGAGATATACATTCACTTTGTTCGAGAAAAAGTTCGTGTTGGTCAAATTCGCATATTACATGTCCCGTCAGAATATCAGTATGCCGATATCTTCACTAAAGGCCTTACTCGTCCGCTATTTACAAGTTTTCGAGACAGTTTGCGCGTTCGTCCACCTCCTGCTCCAACTGAGGGGGCATATTAGTTATAGATATTATCAATGGTATTGTTTATGATATTATAGGGGTGCGTTATGTATTTATCTAGTCTATATATAGGGCATGTAATCTTCAATAATGGGAGAGGGGAAACGCATTAACTTACAGTATTGTGTGTTTGTTGGAGGAAATCTTGCGTCCTGGAAGAGTAAGAAACAACACATAATATCTAGATCAAGTGTTAAGTAAAAGTATTGAGCCACAACAGTTGTCACATTAGAGAGTATATGGGCTTGTTGTCTGCTCGGAGACCTCATGGTTGTTTCTGACGACTTGATGCAATTATATTACGACATCCAATCGTCTATACATAAGCTAAGAGTCAAGTATTTCATGAGAGGGCGAAGCTTATAAAGGTTGTTTGTTATTTAATTAGGGATCTTGTAGTTGTAGGCACTCATATAGAGTGAAGAAAAAATTTCAACTTGCAGATATCTCTATGAACCTCTTTAGAAACCACACATAGATTACCACACATAGATTTTGCCTGTAACAAGTTGGGTATGATTAACATCTATACATCAACGTGAGAAAGGATGTTTATTCTATATATGATTTATTTATTAGGTTTATCAGATAGATTATGGCCCATAGGCCCTATATAGGTTTCTCAGCGTTTGCTTCTGCATATGCCAACCGTCGACATGGCGGTTTCAACCCATTAACAAAAAGCAAATGAAGAATGAGAAATACCTTGAGTAGGCATAAGTTGAGCCTGTGCATTCCTTAGCAATGCTAAACTTATGTTCTTTCTATAAACAACTTCATTATATGAGCATCCTGCAAGGAACATCACAACAGCTACGAAGATCACCATAGCTACTAGGCCTAGAGCTATTCGAACTATGGTCCCATGTGATAATCTTGGTTCTGTGAAATTAGGAGATGCTAACTTAATAACTCAACATTTTTATGTAAGAAAATATTAGGAAATAAGGCCATGTTGTACTAATGTAATTTAAGGGAAGGCCGGGTCACCTGAGCTGCAAAACATAACAAGAATCAAAACACACTTGTTAAAATGATAATAAGGGTTTCTAATTACGGCAAATAACATGACAATTTTCAAGTGAAAGAATATATATACCTGGGCTGTGAGGCTGGACCTGGCAAATGGCAGTAAGCAAAGCTTTAGAACACATCCACTTTTATATATGAGAATGCTAGCATTAGAGAAAAAAGCAAGCCACAGTTGAACCAACGAAATTTTAACAAAAAGAAGGAACTCTTGCAAGCCCACCACCTGATTTAAATTTGTGAAAAATGAAAGTGGTTTTGGTTTACATTAATGGACAACTTAATTTTCTTAACTAAACAATAAACAATGCATTCATTTCAAAGCTAATATGTGAACCGGGCATGATGTTGTTTGTAAGGGTCTTTGTAATACAAGCCCCGCATAGCATAATGACTTGGCATGCGGCCAGGCGCGACTACACCCAGGGGTGGATCCAAATTTTTTTTTACTGGGTTCACTTATTTTTTACGGTCGGAATTCTAGCAACTAAATATTAAAATTTTCGATTTGGTCGATTCGGATCGGGTAAGGTTGATAACACAATAACAATACAAATATATGCTACAATCTTCCTATTCTAATAAACAATTACAACTCTTGACACATGTCAACACTACATTCATTCCCACAAAAGTTTTCCCTCCCAAATCTACTCCCTAATAAATTCTTCTTGATTGGAAATTATATCCTATTATATAATCATGTTATATTTTTATTTATTTATATTTATAGAATTATGACAATCACATATGAATTTGCATTAATTTTATTTAAAATTATTCTTTAAACTATTATTGTTTTTATTTTAATAAATATTTAAAAAAAAACTTATTAATACCAATAAACGTTTATGTTGTATTTTTCAAAAATACAAGTAGAGACATGATCTAAATATTGTTTTTTAATAAAGAAGGTAAAGTTAACAATACCATATTATGAAGGCTGTAGATATATCCAACAACCAAATTGATATATTCATCTATTTCCCACGGCCGACCCCAAAACGACCGTTTCAAACAAAACGACCTCAATACGATTTGTGGAAAAAAGGGGCCCCCTGAATTTTAAGGTTGTCATCGTCACGACACGTCACCTCGTTTTGCCTGAAACGACCGTTTTGAGCAAAACGATCGTAGAAATTGGGTTTCTCTAGTAAAACTCACTGGGTTTCTCTATAACCACTCATTATGAATTATAATTTTAACTTTTTATTGTAATACGTTATTCCGATAATAAGAGTATGCATGAATTATCAACTATATATATATCTTTTAATGATTCAACCCGTATAACATACGAGTTTTATTATAATAAGATAATAAGATACATAATAACAAAAACAAAATGATTTTTCTGTAAATAAATCTAAATAAATACTAACCTGAACATTGAGTCCACGTGTACAACGGAATCAACGTGTACTCCTCCGACTCATCATCACCCCATTCTTCTGTCTCATCATCATCGTAATAATCGTAATCAATAATATTCCACAGTAGCTGATCATCGTTAGACGGAGAGTTCGGTTGAGGCGGAGGCGATGCGGCGGAGATGCGGGATGGACACATCCGGAATTGAAAATGCGATGAATTAGAAAAACCATGGATAGTAGTAGTGTTTAGGTTATACTTGCGGCGAATATTAACGTTGATGTGTCTCAACCAGAATCTTGAAGCCGAAAGAATTCTGTGCTGCTGAATGTAGTGCGAACCAGGGGCTGTATTGCGAGTATGTAGAAAAGTTAAACAGAATGAGGTGATCAGGAATAAAAACGTTAATGATCGGAACCGTAGGTTGAGCGCCACCATGATTGATCGGAAACTGAAACAGGTGTTGACTCAGACGTTGACTGGCGATTAGGAAGATATATAATTGAATTGAAGAAGTGCCAGCCACAAAGAATATATTCATGTTTTGATTGAGATTGACCGCTGTGTTCCTCAAAGTCTAGTTTCCCACTGTACTCATGTTGCTTTCACACATCGGACGTCGGTCGATAATGTAACGTCCCGGAACCCCTAGATGTTATTTTCATCTATCTCTATGTGACCCGGTAAACGCCCCTTGCAAAGTAATTGAATTCTTTTTTATCCGCCACTCAAATAATTAAATCACATCGGCTCTTTTTATATTTTTTTAAATAAAATCATATGTTTACACAACCGGCATTTATATTATCACTAACCTACTACGTATTATTATCACCATCCAAACCACTACAGATGACATATTAGAGTCCATTTGACTTCACATTAAATTACTTTAAACTAAAGAAACAACAAAAACGAGTGTTAGAGAAAAACTCGAAGATGATGATTCATAGAAAAAGAAAATGTCAGATAAAAAATCCAAAGATGAAAGGGAAATACACTTGAAAGGAAGCCAACGGATGGACCACCGTTGTCGGTGCGGGCGAAATCAAACCCACGGGATATCTACTTCACCACATGATCCTCCCACCGAATATCTCCTTCTTAGCTTGTAACAGAACTTCCACTGAATTGCTCAAGCTCTCTTTTATGAAAAAAATACAGCTCTCATCATTAAACAATAGATGACTGTATAGGTTATTGTATGCGTTTATTTAATTCTTGATGTACCATTGATGTGTTATTTATGTGTTTATATTGAAAACCTTCTCCCACTTATTTGGTGTGGAGTATTGTTTTTTCATGGTATCAGAGTCATTAATTCCTAACCCCTCCCTTCCTCTCCTTTTGGTTCCCCAGAGCAGGTTCATCAACTGATTCCTCCATCACCATGCAAAATCTTCTTCACTCCATTCAAAAAAAAAAATTCACTCCATCTAATTACCTAGTTTGGCTCAACCAAATGCTACCTCTTTTTAAATATCAGGATCTCTTGCCGCATATAGTTGGTTTCGTTCAGGCACCTTCTACTAGTACTATCGTCGTTGACAAACCAGTTCCCAATTCCCTTTATGCCCCATGGAAACTCGCTAACCAAAAAGCTGTAATTTTGATCATCGCATCCCTCTCCAGATAGCCTTTGAAGAGGTCATTGAATATCCCACGACTCGGAAAAAATGGGTGGCTTTGGAGGCTGCTTATGTCGGATATTATGTGTCCAGACCTGATAAATCTTGAACTCGACCCGGTTACGACCCGTAAGAGTTACACCGGGTGTAACGAACTCTAAACCCGCTTACTTGTTAACCAGTAAAAGAAATAGAGACGTTTGATTATACTAATTATAAATAATTAATAATCAATAATATTATTATTAACGAGCTTAATAATAATGGGTGAATGATATTTAAATAAAAATAGTTTTATTTAAATTCACGGTCGAGTTACCCATTAGTGATATATTTACTAACGTTGGCTCATGGACTCACGTACGAAGTTGGCTTAAAATTCGGGAGGGCCCGTTCTAACACATATTAGATAATTAGGGGTTAAACCCTAATCACCTAATAATAAAAATTACGACGGCAGCAGCACAAAAAAAGAAGAAAATTTTATTCTTCTTCGTTTTTCTCCAAACCCCAAACAAAAACGAAAACGGCGAATGCTGTTCAGTGCCGATCGTCGCCACCGGCGTGCTCTGGTGGCCATCTTCGAGCCACCATATTTTGGTGGTCGTTGCTAGTCAGGGTGTTCCGTCAGTCAACGCCCGTAGACTGTCTTGTGGACTAAAGATCGCCGCCTCGTATGCCTCGATCCGCTGCCCGGTTCGTCATCAATCGCGGCCATAAATCAGCTAATCACCATCGTGTTACACGTCGCGCCACCTTCGCCGCCGTCACCCGCCACCACTACCGCCGCTCGCCTGCCGCCGCTTGATCGTCGCCTATCAATGCAAGCCCGACGCCTTTCGCCATGCGCCGTCTCCGGTTGCAATCAGATTTAAATCTTATATATCTCGTAGTCTCGTGAGACGCGACGTCAATAAAGACGTACTCTCAAGATGTGTAATGACCACAGGTCATACACGCAGTATCGTAGCGGTACGCGGCAATAGACCACGAGAATCATCGCGATACGCGACAACCTTTGGAGATCGAAAGTGGTCCGTTTTGTTCCGTTTCAACCTAGCGCTTCGTTCGTTGAAACTCGGTGTCTTGAGCGTTTGTTCAACACCGGCAAGGTATATATAAACTCCGTCTAGTTTAGATTATTTTATTTCGATCTTTTATCGTTATTTATTTCGCGTTAACCAATTTAACGCGAATAGGTGTTTGTGTGGTTTTGGTGATTGTGATCTTGTTGACATGATTACGACATTTTAATGGTTTATGCGTTTAATTAGTAATAGCGTTTATTCCGATGCGTAACGGATTATGGTTTAATCCGTTTTAACTCTGATTTTATAAAACCCGGTCGGTAATGTTTCGAATAAATGTAAAAGTTTTTTTAACGTCACCGGGCACCCGTATACCACTGTCGTAATCCAATAGTGGTATCCAAGCCTTGATCACCACACGCAAATCCTAACCGGTCGATTTTAAACCGGTGGATTTTGCGAACTGGGGTTAAAACCCGAAAGTCGCGAAAATTATTCGAATCGCTTTAATTATATATTTGGTCGATTTAATTCCACTAAATATTATTCGATTCAATAAATTGATTGAATTGATACACATATTCGGCTCGACCTTATTTTGGTTGTGATTGATTATCGTGTCATGGTTCCCATTAGTCAAAATATGGTTTCGGATTGGCCCACGTTTTGGGTTCAAAGTTGTATCAAAATTAGATATAGTTTTGTTTTTCTATTTTCTTGTAATTGCGGACCTTCGCTCTAGATGAACGCGACAAGCTTTGATGCAACTACCCCACCATGGTAAGTGTTTTTATTCAAGAACAATTCCTAGCATGGAAAGTATCCACGACCGATGGAGCGACGAATTTCAATCAACGCAAAGGAGCTAATGAAGCCAGTGTGAGTTAGAGTCGGCCGGATGCCTTTTATCATCCTTGTGGTTGATTTAAATTTTATGTCCCAGACCTTCTTCGACATTGTCAATAAGGCTCTGACAATGTCGAAATCTCTTTAAAGCCGAATATGTGTTGTGTTTTGGTTGCATGTATTAATTTGTTTAACACGCCAACTAAAACTCCAAACTAAGTTTTAAACGGTTAAAGCTTTTTCAATCAATTAAGAATTAGTCCTAAATTATTTACGACTTAAAACAATAACCAACTTCATTCGACTAAGATCTCAATTTTTTGATTCGTAAAATCGTATAATAAAACTAATTGGTTATCACCTCGCGACGCCTAGTCATTAATAATGAGGTTATTTAATTGACTGTCCCGAGTGAGATAGGGCTTATATATTCGTCAAATCACTTAATTACTTAAAAATTTGACCTAATAATCCTATTTGGTAAGCCTTAAAATCGGTAGATTTTGCCATCCTAGTCAAGTTTAACTTGGAACATATTTACCGATGCATCAGTGTTGGAGTAATGTTCAAAATCGCACTTGATGTTCAGGGTATCTTCCAAGGTGTGTGCATTGGAGTAAAGTTCAACACCATGCACACACACTGACCACTGAGGACATCTATCAATTTATTTTCGAGTACTTGATGTATTGGAGTAAAGTTTAACACCGTACATCTAGTCACTCGTAGACAAAATGGCACAGATGAGGCTAAACGTATTTCGCAAATAATTAGGCGAAAGCCTCATAAACAGGAGTTGTGACTGGTATTCACAAGAGACAATCATTGTCCATCCAGTTACTTAATTGACTGGTGATTGCACTTAACGCTGCCTTTGTTGGTCAACTACTAATTAGGTTCCCGTTTTCCTATTCGAGACTTGCTTGCCATCTTTGAATACAAATACTACACCCAAACACTAAAACGAATTGCCTATTGTTTAAGATGGCTGCACCAGTTGCAAACAACAAGGTTTTCCAGCTCAAGTCTCTCCTTAAGAAAGAGAAACTTGATAACACCAATTTCCTCGACTGGTATCGTAATCTGAAAATTATCCTTTGGATGGCCAATAAACAACATGAGTTGGAATAGGAGGTGCCCGATGCACCCGCAAATAACTCTGCGGCTGCTCGTGCTGCACACGATGCACTGAAGAAGAATGCTAATTCAGTGATGTGCCTCAAGTTGGCCACCATGTCTACTGATATTCAGAAGATCATGGTTGACAGGACAATTTTTCAGATGATTGGAGAACTTAAGGGCATGTTTGAAACCTAGGCCTGGCAGGAACACTACGAAACCATTGTCAGGCTCATCACTTGTCGAATGGCTGAAGGTAGTCCTGTTAGCGGCCATGTCCTTAAGATGAAGGGCTACATCGACCGACTTGTGAAGCTCGATTACGTCATTCCTCAGGAAATGGTGACGGACTTGATCCGTCACTCTCTTTCCAGTGCGCTCACTCCTTTCCGGATCAATTTCAATAACAACAACAACAAAGGCAAGTCGAATAATGTGCTCGCTATTCGACCGGAGGTGTCAAGAAACCTGAGGCTAAGAGGTGTTGATGCATGAACCTTGTGTGGCCGTTAATGTTCGAATTGTCAAACAGACTAATTTGTCGGATACATGAACTGAGGTCCGAAACCCAGCCGAACTCTAGGTTCGGAGTTGGCCGAACCTTGTTGGCCGAACTCCAAGTTCGAAGGGAGTTCGGACAGGGTTCGGAGGTACCTAGTTCGGACCTTATGAAGAAGTATAAATAGTTTCGTCTTTGTATTTCTTTGTAAGTTTCTGTCTAGTGTCTGTGTGATTGAGAGGGGAGGTTCTGTCCAACCTCCCCCAGAGCTTAAACGTTTGTATACTCCTTCGTTATGTAATCACTCGACATGATTCAATGACAAAACTTCCGTCTCATCCATAGAATCGATCCATATACGGTTTTTCAGTTGGTATCAGAGCAATCTGGTGCTGTTTGGCTCGATTTGTTGCAATTCGTGTATTTGAAGTTCGTTTTCAAGTTGCTCTCTGGAAATTTACGTGAAAAACATCATGTTTTGTGTCAAAATTCCTTGTTTCTGTTTGCTTTTGGTCATCTGAGTGTTTTGAGTTCATTTGTGAGGGTATTCCGGTGAGATCTGAAAAATTCCAAAATTTTTACGTTCGGCCGAACCTGCAGTTTGGTGAAACCGCTCCGAGTGTCGAGTTCGGAGTGAAGTTCGGTGACTTTTTCGATTCAGTGAGAGTTCGGAGTGCTATCGGAGAGAGTTCGGTGAGAATTTTGTCTCGGAGATAGTTCGGACCAGGATCGGAGAGTTCGGAGTTTCTGTGTTCGGTGACAAGATCGTAGGGAGTTCGGACCTTGTTTTTTTTAGATGGGTGAAGGTTCGGAGCAAGTTCGGGGCTTACTTTAAGTTCGGAGCTTATCTTAAGTCCGGACCAAGTTCGGAGATCAGAATCTTGAATTTTTCCAAAATGTTGGATTATACCGCGTTTGCTGCTATTCAATCACAGATGCAAACATTACTGAATTACGACAATGAAATCGGGACGACTCAGAAAGTTCCCAAACTTCTTAAGTTTGAGGACTATCCTAATTGGAAAAAGAGATTTGAAGCGTATATCGGTACAACGAATCCAGACCTATGGATTGCTATGGATGCACCATATGTGTATCCTGTCGGGTTGAACAATGTTCCTATTATGCAAAGGAATATGGATCTTACACAAAAGGCTGATTTTTTTCGAGAACAAAAAGCTTATGTCTTAATCACTCAAACTTTACCTAAAGAGTTACTTCACCAATTTAAAACCTGTGAACATTCTCATGAATTATGGTCGACACTGAAAGAAAGATGTGAAGGCAATGAACAGTATAAGAAAAGTAAGAAGAAAGTGTTAAACAAGGAATTTGACAATTTCAAGTATTTTGATGGTGAGGGCGTTCCAGAATTAATTTCAAGATAATGTCACTTGTTGTCTGAAATGGACAATGTCCAAATCAAGAAAGATGATGAAGAGCTTAGGGAGAAATTGCTAGAAGGTTTACCATCAAAATGGGAATCTTATGTGTTAATGATCATGAATGACAAGGATTATTCTGCATTGACGTTTGTGAAACTATTAGGAAAATTGCAAGCTAGAGATCTGGAAATGAAAAATGTGAATACTACTCCAGCAGCGGTTCAGAATCCTGATGTTTACTACGGATCAAATGCAGCAACTATTTCTGGTAAGTCAGCAAAAATAACAAGTTCTGCACCAGCTACAGCGTTTGTAGCTGGAGGTCTACCTGGACATGTTTCAAATTCAGGAACCGGAATGGGCTCACATCATGCTGATTACAATTACAACTCTGGAGGAAGTAGCACATCAGTTCCAGCAAGTACTTTGGTGAACACGGGAAAAATGGCTATGTTTGTGTCTATAACTGAAGATTATATGGCCCTTGTTTCTGCTTTAGTGTCATCTTATTACGGTTTGATAACTGGGAACGTTAGCAATGCTGAATTAATGGAAGAAGATTATGATCAGGTGGATCCTGATGATTTGGAGTTAATCGATATCAATTGGCAATTTGCCATGCTGGCTAGAAGAGTGAAAAGATTCTTAAAGAAGACCGGTATAAAAGATTTGAACTCTGGTGGCAGAATTGGTTTTGATAAATCAAAAGTCAGATGCTATAATTGTTCTAATTTTGGTCACTTCGCTCGTGAATGTTCTCAGCCAAAAAAGCAAGAATATCATAAATTCACTCCCAAATCAAATGGTTCTGGATCCAAAAATCCTTCGAGTTCGGGGAGTACTTCTAACTCAAACTCTAATCCTGAATCCACAAAGCTCTTGTATCTCAAGCTGATAAAACTTATAATTGGGGTGCTCAATTCGCTGATTCATCTGCTTTGATGGTTTCACATGTGCAGGATGAAGACACTATGACTGAATCCACTGAAGATGAAAGTGAAGTTCATGGTGAAGCGAATGGTGAAACTTTTGCTGGAATCAATGCTGAAGAAGAAGTCTCAGATTCAAGGATTGATCATAATTCTATGTCCGAAGGAAAATTTGCTTTCATGGCTGATTTGTCTGATGAGAAGGTCGAGTCTGATGCTATTCTCTTGTTAGAAAAACAAGTTAAACTTTTAATTGATGAGATTGAAGCGTTGATTCGAGAATGTGAAGCAGCAAAAGCCGAGGCACTTGATACAGCAAATGATTTCGAAAACTTATATGAGAAAAGTCTTCCTCTGAAGGAACGATATGAAAAAGCTCAACAGAACGCTGTAGAAATTACTGATAAAGTGCTTGCACTTCAGAAGGACATGAAGAAAATATCTGATGAAAACTCAAGTCTGAAACAGGAGATCGGTGCTTTGAAAAGGAGCAATCTTACAGAATCAGTTGCTCTTATGGCCGATTCTTCTAAGGGATCTTCGCGACAACTGATGAATAACATTTGGGTTGTTGATAGCGGAGCATCTCGGCACATGACCGACGATATTTCTTTGTTGCATGATGTGAAATTCTTTGACGGCAGTAAAGTAACATTTGCTGGAAACAAAGGAGGTCAAGTCACCGACATCGGTAAACTTTCAAATGGTGCTATCACATTCGAAAAGGTTGAATTTGTTCAAGAATTGGAGTACAATCTTCTGAGTGTCTCCCAGATTTGTGATAAGCAATTCATGACTGCTTTCACGGGGAGTGAATGTTTAATACTGAAACCTGAATTCAAGATTCCAGATGAGTATGTGGTAATGCGAGCACCGAGATTCTCAAATTTGTATATGCTTGACATGAATTCAGCAAAAGCAACGGTCGCAGATCAATGTTTCTTATCAAAAGCATCCGAAAGAGATTTCGTTCTATGGCATCGTCGCATGGGACACTTCCACTACAAGAATGCGGGGTTG
Source organism: Deinandra increscens subsp. villosa (assembly GCA_039602395.1). Lineage (NCBI taxonomy): Eukaryota > Viridiplantae > Streptophyta > Magnoliopsida > Asterales > Asteraceae > Deinandra > Deinandra increscens. Next base: position 54,780,937 of record JBCNJP010000008.1, read on the forward strand.
GAATCATAAGAAATTGAAGATTTGAATATGTCACTTGTTTAGGGGGAAAATGGGGACCCTAAAACTTTCAAAGTTTCATAATTGAAAAAGTGAATATTCAAAAGCAATCAGTTCAGGGATGATGGTGATTTTTGATCTTTATGGAAATGTGGTATATTCTGATGTTCGTGCAAACTGATATGTCAAAGTTTTCAATTACGGTTTGGAACTCTCTGTCATATGCCCGATACTTTCTTGAGTTGTGGGAAGACTTGGTCAGATTCCAGTCTGCAACGAGATATATGTTTACCGGAGTAATATATTGGGATGGATTTGATGCTGAGGGGGAATTTCCGTGATTGAAGATGCTGATCGTGTCTGTTTTCATAAAGATCAGAATGTGTTACAATTCGGTGAAGATTGAAGATTATTATCAAGATGCAGTGATGTTCGTGTGTCTTTACAATTTCCGGATACAACTTATGAAGTGAACCATTATCATACATGCCGGTTCTAATTGGATGGTTGTGCTTGAAGCTAGGGGGAATTTTATTGGTTGTGGAGATTGTACAAGATTCGAACCGTTTCCTGCATACCTGAAGTTTCAGTCCAAGGGGAGTTTGCTGATAATCAAGATTCAAGATGTAGCAGACTGACTGATGAAGATTGCTAGAAGATCAATGTCTGGATTCGACAGTAACGTCCAAGGGGGAATTTGTTGATGCATGAACCTTGTGTGGCCGTTACTGTTCGAATTGTCAAACAGACTGATTTGTCGGATACATGAACTGAGGTCCGAAACCCGGCCGAACTCTAGGTTCGGAGTTGGCCGAACCTTGATGGCCGAACTCCAAGTTCGAAGGGAGTTCGGACAGGGTTCGGAGGTACCCAGTGCGGACCTTATGAAGAAGTATAAATAGTTTCGTCTTTGTATTTCTTTGTAAGTTTCTATCTAGTGTCTGTGTGATTGAGAGGGGAGGTTCTGTCCAACCTCCCCCAGAGCTTAAACGTTTGTATACTCCTTCGTTATGTAAATCATTCGACATGATTCAATGACAAAACTTCCGTCTCATCCATAGAATCGATCTGTATACGGTTTTTCAAGAGGAAACCTGGGGAAAGAAAGAAAGGAATGCATCGCTGCTAGTAGAGGTTCTAGTGGCACCGGAAAGGGCAAGTCAAGGGCTTCGAAGGCATCGCCGCAAGATGAGCGCCAGTGCTTTGAATGCAACAAGATGGGGCACTGGAGACGTAACTGCCCTGATTATCTTGCCAAGGTGAAAGGGAAGAAGGCCGATTTAGGCTCTTCCGGAGGTGTATATATCTATAACCTCATGTTATAGACCACTTCATTTGATCCTTCAAAATATATGCTTAACATACTTTACATTTTGTAGGAACATGAAGTCGTCGAAAGCAAAAGAACCAAGATGACATGACACCTTTGCATGTATGAAAACTTTGAATAAAGTTCATGTCGTACTTTGAATTCTTGGTAATATCCTTAAACAACTTGCTTGTTTTGCTTTTCCCTGGCAGGGTCCAGGATGGATACAATTTTACTTTTGGTTTGAATGTTGACATGCACTAAGTTTCCGGTGTAAACTTATATGATATGCATGGTTTATCTACACTTGAAAATGGTTTCACTTGGTTGGTAGATTAGATTCAAACATATATAACATGACACTACACCTGGTGATCCTTATTTAATGAACACAAGACTAGCCTTATGCAAATAGAAGAACGTTTGTTCTCTCGAATCCCATCGAGGCCATGATGTCTTTTATTCTAATCATACTTGTTACGATAAGAATAATAACCTACCATGATTCGTAAAACCTTATGGTTTAGAATCGTGTGGCTCGAGAATTCATTAAATCAAAACTTGAACTTTTATGAAAGCACTTGCTTGATTTCGTCAATTCAAACAATAGGACCTTTGCTAAGTTCAAACGCTTGTTTGTAAAAGTTCAAAACGCCAACTCTACTTGTGTAACGCAATCACCTGGATGATTATGTTACATAAATGCACTAATAAGTCATGTGCATATGACCATGATAGTCATGAATAGATATATACGCACTGCACCTTGAAAGTCGAAGACTACAACTAGCTTGTACTCATATGTGTTAAAATCCCGCTTAGCACCTGCTGCTTACATTTTTAAGGATAGGGTTTCAAGTTTGAAACTTACAAACACATGACTAAAGACATGCCGATAATTGCCATTCACATCTCATACCCAGGAACCACCTCCTCACTAATCACTTGGAAACTCAAATTGGTTCCAAGATGAAGTCATGCGGGAGACCAAATTTGAGTAATACACGTCTATCATCAGATGCATGGACATCTAAATTCCTTTTCAAAGAAACTTGGTTTCTATAGAAATTACCGGACTGTGCACTGTGACTCTTGTAATTATTCAAGACTCGTTAGACAAACATCTTTTCACAACAAACAGTTGATGCTATAGTGAAAACATGTTAGCATTCTAAATGACTAATAATTCCAAATGGAACTCGGTGTCGATTTTACTTGTCTAAAATCTTCCATTATTGGTTGGTCATTAGATTGAATTGTCAATCCTAAATCAAACACGGTACTCTAATAGAATAGTCATCGGAACGTCTAACACGCAACTCCTTTCAAACACAAAAATGATTGTATCAAAGATACCATCAAAATCTGACAGTTTGATTTCATCTTGCTATCTCATGTATGTGACATGACAATTGGATATTAATCAATTCAGATTCATACTGTGTTTACGAAACTAAATAACTTCATTCTTGAAAACGAAGTGATTTTGCTAAGAAGGTTTTCTTGCAAAACAATATCCTAACGGTTTGAAAGAAGGATGATTATAAGAATGCATCGTCTACATAAAGCAAGTAGGAGCATCACCACTAATCCTTATCAGGTTAACGATTGAGTGTTGATCCAATGTTCATTGAAGTTTACTGGATTAAACTTGTAATGAAGCCTCAACTTATCTCCAAGTTTCAAGAGCCACACACAATTGAAGTCATCTCAGGAATGGCATCCTCAGATACATTTAATTTCTTGAAACGAGTCGTATCATACTAGTTATGAAATAGAGATAACGTATCACTCAAGCATGTAATAAGTATTTTTGCCAATTACTATGAATTTTGGAATAGATGTGGTTAAACGTAACATGTCTTAGACACTCTTTGTCTCTACGACCCCGTAACCCTGACAAGTTTCGTGAGATTAGAAAGGGAGTTAGAAGAATTGAAGAGAGAGTCTATCTATGATCATTGAAAATCTGTCTAGTGAATAGATACAAAAAAAGGATGACGATAAACAACTCAATGAAAATCACGTTCAAAACGAAATGTATTCCATACTTGGATTCCAAACTTGATTATAAGTAGTAACTAGGACAAACCAGTACTAGTTGCCATAGTACTTTAGAATGCAAATTGTGTAGTATTAAAGAATGTTATTCGAAACTTGATTATAAGTGGGTAATTAAGAAGTTTTTAGAGAACTAAAATCTTTTGTTAAGAAAATAAATTCGAATGCATGGTAAGTACATTTAAAGATTAGTTGAGGTTTTACAAAATAAATGAAAAATTAAAATCTAATGAAAATGTAGCAAATTTTTTTAAAAAATAACATCTTTTATGAAACTTGATCATTCATTCTTTCCATCTGTACAAATATTGGTGACTATTTGCCTCACATAAGGCTCACAACAGTCTTTAATCCTAATCTTCGGAGGATATTCCAAGAGTCATCAATGCAACCACAATAGATCTCATGCTCGGCCTTCGATGAGGATCCTCATGTGTGCAAGCTTTAGCGAGTTGAGCCATCTGTAACCGAGTTTACAATTATTATTATTTTGGGTGAACTGAAAACAAAATATGTTCTTCATGAAACAAAAGATTTACCTTATGCACCGAATCCAGAGGATAGTTACTCCCCAGCCTAGGGTCAATCATTTTAACAAGGTGCTTTTTTGGATCTGCTTGACCAAGAACCTTATCAAACTGTAAATTATCAAAGATTAACTCACTAGTTGCTTCAATTCTAGTAAACTAACATTTGCATCTTGTGAAAATTAGAATCAACTCAAAACATACATAAACTCACCAAGGCAACAAGTCCCTTCGGTTCAGAAACGGAGCCATTTTCTCTAATTATGGCTGTCTTAGCTGAAATAAGTTCATAAAGTACAACCCCAAATGAATATACATCTACCTTTGGAGAAACATCCCCATATTGTGCATACCTACATACAACAATTAGAGATGTTATTTAGGTATAAAGACATGCTTGCTGGCTAGATCTAATATAAAGAAAGAACATTTACTCTGGTGGCATATATCCGAATGTACCCGCAAGTCGTGATCTACTTCCAACATTGGTCAGCCTTGTTAAACCGAAATCTGCAACCTAATAAATCATAACCACCATTAAGAACGGGCCATAACGCTATATAAATTAACAAAAATAAATAATTAAGATAACATAAATGTTGCAAACCTTCCCATTGAAGTTCTTGTCAATCAGTATATTTGTTGACTTAATATCACAGTGTATAAATACAGGGACAGTATATTCATGGATATACTCAAGACCCCTTGCTGAATTAAGGGCAATTTGGACTCGGATGGACCATGGTAGTGAGTCCCTTCCTGGAAACCAACGTAAATTGTCTTTGTTTTAGATTAATTAGGTATCAAAAATACTAAACGCCATTTGGCCCAATGGTATCAGGATGATGGTTAGAGCTTAAGATCCTTAAGGTCTCAAGTTAAAACCTGACTCAAATGGGGTTTTCTCAAGTGGTGAGTTTCCTCCTTGATGATGCTACTGGCTGAGTCAAGCCAGGAGTGTCAAATCCAGTATAGACGATTACAATATCATCTCAGAAAGGTTCACTTGGGTATTCGCAAGGTTGAAGAAGTCGCTAGGCGATATCAGGTTGGTCGACTGAGAAGTTGCGAGTCATCGGGCCTAGACGGGGAATACTCGGACATGGTAATTGTAAAGAAAATAAATTTCTAGAAAATATATAAATATGCAATTACTAATATTTATAGAAAAATACATGAACATTAATTTATATCATTAACCGTTCAACAATCAAGAACATAAAGTCTTGTATAGTGGCGAAACCAACTTTTTATTTAATGGATGTCACAATATAATGCGGATTTTGACCGCTTATACTCGATGTTGACCACCTACCATCAAAGTTGACCGAGTAAACCTACCCTAGGCGGATTATAACAAAAGCACCTCGGCAACCCTTCGCCTAGCGACTACACAGAGAGTACTCGACCGCCTAAAACGACTTTTACAACATTGGGTATTGGAGATTTGGGAATAGTTCCAAACTCCGTTAAAAAAATTATGTATCAGAAATGAGTTTTTGTTTTCAAATTTAAATGACCTGATCGATGTAAATGTTGACTTAAATTTCCATTTTCAACATACTCATAGACCAAGAAAAGGGAACCCTCGACGCAGTATCCTATTAAATGTACCTGCATCACATATGATAAGAATATAAGACTTTATATGAGTTTACTAATTTCGAAGTTGCAATGATCAACCCAGCAATGATCAACCCATATACCCATAAATGAGTTAGGTACAGTTATATTTTATCTATAACTATTTATTTACTATAGTTATTATATCTAAATAACGTGTCAAAATATTTCTTAAAAAGGAATGGATCAATAGTGACCCAAATCATTTTATCAATAGCTAGACAATTTATATTAGAATTTTACTAATCTGGTTTTTGTAAACTTATTTAACTAGGTGGGAGTGGTCACGTGTAGTGGACTTGTGGTGGACAACTTGACATGTTTAGATAAGTAAAGAGAAACTTATAAAGTCAGTAACTTGATTTTGAAAATCAAAAAGTTATTATAAAGCATTCTGTTAAACTTAAATAAGAAAAGAAATAAAAAAAGGTATAGAAAACCTAAAATAAAAGAATTTGGTTCACGTAGTATTTTATATTAAATAGTAAAATAAATAAAAAAATAAAAATAAAACCTAAAATAAAATTTTTAGTTAAACTTAAACCCTAATAGCCGCCAGCTTCAGCTCTTCTACGTCAATTTCTGTCTTCGATCCATCTTTGTGTTCTAGTTCTTCTACGGCGATAATTGTTGAGCACATCAAGCCACTTTTAATTTTTGAAAAGTGGAGATTTTCTTTACCTCTTATTCCTCCGCAAGTGGAATCACCAAACACAAACCAATTTATTTAATTAAATTGGTTTCTTCCCTCCAGCTTTTAAAATACACGGAGAATACATGTTGAACCAACAATTGTGGTTATCAAATCCACACTTTGTCAGAACCATCTATCAACCTCATTCTCCTTATTGTCATCGGTAGAGGTGTTCAGATTTCGAATCCGATTCGAAAAACTTGGAATACGGTTCAATTCGATTAAAAAAATGAGCAGTTTGAAATTCGGTTCAAAATTTCAAAATCAAATTCGATTCGATTCGACGTTTTATATTGAATTTCGAATCGAATTAGAATTTGAGATTTTCAATTCGATTCGATTCGATATTCGAATTAGAAATAATTATATATATTTATATATAAATATAATATTTATAAATATTTTGAATTATTTTAACATATTATAATTCACACCCTATTTCAAAAGTTTTAAAATTTTAAATCATTAAAATATACCTTGAAAGTTGAAACGTTTCCTTTCTATTCACAATTTCATTTTCCCAGAAGATTTTGAATTCTAAATCTTTTGGATGTTAATTAGTTTTGTACTTGTATAGATTTGTATTTTTTACTATAACAATTTAAGTTTTTAGTAGTTTTGAAAATAAAATTAAAACATGTTTTTTGGTTCAATTCAAATGAGTTTATTTGGATTTGATTCATATTCAATTTGAATTCGAAAACTGAATTCCAATTGAATTGGATTTCTATTTCGAATTCAAATTTGATTTGATTCGACGAATCTAATTCGAATCGAATTTCGAATCCAGGTTTTAAAAATTGAAGTTCGAATAGTTTGATTCGAATTACTCAAGTATTCAAAATTCAATTCATTAAACACCCCTAACCTCTCAATGTCGGCAACCCTATCTCTACCCACCCCCTTTCAGTTTCTATCTCCTCTATATCGGTATCATGGCCCAAGTCTACAACAGCGTTGCCCCATACCCGTACGGCCGTACCCTACTGTTCAACCTAACTTTGCCTATAACCCGGTCGAGCACTATTATACTCCTACTCATTTGGCGCATTCAATGAACACCATGGCATTGAACCAGGACATGCACTGGTACCTTGACACCGGTGCCACCGCTGACATAACTCACACACCAGGTACACTCTCAAATTATTTCAATAATATCAGGTCGAATCATATTTTATAGGTAATGGTAACCAAATACTTGTCACCGGGATGAGACACACCACCTTACCAAACACATAACCCCCACTTAGATTAAATAATGTTCTTGTTTCCACAACTCTTGTTAAAAACCTGTGATTTGTTTGTCTTTTAACTAAGGATAATAATATCACTATTGAATTTGTTCAATTTGCATTTCTTGTGAAAGATTACCAGATGCAGACACCCTTCCTCAGGTTTGATAGCACTATGGACCTCTACCCGCTTCCTTACCCTCTTGTTGTCTCCTCTAACCTAACCACTTTTGCTGCTATCTCTTAGAATTTATAGCATCACCGATTTGGCCACCATGGATTATCTTCTCTTCGTGTTTTGAATAACAACATGACATTGATGTTGAAATTTCTTCTAATAAAGTTCATCAGTCATGCTTTTTTTTGCAAAAAGATGAACCCACCTTTAAATAATTAATTTTTGTTTACAGTTTCTCCATTTGATTTTATTCATAGTGATTTATGGACCCCCTCCCGTTCCAAGCTCAGGGAGGGGGGGGGGGGTCATCGTTATTACGTATTATTTCTTGATGACTATACAAACATTCTTTGGACTTATTTCCTCGTTACTAAATTCTCTGTATTCTTCATTTTCCAAAACTTTCATATATTAATTCAAAATCAATTCCAACAGAATATCAAATGTTTGCAATGTAACAAGGGAACTGAATATAATAATTCTTCTTTTCATCAATTTTGCATAACTAATGACATGCAATTTCGCTTCTCTTTCGTATATACGTCCCCTCAAAATGGGAAAGTAGAACGTATAATTCGGTCAATAAATAACATAACCCGAACTCTCTTGACTCAGGCTTCACTTCCACCCTACTTTTGGCCTCAAGCCCTTTAAATGGTCACCTATCTTCTCAACATTCCCCCCCCCCCCCCTAAAAAAAAAAAACAAAACAAAAATAACTACACTCCCACTCACATTCTCTACCAAGCTCATCCTTCCTATACACACATTCGTGTCTTTAGTTGTCTTTGTTGTCCTCATCTATCTTCTACCTCCATCAACAAACTCCAAAGTCGTTCTTTCCCTTGTGTTTTTCTTGGTTACCCCTCCAATCATAAGGGGTACAAGTGCTATGATCTTGTCACCCACAAGGTCATAATTTCCCGTCATATAATGTTCGATGTGTTGGATATTGTATGTCCAGACCCGACTGATTAACGTGACTGGTCTGGTTATTGACCCGTAAAAGTTACATTGGGGTCAACTTGCGTAAGTTCGCTTAAGTAGTTAATCGGCAATTACGAAACAATTAATTGTTACTATTTTATTACTAATAATTTAAAACTTTATAATTACTATTTATTTAGTAATTAAAGTTATAGATTAATTATTATTCGTCTAAATAATAATTACTAGATACTTGATGGTTTAAATAATTATTATTGATTTAATAATTTTCAGCGGATTAATTAATTTGATTAACTATCTAGTTGGGCAATTTTAGATTAGACCTAAGGGGAAACGGTATGAGGGGGGTTACCGCCTCGCGGTTCCAAGGGAGCCGGGCGGTTCCAACCGGCAACCATACCGCCTGAGGCGGTTCCCACACCTGGCTCCGATTTTTGTGGTGTACGCGGCACGAGGGAACCGGCGAGAGCCGGGTAAATCCGAACGTTGGGTTTTGACCGTTGAGCTCCAACGGTTATTTATTTATTTATTTATTTTACCAATTTACAACTATAAATTCTACCCATTTTATAACATTTTTACACCATCTTCTTCACCTATCTTCTACCTCTTTCACATATTTTATAATCTATATTACTCATGCATCGATCAAAGAAGAAATCACCCGCTACCACGGAAAAATCCATCGCTCCCACCAAAAAATACAAACCGAAGGTTCGAAATACCGGTCAACCCTCCAACGCAAATCCTCCACCCTAATCACAACCCACATTTTTCACACCACATCCATCTCACCAACCGTACATTGATATCTTATCCGGACGTTTTGGGGCTCAAGGGGAGTTATTTCCCCCACATTCTTCCCAATACCCGTCTAACGTCATGTACCAAAACACGCAATTTCGAGAGCCACGACATCAAATCGATTCCGAGTCCGAAGAAGAAGTTGAAGAAGAAGGAGGAGAAGAAGAGGAAGAACACGCGGTTGAAGAAGAGGAGATCGAGGTGATGGACGAAGACGTCCAAGTAATTACGAAGATGAAAGGTAAATTTCCGGGGAGAGCAAAATGTAAAACTTGGACGTCGGAGGAAGAGCTTAACTTGACAAAAGCTTATATTCATTGTAGCGAAGATGGAAAAAAAGCGGATCAACAATCCCGCGATTCGTTTTGGGGTAAAGTTGTTGTCCACTTTGACGGTTTGATGGGTGCACCTAGTGGGCGAACTAGGGACCAACTTAGCTCAAAGTGGAAGAAGTTGAACGCGAAGTTGTCGAACTTCAATGGTCTCTACATTCAATCGGTAATAAACATTATTTTTTTTTGTAACTTGTTTTTTTTTTTTAAAACTTGATATATATATATAGTTACTAACTTTTTTTTTTGAAATAGACTAATAGTTAGGCAAGTGGGAGTGCGGATGTGGACGTTTTGATGAAAGCCCAAAACTTGTATAAGGAAATATACGAGAAAAACGGGTTTGCTCATTTGCCGTGTTGGGTCGAGGTTAAAGACCATCCGAAGTGGGCTCCGGTTCCGAATGTAGTCGGTGAAATACCAGAACCGGGTAAAAGGACCAAGACGTCGGAGTCGGGGCACTACTCAACTTCAAATGATTTTGGGCCGACTCACTTGCCTGATTTAAATGACGACTCAACCCCGACATACCCAAAACATAAAGGGAAAAACAAGTCGGGTGATTCTTCGGCCACCGCAAAGAGTTCGGCATCGGAAAGGGCGTTGGAGATGATGTCGGACTTTCAAAGCAATTGGTTGAAAGAGCGGGAATTGAAGTCAAAGATTCGGGACGAAATGTTTAGAAAGAAGCAAGAAATGTACGATGAGGTGAAATTTACAATGGCGGCTCAACGTCAAGTGATCGAGACCAAACTAGCACGTGAACGAAAAGAAAAAAAGAAAAGTGATCTCGAGTACTTCATGCAACCGCACAATAATGTTGATCCTCAATTCCATCCACTTGTTCTTGAACAAAAAAGAGAATTCGCGAAGGAATACGGATGAGATTGTAACTTTTAGGTTTTTTTTTAAATTGTATTCGTGTTTTTTTTTTTAATTTCAAGTATTGTAACGTTTGATTTCGTAATGCTAGTGTTTGTTTTTTTATATAAAAGTTGTTTGTTTATTAAAAGTTGTTAAAATTATAAAAAAAAAAACTAAATTTTTGTGGCTTGGGGAAGCCTTGTGGCAACCATACCCCCTCCCCTAATAGAGATTAGGTTTATCTAGTTGGCATAAGGAGATTATAAATAAACCTTAATATTAAGGTTTAAGGTTGCTCAAAATATTTATCACAATCACAAACCTTAAACGTCCCTACTCCCAGCAATGGCTCGTCCCCCGCGGATTCTCTCTCACCGCCAACAGCCATCGCTGACCGCCGCCTCTCCGTCGGTCCTTCTCATCAATCGTCACCACCGACCCGCTCGCCATTGCCATGGATGATTCGACCTGTTCATAAGTATCAAGAACTGTTCAGCAACATCAGTTGTCGCCTCCACCACCGCTACCATCGTCGCCGCCATGTATGCCACTCCGATCACCACCGCCAATGAACTTCAGTTCGGTTCACTGCCCGCCTTCGTGACACGCGACACGACCACTATGCCTGTCACAATACACGAGCAATCCAGGTCAAACAAGTTGACCGGTATCGCCGTTACACCACGCTAAGGGGTTAGCATGCCCGTCGCGACACACGATTATCTGGTTGAACAAAATGTTTTTGTATCCTTGTTGCTACTTGTTGTCACCATTGAGGGTTTGACTCATAGCTTCAGTTATGTGTTCAGTTTGCTAGTAGTAGCACGTTGAATCCCAGTGTTTCGTACGGTTGTTCAGATATCGCAAAGATATATCTAACTCGACTATTAGATTACATTTAAGTTTCTTATATTTACGTGTATCCGATAGCTGATCTTGTTTGCGTGTTTTTACCATATTTAATTATGTTGCGCATAACTAATTTTATGTACATTATCGTTTTCGTAAATTATGAATTTTGAAAAGGTGTAACTCGGATAGCCACTGTAAATCCTAATAGTGGTATCAAAGCTCTGATTACTGAACGTAAATCGGTAACGGTCAGTTTTTAACCGATGGTTCGTGGTTTTCAGCTCATAACCAAATCACGAATGATATTATTTGATAATATAGTAATCTAATTGTGATTGTGAATGTGTGTTTCGGCCCGACCCCTCTATTTTATTTATGTGACATTTTTGGTTTGATTATGGCTTTGGCCCAAATTGTTGCCCCGCAATTGTAATAAATTAGGGGTTTGGTTGGCTCGCTGTTTTGGGTTCAAAATTGTAAATTATAATTACGGTTTTCAATTTAGAAAAGTTTTTATTTTTAGTAACCAGAATACCCGAAGACCAAACCAGAGTCAGGAGGCGTCTACAGGTCAGTGGGAGATAAACAAAGAAGACAACACGCACCACCTGCCTACCCGTGGTTGTTGTTTCATTTATGTTCCTTTGACCTTATCGATCTTGCTAAATGGGCTCTAGCAAGACCAATACCTTATGGCCGTAACACACATGATTGTTTATTCACATCATGATAACTTAGATTCTAATTTATAGGTCATTTAAAATGTGTGTCCCAAGTGAGATAGGGTTCTCGTTTCTATTAAACAACCACATATTAGAACTTTCTTTTAATAACCCTAATTGGTAATTGTAAAATCAGTAGTCTATGCCATCCTAACTCAAGTCTAACTTGGAACATTTTACTAAAACGTCAGTGTTGGAGCTATAGCACCGCACTTGGCGCGTAGGGTATCTACCAAGGTGGGGGTGTGGGGGGCTACAACACCGCACTTGCACACTAACCATTTGGGATGACTATTACTTTCTTTCCAAGAACTCGTAGTGTTGGAGCTACAACACTGCACTATTGGTGTCTTGCAAACAAAGTGCGAATAGATGAGCCTAAACGTAATGCAACTTGACACACAATGTCATTGCAGCCTCATAATCGAGAGTTGTGACTGCCTTACACCTGCTATCAGTTTAGTTACCCCCTTATTATTGATTGCATGCTACAACCGCTTTTAGTGACTGGCTAACCAAATTCTCAAAACCTTATGTCTTAAATACTTACCACATTTAATATAAGGATATTTAAAACATCGAAAATACTTATTAAAACTATTTTGCTTATTTTTAGAAGGCTAATGAAAACACCCTTAGTACATTTCTCGAACTGGACAAACTCACTAACACCAACTTTCTCTCGTGGCAAACCACTCCCGGAAAGGTTCTGAGACTCTTTGGCAAACTCTATGTCCTGGATCAATCTCTAATCCGTCATCATTCCTGATAAATCATCAAGCACGTTCAGAGACAGAGAAGCACACGAAAGATTTATCTGAGGTCGCTGAGCTTATGCTATCCAACATGACACCGGATTCTCGATACAACTTACATGACATGAGTGCCTAAGACATAATCATAAAGCTCAAGGATATCTTTGAGTTAAATAGTAGACAAGAGCGAACCGTATCTTCCAGACAATTCATGAAGATGAAAGGGTACCGCGATCAGCTGATACAACTCGGCTACCCCATAGTTGATGGGCTAGCATAGGATGTAACCCAAAACTCTCTCCCTAAATACTACTATCAGTATGTGCTAAACCGTTCAGTGGACACTATTAAGGAGTTGATAACATTGTTTCCCAATGTTAAGATCAAAACCACGATTGACGTGCTTAAGGTCAAGAATATCTGTCTTAAGAAACCAAAGTACAAAACTAAAGCTCATGAAAGCAAAGGAAACTGGATTACAAAACCACCACCGCCTCCTCTCGAGTAGCGTAAGTGCTTCAATGCAATCAGATGGGGCACTGAAAACGTAACTGCCATGTCTACCTGGCCAAGCTAAAGATGAAGTAAAACTTAAGCGCGAGTTCGTCATCAAGTATTTCAATAAGTGTTATTGAACTTTTCAGTCTTTCCTTCAACACATAGGTATTTGGTACTAGACGTGGTTACCACATTGTGAATGCTTTCTAGAAACCTGAAAATGGAAGAAACTGAAACAAGGAGACTTGGAGCTCATCGTGGGTGATGGCAAAAGAGTCCCAGTTCTTGCAACTGTCACATATTCATGTTTCTTCTTTTTTTGAACAAAGATTCAATTACAAGTTTAATGGCATTTCTATTTTAAACTACTTGAATAATATCTTTTAATTCGAGTCTAAACTTTGACATGGTATATATGAGATTGATGTTGAAACTAATTATCAAATCTATCATGTTTCTAAATGAAGCAAGACTGGTAGTAATGATATCTTTCTATGGTATTTGTAGACTTGGTAACACAAGTAAGGCACGCATCAAGAAGCTACATTCTGTCGGGATTCTTAAATCCTCTAACGCAGATTCCTACGATGAATGTGAGTCATGTTTATCTGTAAAACTCACCAAGTTATCGTTCACCCATGCGGGTGCACATGCCAATGGTATCTTAGGCCTAATCCATCGATGTGTGTGGACCCTTTAGGACCATGAAAAGAAATCATGAAAGGTACTTCGTGACCTTCATAGATGACTATATCAGACATGCTTATGTCTACTTGATGGAGCACAAAAAAGAAACTTTTGAAAGATTCAAATAGTTTCCGAACGAAGTACAAAGCCGGTTGAGTCAAACTATAAAGATATTTCGATCTGATAGATGTGGAGAATACCTTAGCACCGAATTCCTCGATCATCTAAAGGCCTCCTAACACATATGTTCACATCTCTATCCAGAAGAGTGGAACTTAGCTTGAGACTTGGTTGAGAAAATCAAGAATAGATCACAGAGGATCATATCCTAGCCCACTCCTCCTCACACACAACTTAATGGCGTGAGCGAACGGAGGAATCGAACCCTACTGAATATGGTTCGATCGATGATGTGTAGGACCAATTTGCTGACACCTTTTGAGGTCATGCTCTCATGATCACCATTTGCTTCATTAATCTGGCACCGACTAAGAAGTTAGACAAAACACCATACGAGATATGACATGGGCCTAACCCGAAATTGTCTTACCTCTGGATGTGAGGATGTGATGCTTACATCACTAGCAAATCTGATGACAAGCTTGATCCTCACGGCAAAAAGGTTGTTTTCATCGGTTACTATGGTAACAACGGTTATTACTTCTACCATCCTGATGCAAACTTGATTTTTATCAAAAGGAATGGTAAGTTCCTCGAAGAAGAAATTCTTAAACAAGGAACTGGAAGTAGTGTTGTCAATCTTGAAGAAATTTAATAAAGAGAACTAAACTCTGAATTAGTCACTGTGTCTGGCAAACAAACAGTTGTTGCATAACCAGACACAAACACAAGTGTTTATAGAATTGAATGGACTCGATGGGAACCTGATAGATACCTTGGCCAGCTTGAAGCTTCCGAAGTCCTATTAATAGTTGTGTCTAACGACGAACCTGCTAACTATAAAGCTGCAATCTCAGATCCAGAATCTGAGAAATGGCTGAAAGCCATAAACGTTGAGATGCAATATATGCGTGACAATTAATTATGGTACTTGATGAAGCTACCCCCGACTGTTGGACAGTAGGGAGCAAATGGATCTTTAAGAAGAAGACTGACACGCATGGAGATGTACAAAACCTATAAAGCATGGCTAGTTGCGAAAGGTTTCAATCAAACCCAAGGGATTTACTATGAAGAAACCTTCTCACCCGTTGCTATGATCGAATTAATCAGGATATTTCTTGCCACAGCCGCGTACCATGATTATGAGATATGAAAAATGGATGTCAAAACCACTTTCGTGAACGAAGTCCTCTCTAAGGATGTCTACATGGTTCAGCTCGATGGTTTTGTCGATCCTAAATATCCCAATATGGTTTGTAAGTTGAATAAATTCATTTATGGACTTAAACAAGCATCTCGTAGCTGGAATAATTGTTTTGATTAGAAAATCAAAGAATTTGGTTTTGTTGAAAATGAAGATGAGCATTATGTTTACAGAAAGGCGAGTGGGAGCACTGTATCATTCCACATCTTATATGTGGATGATATATTGATCATAGGAAACAACATATCCATGCTTAATAAGGTTAAGAAATGGCTTTCATGTTGTTTTCCTGGGAAGGATCTTGGTGAAGCCGCTTACATACTGGGAATAAAGATTCACGGAAATAGATCTAAGCGCCTTCTTGGTCTGAGTCAAAGTACATACTTAGATAATGTAATTGTGAGATTTAGCATGGTCAAGTCTAAGAAAGGAAGTGTCCATATGACTAAGAGACACATCTTGAACAAATCACAAGTTCCTACCTTGAACCTTGAGATCAATCAAATAGAAGGAAATCCATATGCCTCTGCAATTGGCTCAATTGTCTAAGCCATGCAATGTTCTAGACCAGACGTTTCGTATGCATTAATCATGACCAGTCGTTACCAGCAGAGTCCAGGACTTGCTCATTGGACGGATGTGAAGAAAATCCTAAAGTATCTGAGAAGAACTAAAGAGATGTTTCTGGTGTATGGAGGAACAGATGAGGAGCTCACCGTAAACTGTTACATTGATGCTAGTTTTTAGACTGACCGGGATGACTCTCTCTCGCAAACCGGATTCATGTTCACTCTGAATGGTGGAGCTGTTTCCTAGAAAAGCTCCAAACAGAGTGTAGTGGTTGATTCCACAATTGAGTCAGAATATATAGCCGCCTCAGATGCCGCTAAAGAAGCTGCTTGGATGAGGAACTTCATAATAGATCTCGATGTGGTTCCTAGCATCAAGCAACCAATCGAGATACTTTGTGATAACACATGAGCGATTGCTCAAGCCAAGGAGCATAGATCTCATCACAAAGCCAAACACATCATGAGGAAATACTACTACATTAGAGAAGTACTTGAACATGGAGATATCCATATAAGCAAAGTAGACATAGATTAAAACATAGCTGATCCATTTACTAAGGCCATGACTCAAAAGGCTCATGATCATCATAGAGATGCGATAGGGCATAGATTACTTGATGACTTGCTTTGATTTAGTATTTGGATGTACAAACTTAAACAATTATCATTTTTCTATTCACATTTCTATTTAGAGTTTTAAATGCAATATGAATTCTATAACTGTGTTCTTCATATCCTTGAATTAAGTATTCTATATTATCCGTAGTTGATCAGAATCATGGGAACAAATCTGAAGTAAGACTATTATGACTTTTAGACCTGAAACAATTGATGTCTAAAACACATAAACCTCATTCGAGAATGACACTGGATGTAACTTGTATAAAAAAATCTTCATGGATTAGATAAAATATGTATTTGATTGAATGGTATACTCAACTGTATCCTTTGATCTGAGATACATACCAGAACTACCGTTTACTAGGACCTGTTCTTTGATTATAGTCAACTGTTATCGTGTAACTACTAGTCATAAAAGGTATTTTTGGGAATTGATCTGAAGTTCAGTGGAGGTTTTATGTAGTCGATATGGGATTCTGTACTCTTGCATTTTACAACAGTTGGACATCGTGACGCCCTCATTGATCCTAAGTGTTAAGTGTGAGGCCCACCTAAATTGAGTGTGTGTTTGATTTGATCACTTCGAATCTGGATCGAGAAAAATAAAGATTGAACATTATAAGAATACATGTCTCTAGTTCGATTGGTGTGTTATATAGAAAAGAACGAACGACTTAGTGTAACAGCCCATGCAAACCGCACCAAGATATTGTCCACTTTGCTCCCTACCAGTTGTAGGGCTCAGGGCTTAGACCCCCTACCTATTGCTACGCTCAGGAATTCACGGTTTTGTTTTCACTCTATGAGTTGTTCGTCCAGGTAAAACGCGTCTTGGAAGGAGAGGTATCCACATCCTTATAAAGGAGTGTTTCGTTCCCCCTCCACTAATGTGGGATATCATAATCCACACCCCCCCCAGGGAGCCCAGCATCCTCACTGGCACATAGCCGACCCTTGCTCTGATACTATTTCTAATAGCCCAGGAAAACCGCACCAAGATATTGTCCGCTTGGCTCCCTACCAGTTGCAGGGCTCAGGTCTTAGATCCCCCTAACTATTGCTGGGCTCAGGAACTCACGGTTTTGTTTTCACCCGACAAGTTGCTCGCCCAGGCAAATCGCGTCTTGGAAGGAGGGGTATCCACATCCTTATAAAGGAGTGTTTCGTTCCGCTTCCAGCAATGTGGGATATCACACTTAGAATTACAACGAGTCCTCTATGTTGATGCTGGTTAACAGATATACCTTGTTACAACCATGTGTAGCTAGAGCACTTCTTAATGTGTACATTAATCTTGTCGCGATCTGTCGAAGCGGGAGACTGATGGATATTGTATGTTCAAACCCAACCGATTAACTTGACTTATTGACCCCTAAAAGTTACACTCGGGTTAACATGCATAAGTCCGCTTAAGTAGTTAACTGGCAATTACGGAATAATTAATTATCACTATTTTATTAGTAATAATTTGTGGACTTTATAATTAGTATTTATTTAATAATTAAAATTATAGATTAATTATTATTTTTCTAAATAATAATTACTGGATAATTGACAGTTTAAATAATTATTATTGATTTAATAATTATCGATGGAATAATTAATCTGATTAATTATCTAGTTGGTCAATTTTAAATTAAACCTAATAGAGATTAGGTTTATATAGGTTTATATGGTTGACAGTTGGCATAAGGAGGTTATAAAAAAACCTTAATATTAAGGTTTAAGGGGTGCTAAAAAAGTTTATCACAACCACAAATCCTAAACCTCCCTGCTCTCTACGTCGGCCCCTCCCCTGCGCATTCTCTGTCGTTGCCAACAACCACCACCAACCGCCGCATCTTCGTAGGCCCTTCTCATTGATCGCCATCGCCGACACGCTCGTTGTTGCCATGGATGATTCGACCCGTTCACAAGTCTCAAGAACTGTTTAGCAACATCAGTTGCCGCCTCCACCACTGCTACCATCGCCACCGCCGATCACCACCGTGAACGAACTTCAGTTCAGTTCGTTGCTCGTCGTTGCGACACAAAGACTATGTCCATTGCGACACGTGACCAAGCCAAGTCAAACAAGCTGACCGGTAGTGTCGTTTCGCCACGCGAAGGGGTTGACCTGGTTAGACATAATGTTTCTTCACCCTTGCTGCCACCTGTTCCACCATTGAGGGTTTGACATGACAGTTTCAGTCATGTCTTCCGCTTGCTAGCAACAACACGTTGAATCCGGGTGTCTAGAATGGGCGTTCATATATCGCGAAGGTATGTTAAACTCAACTATTAGATTACATTTTAAGTTTCTTGTATTTGCGTGTATCCTATAATTCCTCATATTTGTGTGCTTTTATAATTATCCGTGTTTAATATTTAATTCCACTGCGCATAACTGATTTTATATAGATTAACGTTTTAGTAAATACAAATTTTGAAAACGGGTAACCCATATTGCCACTATAAACCCAACATGATGCACATACCTTTCCCTTTTCCGATCGAAAACCTACTCAAAACTCCTATGACTTTCTCTCACCTCTCTTATGGCCCTCCCTTCAACCCAACACCCCTGCTCCCTCAACCTCCCTTCCGACAAACCCAGATCCATCGCCCCCTTCCCAGCTCATCATAACGATATGACCAACCTATTTTTCCCGTCAAGACTACCTCCCCAACCCAATCCCCCTCGTCCACTCAGTCTACTTCTCTGGCTTAAACTCCTACACAAACCACGTCGGTTTTTGCTTCCTTGTACTCCTCTCTTGTCTCCTCGCCACCTCCTACTCCCCTTCACCATAAACTACTCGTACCATCCATACTCACAGTATATCGGGTATCTCCAAACCCAAACAACGCTTTAGCCTCACACCTCGCTGCCTCCACTACCTTTGAGCCCTTACTCCGTAACCCATTTAAGGCCCTAGCCAATCCTATTTGGTACCGTGCTATGGCAGATGAATTTACTGCACTTATCGAGAATAATATGTAGGAGCTTGTACCTAGGTAATCACATATGAACATTATCTGGTGTCTTTGGTTATTTAATATAAAACTAATCTAATGGTTCTTTAGAGCGCTACAAAGTGCGCCTTCTTTGTGATGGTAGGTCTCAACATGTTGGCATTGATTGTGATGAGATGTTTAGCCAAGTGTCAATCCGACTACCATTCATAAAGTGTTTGGCCTTGCATTATGTCGCAACTGACATATATGTCAACTTGATGTGAAATATGCTTTTCTACATGGTAACTTATCTAGGACTGTTTATATGCATCAGCCGATGGGGGTGTTGCCATTCATTTTACCCAAATCATGTTTGCTGGTTGAAAGGATTGTTATATAGGCTGAGAAGGCACCACAGGCATGGTACCAAAGGTTTACAAATTTTGTCACCACTATTGGCTTTCGTCTCAGTTCGTGTGATCCTTCACTATTCATCTATGAGCAGCTTAATTACTTCTTTATGTGGACGAGATCATACTCACAATATCATCATCCACAATGAAGAAATCCATTATGCAGTATTTGACGGAAGAATTCGCCATGAAATGTCTCGCACTTTTATCTTACTTTCTATGGATTTTCGTTACACGTAATACTAAGAATTTGTTTTTCTCTTAGAATAAGTATGCTCATTATATTTTAGTTTGTGCCAAGATGGATGACTGTAATTCTTGTAGCGCCGTAGATGACACAACTGGTAAGCTTGGGTCTTTTCTGCTGGTGACC